>CM060438.1:27973905-29180780 GCA_030545235.1 Helianthus tuberosus | reverse complement strand
GGTACGACATTAAAAGATATCGACACACTTTTAACATCGGTAAAGACCATAAAAACAAATACCCGTACAAGCTTTGATATTCGGCACCTTTGCCGATATTGTTCAGTTGCAATCGGTTTGGTTCGTTACAATACCCGTACGGCACCAACACTTGCTACAACTTACGATACCGAAAAAGTAGTTCATCGGTATTAATCAAAATTTAAATCTAGACGTAGATTAAAATAACCACATCGTAACAACATCGAAAAACAAAATATAATAAAAATATTTATATAATACAATATCATAACAATAGTATAAGATAATAAATAATAATTTGAATTTTACTATTCATGATGAGTTATAAATCATATGTATAATAATAATAATAATCGATAAGTTCCAACCCATTAAAACAAATCAAAGATTTTATTTACAGGGATTAATGCAAATCTTGATACTTGAGCAAAGTTTTAAAGTAAATTATTCGATTGATTATCGTAATAAAGAAATACAAGTGGCCTAGTGGTGGAGTGACTTGGGTTCTCCAATGGAGACCCAAGTTCAATTCCCATTAGTGCCACTTTGGTGGCCACCGACACCCGCTTTAAAGCTGGACCGAGGACACTCGAGGTCTCGGGTTCGAAACATGTTTCTTACCCCTCTTTGATGGCTATGGGTATTTGCCGCCAGGGATCCTTGTCGGGTGGTGAACTGGAAAGGGAGATCCCTTCCGCAGTCAGGGGTACCGTGCAATTACCCTTATATGGAATGGAGTTGCCGATGAATGATGCAAATCCAATACGCTAAATTAATAAAACAATACGGTGTTCCCTTTGAATGCATGAATCCCATTCAACCGAGTCGAGAATCCATGTGCCCAAGGTTGACCAACTACTTGATGATGTCGGACACTCGTATGCTTGCAGACGACATTTCTCGTTGTCTAACCTTATAATTTTCAAATATATTTCAACGAATGATACGCACGTCTCTTTCACTCCATAACACCATTATTAATTTATTGTATATAGTACAATCCATGACCTAACACATAGATGCTTATTCTAGTCACCGGTTATTAAAAGATCTCTTATTTGAATCATACTATATATCACACAACATATGAAATCATCGCTCACTTTTATATAACCAAATCCAGTAAGAAAATTCCATGCATAATAAAAATTAAAATAATTCTAAACAATCATGACTATAAATAACTTTCAAAATGTGCTTCGTCCAGGGTCTAGTAATAAAAGATTGAAACACGAGTGATATATGGGTATGTTTGGCATGGAGCTTTTAGGAGCTTCTAGCTTTAAGCTTTTAAGAAAAAACTCCTACTCAATAAAAAGTTTTGTTTGGTTGAAGGAGCTTTAAGCTTTTAGGTTAGAAGCTTGAAGCTTTTGGTTGAACGCTACTACTAGTAGCGTTTAGAAGGAGCTACAAGCTTTTAGGGAAAAAATGACTATTTTAACCTCTAAAAATAGGAAACTTTTTAATGCATCAACTTTCTAAATTTTTAGTTATGTCTATTTTGGTCATTTTATACATTTTATTAAAAGCTTCAGCTACTCTACCAAACACCAAATATATCTAAAAAGCTACAGCTACTAACTACCAGCTACAGCTACCAGCTTCTAGCCACCAGCTACCAGCTTACAGCTTCCACCTAGCATCCACCAGCTACTTTTGCCAAACATACCCATACTCTGTTTGTTTAGAGATCCGTCCCCTCGCGTATATATTATTACTAGGTTAGAAACCCGTGTATTACACGGGTTGAATAAATATAATTGTACTCAAATAACAAAAAAAAAATATCTAAAAAAACTTTGTTTATTACACGGGTTGAATAAATGTAATTTTATATATTAAATAATAAAAAAAAGTCATATCTTTAAGAACCCCGTGTATTGTACGGGTTGAGTAAATTTAATTTTATATAATAAATAATGAAAAAAGTTATATATTTAAAATCATGTGTATTACACGGGTTGAATAAAGTAAAATTGTTTACCAAATAATAAAAAAAAAATTAATATCTTTAAAAACCCTCGTATATTATTCGACTTGAATAAATATGATTTTATATACCAAATAATAAGAAAATTATATTTAAAAAAACTAATGACATACTCGGTACGACTTTTTTTTATTTATTTTTTATTGGACTTTAACTAAAAGAAGCCTTATTAAGATGATGAAACATATATATTTTAAAAATTAAACTTATAAAAAATAAACTTTGAAGGTGAATTCTAAACTTAAACATTCAACAAAGAAAAAGTAAACTCCCCAATATCTTTCTTTTTATATACAAGAATTTGTGTGAATTTATAATTATATTCTATATCATAAGAATTCTATTCTATTCTATTCTAACATATACAAAAAACATGGTAGGGAATAGTATCTTCCTGTCATTTGTTCAAATGGGCGGCCGACCCTCCCTCATTGGACCAACCAGTTTATTATTTTATACACACTTTAAAATTACGTTTTTGCCCCGCAATAGTGTTTACCTACCATAGGTCCAAATTGGCGGCGAGCAATACCCATTGGTCCAAACAGTTTATTATTTTATACTCATTTTAAAATTACGTTTTTGCCCCCAGTTAAAAAATACGGTTTTGCCTCAACTTCAAAATACATTTACCCTTTTGCCCCGAGCTAAGAAATACGATTTCGCACTAGGTAAAAAAATTACGCTTTTACCCTCAGCCAAAATTACGTTTTCGCCCCAGTTCAAAATAATATTTTGTTTTCCCCCAGGTTAAAAATTACGATTTTACACCAGTTTATTATTTTATACCCACTATAAAATTACGGTTTTGCCCCCAGTTTAAAATTACGTCTTTGCCCCCAGTTCAAAATAAAATTATGCTTTTGCCCCCAGCTAAAAGTTACGACTTTCCCCTCGGTTCAAAATTACGATATCACCTTCAATTCAAAATTACGTTTTTGCCTCCAGTACAAAATAAAAATATAGTTTTCCCCTAGCTAAAAATTAGGATTTTACCATCGGGAAAAAAATTGATTTTTCCCTCGAGTAAAAATAAAAACATGACTTTGCGCACAACTAAAAATCGTGTCAAAGAGCTGCCTAACACTCCTTTTACTTTTTCTTTCTAGCAAAACTATAGTACTGTTTTTTAGTTGGTTGAGAATTATTCGGCAATCGCCCCGCACACGGACGGGGCATCACCTAGTCTATACTATATTATATTGTATGGCCTACAATTAAATTTGGAATTTTGTGTAATTTAATTAATATTTTATTTTTTTCCGTTTTCAGAAGATAAAAGCAAATACCACATTTCCTCACCCATAATTGTGTTTTATAAGACCATGTGTAGTGGGGCGTTTTTTTTTTAAATTTAAAAAAAAAAACGCCCAAAAACGCCTCCCCCACCATTACATAGGGCGTTATTTTGTGTTTTTTTTTTGAAAAAAAATTGAAGCAGCGTTTTATATATAACGCTCAACACTCAAATTGCATGGGGAGGAGATGACTGACTAGCCAATGAGAGTGGACCAAGTGTAATGATTGACTGATCAAGCAGCGTTTTTCTTTTTTTTTTTATTTTTTTTTATCCTTTTTAATGATTGGAAGGGGCATTATTTGGGCATTATTCCCACTACGTCACTTTTGCAATAACGCCCCATGCTGACTGGGATGACACGTGTCGGATAATGCCCCATGGTGGGGGCATTATTTTTCTTAACCACTACGGGTGGTCTAATGTCATGTATATCGTAACTTTTGTTTTTTTTTATTTTCAATTGTATTATATTAATTATCTATAAGAGATGACATAATATAATGACAAGTGTCCCTAAAGTGGTTTCTTTTATTTTATATATATTTAATTAATATTTTATTTTCATTTTCATTTTCAGAAGATAAAAGCAAATACCACATTTCCTCACCCATAATTGTGTTTTATAATGCCATGTATATCGTAACTTTTGTTTTTTGTTTTTTTTTTCAATTGTATTATATTAATTATCTATAAGAGATGGTCTAATATAATGACAAGTGTCACTAAAGTGATTTCTTTTATTAATCAACTTTTTTCCCTCTCACCAACTTACTATTCATTTTTCTTTCACTTTAAATTCTTTAATTAACTAGTGTTTTTCAATAACGCGCGTTGCGCGAAAGGCATTGGTGTTTTCGACCGACATCATTCTTCAAACGATTCGAGATAAACGATGCGTAACCAGCCATATCCGGCATCGTGGAGTGTATTAAAAAGGGAGCAATTGGACGATTGGATGCTGGGCTAGGTGTTTCTTGGAATGCCCACGAATTGTTCGGGTCAAAACCACGATTATGAGGATTCATTTTTCGTATTGTGGTTGGATGAGAATTTTTTTTAAAAATAAGATAAAAATGATTATAGAAGAGGTGGAGTAGTTGTGGTAAAAAAATGAATAGAAGTGTGAGTATTTATAGTGAATAATTTTTTTTAAACACATAGCCGTTGGCCAACGGCTACTTGTCTTGGCCAATGAGATCCCGTCATGTCATCTTGATAGCCCCGTCCAACGCCCGGGCTGAAACCCCCGCCCAAGGGGCCACGCCGAAACCCAAGCCCACCCGGGGTGGTGACTTGGGCATTTGTACCCAACCCACGCCACAACCCCCGCCCCCGGGCTGAAACCCCCGCCCAAGGGGCCACGCCGAAACCCAAACCCACCCGAAGTGATGACTTGGGAGTTTATACCCAACCCATGTCACAACCCCGCCCCATACCCCATATTCTAATATATCCTAAATATAATATAATAATATATATATAATAATATATAACAACTGTTAATTCAATTGTTCTTTTATCATATACTAGTTGGGAACCCGCGCGTTGCGGCGGAGTCGACAATACGCGGCGAAAACATGATACGCATCAAACAATCAGGAGTGAAATGAGGATGTCATGGGACGTCGTTGTACAATCTATTACAAATATCAGATTTACTTATACAAAAGGTGTATCCGTTTAATAGTGTAAATCGCATTCCTACAGTTGCACTTGCAATGAAGTAATTCAAACAATGCTTCAAGTTGAAGATAATTAAAAGCTTCAATACCACAATTTTAAAATGTGAAACTGAAAGTTCAGCTTTATGTATGTCATTGGGCATGTATGTCAATTTTAAAATGTGAAACTGAAAGTTCAGCTTTATGTATGTCATTGGGCATGTATGTCAATTTAATCTCTCCAGGTGCCTTGATTTTATCAGTAGTCTGCAAGGGATGTTCTTTAACTTATGGCAATC
Source organism: Helianthus tuberosus (assembly GCA_030545235.1). Taxonomy (NCBI): domain Eukaryota; kingdom Viridiplantae; phylum Streptophyta; class Magnoliopsida; order Asterales; family Asteraceae; genus Helianthus; species Helianthus tuberosus. Next base: position 29,175,509 of record CM060438.1, on the reverse strand, counting down.
TGATGTCTAATTTTTAAGGCTCTCCTTCGCTTTGTCCTCCACGTCCCATTCCTTCAACCCTTGTAGCTTCCACTATATCAAGACTTTGAGTTGCTTAAATCCTCCTCGATGACAAACTATTTGTTTTCCTGTGAATGAGTCAGACAAAAGCGACAAATTCTAAATGAAAACCAAGATCTTAGCCACGTATCTTTAGTCTACAATTCAGACACTATTTACCGTAGTAAACCATTTAGAAAATCTGACAACATTATCGTTTCGCTAACAATCTTCATATCTACAAACAAAAACTATCATTTCCTTCCTTCATTTGACTCTCTCTTTGATATTTGTTTTTGTCTTTAACTATTGCCAACCACCCTGGATACAATAAGGTCTTGTAGCATATTTATATATTAAAAATAACAATACAAATTACAGACATAAGGTTTCCCGCATGCAAAGAACTGCCCTTCTGTTGCATCACTCTAAGCCATGTCCATTATGGATGCCAACACTAAAGACACACCTATAGCAATAATATGGTTAGGCTCATGAACCTGCTGCGTGTAGCCCACAAAGCCACAAGTGAGACTCATAACTGGGCCACAAATAGCCAAGTTTTCATTATAGGCTTATATTTTATAATTTGCCTAATTTATTCATGTTGTTGTGCAAAATAACAACATAAACTTGTTATGATTATATAGAAGTTATCATGCTTTCATAAAAATGGTTTGTTAGAAAACAACCGTATGTGACAAGTTGTCGTGTTTGCGGGTTGGTGGGTTCAACCCGACCCGAACCCGAAAGCCTAATCCGAAAATTGTATCATACATATTAACCCGAACACAACCCGAAGTTTTGTGGGTTGACCCGAACACGACCCGTTCAACCCGAATTTTTTATTTTTTTTATGAAACTAATATATTATAATTAAAATTTACTTAAAACACTAATGTATATAACTCAATTATATTTAAATTAGAAAATCTCATGTTAATATCTTTTTAAGTTATAATTATGACATAAAATACACACTCTATTTAAATTATGACATAAAATATATTGTAAAAAAAATTAATATAATATAAATGTGTTAAACGGGTCAACCCGCCAACCCGACCCGACCCGTTGGCCGAAACGGGTTCGTGGGTTCAACCTGAAACTGACCCGAACCCGTTTAGACTAAACCTAACCTGCGAATTTCGTGTTAGGTTCGTGTCTGAAATTTACACCCCTACCCACATGTATTACTATAAAGCACCGAAAAAAAATACCCCTACCCACATGTATTACTATAAAGCACCGGGAAAAAAGGATTCAAAACTATTACCTTCAGGATTTTCACGTTCAACCTCCGGTTTCTAAGTGGAATATTTTAACAATAAGAATGCACTGCACCATTTGCTAATAAAACGATCTTCGTTAAACACATGCCACTGTTCTTCATGTGTTGCAAGAGTAATTTCATCCCAAAACGCTACATAGGAGAGCTGCATGAATCTATCATGTGAGACTATTAAAAAGGAGACTTTTATGAATATCAAACAGGCTAGAATGTCTCTTTCTTCCTGAACCTTGCTTTGCCTGATGAAATACTTTTGGGCATGGCTTTTAACTTGAGTTGGTGTTCATGTAATCACATAATTTCTTGCAATTCCATGCCAGCCAATCTCCGTTTCCATGCTTTTGCAACCCTATAAGAACATCCTATGTTCTTTCTCTATCCATGGAACACCTGCAAACCAAATACCTGCGTCGCGCTTAAGGAAAAATAATGATAGCATGTCTCCTTATCAATTTATTATCAGAACCATCAGTTCTTGAAATCGCCATTTAAAAACATAGGATAGGATGGAAGAAAAAGTATTGGGTCTGATCGTTACGGAGGGGATACGTGAAAATAAAATATGATATGGGGTATATATACACCGAGATTTTATAGTTATACTTACTACATTCCACAGCTTCCCTTGAGCAAGGCGGGGTAATTTGGTGACTTCGGGTTTGCAAAAGCAATCGTATTTGATACAGTGATTAGCTTCGGCTGTCAACATTCAGTAAATTTGGTATAAAGAATGGTATCAATCCATGAAAAAATCAATGCAATTTCACATAGCATTTGAATAGGTATAAATATGAGTGAAAAGTAGAAACCTTCAATAATCCACTCGTGAATAGTGAAAAAGAGAAATCTGATCTTTGGTTAATCAACTGCAGCTTCAATATCGCCTTTCCTGTATATTTGTAGTTTGGATTTCCATATCGTACATATTTATACTGCCATATAAATTCTACAATAAGCTTCAAACTGTAGACTCTTCTTCTTTGATAACCTTTGACCAAATTGCCGAAACTAACAGAAATTTAAAGAAAAGAATGTTGACTTGTGAAGTCAAACCTTGATAGATGTGGCGCACAACAACAGTGCAACGACTCTAGGATTTTCAGCGGCACAGGTCGATGCACTAAATTCAGTAAAATCAAAAGGTTTCCTTCTACACAAAGATGAAATTTTGATAACACGAAAATGTAAATAATCAACGCGACATATGTACCTGAAATTGGAAGGGGAGAATACCCAAGAGGCTAATTAGAAAGAATATACACCTGCAACTTTATGCTATTGGTAGCAAAATCAACCAAACACATCAATCCAACAGAAATTGCAAACAAGTTAAATGATTTTGCCTACAGAATCAATGGAGATCCACCCTAGATTTATGTATATTGACCCCAAATAAGTGAATCTATGCATCTGCCGAAAAACACAAAAAAATTAAAAAAAAACTCAAAGCATACCAGGGGAAAGAAAAGCATGAATCTTGAAACAAACCCACAAACGATTGATCAAGAAATTGGTTTAATCAATGTGTCTGCTATCAAAATCGCAGATATGCGAGTGTTTGCAGGGATAGTAATTAACCCAATATAACCCATCAGGTTATTGAAAAAATGCCCATTTAGACCCATGAATAAGAATTGGGGTGAATCGATGGCTCTTGGAGTCCTGATGTTGTAGTTATCGCGAGGTTATATCAGAGATAAGAGTAAAACTGACGACAACTGTTTCCGGCCAGGAACCAGCGTGCGAGACCGCCGTTGATTGACCGACTCGCCATTTCTCTTGCGCTCTCCCTCTTTCTTTAACACTCTGCCATAAACTCCCTCTCTCTCTCTTTTGAAGAATCGTGTATGAAGACACACAATCACGGCCGAATGAACTGAAGTAACAAAAGCAAATACAAACCGGAGATTGATGTTTTCATGAAGAGAGAGGTGAAGCGATTGAAGGATTGCCGTGATGAATCAACGTTAGAGAACACCATGCAATAAAAATTTAATCAATATAAAGGGCTTCACATTACCATTCAATTCAATAACTGTGGACTTTTGACCTACCTGCAATAAAAATTTGAATGGTTTCATGGGTTCGATGTTAAATAATTGATGGTATAACGTATCCGAGGATTTCATATAGATGTAAGGAGAGGAGGGTAAAATGGGAAGAAAAATGAAAAAATATAGGTTTTATTTGAGACTTTTAGTATGCCATCTTAAAAATTGGATGTTAAATTACTTTTATGTCCATATGAAATGCTTATATATAGTATATATAATGTGTCTGCTATCAAAATCGCAGATATGCGAGTGTTTGCAGGGATAGTAATTAACCCAATATAACCCATCAGGTTATTAAAAAAATGCCCATTTAGACCCATGAATAAGAATTGGGGTGAATCGATGGCTCTTGGAGTCCTGATGTTGTAGTTATCGCGAGGTTATATCAGAGTCCTGATGCTCTTGGAGTCCTGATGCTCTCCCTCTTTCTTTAACACTCTGCCATAAACTCCCTCTCTCTCTCTCTCTTTTGAAGAATCGTGAATGAAGACACACAATCACGGCCGAATGAACTGAAGTAACAAAAGCAAATACAAACCGGAGATTGATGTTTTCATGAAGAGAGAGGTGAAGCGATTGAAGGATTGCCGTGATGAATCAACGTTAGAGAACACCAAGCAATAAAAATTTAATCAATATAAAGGGCTTCACATTACCATTCAATTCAATAACTATGGACTTTTGACCTACCTGCAATAAAAATTTGAATGGTTTCATGGGTTCGATGTTAAATAATTGATGGTATGAAACGTATCCGAGGATTTCATATAGATGTAAGGAGAGGAGGGTAAAATGGGAAGAAAAATGAAAAAATATAGGTTTTATTTGAGACTTTTAGTATGCCATCTTAAAAATTGGATGTTAAATTACTTTTATGTCCATATGAAATGCTTATATATAGTATATATAGATGAATATGAATCTTTAATAATTAATAATAATTCTTTAATTTTCATCTTCTACAACTTTATCACAATTTTCTTTTACTTGTAATCCCTTACTTTTCATCTTTTATAAGTTTATCACAAAAGTTTTCTTTTTTAACCCCAACACTTTCCCACTTTCAACTCTATTCCCCTATGCTTTTCATATTTTACAAAGTTATCGCTTAACGTTTCGGTCTAAAATTTGCTACTTAACATGCTGCAACACGCATTTGTGGTTCAATGGTTTTACGTCTATTATTTTGCGGTTTAACAACCGACGTAGTTATTCTTTTCACTGTTTTACTTTTGGTCCAATTTTTGCGAGTTAACACGCCGTAATGCGCATGCATAGTTCAATATTCCTATGTTTACTTTTTGTTCGGTTTACGGTTGAATGTAAATACTAGTCTTATGGTTAAGCTTTTGTTTTTAACATAAAATAAAGGAAAAAATTACAAGTTTTATCCTTTATCTTAATATCATTTATTAGGCGGTGTCATTTTTAACGAATTTTGACAAGTTTTGCCCTTTATAAGGAATTTTGTTGCACGTTTTGTCATTTAGGCTTAACACAGTTTGATTTTCTTGTTAAATCTTGTCACCTAAGGGTATTTTAGTCTTTTTACCCATTTATTTAAATTATTTAAAAGAATAAAACAAAATATTTTAGGGTTGACTCTTGAAATAAATGGGTAAAAAGACTAAAATACCCTTGGGTGATAAGATTTAACAAGAAAGTCTAACTGGGTTAAGCCTAAAGGACAAAACATGTAACAAAATTCCTTGTAAATGGCAAAACTTGTTAAAATTCATTAAAAATGACACCGTTTAATAAGTGGTATTAAGATAAACAGTGGCGAAGCTTGAGATTTCCGACAGGGGGGGTCGAAAACGTATATACCCAGAAAATTCTATATAACCGGGGGGTCGAAAACGTATATATCCAAAAATTTCTATACGAAAGCTACATACATAACACTACTAAGCGAAAAATTCGGGGGGTCGGGTGCCCCCTCCGGCCCCTTCTAACCTTCGCCCCTGAAGATAAATGATAAAACTTGGAATTTTTCCTAAAATAAAATAAAATGAATCGGAATCCAATTTTTAATTTATAAGCTTTCCACCAAACCCTCAAAAGTCACCCACCGCACGGTGATGCTACACACACTCTAGTCACACATCCTTTCAACCTCGAGAATGACGTCACCCTCCGCCGTTCCTCCGATTGCCGCGGCGGCCGGAGATCAACCTGCAACCGCATCGGACTCTGAGGAATACGAGTATGAGGAGATCGAAGTAGAAGAGGAGGTTGAAGTTGAAGAATACGTCACGGATGACGATAACGAGGACAAACGTGAGCATCTGTTCTGTTTCTGCTATTTTTTTACAATAAATTATCGATCGGAGCTATGATATCGTGTATAAATTCAATCTGTGAACAATGTATGTTACTGTGTGTGTAATCTGTGTGCAATTTTTGTGTAATTGTATATGTTTTATGTTAATTATGGTGTTTTAGGGTTTTATTAACTGTTAGTTGAATATAATTTATGCATGAATGCTTAATTAGGCCTTTAGTGTATGCTCATTTGTTGATGAAATAGTGTATGTGTAGTTATAAGTTATCTGCAAACTAGATAGTTATGATGATCATATCTGTTATTAAACACGTGTAAGTGATGTTAATGTTCTATTGAAAAAGTAAGTTTTGTTGATCTGGTAATGTAATTGGATGAACTAGGTTTGATGTTAAGAAAATCGAGTGTAGCTCTTTCCTTTTTGGACATTTGGGGTGATCTTTTGTTTTAACGATACTTTTGTTATGCTTATGTTCAATTGAGCTTATGTTATGCCTAAATTGTTTAAGCTGAGTATAATACATTATGGATCTGAGCTATGGTATCGCGTATGTCTGTGACCAATGTAGGTTACTGTGTGCTATTTTATGTAATTATATCTATTTTATTCCAGTTATGGTCTTCTAGGGTTTTATGGACTGTTAATTGATTGTGATTTATGCATGAATGCTCAGTTAGGCCTGTAGTCTGTGTGTATGATCATTTGTTTATGAAACAGTGCATGTGTTGTTATAAGTTTCTCAAATGGTTATCTGTCAAATCTGAAATGCTGCAAATTAGAAAGTTATGAAGGAATTTTGATGATCATATCAGTTCTTTAAAACGCATAAAATATGTCAATGTTCTCTCAAGAAAGGAAGTTGTGTTGAATTAGTAGCTAATACAGATCGTATTTTGGATGAACTAGATTTGACGTCAAAAAATCGAGTGTAGCTGTTTCCTTTTTGGACATTTGCAGTGATATTTTGTTTTAAAGATACCTTTGTTATGTTTATGTTAAATTAAGCTGATCTTACGTCTAAATTGTTTAAGTTGAATATAATACATTATGGATCCGAGGTATGGTATCTCATACTATTACTGTCTCTGAACAATGTATGTTACTTTCTATGTAACCTGTGTGCAATTTTTGTGTAATTATATCTATTTTGTTTCAATTTTGGTGTTCTAAGGTTTTATGAACTGTTAATCGGTTATGATTTATGCATGAATGCTCAATTAGTCCTATAGCGTGTGTGTATGCTCGTTTGTTTATGACATAGTGCATGCGTAGTTATAAGTTTCTCAAATGGTTATCCTGTCAAATCTGAAAACGCTGCAAGTTAGAAAGTTATGAAGAAGTTTTTATGACATCTGATATCAGTTATTTAACACGTGTAAAAGATATCGATGTTGTATCGAAAAAGGAAGTTCTATTGATCTAGTAATGTAATGCATATCATATCATATTTTGGATGAACTAGATTTGATGTTAAGAAAATCCGGTATAGCTCTTTCCTTTTTGGGTGTCTGCAGTGATCTTATGTTATAAAGATATTTCTGATATGTTTATGTTCAGTTGAGCTTATATTATGCCCTAAATGTTTAAGTTGGGTATAATAAATTATCGATCGGAGCTATGGTATTGCATACTATTGTTGTCTGTGAACAATGTATGTTATTGCATGTGTCATCTGTGTGCATTTGATGTGTAATTATATCTATTTTATCCCAATTATGGTGTTCTAGGGTTTTGTGACTTGTCAATTGATTATGCTTGAATGCTCAATTAGGCATTTAGTCTGTGTGCAATTGTGCATGCTCATTTGTGTACGGAATAGTGCATGACACGTGTGGTTATAAGTTTCACAAACAACCATGTAGTAACATGATGGTTATCCGCCGAATCTGAAAATGCTGTAATGTGAAAGTTATGAACAAGTTTTTTATGATGATATCAGTTATTTAACACGTGTAAACGATGTCAATGTTCGCTCGAAAAAGAAAGTTCGGTTGATCTAGTAATGTAACGCATATCATATTTTGGATGAACTAGATTTGTTGTTAAGAAGATTAGGTGTAGCTCTTTCTTATTTGGACATTTGCAGTGATGTTACGTTTTAAAGATACTTCTGTTATGTTTATGTTCAATTGAGCTTTTATTATGTCTAAATTGTTTAAGTTGGGTATATAGACTAGTTGAATGTTGGAATTTGGTTGACTACTGAAATTAGCCACATGTTAATAAATGAATTCCCACTAGAGCGCGAAGAAAAGTATTTTTTTAAATTGTTTTTTTGTGGCGAGGTTTTCGAGAACACGCATGACAAGGCTACGTAGCCCTAACCTAACATGTAGGTTTCGCATGGATCATTTTTATTGGTCAATTGCCATAATCTTTTGCATGTATTGTAGAGAACAATCTGAGTGAAGAAGTATGAAATGAAGAGACTAATGGACAACACTTTGCTCTTAACGTATTTGTTTTTGTGGGATAGTGGCAGGGCTCTAAGTTTACAATTGAGGAGATTAGATATACCATGTTTACATTGTTGTGAGCGGTCAGAATTATTGCAACCTTTCTAATTTTGCATGAACATTGTAAATGAGACTGGTATGGAAAGAAAGGAAATCTGAATTGTATTGATTGAATGTGTATTTACAAATGAAGTGGATCCCTCTATTTATAGGAGAAGGAGGGACCAACAAGTAAATATTAATTACATGTAGGGACACCTATAATTACATGCAAGGACATCTATAATTGCATGTAGAGTCCTCTAGTTAACAACTAGGTCCTTCAACTATTTACAACTAACACTCCTCCTCAAGTTGGAGCATAGATGTTAATCATGCCCAACTTGTTACATATGAAGTCTATTTGTGGCTTCCGGAGTGGTTTCGTGAAGATATCCGCTAGTTGGAATTCCGTCCTAACATGGATTGGCTGAATCGATGGAGGATCCTTTTGAGTACCGACTATCCGATCTCTGATTAGGTGACAATCAACCTCAATGTGTTTAGTTCTCTCATGGAATACTTGATTTTTGGCTATATGTATAGCTGATTGATTATCACAGTACAATCGCATCAAGTCTTCAGAGATAACCCCAAGTTCTCTAAGAAGACGACGAACCCATATCATCTCCGATGTAACATCTGCCATAGCTCTGTACTCTGATTCAGCACTTGATCTGGATACGGTGTGTTGTTTCTTACTCTTCCAGGACACAAGGTTTCCGCCAACGAAAACACAATACCCAGTGGTGGATCGACGGGAAATAGGACAGCCTGCCCAATCTGCATCTGAAAATCCAGATATACGTCCATCTCCATCTTTTGTGAAAGCACCCACACGACAATGACCCTGATCAGAATATAAGATCCCCAGGCCTGGTGTGGTCTTGAGATATCTTAAGATACGGAGAGCAGCATCCCAGTGTCCCGTGTACGGAGTGGCCATGAACTGACTTAGGACACTGACGACAAAGGAGATATCTGGTCGGGTGACAGTTAAGTAGTTAAGTTTTCCGACCAATCGTCTGTATCGCTCAGGATCTTTCATTGGACTTCCGTCCTCTGGAAGGAACTTCCTCGTAGGAAGCATAGGACTATCAACCGGTTTGCAGCCCAATAAGCCACACTCAGTTAGCATATCAAGGACATACTTCCGCTGAGAAAGGAGTATTCCTTGTGGGGAACGAGATACTTCTATGCCAAGGAAGTACCGAAGTCGACCTAAGTCGCTAATCTGAAAGTGAGACTGAAGGAACTGTTTGAGCTTGGTAATCCCATCTTCATCATCCCCTGTAATTATGATATCATCCACATAAACAACTAGAATAATCCTTCGGCCCTGATGATGTCTAAAGAATACAGAGTGATCATATGCACTACGATCCATCCCAAACTCTCCCATAACACTAGAGAAGCGACCAAACCATGCCCTTGGAGACTGTTTGAGACCATATAGGGAACGGCGTAGTCTGCATACTTTTGAGGCCTCCTCCTCAACAATGAACCCAGGTGGCTGCTCCATATAAACCTCCTCCTCAAGAACACCATTGAGAAAGGAGTTCTTGACATCAAGCTGGTGGAGCGGCCAATGATGAATGGCAGCAAGAGCAATATAAATACGCACAGAGGGATCTTGGCAACTGGGGAGAAAGTCTCGTCATAATCAATACCATAAGCTTGAGAATAACCTTTAGCTACCAGGCGAGCTTTCAGACGATGTAGCGAACCATCAGGGTTAAGTTTTACTGTGAAAACCCAACGACAACCAACAACACGCTTACCAGGAGGAAGTGGTTCAAGATCCCAAGTCTGATTGGCCCGTAAGGCCCCAATCTCGTCTTCCATGGCTTGACGCCATCCTGGATGAGCCAGAGCTGTCATCACATTCTTGGGAATCGGGTAGGAATCCAGGGAAGTGGTAAAGGCATGTGACTCAGTAGAGAGATGAGCGTAGGCAATATAATTCTGAATGGGATAACGAGTGGAACGTCTAGGTTCCTTACGGAAGGCAATGGGTATATCGGGATATGGTGCACCCGGAGGGTCATAAGCAGGGGTACCTGAGGTAGTATCTGGCAAGGGTGTGTCAGGTTCGGTCATGGCAGGCGGAGCTGAGGACGTACCAGAGGCATGGGTAGGCTGGGGATCAAGGGTCGCTGAGGTCTGATCCTTACCTCGTCGAGAATATGTGTAGAGTAATGGCGGAGGATCTGTCGGAAGGCCCGAAGCTATAGGAGCTGGAACTGTGGTGTCTGAGACCGAAGGGGTAGAGGGAATAGATGACACAGGAAAGGTAGGAATGATGTGAGACTCAGGTATATCAGGATTAGGAAACAGGTCAGAAACTGGAATGGAAGATTCTGGAAAGAAAGGGCACAACTGATCAAAGGTGACGTCAGCACTGGTAAAATATCGACGAAGAGAAGGACTATAACACCGATAACCTTTCTGGACACGTGAGTAACCCACAAAGATACAACGAATGGCTCGAGGGTCGATTTTAGGGACTCCGGGACGATGATCATGGACATAAGCTACACATCCAAAAATTTGAGGCTCAAGAGGAAACAGAGTTCCTCTAGGAAATAAAACAGAGAACGGGGTTTGACCATGAAGAACAGACGATGGCATACGATTAATCAGATAAGCCGCAGTAAGAACATCACCCCAAAATTGACGAGGAACATGAGAATGAATCATGAGTGTGCGAGTAACATCCAACAGATGGCGGTTCTTGCGTTCAGCAACACCATTCTGTTAAGATGTATATGCGCAAGAAGTCTCGTGAATAATACCTTGTGATTTGAGATATGTAGAGAAATCGGTGGACATATATTCTTTAGCATTATCGGTGCGTAAGGTTTGGATGGATGTTTTGAACTGGGTCTTGACATATGCATGGAATTCACGAAAGATCGAGTTGATTTCACTACGGGATTTCAATAGGTAAACCCATGTGGCACGAGAATAATCATCAATGAAAGTAACAAAGTATTGAAAGCCCAATGTAGTCTTAACTGGACATGGACCCCATACATCTGAATGGACAAGTTCAAATATGGAAATGGTTCGGCTTGACACTTTTGGGGGATAAGGACGTCGAGTATGTTTACCGAGCTGACATGACTCACAATGGAAGTTATCGGGAATAGAGATGCCAGGTCTCATTTGTCGTAGGACGGCTGCTGAGGGATGGCCTAACCGACAATGAGTTTCAAAGATACTAGACTCACAGATGTTTGCTTTGGGATGCGACAATGAAGACATTCGATAGAGACCTCTTGATTCGAGGCCGGTACCAATTACTCGGTTAGTACCTAGTTCATTAAAGGTACAATGAGTAGGATAAAAGGTAATGGAACAATTATTTCGTTTAGTAATCTGACTGACAGATAAAAGACTGGCAGGGAAGTTAGGAACAAGAAGAACAGAAGACAGGTTTAGGCTATCTGGGTTCTGAATGGATCCAATGCCGTGTACGGGGCACGAGGAACCATCTGCAAGTTTAACCGGTGGGTAAGAGGTATTATGAAGGCTAGTGAGAATTCCTTGATTCGCAGTCATGTGATGAGTAGCTCCAGAATCAATAATCCAGGATAAGTCAAAGGCAGAAAATGTACCTGGTTGTACTGAGTTGGTTTGAGGACCCGATGACCGAAAAGCAAGGAACCGTTGAAGCAAATCATACTCTTCCTTGGTGCATGCAATGGTGTTTCGTCTCCCATTTTGAAAAATTGTTTAACCCAAAAGACGAACTGAAATTTGAGCACGTGAACCGAGGCAGAAAACAAAAAAATGCTTGGATCGAAAAATTAACCTGACGGGATGGACGGGGAGTGAATTCCGACTGAACTGGGAAAAGGCGGTGGCCGAAGGATGGCTGACGCGCCGTCACGCGCGGCGCGTGATGTACGGCGGCGGTTGTTTGGGTGGCGCGTTTTGAGGGGTTTTGTAGATCGGGCAATCGCGAACACGATGGTGGTGGTGATGTATGTTAACTCGCCGGAAAAAAGAACGGATCTGAAAAAGTAGGTGACGGGTTGTGGAGGTTTTGGGTGTTTGAACAGATTTGATGTGAGCTGAAGTAATGGGTGTGTTTGAACGGATCTGGAACAGGTTTTTTTTTTTAGGACAGAACTAGTGGTGACCGGAAATGGTATGAAAGAGAAAATCCGTTTCTGATGTGGAAGGTCAGACTAAGCTGCAACCACAGAGCATACTACGAACTTTCTAAACTGAGAGCCAAAAATGGTCACCCGAATGAGGATATTCTTGAGCTAAAACACCTTTAGCTCTGATACCATGTAAATGAGACTGGTATGGAAAGAAAGGAAATCTGAATTGTATTGATTGAATGTGTATTTACAAATGAAGTGGATCCCTCTATTTATAGGAGAAGGAGGGACCAACAAGTAAATATTAATTACATGTAGGGACACCTATAATTACATGCAAGGACATCTATAATTGCATGTAGAGTCCTCTAGTTAACAACTAGGTCCTTCAACTATTTACAACTAACAAACATTACACTAAGACTATGAAGTGTGGTATATAGCGTCAAATTACCAATCGAGACTTGTAAAATTTACGACCCCCAAAATAAACATAGACGAAGTAAGGAAGTTAGATCGGATAATAGACAAATGGGAGTTCTTATTTTACGCCTATTATATGCCAAAAGATATAGAACCTGTCTCACGTAAGCCGAGTCATCATACTCTTGCTTTAATGGTTTACACCAGTAGCAGAATTTGCAAAATCTTTGAGGAGTTACAAGATCTTATATAATCTGATAGAGATTGGCCTGCCAAGATCTTTGGTTGCAAAGATTAGCAAATAAGGAAACTTGGCACATACTTGTTGATTCTTATATACGCGATTTGAAATCTAAGTTAGAAACTAATTTGTCTCTTCATTCTGTTTAGTTCTTGTTTTCTTCCTAACCCACAATTATCTATTTTTCTTGCTACTTGTTTCTGATTTGAGAGAAACTTCGCATATGTTTTGTTAACTATCAACTGATCATTATCATTTATCACATGTGATTTTTGCTTCTGAAACATCTTTGATAAAAGTAGCATCCAATGATGAGAAATCTCCTCAATGTGGTGATGGGATCATGACTGTCGAGACTGCAAACCCTATAAACGAATGCAGTAAACAAGTGGCTGCGACTGACAAAGTTCTACATTCCGAGGAACAAACGGCACAACAACAAAAGGAATCCAAGTGCACTGACTTTTCAATGAAAACTTGCAGACACGATCAATCTGTAGTTCCTGCAGGGAAACCTACATTGATATCTAATGATGAGAAATCTTCTCAATATGATGGTGGAATCGTGACTGCGGAGACCGCAAATCCTATAAATGAATGCAGTAAACAAGTGACTGCATCCGACAAAGTGGACAAAGTTCCACTTTCCGAGGAACACACTACACAGGTGAAGACAGAGGATTTCGAGGATGCACAACATACGGAATCCAGGTGCAGTCATGTTTCTGTACTTGAATATATTTGATTATCAGTCAACGGATGTGTTGACTTTTTGTAATATACTTTTGATTTCCAGATTGGATGTTGATGTTACCCTGATAAGACCTAGAAGTTTGTCACCTGCAATGGAAATTAATAAAGGAAACAAACGGCTAGCTATTGGATGTAATTTCTTTGCATTAGGTTGGTGCATTAACGGATCTTCTTGTAGGTTTCTTCATGTGAAAGACAGTACAGATGCTGGTGCCATACAAAACAAGACTCAGAAAAGTGTTGAAGGTAAGTTAGGTAACTCTTATTTTATTCATAAAAGAGTAAAATGCCATTTTCGTCCCTGAGGTTTGACCAGTTTTGCGAATTTCGTCCAAAGGTTTGTTTTTCCGCATCTGGATCCAAAAGGTTTGAAATCTTGCCATTTTTGTCTGGCTTGTTAACTCCATCCATTTTCTCTGTTAGGTCAGGGGTATTTCCGTCTTTTTTGTTACCTTAAAGGGCAATTCGGTCTTTTCCAGGGGTATTCGGTCTTTTTACATAAAGTGAAAAAGACTGAATTGCCATTTATTGTAGCAAAAAAGACGGAAATACCCCTGACTGACTTAACCGAGAACAATGGATGGAGTTAACGCGCCAAATGAAAATGTCGAGATTTCAAACTCTTGGTTCCAGATGCGAAAAAACAAACCTTTGGACGAAAGTCGTAAAACTGGTCAAACCTCAAGGACGAAAATGGCATTTTACTCTTCAGAAAAAGTCCAACAAAGGACAGTTTTAACTTGTTATTTTTTCCATGTTCTTGTTACCTTTTCAGGTGTAAGCGATGGCACACAATCTTATATGTCCATTGATGTGGATAAAGTTAATCCTCCTATTAAAATGACTGGTTCATCTAATGATGTGGATAAAGTTAATCCCCCTGTTAAAGCAGATAGTTCTCTACATGGACCTTTAAGTAATCCATCAAAGGACTTGCCAAAAAAAGTAGAATTTGATGGTAAAGAATACCGTTTTGCGCTTAATAATCATGTTTACAACCCAAGTTATAATAGTTCGGTTCTACCCAGAACTTCAAGTAAGTTAAGTTCGTCACCTTGGAAGTCCGATTCAAAATTTTCCAGTTACGATTGGGAGTCATCAAAGCCTTTTAGGTCAGCATTTCTTATTTCTAAAGGAATATCTTCTCCAGATATCCAGTTTGATCCAATTGTTACTAGTACCGACCCACCGCCAAAAAATGGTGATAAGTTATCCAAATTATCACCTTCTGTTAAAGAGAAATTAAAAACAGAAAATGGCTCTTTTGGCAGTCATGTAAATGGCAATAATGGCATTAATGTGGACAGTAATGAAGCTGCTGGTGCTAAAACTAAACAGGAAACTAAAAACAGTGAAAGTAAGGGAAAAGACCACACCGGGGATGTAGTACAAGCAAGTAAAGCACATGTTAGTAGTCACGATTCTCTTGGCGGGCCTACAAAAGAAGTTAATAATCATAAACTAGTATTTGATGCGGGAGGGGACATGCATAGAGAATCTAAACCCGTGAGACATTTCCGTGCTGCTTTGATTGAGTTTGTGAAAGAGTTAGTGAAGCCAACATGGCGTGATGGTAAATTGAGCAAAGACGCCCACAAACTGATTGTTAAAAAGGCTGTTGAAAAGGTCCTTACCACCTTACCACCGGAGCAAATTCCGAGTGTCAAAGAATCTATTGACATGTATCTTACCTCATCCCAGACAAAACTGATGAAACTTGTAGAGGTGTGTTTTCTCACTATGCATATATAACTATTAGATGATATTGACAGTTAGGTACTTTTGTTTGCAGGCATATATGGCGAAGTATGGAAAAATCTGACATCTTTTCTTGTAAGTGGAGAGCACTCCTCCTTGTTAAATGATGTGAGTTTCTATAGACATCTTCTCCTTTTGGATCTTTGTAGAAAATGTTTGTCTCTAGTTTATGAATGTGGCTTAAACCGTATGTGTGATGGAATGTTGAGTTTTTTTTTTGCTCCCTTTATCATCTACTTGGCCATGTTTAGGTGTTTTATCTGATGTTGTTTTGCTAATTAAAACCAATGTATGTTGGTTTCTTTGGTGGTTTCCTTTAAATGGATTTGTAAGGTGGATCACCAACACAAGTACAAAAGTTGGTTAGAACTAATAGAAAATAAGGTTGTTAGTTTGCATGAATAATGACGATAGAGAGATTAAGTATGTAGAATAGATTCTTACGAATAGTTAGTTGTGTTGGCGTGATGACTTGTTTCTATTGATTACTAAGTGGGTCGGGTAGGAGGTTAGCATTCTTGATGAAGATTTTTTCCCCTCAAGTAGGTATATAAAAAGGGACGGTTTAAGTTGTTATCACTTAAAGACTTCATTCTTGTTCTTATGAAGTCATCATTACCTAGAGTGATGGTTTAGTGGTATCACTTGGACTTCATTTTTGTTTACATGAAGTCATCCTTACTTTCATGAACTTATGTTGATTTTGAGAGTTTCCTTTTAAAGTCTGGGTGAAGTTTTGAGACCATATTGCTCATCTCTTCCATAACAAAGTGAAAACAATTGAAGTTAATAAAACATCACTTTCGACATCGCGCTTCTTTAATAATATATATCCATCTTCAAGTAGGTTTTTTTAATGACAAACTACCTTACTCCTATCATCTACCTATACCTGCACCTTCTAGGATTTAAACCCCCTACCTCTTGGATAGATGGATAGAAGGGAGGCACCTTATAGGTCATGGGTTCATCTTCAAGTAAGTGTTTTGAGTTTTTGCACTCAATCATGATCAGGAGTTTGCTTTAGGATGAATTCCAAGTCGATCATTATCATATGCTAATTCTACAATGAAATTACTTTCATATCTCACAAGCTAGTATATGTAATTAAGTAAGGGTGCATATTATGGGATGAAATGAGCTCTAATACTTTTTTGTCGTCTTCACACTTTATTCAATCCTTGTAGAGCTCCTTACTAATTTGGTTAGGCTTTCTTGTTGAGCAATTGTGAAAGGTTTCAAATTCTCAAATACCCTATCTCAACTAACGAAGCAAGCTATCAATTGAATCAACATTGAAACTTCTTCATTTCATAAAAAAAGATCATAGAGCTAGCTCATACAACACAAAGTCAAATCTTTATGATCATCTCCTATTCAAATAGCGATATAGGCCAAGAGCGACATAAGGTCAAATAGGTAGTTTACAAATTTATCTAAACCTCCTCATAGTCACTCGGGTGGAATGATCTTTAGTTTGGAGCGAACAAACATTTAAATAATTACAACAAAAACAAAAAGGTTCCCTTCAAAATAGTGCATGGAATTTCCGTTATTCATTCAAGCCGAATAGATAAGAAAGAGGGTTACCTCTAATCACACATAGATCAATGAAGGTTTCGAATCTCACATCGGATTAGGTAATGTATTTCATCTTACATAAAAATTGAAAGTGATATAGAGATTTACACACAAACGAACTTGAACGGAGTAGATGTGTGCTTGCATTATGGTTTGTTAGGTTCAAAGTGTCACAACGAAACCAACACAAACACAAACGAATATCACGTAGAAGAGAAAATAACGAGCACGACAATTTTAATGCTGTTCAGTTTCGGTGTGAAACGTCCACGACTGCAAGTCTGCAACTAGGTCCTTTCTTTATTATGCTCAGTACGAAGATTATAATTACATCGTGGGGTATTTACAAATTACAATATGAGAAGTAGGGTTAGAACTAGTTACAAGAAAAACTGTTTAGGATCTTGATTAAAGTTAATAAAATTGTCCTTCGTAATCTCCAATGGTTTAGGTGGTCCAAACTCCTCCCTAGTAAGCATGCCACATCATTCCAAACCACCACCATTCCAAACCCCACTTTTTCCTCCAACAATAAACCATTCCAAACCACCACCTCATTATCCACCTCATCACCTACTTTTTCTTTTATTTATCTATTTATAATTTATATGTTCAGTTTATAAATTGTATAAATAATACTTTGTTTCTTTTGTATTAATAATGTTATTTTTTTCATTTATAAATTATATGCATATTCTTTTTTAAATTTTAAATATTTGATAATATAACTTTTTATATTATTATCATTTTTTAATTCTCAAATGGTTACAACGGCTATTTTTTCAAACGATTACTGTTCCAACGACTATTTTTTCAAATGGTTACTGTTCCAACGACTACTTTTTCAAACGGTTACTGTTCCAACGACTATTTTCCTAGTCCCTATAAATACAACATTTCGTTTTACATCCCACATTTGCACCCCTCAATTCACAAATCACTGCAACTACCAAACTAATTAGAAGATATGGGTGGTGATGGAACCGAACCGTCAAACCTCAAGCGATCTTCTTGTCGACGTTCTAACCCTTAACATGCTCCATCTGCAGCAGTGTACCAACAACCGGCAGCAGTCTACCAACCACCGACAACAAGACCACGACGATCACCCCGTCTAAATCTTCATCTTTTTAACCCTCCACCTCCACAGGAGTATGTTTGGGATGGTATCACAGATGATGAAGCGAACTTGATGTACGGCTACATCATGGCACAACTCCAATTTGATCGTTTGCGACTTGGGGAAGTCAAACAAACTTCAACGCAAACCCTCCACCCACAAACCGCTGTCCAACACAAGTCGTACCCGGCTGGGCTGAAGGGTACGAAACCGACCTTGGTGAGGAATACCTATCACCGGTGCACGATAACCCATCCCCTCCAACTCCTGACTGGGGACGCTTACCTCAAGATTATAGGTCGGACGGTCGTGATAATGATTGTAGTGTGTCGCCTCCACCGGGTAACATTTTGGTTGGGATGGGTACTATTAGGGCTTTTAAGTGTTTAATTAGGAATTAATATTGTATGTTTAATTAGGTTTGTGTAATATTAAAACTAGGTGTGCGTAATACTAAAGTTAGGTTTGTGTAATTTTTTAATTTGGTTTATGTAAATTTTTTTATTTGTTTTATATAATTTAATTAGGTTTAGTTTTTAATTTAAAAAAAAAACCTAAGAGTTTGTTTGAAAAAAACATTAGGAAATAGGTTTTTTTTTATTTAATCAAATACCCCACTTGGCGGCCCACCCAAACACAATCGGATGGGTCCGCTTGAGCGTACCGCCCCACCTCCGGACCACTCCACCTCACCATCTCCAACGGTGCAAGTTTGTTTGGATGGGGTTTGAGGAGCGGACCACCCCAAAGGACTTCCCGTTGGGGGTGCTCTTAGAACCCATCGACCACATGGGCCCAAAGACTTCACGTCTAACAATCTCCGACTTGACGGCTTTGCAATCCACAAACGACAATCTAAGCTAATCCCACATTCAGTGACTTTAGTAATCTTCAAAACAAGTCTTCCAAGTCTCCAGTTCCGTTTAAGGGAGTGACTACCCTAGTAAAAGCGACTGGCAAAGTCTGGCTCGCTGAATCCGGGTAGATCTAAGAGGGTTCAGTTTGGAGACATTGAAGCCCGGAGCCATCGGGATGTGAGCTGAGCGTATTAGGGGGTCTGAACTAGGTTCGTGCGTGCGGTGTGGTTTCAAAAAGCCGTTGTGTTCAGAAGACCGAGAACCCAAATGTGAAAATCTCTTTGGGAATAGTCTGCTGATTTTAGAGAGTGTTTATTCTCTAGAAGTCTTTGGAGCCAACAATGCGAGTCTATGTTAGTCGGTTGAGATTGAGGATGTGTCTATGACTGATTATTCCATGGTAGGGCTGGTGACGACTGTGTCTCGAGAGCTTCAATGGATCTTTCCGGGTTAATGGAAAGGCGACTGCAATGAGGGAATTTAAAGATTATTGGAGTTACTGGATGACTGGGTTGCTTTGTGCTTGGATGGTGGGCTCGAGTTTATCACAAGGCCTTCAAGTAGGAGATTGCTGGGTTATGAAGGTCTTTGGGCCAATATGGGTCGATTAGAAGGCTATGGGATGATATTTTTTATTAAGAGGTGGAAGGCCCATTTAGTTATTTCTTGTTCCCCAAGTTTATTAACCCTGATCTTGTTCTATTTATACCCCATGATGTAATTGTAATCTTATGCCGAGCATAATAGAATATCTAGTTGTAGCCTGTAAAATTGTTGTGTTCCTATTTGCTTTTATTTTCTGCTCGTTCTGCGAGACTTGAAATATTAACAAATTCCTCTATTTTAAGATCTTTTAATCCTCATGTACAATCAAACTAACTCTATGCACCATCAAACAAGCTTAATGTACAATCAGTTAAACTCTATTTACAATTAGAGAAGCTCAAGAAAAAGAAAAAAATAAAGAATGTGAACAAATAAGAATAATACCAGGCACAACTTAAAAGAAAAAAAAACACTGCTAAGAAAATATCATTATAAATTGAAAAAGTAATCTAAAAAAGTACTAAAACTGCATGACTTGTAAATAATGAAAACCAAATCATTTTTAACCCAAAGGTTTTTATCTTTTGCATTTAACCCCCTTTGACTTTTTTTTATTTTTAACCCAAAGCTTTTCATCTTTTACAATTTAACCCCAACACTTTTTATTTTTAACTTTCGTCCCCCCATTCTTTTCATGTTTCGCAAGTTTTTCGTTTTACGTTTCGTTCTAAATTTTGCGAGTCAACACGCCGCAACGTGCGTGTGAGATTCAACCGTTTTTTGTCTGTTTGTTCCCGTTTGACAGACCAGTCACAACGCTTCTATTTTTCTTCGTTTAACAAATTCGTTGCAACGCGCGGGTCCTAGATCAACTTAGTTATTATTTTCAATGTTTAACGTTTATGGCTAATTTCTTCGCATTAACACGTCGCAATGGACGTGCGTGGTTCAACGATTTTACGTCTGTTTTTCTTTCGATGTTATTTTTTTTACTTTTTTTTATTTTATTTTTACGAGCTCTTCTAATGTTGGTGGTCGTTGTCAGTGGTGTGGCATTAGTGCTAGTTGTCACGATTTTAAGAACGTATTTAACCTATTAAGTTATTACTAATAATTTGTTTCGAGTTTACCGCTATACCCCTTTACTTAAGAAAAACTATTTTTTTACGTGCATATTTTTGTGTACATGTCAGTATAAATTCAATTTGCTTTACATTTCGACGTAAACTTTTCCTGGAAACAATTCAGGTTAAATATCATACGTTTTCATTTAACAAAAAAACCATTTTTTTCGTGCACATTTTTATGTACGTTTCGGTATAAATTCGAGTTGGTGTATGTTTCGACATAAACTTTTTTGGGGAACGAGTGAGGTCAAATATAATATGTTTTCGTGATTATTTTATGAATGTTTTGTAAATTTTGTTTCTATCGGAGTGGAGTCAAATTGTGGTTTCTTTTTTCCCTTTTCTAAAAGCTCTAATTAATCTCTTTTGAGTATACGTGTCAACTTTTCCATTATACATGTTACATTTTCTATGTATGACTAGGGTCACATGTAATACGTTATGATTGTACGGTATAAATTTGATTTACTTTATGTTTTGAATTTTTGATCCAATCACGTTGTTTATATAGGTTACATTGAGTTCAATCGATTACTTCTAAACGCGTGTTTTTATATGGTTATCGCATCACATAACGTTTGGACTAATTCATTTGATGTTTGCGATGTACCCGCGCCGCAACGCGCGTGGGTCTTATTGCTAGTTAATATAATAAATAAAAAACAATTATTATGTAATCCGTAAGTTCATCCTAATTGCATTTCCTTCTTAAACTAAGGCTATTATCTAAAATCAAATCAAGTCATTTCCTGTTTTACTAATAAAAATTAAATTGTGATAAGTGTGTTCTATATTTTATATTTTGTCATTTTATTTTATTTTGTTTTGTTTTTCTAAAATATAAAAAAGAGTAAATTTTTTCTGATATCTCTAGTTTTTTTTTTATATTATAAAGCTTGAAGTATGAAAATAATGAAAAAGTTCTATAAAAAGTAAACATTCAATATCTGTTGTTTTACATCCCAAAAAATAAACAATAAAGGAAAATCTAGTATGTTACACACTATTATGCTCCCATATTTATTAACACACAATCAAATATTATCTCATTACAATACTGGTGTCATGGAAAATAGGAGAGGCAAACAGCATAATTTCTTCTGATTTTGTTGATACACTAATTAGTTTGATTACCTTCCAATTAATGCCGCTACAATAAATAGTTGTCTACTGATGCTAATACACTAGATCTGCCAGCTGTACATTTAACACTCTTAAATTTGAACCCTGTCTAAACTTAGTAAAGGAGACTTGAACTATAGTAGGACTAACTTTATGTGAATCGTCTGTCATTAATCCAATTTATTATATTTATATAGAATAATCATTGGAACAACTTAGTTTTCCTTTGCTTAGAAACTTGTCTAGTTCAAGGAGGTTTTGGGATATGATCTTTTGTATTCTTGGTTTAAAAAGGTGCGCATAGGCACCCTTTTGTGTGAGGTGCATGAGGCCATAAGGAAAGCGCCTAAGGGTCTTGAGGCGCTACTTCTGGGTCAAAGTTAGGGTTTGTAGGGGTCCGATATGTACAAAATACCGAAGAGTTTAAGAAATTTTGAAAAGGTTTGGTTGATAAAAAAGGTTGATATGTAGAACAGATGAGAGAGACACAACTTATGGCTGTAAATAAAAGCTTATTTGGTTGTACATACAGCTACGCCTTGCGTTCGTGATATTAATGATATTAGTTTTGCAAACCATGCGATTATCTTCTGTTTATATCTTATATTAATGATATTACCTTTTGCAGTTTTTTCTTGTAAGGCCCTATGATATAAAATTAACATCTTTTCTTCACCGAGAACTAGCTTGCAGAATAAGGCCATTTAATCCATAAATGTCTTTTGCCCTTTTGGGCCGGAGGCGTGTTTTAATGAAGTTTACTTTTCAAAAAGAAAAAATTTAATCCATAAATTCTGAGTGTTTTTTTAAGTATTGGCTCTTTTTTATTTAATGCATGCAGCAATAAATTCGATTTTTTTTTTTTTTTGCTATTTTGGCAGACTTCAAGTTTTGAAACAAATTTAGTAAAACCTTAAATGTTAGGAGAGAAGTAAATATTCATAAATAATCTGTCTTTATGACTTTAATTAATTATTCTAATTTGGTTCAATACTTTTTGTTTTTACCTTGTATAAATATTCTAATATGGTTCTATTGTTAAATTATGGCAGATTAGCAAATCATAGCACAAGCCACAAACGACATATGTTGCATTATCTTCCATGCTGCATTGAGTAGTTTTACCTTCTGCTTTCTTTATGGTGCTTACAGCTTATGACTGCTAGTGAACCCTTAATTTTGTGTTCCTTCTAATTGGAAAACGTTGCACAGGTTAGCAAAAATTGGGGATTGTTTGCAATAATGAAACTCATAGATGATGGAGATGCTGGAATTTAGTTGGCACAGTTTTGATGATATGGTGGCAGAACTAGACCGGGCCTGGGAGGGGCCCTGGGCATGGGTTACTGTTCCTGAATGCATACAAGGCCAACAAAGAGGAGAGAATCAGATGAGTTTGTATGTGCTGCTGTTTAGCATCATTAAGGTATGTGAGTAACCTACTATCAATTTAAGATTATGTCACTGATAGCAATTTCGACCCCATTTACCTATAAATAGGTTGACTCATTTTTTATTTCTAGCGGGTCAAATGGGTAAAATCAAAATACCTGGGGGGGGGGGGGGGGGGGGATGTTGAACGGGTCTAAGCAGGTACAAAGTGGCGTGAACGAGAGAGAAACCATTGTGGTTATCTTGGAGTGCATATGCTCTAAAAAGGTCAGACAATCATCCTATACAAATGATTTGTTTGGTGTTTCAGTTACCTTTTACCAACTGGGCCTTTTGGCCAAAAGACGAAAATGAATACTCTTTACTGTAATGATGTTGTGTGATTATGTAAATGCTCATGAAGGACAGACTGTCCAGGAAAATCACTATTTTTTGGATAAGTATGACCAACGAGTAAAAGCTGACTGAAATCCAGGTGATAAAAAAATATGGCAGGCGTATTGTTGCGGCGGGATATATCTTTACTTGATGGTACTGAGAATCAAACACGGCTAGAAAATAATCAATTTTGGAATGTCATTACTAACCCGTTACATAAAAGGGTCATGTTTGGGTTGGGTGGTTTAACCCGTTTGGCTAAACAGGTTGACCCGCTATCCCTTTTATAAAAGGGTCATGTTTGGGTTGGGTGGTTTAACCCGTTTGGCTAAACAGGTTGACCCGCTATCCCTTTTAGCACATTATTACAACACTCCTAACCCGTTTGACTCGGTCATGTTTGGGAATTCAGGTTACACGATTTTAAGTGTCCCAACTTATAGGGTTGATGTCTTTAAACTTTAAAGCGAATAAATATATGGGTCGTGTTGGGGTTCGGTATTACAACCCACCAACCCGACATGAGTGACACCTGGGCTGAATTGTAAGCTGTCTGGTGTTAGTGTCGGTATGGTGTCTCTTTCATGACATCCTATGAAAACAGCTGCTCCAGGTACATGGGCCACTATTGTGATAATTGGATCAGATTTAGAAGCCTCTAATGTCTGGCTGTCCCATTGGATTAGACGTGTGGTTGGCGATGGCAAGTCAATCTGGTTTTGGATTGATACATGGGCTGCAAGTTTTCCACTAAAAGACATGTTTCCTTCACTGTTTAAATCGGAAGCTGTCAAAGATCGTGTCGTGCACGAGTGTTATTCCATTCAAAATGAGTACCCCCTGGCCCATGAGAAGCTCCGCCATTCAGCGTGAGTGGGAGAACTGGTGTAAGTTTAAAGTGTAGCTATTTCTTGTTCAAAGGTGTAATGTTATGTAATGAGGTTTAATATACTTGTGTTTTGGTTGGTTTCTAGCGCCTTGCTAGGCCGGCCTTGATTTTATAATATATCTGTTTTTTGCCGTTAAAAAAACTTAAATTTCTCATTATACTTATTAATACACATCCTTATTAATAAACGGACTATTAGATGTAGTTAACAATTATTAAATGTTCATCAAAAGTAGTCCCTGAGCAGTGAGCCATTGGTGATTCTTTCTCTTGTAGGTTGACAGGTAGCTGGTTTCTATACACAACTATCTGCGATGCAACGTTAGGGTTTTACTATGTTCAATAAATTTTATGATAAGTGAGCCTTTTACCCTTTTACAATATGAATTGTTTAGGATCCAGAATCTCCAAAGAGTCTTTTCTTAGTTTTAGGTCAAGAAAAGAGGGTCATTATTTGGGCTACTTACCTTAATCACTAATGTGCGGGCCTGTGTCAATTGCTATTACCTAGAGGTGAATATTGGAACTGGTTTCGATCTCGTATCATCCGGCAAGTATACAAGAGTGTGAAGAGGCTGATTTGAACGAGTTTTTAAAGCTTTCAAGCTCGGTTTTGGGTTTTGGCTAAATGGGGGTAAGAATTAAGATACGCGGGTTTTGGCTAAAAGGGGTTAAAAATTAAGATACACGTAAAAGCTAGCATGTTATTGATGTTTGAAGCTTGTAACGACTTATGGGAACGCATCTCCAATAAAAAAGTTAGGATCTTGACGTTAAGCAAGTTTGGGTCTGAAGAACGTCTGCCACTAACGAGACTTGGGGTTTTCTTAGCTAACCAAGTGTTCACGGGTCGGATAGTACGTGTTGATCTGTAAAGGAGCCAACTCTCAATTGAGTTCTAGATGCCCTGTTTTTTTTTTTTTTTACCATTTTCGGTTGATATGCATGGTACTCTAAGCGTTTATACTCTTTAAGACGACTGTTATGCTCTTACGTGATTTAATTGATGATATACAATTCATTTATTAATTGAAGTTAAGTATTCAATGATTGATGATTGATGGCTAGCATTTGTTGCTAGTATTATTGATGGGTCTGTGTGGACGTGACAGCGCAACAGTTATGGACGATTGATGGAGTCTTATGCTGGTATAAGCCTGCTTGTCTTTGTGTCCGGCAACAGTCGATGGTGATATTCGCTTCACAATTTAGAAGCCGACGTGCAAAATTGATGTGAATGTGATTTGATGAAAAAAAAAATGTTCTACTTAAAGTGTTAATTAATTGTTTTAACTTATTAGAACTCACTCGTAGCTCTAAGCATGGGGACATCCTATTGATCTTAGTTTATTTATTTGATAAGACCTTGACTGTTATAGTTTGGTAATAACTTTGACTTGATGTACGAGTATTGATTTTTTTTTTTTTTTTTAATATGACATTTATAAGTTTAAAAACTATGGTTTGATGCTTAAACCTAACTGTGAGGTCTTCCAAGTTTGGAGCCTTACATTAAACCACTGATACCCTTTGATTTTGACTGATCAATCGGCCCTTTGAACGCTCCTAGTTGTAACCTTGACAAAAGTCAAAACTACAAGTGATTGTTTGATTTATTCAAAAGTCAAAACCTCGGCTGTTGACTTTTGAGCTTGTATTTTCTAGTTAATTTGAAGATTCTAACAATTTAAAAGTGCAAGGTCTTGGGTTTAAATCTCACAAGAAACAAGAATTCGCTATTCATTATAAAAATATGAAAAAATATAGCTAAGGGTTGTTTGACAACTTCTGAATGGCTAAGTGCTGAACTAGTAAGATGTCTGAACCATTAAGAGCCAGTATAATGTTTAACCGTTCAGAGGCAAATGTCTAACCAATTCAGATTAGAGGTCTTAATCATTCAGACTCAATATAATGCTTAACCATTCAGAGGCAAATGTCTGAACCATTCAGACATCTGCTCACGAAACAAACAGTTTGAACCATTAAGTGCTGAACCAGTAAGAGGTCGGAACCATTAAGAGCCTCATTAAGAATTAAACAAACACCCCCTAAGTACGTTAATTTGTAATTGATGGATCCTTATACAACACGTAAATTTGCGTGTCTTAACTCGTCACGTTTTTATTTGCAGGTAAGTTTTGACTGTCATGTTATATAAATACATGAAATTAATCCTTGTTTTAATGATGACTTTTCGTTTGTATAATATTTTTTATTTTTTTACCATTAACAAATAAGTAGGATATTCAATTATCGGCTCCATGATCTGAATAGTTATTTTACTTTTGTCATTTATCTTATTACAATTGTAATGTAACCCAATCTTATTTAACCCAACCCTTATTCGTTTTGGTTTAAACTGCCTGAATTCAATTAAATTC
Source organism: Helianthus tuberosus (assembly GCA_030545235.1). NCBI lineage: Eukaryota > Viridiplantae > Streptophyta > Magnoliopsida > Asterales > Asteraceae > Helianthus > Helianthus tuberosus. Next base: position 29,148,659 of record CM060438.1, on the reverse strand, counting down.
TGTTTTTCAGTTTTGACATAATTACATATTCAAACCGAAGAAACCAAAAACCAAAAACCAAACTAACGAACATATCTGTCAGTAACAAGGCACAAATTAAACCACTTATTGTTTAACTTGAAATCCTTGCTTTCATGTTACCTATTTTCCCTGGAATTTCGTTTGATAAACTTAACTTCAAGGGAACCGTCAGATTAAAATTTAGAGGGCTGAGATTGTTTTTCTTGTTCTCCTTTTTCTTTAGTTCCCTAATTACTCTGAGTGCGTGTGTGTTTTTTAACATAAATATTGTAAAACACAAGGGGCTAAACATTGATTAAGCAACTAATCTTCTCTCACATGCCATACACTTCTTCCCGGGTTCGACTCGGTAAGTTGGTGGTCAACAATCAGTTAAGGGACTTCTTCCTGTAAGCTATAGTCTGGGAAACAAAACACTAGATTAGAAAACCCCCGGATGTTTAACTGTCGAACGGTTTATAAGGAGACTGCTAACTTGAACCGACACTTTTCTTTTTAGGTGAATGGTTCAATGACCACCCACAAACCTTGGTTCACCCTAGCGGGTATAAACGTGACGAGCTTAAGCTCTATATTCAAAGCTCGAGCTATGCTCATGTGTAATTTCTCAAGCTTGAGTTTGGTTGGTTTACAAACAAATAAACAAACGTAACCAGTATAATCCCACTCATAGCAGAGTTATTGGGGTGTAATGGGGGCAAACCTTATTTCTATCCTGAGAGATGGAGGCTGCTCCCACTGGGACCCCCGACTCCAAAAATCTTTTATTTATTTAAACTAACAATAACTATTTTTCTATACAAAGTTAAAAATATTCTTTAGTTATTTTATTATGTATAATAATATTTGTAGTGTAACATATTATTATCGTATTAAATAACAAAATAGAGTAAGGTACACGGATGGTCCTTGTAGTTTACCAAAATTTTGGATTTGGTCCCTAGATTTCCAAAAGTACACAGATGGTCCCTGTGGTTTGCACTTTATAACGCATTTAGTCCCTAACTTGGACATGCTAAAGCCTTTAGATGTGTTGGCTAGGGACTAAATGCGCTACAAAGTGCAAACCACAGGGATCATCTGTTTTCCTCGTGAAAAGCCAGGGACCAAATCCAAAATTTATATAAACCACAGGGACAATCTGTGTACTTTACTCTAGAAAATATTTTATAAATTATAGGATCGCTCGTTTAGAATTGCAAGACTAATCAAGCTCGGTATAGGAAGCTCAGGCGCATTTACCTAAATGAGCTTCCATTTAGGCTTGAGCTTGTTGTTAGCTTTCAGCAATCCAATCTGAATTAGCTCACTAGCGGCTCGTTTACACCCCTTTTTCACCCCCAGTCGACACCTGAGTTTGCGTGTGTGTACACTTATATTTGGTAGAGAGAGCGTACCAGATTGTTTTGATTGGAAAGTTTGGCGACATCTGACATGAGTTGATGCCCGTCCAACAGCCGCAACTCATCTTTCAAAGGATTGATAACAACGGGTTCAGATTGTTCATCGGGTGAAACACTTGAAGAATCAGCATCAAAACAGCCACCCTTCACTAGCAACAGCTCAATCTCATCGGCTCGCAACCCATTCTCATTAGCAACATACTGATCATCACCAGACCAATATTAGTTACCAGTTAAAAGGAAATAAGAGATTAACAAATAATAAAAAATATATTCTTACCTGGCATACATTTGTAGTTGGCATGGTTGGTTTGCAGCAAATATATAAATTACGCAAATTGGGTATATTTTGCTCATCCAGGGATACAAGCTTGAGAGAGATATTCATCTGGACAATAGAATATAATCATGAAAAGCTAACTTAGAAAAGAATTCATCACATTTGACTTTTGAGGGTCAAATACTCAAAGTTGGGCCGGTTTGTTGAACAAATAAGCAATCTGTATTAGGGGTGTTCATCGAATCAAATAACGAAATTTCGAGTTCCTCAAATCGAACTTTTCAAATAAATTATTTTTTTGCTTGAATTCGAATTCGATTAAAAACTGGTCAATTCGATTCGAATTCGATTAAAAATTGGAGTTCTAATCGAATTCGAATATATTCGTTTTGATTCAAACCCATTTAAAATGTTATGGGCTATTTGAGCTTGGTAATGGGCTATTTTAGGACTTAGATCAAATTTTTTGATTATTTATACTATAGCCCAAACTAAAGTTATATGTATGTATTATATATAAATATAATAAATAAATATGTATAATTTGAATTCGAGTTTCGAATTGAATTTAAATTATAAATTCGCATTCGATTCGATTTACTGGACTCGAATTTGAATTCTTGATAATCGAATCGAATTGAGTAGAATTTCGAATTTTCGAATCCGAATCGAATTCTGAACACCGTTAATCTGTATTTACCTCATCATCATTTTGTGGTAACCTCTTGAAATGATGAATCAGCTTGGAACTGTGGGTATTCCTTGCACTCTTACCACCACTACTTTGACCACCATGGCGTGTATGACTCCTCATCCCAGCACAACCCCAGGCTAAAATTTCCGGGCTGCCAACAAGCCCGACAGATGCACCGACCATTTTTCTAGAACCATCTGTTTCATTGTCATCACACCCGCCATTTGCACCACTTGATGACGGCAATGAAGATGGGCGTCCTGCCCCCCATCTCTTGTATCGTTTTGGTTTGACTTCTGTAGAGGGCTCTGGCTCGTCTGAAGAAGATGAGTAATTGCCTCCATTATCATTATCAGCATCAACCTCATTGTCGGAATCTCGGGGTTCGGCAGATTTTCTTCTCCTTCCTCTGAGATTACGTGCACTTGACTGTGATCTCCTCATAAAAGCAGTCGCTGTAGCTTTAGCGGTTGCGCGTTTCTTTCCCAATGCTTCTAACTGGCGACGAGAAGTTTGGGCAATGGCTGCTTGGATCTGTCCATGTAACTCAAAAATATACCAGACTCAAAAAAGTGGAACCAGCTCACAAACAGGCTATACAAAATATCGGTCCGGAATATCGCCTATCGGTTCCGATATTATCAGCGGTATTTGATCGATATTGACCGTTATTTTGGACGCCTTGGTTAATGTGGACTTGGAGGAATATTTCATGGCTTACAATTAGATCATGTTTCAAATATTAGCACTTTTGAGTTTTGAGTTTTGACTTTTGATATTACTATTAATATTATATATGTTTTACGTTTTATATATGTATATATATAAATGATACAAAAATTACGGATATCTCAACGCGATAACCTATATCTCAAATATCGGCCCTTGACCGATATTTGATTTTGGACCACTATAACTGCATAGTAAACAGGTCGGCATGGCAGGTTAACTCGTTTAATAAACAAGGTGGGTTTGGGTGATGGGTGATCAACTGGAAAAGTTAAATATCAAAAAACCGTAACACTAGAAGCACCCATTTTGACCTTATAATAGTTTCCTTTGGCCTTCAGATATTATAATCTAACAACAGTTCCTTTGTCTTTATGTAGTTGATTTTGATCTTAATATCTTATATTAATTTCTTTTGTCATTTTGCAGTTGAGTTATAAATATAAATGACACTAGTCATCCAAATGGGTTGTAAACAGGTCGGCACGTAGTAAACGCGTCCAGGTTAGGGTTCAAGTTTTCAACTCGATTAACCGGTGGGGTTAATTGAGAATAAACATTATATTTCCTAAGAATATCTAAAATCTTCTATAAGGCTAATCTAGTGGACTTTTTTTGTATTCTAACTTCAGCTTATGCTCAACACATACGTCATGCTCTTCAATTTCAGAACAATGAAGAATAGTTCATACAAATTATGGTGCATGTCAGTCAAAGGAAGAATCGGGATTGTGTGTATATTAAAAAAAGAACAACGCATATGGGATAGAGGTAGCGTATATTATTGGGTCTTACAGTCACAGCACACAAGTTATGTTTCCTAGCTAAGTTCCATGCAGATGTAAACAAACGAAAGTACGAAACCTATTAATGAAAGAAAGTAACTTCCTATTGAGCTCACCTGCTTATTCCGAGCTTTTTCTTCCTCAGCAAAGGCCAATTCCTGTGTTCCAGCATCAAAGCATAAACAGTTCAGTGACGTGGAAAAAATGATTACACATCAAAACAAGTGATGACTATGTAAAAGTGTACCTCAGCCTCGTATTTATCAATGTCAGGATACAACAATGCAATCAGGGCATCGAAATTTGGGTCATCCCTCAAGGAACGGCGGCTTGCACAATGAGCACGACAAGCAGGGCATTCGTTGTTCCTGTTGCACATTGGTCAAACAAAGTCAAAGATTATAAAGAGCAAGTTGAGTGATGTCATCTGAACGTTTTAATACATACCCCATCCTCATTGATTTGTCTATGCACTCTCGACAAAACCTGTGAAGGCATTCCATAACTTTTCTGGTCTTCCGAATTATACCTATCCATGAGAATATGATGAATTGGTTTTAAATTTCTATAAAGATATCATAACATTCAACTGTTCGAATTATTCCAACTGTGATTTGACATATATTTTGAACGGCTATTATATCAATAATGTTGTTTTATTCGGTTACCAATGTTGTAGATAGTTCAAGTTCGTTCAAGTCATTCCATCTAGCTATTTGGCATGAATAAATTGAAAAACCAGCATATAATTATGATTTAACTTAAATATCCACATGAACAAAAATACTTCAGTTCCTAATAACTTTCTTAAGAAGATTTATATGGCTCAATCACATGTCATATGGTACAAATGGAAGGCTTCAAATGTTTTAGATTGGTCATGCATCTTTTTTTTGTGTCATGTGATAATAAGTATGTTCCTAAATGCAATAAATATTGCATCAGGTGATAGAATGCCTCTTATATTCTTTTGGGATGAACATATGTTACAACCTTGACCAATTTATGTCTCTTAACAACATACTGTATATTCATAATTTAGCTTTCTTAGTAATTAACATATCAATTATCATCTAGGCCAACAATCTCATTATATAGCCATGCTCGCCCATGATAGAATATTAATATTAATATTATAATATTATAGTGAAACTAAAAACTGGAAATAGTACCTAAACAAATTGGGCACTGGACGTCCTTGCGAACTTCAGCCAATTTTACATAAACGAACCTGCAAAACAGTACAAATAAGATAAATAACTAAAAATTTATTAGAAAGACATTACTATTCTTTTATTGGACATACATATTGGTAATAACATACGTCATAAACAAGCATGTATCCATGTAGACATATACACATCCCATATATCGAAGAAAAATACTTTCTGCTAAAAGTCAAAGATGAATGTGACCAATAACGGAGGGAATTACATAACTAAGTTATTTGATTACCAACAGCCAATAATATAAAATTACACTTTAGTTCCACAAGCTAGTGCCTAGTGCACCTTTATAGAACGTTTCACCAGCTTAGAATAGACTTTTAAAGAATAAGAAGAATATACATGGACAAAAATGAACTAGGAGAGCAGAACGTGAGAGTGGTAGGTACAAAAAGTGTGGATTTATATTATTGATTACTAACATAAACAGTAAAAGTTAAGCAAATATAGTTAGATAAGTTCCATTTGTTATCGTTGAAAATAGCCATCCTAGTTCCTACAAAAGGGTATGAAATGTGGATGAAGTTATAATATGCCTTAACTCCTCACAGACATAAAGAAGTTGAAGCTTTACTTTCGATTAACCAATTATTATATAGGTCACATAAGCAGTTTATGTGAGAGAATTAAATGACAAAGGTATCTGTCTATGACTTTAGTATCTGACTCCTACGAACCACTATATGCTGTATATGGCTAAAAAGATTTCCTTTCCAACAACCACTCATATGCTGTATATGACTTTAGTATCTGACTCCTACAAACCACTATAATTCTACTTCATTTAATAACGTAGCACTAGTCATACTTTGAAAGAATCACAAGTATAATCCACATTCACAGATTATATATATATCAGAGAAAAGTGGTTTCCATGTTATATTTACTTATGTATTTTGTTCTTTTGAATTTTTTTCCAACACAAGTCACACCCGAAAATCAAACCCTCCCTCTGCCGAAAACTATGTTTTGACCCAGTAACTCAGTACTTTCCAGATCCAAAGTGTAATTTGCATTCAGTCAACCAAGTTGCATATCAAAGCTTCTAAACTCCAGCTAGTATTTGCAAAAACAGGATCCCAACCAATTGCATCAGCCAAAAAAGCACCAAAAGTACCAAAACTTACAGAAACAAAATATAAATCTGAGATTGCATCTATCCTTCGCATTACCGCATCCAACAACTACACTACTAGATCTACACAGTGCTAATACCACAAATGAGCACCTAACCAATAACTCTAATTAAAAAGCATGCAGATCTTCTACCACAACTAATCACACAAACATCAACAAAACACACTAAACAAATCAAAATTCACAACTCGTAACCAAACACAAACGCAAGCAAAAACCTAGGGCAAGTTATCTGTATGTATAGCAACACGTGAGCACCAAACGAATTCTAATTCTAACTCTAATTAAAAAGCATGCATACCTTCTACCACAACTAACCACACAAACATCACCAAAAACACACTAATCAAAACCAAAATTCGCAGCTCGTGACAAAACACAATCGCAAGCAGAAACCTAGGGCAAGTTATCTGTAGATCACCTAACGAATTCAATAACTCTAATTCAAAAGCATGCAGATCTTCCACCACAACTAACCACACAAACATCACCAAAAACGCACGAAATCAACAATCACAAATCGCAACTCGTAACAAAACAAAAACGCAAGCAGAAACCTAGGGCAACTTATCTGTATCTATAGGTCAAAATAGAGATAAAATGAACTGTAAACATACTCGTCTTTGTCGCTACCACTAGAGGAAGGGCTATCATCATCATCCGAATCTGCTGATCGAAAATAATCGAAAAATCAAGTAATCAACGAGAATGTGAAGCAGTAAATCACGTAATTCGTACGTATAACTACAACAATTAGAACAAAAACGGTTGTAAAAAGTAAACGAACCTTCTTCCTCTTGCTCTACGTCGTCGTTTTCAGATTCGTCGGCAACGTTCTGATTGTTACGCTGCAGCTCAACATCTTCTTCATCTTCGTAGACTGAATCGTTTGAACGCTTTTGAGCAGGCATTGAGTCCACTCGCCGCCGGTGAAGTCACACGACGGTGTTACGGTGATGAGAGAGAGAGAAGAGAGAGTTGTTGTACGGCTGAATGTTACAATTTACAAGTTTTAGAGAGGTTTTTCCGATTTATGCCCTTAAGTTAGCTTGATAAATGGGGGACATGTGCGCATTTTTCAAGGGTATTATGGTACTTTTCTTTTTTGAAACATATGAATTATTCGCGAATGTCGGAAGATCTAACATACATTGTCTTAACCGGGTCTGCGCTAGAGAGCCTGCTCGCACAATAGATTTCCAATTTAAACCACTTAATGAGAAACCCATGTTACCCAGACTCGAACTTAAGACCCGGAAAAACTCACGCGGACCCACCACTAGAGCACTAGTGATGGTTTATTATGGTACTTTTGATAGGAAATTATTGTTGGTTGTATAATAATGGGATAGATTTATTATTAATCACATTCGAGATAGTAGATCGGATTGAAACGACATAGTTTCGTAGAAATCAAAGATGTAGTTGTGACAAAAATAAGTAATATATATTTTTTGGATCGTAGTTTTCGTTAGTTCCTAAGATTTGCTTGATTTCTATTTGTGTTAATTGTTTCGTATCACAAATCAATGATATGAAAGGACTTCATGTGTAACTAAAGAATATATAAGATCTATCTATATTACGAACGGTCCAAAGTATTATTTTTCAGCCATATTATACTTTACATATGTGTATATAAGTTAAGAGTCTAATTAATAGTTGTGCCAAATGTTATTTTATGCTAATTATAAACAACTTACAAATAAAAAAGGCTTTTGCTTTTGGTTATTGTATAACTTAATTTCGTTAACGTAACAAACTAAAACAGTCGATTGATTTATAGCGAAGCGTAGGGAATGAAACTAGTTAAATTATAAAATAACAAATGCATGCATAAAATGAATACAAACAAAGATTTTTGACTAAATATATTTAGGATTTTTAGATGAAGGACCAAGAGCAGCGGCGAAACCGATGGTGTGTCCAAATAGTAATATTACTCTACATTCACAAAAGTATGTTAGCTTTATATTAACAATTTTTTACTCATGATCGAGTGGTCTAAAATGGTGTAACTTCAAATCTTTGCAATTGCATGGTTAAATGATATTTTGGTGTAGAGATTGTTGTAAAAAGGTGATGCTGGAAAATGTACATGTGGTATGTGACAAATACAAGTCAGGCGCAGATACAGGTTTGTTTTGATATCTCTGAGACCGACGTGAATTCCCAAAGTTGAGATCAAGAGAAAGAATAATGCTGAATTCAAGGCCGGTGAACTGTCAGCCAGAACGTTGAATCCAAAGAGACGGGAATCATGGCTTAAGAGACTAAAGTCACACCGCATGTTACATGTACTTACATTCATGCTAAACTCTCTTTCTGAGACATTATGGACAATCACTCTTTCATTCTTGGTGTCTATTCTGATCGTCTTCTTAAGGTTAATGGAGAGTGGACCAATCGATGCAACCAAGTGTTTCCAAGCGGGTCTTGAGCGAAAATCAAAACTATGCTAGTGAAAATAGTACATCACGGCAATGTATGATAGGATATTCGACAAATGACCTAGACTAGTGGAATGTTACGACATCATTGGAATGAGAAGAACAATCAGTATTGTGACATAACTTTAACACGTTATAGTGTCAATTAGATGACACGATTCTAATAAATAATTAGCTGCAATAATCTCCAAACATAAATAACAAGAGTTTATCATATAAATCTATTGGTACATAACTACATGTTGACATGTATGAGTGGAGACCGAAACTCGGTCAGTTGAATATAACAAAAACACCGCATTGTTATGAACCTCGAAAAGCAAATCTTAAGTGCAGCGTCCCGACTAAGATTTGCAACCATAATTAGGTTTCCAAATTCCCCGAAAAAAAACAAGATTTACTCATCTTATAATAATACAAGACCTTTGATCGTATTTTTAATCTGCACCGTTAGCAGCAGAACCCGCTTCAGCAGCCTTCTTCTCCTTCTGTTTTTCCCTCTTTTTCTTGTTTTTTAATGCGTTCTTGCTCATTTCTCTGGTAATTTATACAAGAATTTTAATAAATTGGTTAGAAATTTATTAATAAATGGGAGACAAATCTATATTTTGCCTGTTTGTATGATGAAAATAGAATGTAAATGTAAGAGACCAAGAGTACTTACACCGAAGCCGAAGGGCTTCCTCCAAAGAGCTACATTAACCATTCAAAAGAAAATGAATCGAAACCATTAATTCATACGATTATAATATTAATTTCTAAATAATAAAAAAAGTATATTTATTGCACCTCTGCCTCCTTGGCCGCTTTAGCCTTTGCATGAGGCGGTTGATACGCAGCGGGTTTCTTCTGAACTGGGGGATTAACAGGTTTAGATCCTTGTCCTGGATAGTAACAATATAACGTTAGTTTTATAACTAGAGTAAAATGCCATTTTCGTCCCTGAGGTTTGGCCAGTTTTGCGACTTTCGTCTATAGGTTTGTTTTTTCACATCTGGATCCAAAAGATTTGAAATCTTTCCATTTTCATCTGGCTCGTTAACTCCATCCATTTTTTCTTCGGTAAGTCAGGGGTATTTTCGTCTTTTTTGTTAACTGGGCAATTCAGTCTTTTGAGTACTTGTACATTATGCTAAATGCTTGTACACAAAACGGAAAAGACTGAATTGCCCTTTAAGTAAACAAAAAAGGCGGAAATACCCCTGATTTAACAAAGAAAATGGATGGAGTTAACAAGCCAGATGAAAATGGCAAGATTATAAACCTTTTGGATCCAGATGCGAAAAAACATACCTTTGAACAAAAGTCGCAGAACTGGCCAAACCTCAGGGACGAAAATGGCATTTTACTCTATTTTTTACAAAAGGCTAAGCATACAGCACCTTGTGGTTTGCTTTCGACTTTTAATGAGCCTACAGACTTTATGAGTTCTTCAATGTCACCGAACTTATCGGGTGAATCCGCTTTCCAATCCACCTGTGAGACGAGTTAGAAAAATAGTGGAAGTATATGGGGTATGAATACCGAAAAAAAAGTCACCTGATACAATTTATCGAACTTCTTCTTGAATAATGATTTTCCATTGTAATGGAAAATTTTGATCCTACATTTATAAAGAGTTAGATTATTTGGTACTAATATGGTTTTCGCAATCATATTTAGCACACAAGATATTTAGAGTTCAATAAATTGGATAAAATGTGTTTTTGGGTCGGCCCAAACCTGTTCGATCCGCCCTTTTGACACCTCTAAATAAAGCATTAGCTATTCCATCATGAGATTATATATACTATAAATATGCTATTTTGTCACATCAACCAACTTTGGCATTAACCAACTTTAGCCCAATGACATCTTTAGCCCCTCAACTTTAATAATGACATCTTTAGCCCTTCAACTTTGGTAATGACATGTTTAGCCCCATAACTAAAACACCTTTAGCCCCTCAACTTTAATAATAAAAAAACTTTAGCCCCACAACTTTAACAACGACATGTTTATCCCCTTAACTAAAACAACTTTAGCCCCTCAACTTTAATAATAAACAACTTTAGACCTTCAACTTTAAAAATGACATGTTTAACCCGTCAACTTTATTAAGGCCATGTTTAGCCCCTCAACTTTAATAAACAACTTTAGCCCCTCAACTTTAATAATGACATGTACAGCCCCTCAACTTTAATAATAAACAACTTTAGCCCCTTACCTAAAAAAATCAAACAACTTTAACTCTCGAGATGTGCTTATTTTGATCTACGTTTCAAAACCGCTACGGAGCATGGGAGGTAACCTACTAGTTATATATAAAAGCCAGATTTGCTTTTCTTTTTACTTCAAATTGCAATTCGTTATTACCAACTGAAAAGCACCAATATTTGTTACTATATTGCATTAACTTTTTATAATATATATGGTTTTCTATAGTTGAAGAATATAGGTCAACAGGAACATAGTCAACATACCCATTGTCCACCTGCAGCCTCGGAGCTGTTGTGGCCGTCATGAAATAACGACCATCGGGGGACCATTCACTCGTCACCGACCATTCGGCTTTGGTGGTCCCAAGTTGCTTTTTCTCGACATAGTCCCAGAATGCCTGAAAATTGGACCATAAGTTAACTGGTTATATGAGCTAAAAGAATCATAGAATACTGTGTTACATCTTGCTATAGACGCTTTTACTGCACAACTATGTTACATAATTATATAATATATTGATTACCAACTTACTTATGCTTCAATGGTTGTACTTTTGCATTGTTAATATTTTCTTATTTTTTTCATTCTCCTTTAGCCCCTCAACTATAATAAGGTTTTTGCTTTTAACTTTCATTATTTAGACTTTATTTTAATAAAGTCTTTTTATTAAAATTAGAGTTAATTACATAGTTAGTCCCTGTGGTTTGCATAAAATAACATACTTAGGTATTAATAGTTTAAAATCGCATTCTAGGGTATTAACTTTTCATTTTTTAACGTTTGGAGGTATTAACTTCTAGGGTATTAACATAGTTAGTCCCTATGGTTTGCACAAAATAACATAATTAGGTACTAATAAAATGTGATTTTAAACCTACAAATAACGTTAATACCTCCAAACGTTACAAAATGAAAAGTTAATACCCTAAAATGTGATTTTAAACTATTAGTACCTAAGTATGTTACTTTGTACAAACCACAGGGACTAACTATGTAATTAACTCTTAAAATTATTTAGACCCTCAACTTTTAGTTTTTTCCCTTTAAATTGGACTAAGATATGTGGTTAAATATTATTTGTAGAGTAAAGTACAAGGATGGTCCCTGTGGTTTGCACTTTGTAACGCAATTAGTCCACAACCAACAAATCTAAAGGTTTTAGCATGTCCAAATTAGGGACTAAATGCGTTACAAAGTGCAAGCCAGGGGGACGTTTCATGTACTTTTTGAAAAAGATGGGGACTAACTGCGTTACAAATTGCAAACCATAGGGACCATCTGTGTACTTTTGAAAAGTTAGGGACCAAATCCAAAGTTTTGGTAAACCACAGGGACCATCTGTGTACCTTGCTCTAATATTTATATTTATATGTGTTACACTCCAATTTAAACCCGAAACGACTGCTTTTATTCTTTTAGTCAAGTTTCCGATGATGAAGGTCGCTGGTGTGGCGTTGACACTAGTTAAAATATATAAAAAAAACATTTTCAACCAAAACACATAAGCCATTGTTGAGCATGCATTTGTATACATACCATTTCACCTGGTAGGTTTCCATAGCCTGCCACTAATATAACTGCAGAAAAAGAGATTAAGGCCAAAACACTCTCAACCCAATTAGCACCATCAGTACCGAGAGATCACTTCCTCGTTATAAAATTTTTTTTTTTAAATCATTTTAGCATGCATAAAGTAATCAACAAACTATCGTAAAGGATACACCTTCCCTTTGGGTTCCAACGAATCGTATTGTACGGGCCTTCCCCAAGCTGTAGAAGAGGCTTGCACTTCTTGTCAAAAATTGTTGCCATTGCCGGCATAACTATCGTATGTCAAGTAAACAAAAATCTAGCATATAAAAACAATAAAAAAAGTAAATTACGTTTTTTGTCCCTGTGGTTTGTTGAAAAACCATTACAGTCCATTAGTTTAAAAATTGCCAAAATAGTACCAGTACTTTCACTTTTGTAACAATTACAGTCCACCCTCACTAACCCCATCCAATTATTCTGATAGTTTATTTGAAATGGCCATAATGCCTCTCTTATTAAAATTAAAATATAAATAAAGAGTTAATTACGTTTTTCGTCCCTGTGGTTTGTAGAAAATAAGCATAGAGTTGAAGGTGGAAGTTGTGAAAGTTCTAGTACCGTTTTGGCAATTTTAAACTAATTTCACACCTAATTAACCACATGATCAGAACTGGAATTTGTTTATAAAACATTAGAAATTTATTATTCTGATTTTTAATCACCATAATAAGATACCAAAACTGATATCCAACACCCTCTTTAACATTACCACACAAGTTTATTGAAATAAACGAAAAGGATACATCCATAAACAACTGCAAATTCTTTTCCGGAGTACGACCACTGAACATCGTGTACAGGCCCTTCTTTACCTGCAAAAATTCGTAATCGTCTATCAACAACTTATTGTATTGTATTGTCTATCAACAACTTATAATAACATATTATTTTCCGATCTATAAGGGAGAAACAAACTTACGTAAGGATACAAGCCCATCGTGAGTGCCATCCAATGTTAAGTAATACAACTTCGTTTCTCCGTAGTAACTCTGGTTAGTTTTATCGACATCCGCCTGCGCCACAACCAGAAGCCCCGTAGAACCGTTGTTCCAATGTTGCTGCACCGATGAGCACCTAAAGAAACTTCTCCGCGCGATTGGTTCACTCGAGGAATCGGGTGCACACGCGTATATCTGAACGCTACCCGGCATTCCCTACAGATCAACGTATTTGTGGTTTAATATACCAAGAACGTAGCCCTCATGTTATACAATTAGGGCTGCAAACGAAACCGAACGAACTGTTCACGAACACTTACCGAACAACATTTTCTGTTCGTGTTAGTTCGTTAGGGAAATGAACGTGTTCGTGTTCGTTTGTTGATTTAAGGTAACGAACGCAAACAAACGTTCATGAACATAAACGAACACAAACTAACGTCCATGAACACAAATGAAAACAAACAAGCATTCATGAATAAAAGATATAATACACTGATACTTGATAAATATTTTATTTGTCGGAATTTTGAAATATTTAAATAAAATATAAAAACTGAAAACACCAATGAGCTATCGAACACAAACGAACATAAGCAAACATGTTACTAAACGTTCACGAACATGAATGAACGATTGCGGCCCCTGTTAATGTTTGTTCAATTAACTAAACGAACGAAATTTCTTGTTCCTCTTCGTTCATTTATTAAACGAATGAACACAAACGGACACGTTACCGAACACTCACGAACATAAATGAACAAACGCGGCCCCTGTTCATGTTCGTTCATTTAACTAAACAAACGAAATTTCTTGTTCGTGTTTGTTCATTTATTAAATGAACACGTTACTGAACGCTCACGGACATAAATGAACGAACGCGGCCTCTGTTTGTGTTCATTCATTCATCTAAACGAACAGAATTTCTTGTTCATGTTCGTTCATTTATAAAACGAACTAACACAAACAAACTTCCCGCCGCACGGTTCACCAACTGTTCGCCGAACGTTCAGTTGCAGCCCTACATACAATGCTGCTAGTTACAATTTACAAACCTTGGATTCTGGAACAAACGCTGCCACATGGGATCCAGGGTTGTTAGAAAGCTCAGCGGAAGCTACTCCGGGAACTCTAATCTTGTGCACAACGCCTTTTGAAAAATCAGCAACATCAAAGAACTGAAGCTCATTTGTTGCCATACGAGAAGCAACCGCTTCATCAGCGCTAAATCTGATCGTCGGCCTAAAGCATAATAATAAGTCGATCAGAAACAAAATTTCTCGCAACTTAAAAACTCAAACGAGGTTACGAGAACCGTAAATTTATACCATGTTGCCTTAGTCATGTTCTTCTGAGACTGCACGTAAACAGACTCCCCGGTCTCGGTCTTCCATAACGTGACGTTCTTTTCTTGTGGTGACGACGCTTTCTGAAACGTCTGAAGATACGTTCCACATGGAGACAATGCAGCAGCGAGAACGTTGGGGGACTCAAAAGATCTTGTTTCTTTCAAGGTTTTGCAATCGTAGATGCTAATTGCAGACTCGGACTTTATGACCATGAGTTTGGATCCATCGTCACTGAACTTTGCACTCGTGCAGGGTACTTTATCGAGCTTGATACTCGGCTGATTGTTAGTGAAAGGCGGTCCGTTCCATATAACGAAACCCCCTGGTTCTCTAACTGAAAGCACAACAATGATTTAACTTAACACATGCTAGAATCCTAAGTAAAAAAATCTTTTTTTTTTTACAAAAAGAACCGCACTAGAGATCAAATCAAATAGGCATAGAGAACATGTTACTATCTAAAATACTAACATATATGAAAACCTAATGAAAGTAATGATTTGAGGATTATGAATTGAACTAGCATATACCTAAGATCTCCAATGGGGGTGATGAATCTGCAACTGACATTACAGGCCCTGCACAAAATCGATGAAATTAAAGCTAATCAGAGAGAAGAAAGGATTCAGAATCGTAGATGAAGCTAACTGAATATGACTGATTGCAGATAGAAGAAACTGTACTGAATCTTACCGGAGATAGATATGGCAGGAAGAAGAGTTTCTGAACCGAGGGGTAGGGTTTAAGGTTGGGTTGATTGATTTGCAAAAGAGTAAAGTCCAATTTGAGTCCTTGTGGTTTGTACAGTTTAACTATTTGAATCCAAAAACCAAAACTGTCTTGATTTGAGTCCCTGTGGTTTCGAATTTTAACCATTTGAATCCAAAAGTAAACAACATCCAAATCAGAAACATTTGGTTTTTGGATTCAAATGGTTAAAATTAGAGACCACAGGGACTCAAATGGTTAAAATCAGAGACCACAGGGACTCAAATCAAGACAGTTTTGGTTATTGGATTCAAATGGTTAAACTGCACAAACCACAGGGACTCAAATAGGACTTTACTCTTTGCAAAAATATAAGGTCTACCTAGATAGTTTTATACCAGTAGGGTGCCCGCGCGATGCGGCGGGGCGACACTTTGCATTGCGGCACTCATTTCTGGTAGTTTTCTTATTCGTATAATATTTTTATGGGGAAATCACGAAAATAGCCAAGTCAACGCCGTTTTTTCAAAACTAGCCAACTGACACCTCTCCACGAGCCGGTACCGTTCACTGACACGGCTCAAGGAGTTCTTTCAACGCAAACCAATTGGAACACGACACGTGTCCGACAAACTTCTGAAACGGCTTGGGTCACCTCAGGTTACTTGTGCCGGCTTGAGTACTTGCCGGAAACGGCTTGAGTACTTGCCGGAAACGGCTTGAATAGGGTCTCGAACAGTACCTGTGACGGCTTGAGTACTTGCCGGAAACAGCTCGGCTTGAGCACCACCGTAAACCACCACCACCCTCCACCCACCACAACCACCACCCGGATTAGTATATGTGACGGCGGATTAGTATATACGGCGGAGTTTGTTGAGTTGTTTGAGTTGCTGAACGACGATAAAGACCCGGATTGAACTTCGATCTGCACATATGCTTCAAGGGAGGTGAGGGTTGTGGTGGGTGGAGTGTGGTGGTGCTCGGTTTTCGAAGTGATCGGAGTTTGTTGAGTTGTTTAAGTTGCTGAACGACGTTAATCCTGTAGGGAAGTATAATTTTTCTTCCAGTGATCTGCTTGATTTTCGAAGTGATAGGAAGATGTGAATGGTACTAGTGGTGGGAGGTGAGGGTGGTGGTGGTGGTGGGAGGTGAAGAAGACGAAGACAGGGAGGGAGTAGAGAGATGAGAGAGAAAAAGGTGACCTACAAGTTGACTGACATGCTTTTGTTGGCAGCTATTCTTGAAACGGCATAAGAGTGAAACGGCATAAGAGGAGAGAGAAAGGTGGGCAGTTAACACGTGTCAAAACCTGACTGGTCTTTGAGGAAAGCTCTTAACTTTTGTCTTGAGCCGTGTCGGAATTCGTGTAAAGGCTTAGGGAGCCGTTTCAGTTGGCCAAAATTGAAAAAACGGCGTTGACTTGGCTATTTTGGTGATTTCCCCTATTTTTATTATTGTGGTGGATATATGTCATAGGTGTTACATATGTCTAGAATTTTAATTATACCCTAATTCAAGAAACCATTGGTGTAATAAAGTAACACAGGAATAAGAAAAAATAATCTTAAACATAATTAAAAGTTATATAAAGTAGCACACAAATAAGGAAAGATAAGTCTTAAACATAAATGTTGAAAACTAAAAGCTCAAATGTCAAGTACTTGCATGACGAGGTTAAAAATTTAGTGATCATATGGCTTAAACATCTCAAGGATCTCATCCATATTGTCACGCCACCATTTCTCATCATCGAGATCAACGTCCTCTGGAATTTCTTGTATCTCTTCCTGTTTGATTGTTACATCTTTTGGAGGATGAGTTTCTTCTTTGATCTCCTCTTTTACTGATACATCAGTAGTAGCTGCTGGAGCAGTTTGGGGAACTGAAAGAAATGTTAAGTATTTTAGTTACATATGTTTTATCATGTAAGTTATAAGATATGATAGATAGGTAGATACCCGACACATCTTCCATTTTGCTCTCTGTCTTATCCATAACAAATTCTTAATCAATCTGCAAGAGAAAAATAAATAAGTGAGTAAAAGAGACCAAAGTGTGTAAAATAATAACATCATCTATACTATATTTAGAATGTAATTGCGTAAACCACCAAATGCATAAAAAAATCATCACATTCTCACTCACAAGTATTTCATTCGTCATGTAACACCTCTCGATAGACAACATTTGAGGTGTATACCCCTTCTCGTCTGAAGTCTTTGGCAGGATGTACTAATACCTTTGTATTAGCACGTGATATCCCTCTTGATAAAGCGACATAAAGTTGTCCATGCGAAAATACTGAATCCGGAAGATAAACACCAACATGCGGAATTGTTTGACCTTGAGCTTTGTTGATTGTCATGGAAAAACTAAGTCGAATGGGGAATTGTTTTCTTTTTAGCTTGAACGGGAACATGTCGTCTTCAGAAAGACACAAAGGGATTCTTGGCAAAAATACTCTTTTTCCGGCATGTTGCCCGACAGCTATCTCTGCATCAATAACATTACGCCGGAAGCCTTTACATATCAATCTTGTGCCATTACATAAACCATGTGATGGATCGATATTCCGCAACAACATTATAGGGCAACCGATTTTTAAACGAAGCTTATGAGGCGGCAAACCACTAACAGTTAGTGAGTTTAAGAACTCGACCGGATAGAAGTTGTGGCGATCGTCTTCGACTTCATCGAAACTATAGTAAACCTTTTCATCCCCTTGAAACATGTCAATCATTTGATCATTGATCTCGTCAACACTGTCATTTTTAGTGGACAATATTGCTCTAGAGATTATATAATCAGAAGAATATACATTACTTTGAATTGATGGAAAGACTGCATTGATCAATTCTTTTATAGAGTTTTCTGGATTACTGAAAGGAATTGTCATGTCGTCTGGTATGCGAATATAGCTTCCTTCGATCGATTCTTCAGACCCATCACCGACTCTTAAAAGAAAATCAGAATACCACGGATCATTTAGCGCTCTCATGTTTATCGTCAACCGCATCTTTTTAGTCAAATGCCAAAGAGGCGACATCCGCAGGCTGGAGTCTACAATATGTGCTCTAGTTCCGCGTTTAACAACCGGCAACACTTGTCTAAAATCTCCCTCCATAACCATTATCTTTCCACCATAACCATTATCTTTCCACCAAATGGGAGATTAACACCAAATGGGAGATTATCTTTCAATGCCGCGTTTAACAACCGGCAATCACTGGATTCGAAATTGGATCCATAATCAAATGTTAAGCAATAGAAATGGGTGCCCTACTATAATAGTATTTATAGTAGGAATATAGAGGTGAATTAGGGTTATTTTGAAATCTAGCACCCTTTTGTTTAGAAAGTTAGTTGCATAATCTGGCACCCTTTTGTTTAGAAAGTTAGTTGCATCTATTTAATTTTGAATCTACCAATCTTTAAAAAAAAAAAACAATTAGCTATTTATTTAGAATTTATGGGCAGCCCATTTGAAGTCTTTATGTTTATATCTTGCTTTAAAAAAAACAAACGATTAGCTATTTATTTAGAATTTATGGGTAGCCCATTTGAAGTCTTTATGTTTATATCTTGCTTTAAAAAAAAACAAACGATTAGCTATTTATTTAGAATTTATGGGCAGCCCATTTTAAGTCTTTATGTTTATATCTTGCAGATTAATGACGTACCGCGGTGCCGATTTATCATCTTGGAGTTGAGCTGAATAGAAAATATCGAAGGAAAAAAAAAGATAAAGAAAACTAAAATATAAGAAATGATGTTGCTATTACTTGGCTTTCAGTTGTCATTTTCAGTTTTTTTTTTCGTATGCATTAAAAATATCGAGATATGTTGTCTCCCTTTTTTTTCGTATGCATTAAAAATTTGTTTTATAAAACAGAATAATACACAGTATATTATACGGTACAAATTTTTGATACAATAAAGATGTTAAATTTTGTATTAGAAAGTTATAGCAATAGTTATAGTAAAGGGAATTATATAATTGTTGGCACCGAGTTGAAAATTAAGAAGTTTGTTTTGTAATAGTAAAAAGTATTAATAATTCACCTTTAAAAAGTATTAATTATCATTTTAACTGATTAATAATTAAAGGATATTAAAATTGTGTTAAATTTAGTTAACAAGTTTATTTGCGTTTAACAATGTTAAATGGTATTAATTTACAAATTAATTGTGACATTAGTTAATAAAAACGTATTTGAAAAACTTATTTTAGTCCAAAATGAAGACACGTAAAGATTATTTTGAATTATAAAGAGGGAGGAAGTCTAACTAATTACCTATAATTAAGTTAAATATCAAGGATTTAAATGTAATAGATTGAGGGACTAAAAAATAATTATGGTTTAAAAGACCACTTTACCCTCATTTTAGGGGTTTATTTATAAATAAGGGGGAAGAAGTTCTTAACTTTTGGGAATCCCTCCCTCATGCATTATAATATAGTATAGATATATATATATATATACACTAGGTTTTTACCCGGGATTGCTTCCCGGGCTCGGGAAACTTAGTTATATCAATTATTATTTGTTATTAATACGACCTCATTACATCAAGCATCTCATTTGATTCAACATCAATGTTTTCACATCATCGGGTAATTAATTACCCGGGATTGCTTCCCGGGTAATTAATTAATCCAAACGTTCAACAAACAATAAATTCACAAAATGTAACTCCATATGTGATCCTTATTAATCAATAGTTACCATATTATTATAGTAAGGAACCCGTGCGATGCTGCAGAACAGGCAACACACTAACACAGACACCGCTAGATAGTCCGTTAGCTAACCTTGTTAGGATCGGAGGCTTTCGTGATTGTGTTTGTTTGTATAATTTGAACAAATCAAATAGAAATGAACATAGTTTAAGTGCAGCGGAAATGAACAACAAACTTTGTAAACACAATCAAAGAGGAAGATAGTTTTGATAAACATTTGCTTTTCATTAAGTTGAAAGATTAGAAATCAAAGCAAAAGATTACAAGCATGCTTACAAACTAAACTCCCCCTCAGCCTTTTACTCCATGGTTGGTTGCACAACATGAAAGGATTGAATTAAGAAGAACTCACTCAAGACGATCAAATGTAACAGTACAGGATACTGCTCCATTTATAGACAATCCAAACCACTGAGGCATCTCAGCTGACGTCACCATGAAACCGACGTCTAACAGCCTAACAACCTGTAACAACTGTTCCTATACAAACACTGTTATTCTTAACCACTGATTCTACATAAAACAAGTAATATACTAAACTACTGCTATGCTCTTCCAACAGTGCTTCCCTTAAAGTTGATCAGTCTTTGAGTGGGCAGTGCTTTGTTAACAGTGGATAGAATCAGCAGTGTTTACTTCTTCAGGGCTTTGTCAGCAGTTTAAAGGGTAGCAGCAGTTGTATACGGACAGTGGATAGAGAGCCATCACTTGTTATGATCACTTTCAAGGGAGAAGTATAGTATAAACAACTGCTTATTATGAATCCACTGTTGTGAACCAGTTTTCGCTTTCATTATCTGTTCCTCTGGTAGGGTTCAATCCCAACAATCTCCCCCTGGAACAGATAATGCCAAAACCCTTCATTATTCTGGATTTTTATTTCTCATCAAAAGTTCCCTAGCTTGTCTTTTAAATTCTTCTTCAAAGTCTTTGGAACTTGAGTCATCCTCATCCCTGCACAGTGAAAGTTCAAGGAGATCCTGCAAATCTTCAACACCAAGACCTAGTGCTTCTTTCCTTGATATGTACTTCACTTGGCCATTGGATCTGACCAAGGTCAATACGTGGGTCTTTTGATCAGACATCCACTTTAGTACTTTTGAACCCAATGGGTTTCTTGGGAGATATTTATTTTCTGATGAGTTTGGAGAAATTGATCTTGTGAAAAGTTGTAAACTTTCAGACATTTGTTTGAAGGCCATTTCGATGACATTATTTGCTGCAGCTGTCTCTTCTGTAGTCTCTCTTTCAATCTGCTCTTGCCTCTTCTTTTGATCTAGTTCAAAGTCTGTCATGTCTGAAGTATTTGGTGATGCAGGTTTGGTTAATACCTTTTTGGCAAGCTCTTGAAGCTTTGCTGATTTGTCTTATTTTAGATCCATTTTCTTGATGGCTTCTGTGAAGTACTCAGCTCCCTTTTCTTTTTCTTCTTCACTGGTCAGCAGTTTTCCCTTTTCTTGGTTTTCCACAATGATATGGTTATCTGCTGATGTGATATGTGTTTTAAGAGTATCAATCTGTTGTTCTAGCTTTTTGTAGTCAGGCTTCTTAGAAGTGTCTGAGACTGTTATCCTTCTTTTCTTAAGCCTTTCATAAGCCTCGTCGGTATACTGCTTTGTCCATTTTGCTATGGCTTCAGCAGTATCCACCTTAGCATCCACCAGCTCTTGCTTCTTTCTTTTATACTCAGATGTAAGGTCAGCAATGAGCTTTTTGTATTTGTTCCAATTTGGAGCTGTCTTCTTCTTTCTTGGATCGTTTTTAATTCTTTCAATTATGTTTGCCTCATTTTTTAAAGCAACTATTGGCCGTTCTTCAAATTGTTTTTCTTCAGCAGGATAGAATTTTTCCTTCATGATATATGCAAGATATTCTTTTCTCATTTTATTTCTTTGCTCTGTCTTTTCTTTGTTTAGATCTTGTGCATAGTCTTCCATCTACTTGACCTTACTGAGCAAGAATTCCAATTTTTCAGATATGGCTTCGTCACTTTGACCTTCACATTCAACTTTTGCTCTTATTTTAGCCTGCCTTGCTTTAAGCTTGAGATATTCATCCATATCTTCTGGGACTATGAAGCCTATGAGAGAAGGGAATCTTCTTGTTGAAGGATCATCCTTGGTGTAGAATTGTCTCATCTCATTTTTTACAGCTTCCAGTTCCAGTGGATATTTTGCAGCATTAGGATCATGTTTGTCTTCATCTGGATGAGTTATTTTTCTTTTTCTGGAGTAAATTTTATTCAGTGAAGGAGTGCTTTTGGGTGATTTGTTGAGTGGAGTGAAGATGGTTTGAAGTGAAGTGAGGGTAGTGGTGAATGGTGGCTGACTAACAGTTGTTGAAACAACTGGTGTTTCAACTACTGTTGCCATTACAACAGATGATGAAACATCTGATGTCTTCTGCTTTTTCGCAGGAGGTGATGGTGGTGATGTGACATTGATGAGAGCAGTGGTGGATGACTGGCAAACAGCTGTTGAAACAACTGGTGTTTCAACCTCTGTTGTCATTACAACTACTGATGTGTCAGTAGATGTCTTCTGCTTTTGAGCAGGTGGTAATTTGGTGGATGGTGTTGTACTTTTAGGTTCTGGTAGGGCAGTGGTTGTAGTGTGTGTTGTAGTGGTGTGTGTTGAAGAGATGGCAGATGTTTGGTTAGCAGTTTTTGAAACTACTGCCATATCAACAGTTTGAATAGAAGTTTGAGTTTTTGTGGTTTGAGGTTTGGAGCCTTTGGGAGGTGGTTTAGATGTCTGTTTTTCTTGCTCAGGTTCAACACACAAGCCATGTTCTATTCCCTTCTTCTTCAACTGCTTCATTATCTCCCCCTTTTTGGCATTATCTGCAGGGGGGTTATCAAAGAATATTAGAGTGGAAGGAGCTTTGCTAGTGGTCTTTTGGATACTGGCCTTTATAGCCTTGATGTCTGCTTGAGTATCTTTGAACCTAGACTCCAACATGTTTGTCAGCATTTGTACATGTATTGCATGCTGGTGATCAGCCGCTTGTTTTTGTTTTTGGAGCAGGGGTTGGAATACACTACATAGCTCATTTGCAGCAAGTGCAGGTTGTGCAGGTGCTTGAGGTGGAACAGCAGTGGATTGTGCTTTTTGAGCTTTTAACAACTGTTGCACCATATCCTTTATTTCAGCAACTGATGTTTCAAGTTTTTCAACTCTGCCCGTCAATTCCTGATATTTTGAATGATAATCCAATTTAATGGAATCATCTGATTCCCCACCAGCAGTGGTTGTACCAAAGTGTGACTTAGGACATGAAGCCCAGAAATCATCCATTGATGCCCCTTGTTCTTGGTACTGGGGACTTCTTTCTTCAGCACTTGATAACCTTTCAATGGTACCAGTGGTTAAAACAAACTCACTGGTGGTTACCAGAGGTGCTATAGAAGAAATTGCCTTCAAGGGAGTCTTACTAATGAAACAACTGTCCAAATGTAGATCTGTTGATCCATCACTTGTAGTTGCTGCTCCACTTGAACTACCACCAAGAGTTACTTGTAACTCAAGGGGTGTAACCTCCTCAGTTGCTGCTGGGATAGCAGAGGTAAAATCATCAGACCCAGTCACTTGTAGGAGTATGCTCTCAGTGATAGGTAATTGAGAGGAACTGGTTTGTGTCTGAGCTATGTTAACTGCATGCAACAAAGGTATCATGCATTGTGGTAATGTGAGGGGTGAGGATAAGGGTGTTGAAAGAGACATGTCCTTGGGATCAGGACTGTGGAAGATGGATCCGAGTGAATCCAGAGCTTCATAATGTGGAGTCCCTGTGTTTACAACCTGATCCTTTTGTGAGGATGCAGGAGGAGTTTGAGGTAAAGGTGGAGATCTTTCTACCATCTGCTGTGAGGAAGTAGCAGCAGTGGTTTTTGGTGACATTTGTGTTGTCACTGGTAGTTGCTCTGGGATCTCATCTTCCAGAGTTGCCTTTGATTTGGGTTTTGAGGGCTTTCTGGAGATTTTCTTTTTGGTCCTTTTGGTAATGGCAGGTGTGGGTTTCAAAGCAGTGGTTGTGCTGCTATGATCACCTGTAGCAGTGGGCTCAACAGTAGATGCCTGAGGAGCAGTGGTAGCTGCTAAATTTTGCTCAGGCACCTCTGCTTTTGTTTTTATAGGTGCCATCATTCTAGAAAATGTTTCAGTTGTCAAACCACTTATTTTAAAAGATGCACCTTGTTTGAGTAAATTTTCATTTTCTTTTCCAAATTTTTCTTTGAAATAGTAGTTTAGAAACCTTGGAAAGAGTAAAAATGATTTGCTATCAACATTTTTTACTAAGTCATTAAAGATCTCCTGGGAATAGTTATAATTTTCATTATTCAAAATAGCATAACCCAGACATTGGATCTTCAATGGTATTTCGTTAAAACCAGTTGTTTTATTTGAAACACACATCAAAAGTGTGTGGAATAAAAACCTAGGTGCAGAAGGGAAGAAACCCTTTTGTAAGGTATCGCTTTTTAGATGTTCTGCATACCCCCTTTTCAAGAAATCAGTTTTCAAGTCGGTTTTAGAAAAAGAAGTTTTACCTTTCTGATCATCGAGTTTAAAGACTTCTGAGATTGATTGTGGAGTAATCTGAATTGCTTTTCCCTGTATAGAAGAATTGATGGCTATGACGATGTCTCCTTGTTTTTCAACGGTAGCATTTTTCCAAAACTCTCTTTGAGTTTGTTGGAAAATGGGAGAATCTGCTGTAAGCAAAGTTTTGTACTTTGATGCAGATATGGTGTCGATGATGGAATCAAAGGTGTGGTTGATGGTGAGTTTTGTGAGTAGACCCAAGTAATTGTGAGAGGATTTGTAAGGAATTTCAATGGGTTCACCTGCCGTTTAAGCGACCTCTTTGGAAGATGTTGATGATTTTGACTTTGATTTTGATTTCGTCATTTTGATGAAGAAGACGAAGAATGGTTCGAAATGGAAGGCTGGAAACTGCTTTGAGAATTCAATTCCACAGTGTAAAACCCTGTTTGGGGGTTTTGATCAGGCTTTTATTTAGGGAAAAAGTAAAGTAAGTGCTGATGTGACAGCGGTTACAAAGATCTGAAGGCTAAAAACTGACCACGTGTGAACCGCTGATGAAAAAACCAATGATTGTAAATTTGAGTGCATGTCAACAATAAAAAGGGGAGCAGTGACTATTTTTTAACTATCAGTGGATACCCAATAAAATGTAACACAGATGTTTGGTCAGTCAGTGGTCAACATGAAAAATGAAGAAACAGAGGCTGGCCTTCAGCAGTGGATAACATTTAACAATCACATGTTTGCGCTTAAACAAATGCTTGACATTAAAAACTTATGGTGTAGTTATATGTGACTATTTTTTAACTATCAGTGGATACCCAATAAAATGTAACACAGATGTTTGGTCAGTCAGTGGTCAACATGAAAAATGAAGAAACAGAGGCTGGCCTTCAGCATTGGATAACATTTAACAATCACATGTTTGCGCTTAAACAAATGTTTGACATTAAAAACTTATGGTGTAGTTATATGTGACTATTTTTTAACTATCAGTGGATACCCAATAAAATGTAACACAGATGTTTGGTCAGTCAGTGGTCAACATGAAAAATGAAGAAACAGAGGCTGGCCTTCAGCAGTGGATAACATTTAACAATCACATGTTTGCGCTTAAACAAATGTTTGACATTAAAAACTGTTTGCAAGAAAAGACCAATTTGAAGAATACTATACCCAAACAATCAAAATGAGGAGCTTAATAATCATCCAAGTGTACTTCACTTTTATTCAGTGGATGTCAACCTCCAAAATGTGAGCAGTAGTTGTTTTTTATCTAACAGTGGATAGATATTGATTTAATTTGCAACAAATAGTCATCAAGAATATTTTTTATTTTGTAATTTAACTTGCCATTTTATCATTAAAACAATGTTTTAAATTAAATACTGTTAATCTTTGAGTTTGTATAGGTTTGTCTCGAGAGATAAAGTATAGAGAACCAATGTTTGTCCTAAACACTGTTACATAAGAAAAACTGATACATAAATACTAAAGTTGAATCCGCTGTAGAAGCTGTTATAACTACACCATAAGTGCTAGTCTTTAACAGGACTTTGCCTTCAACAGTGCATAGCCCTCATGAGACAATAAGCCCATCAGTCTTTATATGGAGCAGGAATTAATTATAACAGTCCTTAGCATGATCAGCTGTTATAACCACACCACCCTTTCAGAGTTGGACCATTAAACAAATCCTTGACACTATTAATCCTCTGTTGACTTACCAAACAGATCTTCAGACACAATTCAACATCAACATAATCTAAATATTACTGAAACAATAAATAATAAGTAAAAATAAAACACAACAAAGATTCATAAAATTATATTTAATCATTTATTCAGGACCTTAAAACTAAAGTCCAATAATTACATGACATACTGAACAATATTCAAGTTCAAATCTAAGAATAACAGCAAGAACTAATAAACTTTAGTTTCCACTACATCTATTGCTGAACCTCTTGATGTATGTCCTTCAGCATCGCCATAAACTGCACGTCTCTATCACCACACTCCATATTACTGACAACACAAATAAGAATAAGAAACTAATCTAAAATTCAAAGATGTCTTTTTCATTTTTATTGCACATCTGAGTTTTCACGAGCTTTGGACGAATGTATACTTTCTTTAAAAGAAGAAAATCTTCCTGGAGCAAGAAAACGTGACTTTGGATTTAACGGAAATAAAAAAAAAATGGCACATGTAACTTTAAAGTTGCATCTCTGCCATCAAAAAAGGTAACACATGCAACTTTTCACGATGTTGCAACAATTATACTGCAGCATCGATATTGAAAGGTTGATGTGGGATGCGAATTTACATTGAAACAACGATGTTGGAACAATGATACAGGAACGATAACATGTAAACATTATCAACAAACATTCGAACAAAGAAGTGTAATGGGAAATTAGCTGCTAAATCACAAGAAAGATGCATTTGAGAGAGAAAGATACGGTCACATATATGAGCGACCGAGATTTGAATGTGAAACCAGATAATTGTATCTTATTTATAGAATAATAAAAATATATATGGTTTGAAATTTGAATTTCAAAATTACTAATATTAATTAGTAATTACTGATTTGATTTGAAAGCAATTGTTATGATGTTTTTTGGGAACTGAAATATGCAAAGTAGGAAAAAAAAAGAGAACGTCAATTTTAAATTACCTTTTACATATTTTTTATTTCAAAATTTCAAAATTACTGAGAGATAATAACCGTCAGTTTGAAATTCTAGTTTTACATATTTTAAAAGTCCAAAGCTCAAGAAATTACAATTAATTATTATTGATTAGATTTGCAACAAATAGTCAAAAAGTATTTTTTAATTTTTTAATTTAACATTAAGGATAAAAATATATATGGTTTGAATTTTGAATTTCAAAATTACTGATATTATTAGTAATTACTGATTTGATTTGACCGCAATTGTGATGATGTTTATTGGGAACCGATGTTTATTGGGAACTGAAAGGTAAGTAGTGTATATCTTTATATCCCTCCTTATTAAAGTAAATAAATATTAGTAATGATATGCAAAGTAGGGAAAAAAAAAGGGAGAACGTCAATTCTAAATTACCATCGTGCATAAATTTAATTTCAAAATTTCAAAATTACTGATATTATCAGTGATCTGATTTGAAAGCAATTGTGATGTTGACTTTTCTAATTTTTATTTTAACTTTAATTAAGAGATAATAACCGTCAGTTTGAAATTCATATTTTGCATATTTTAAAAGTCCAAAGCTGAAGAAATTACCATTAATTAGTGATTTGATTTGCAACAAATACCCATCAAGTATTTTTTTTTATTTTTTAATTTAACATTAAATTTCATCAGGAAAACAATATTGGAGGAACTCTTATCTCATTGCAATGTAACGATTAGGTAAAATGGTAATTTCATTTTAATTGTAGTTTTTATTTGATAATTTCAATATATCACTAATTAACACCATGGATGGTAAATATCAATGGATGTCAAGAATAAAAAAGTGACCAGTGGCTATTTGTTCCTATCAGTAGATACCGAACGTCAATTGTCATTGTCATGATGACTTTTCTAATTTTTAAACCGTGAGTTTGAAATTCACATTTTGCATGTTTTAAATGTCCAAGCTCAAGAAATTAGCATTAATTACTGATTTGATTTCCAACAAATAGTTATAAAGAATTTTTTAAATTGTATGATCAAAACAATGTTGGAGGAAATCTTACCTCATTGGTATGTAAAGACGTGGTAAAATGGTAATTTCATTGTAATTCTAGTTTTTATTTGATAATTTCAATCTATCACTAATTAACACCATCAATAACAAAAAAGCGAGCAGTGGCTGTTTTTTAGGAAAACAACTGATGGTCAATATCAATAGATGCCAACAATAAAAAAAGTGAGCGGTGGCTATTTTTCCTATCAGTGGATACCCAACAGGTTTTTAAACACTGATGTTTGGTCAGTCAATGGTCAACAGATTTTGAAGAAACATATGTTTCGCCTTAAACAGAAGTTTGCCCATAAACAGAAGTTTGCCCCTAAACAGGTGTTTGCACATAAAGAGATGTTTATCTGGTGGTTTAAAACCACTGTTGGGTCAAACAAATTTCACAATAGGACCAATACTCAAATAGATGTTGACCTTAAACAGATGTTTGGTTTAGAGCCAAACATCTGTTAAACCCCAAACATCTGTTTAACCCTGAACAGATGTTTAAGTTAATAACATCTACTGTTCAACCTAACAGGGGTTTCCATTAACTATTGACCAAATTGCAAACAGATGTTAAAACCACTGTTTGTTATTGTACTTCTTTACAAAATTACATAGAATTCAAGAAAACAAAACAAACACTTAAAGAACTATAATTTAACACATAATCTAATCGGGCAAAGCAATCTATTATCTAAGAATTCACCGATTCTTACAACATGAAACAAACTCATAATGAAATACTAAAGTTACATAAGAACCACTGATAATTAAATACTAAATTTGAATCCATTGTAGATGCTGAACCACTGCTGATACTAAACAGTCGTTTTCCTTTGATTAATCAAACTCTAGGTACATAAAGTGCAAACAGTCGTTTTCCTGAACATATGTTTAAGTTAATAACATCTACTGTTCAACCTAACAGGGGTTTCCATTAACTATTGACCAAACTGCAAACAGATGTTAAAACCACTGTTTGTTATTGTACTTCTTTACAAAATTACATAGAATTCAAGAAAACGAAACAATCACTTAAAGAACTATAATTTAACACATAATCTAATCCGGCAAAGCAATCTATTATCTGAGAATTCACCGATTCTTACAACATGAAACAAACTCATAATGAAATACTAAAGTTACATAAGAACCACTGATAATTAAATACTAAATTTGAATCCGTTGTAGATGCTGAACCACTGCTGATACTAAACAATCGTTTTCCTTTGATTAATCAAACTCTAGGTACATAAAGTGCTTGTCTTTAACAGGACCTTGTCTTCAACAGTGGATAGGCCTCATCAGTCTTTGTTCATAAAGAGCTCCTTTAAAACAAACTTTATGCTTCTTTTAATACAAAAAAGGTGGGAAACACCATTACTCTAGACTCTCTAGTAACATAAAATCTTATCTTACAACAATAGCAGATCCTTTCTTGCGTTTAGTAGGAACTACTATGGGTTCTCCATCATCATCTTCTGCACAAGTCAATTATAATCATCATCATCATTTAGACATAAGCAAACATTATTTTAACTATAAATTTAATAATCTTTCTTTGTGTTTAATTAAACTTTATGCTTCTTTGAATACAAACCTATAATAACCCGCAGCAGATTGTATGAATTTCAAACAACTGTGATTAGACTGAAATATAAACCGAGAATTAGAGTATATCACTTCAAAATAAAAAACTCAAAATTGAAAATCAGAGTAGCAAAAAACACATACTTTAAACGATGTTGGAACAATAATACTGGAAACAACCGTGGAACAATCATCATCATTATATGAGAATACCCTTAATTTATGGAACCTGTAGAATGAAATGCTCCACTGTTGGGTTATTAACTTTCAACCTCACTTTCCCTAAATTTATCAATTCTAATTTTCAATAGGATGTAATACAATTATTACCTTAATTAAGATATCTTCAACTGCAAACAACAATAGCAAACAACATCAAACAACAATAGCAAACAACATCAGACAATAATAGCAAACAACATCAAACAATAATAGCAAACACCTGATGTTGAATCCACTGTAGATGCTGAACCACTGCTGTTACAAACAGATAATACCTCGAGAACTGGAAATGAAACTCTAATTTCAGAAAGAATAATGGCTGAACATACTCAAACATCAATAATCAACAGATGTTATACTCATATGATCACCATCTAGAAAAAAACGCTAATTTCAAAACATATTCAAACATACCAGCTTATGGCAGAAATCTATCCGCAGCTAAGCGGATTTCAACTTTGATGACAACAACCCTGGAACCATATGATTAGATTACGAGTAGAAATTAGGATTAGTGTAAATAAGAGGAAATCATGAAAGTATTTCAACTAAAAAAAAGAACAAACCTTTTGATGAAGTAATCGATGAACAAAAGAAGATTTTATGGTGGCGTCTGAAGAAGATTAAGGTTTGGATGGAAAGAATTATCTCAATAATTTGCAGGGTTTGTGAAATTTGAATTTGAATCGCCTGAATATAGAGAGAGAAAGAACCCAAGGTTTGTAAACAAAGATTAGAAGTGAGAAGAGAGATTATATAAGGAAAAGGGGATGGCACTGTTGGGCGGGAAAAGAGAACTGAGGATGCCCTAATCAAGTGACACGTGGCCCAAATAACTTTCATTTATTATATATAATATATATATATATATATATATATATATATATATAGGGAGCCGCTAGAATGAGAACCACCCCGAGTTATGAGAACCGCGAGAACCACACCATCCGGGCCGCCGTTGACCACGATTTTTTTTTACAACTAGATGTGTGTATTATAAACACATTCGTAAAAAAAAAAATTAAACGGCGCGGCCGAGGGGGTAGTTTTTTACACCACAAGTTTGGTGTTTTTATTTTTTTTTGTTTTTTTTTACACCAAACTTGTGGTGTAAAAAACTACCCACTCGGCCGCGCCGTTTAAATTTTTTTTTACGAATGTGTTTATAATACACACATCTAGTTGTAAAAAAAAATCATGGTCAACGGCGGCCCGGATGGTGTGGTTCTCGCGGTTCTCATAACTCGGGGTGGTTCTCATTCTAGCGGTCCCCTATATATATATATATACAGCCTAGCTAGATAGATACTGTATATATATATATTTTTATAACTTTTTTATGGGGGGAGGACGTCCCAATGATGGATCGTTCCTACCGAGGCATGGTGCGATCCGGAGGGCAACCCGGTTTTACCCAGCTGTTACCCCATCGAGTCTCTTGTGTTGGGGCAGTATGGTTTCCGGGCGAAGGTCAGTCAGAGCGGCAGCCGTGGCCCGATCGAACATCACGTCTACGAATGCTGGGCTGACGGGTAACCTTCCTTGACGGGAACCCGGTGACCAATGATCCATGTACATATTGAAAGTCACCCTTAAAAAAAAATTATGAATCACATTCGATTTTTCCTATTGCTCATCACTCTTTTGACTTTTTGTTGGAATTGTTTGTTTATTTTTAGGGAATATTTATGATAAGTGTTTCAATAAGTTCACTCAAAAATGAAAATATTTATGAGGTTTGAACACTTTTATTTGTAATTGGTGAAATCAAGTGTTTGCAAAAGATGTACTTAACAAACTCGACTACCCAAAGTAAAATAAAAAAAAATTAAAAAAAAAAGAAAACTAAAAACTAAAAGTAAAAATATTTTTGGATTTTTAAACTAATAAATATAAACAAAATGAAACAATCAATGCAATACTAAGCGCGCTAGCTCCCCGACAACGACGCCGTTTTGTTGAGCGTGTTGTCCCGATCATGCAATACTAAGTGAAATAATTTAAGTATGTGTGAAAAATAATTGTAACAAGTCACATTTGGGCTGAAGTGTGACAATTATCTTAATCAGGCACGAGTTAGTTATGCTAGATATGAATGTAGCACACCACCTTTAGGCAAAAACAACGTAGCTTTTAATTATACTTGAACAATAAAATAGATACAACACATCACCTTTGGACATAAATGAAACAGCAAGGGCTCATTCAAGTTAAGCTATCTAGTTTTATAAAAAATAATTTTATCTTAGTATTTGCAAAACTAATAAGTTAATTTTAGTTCACAATAATAGTTCGCAGGAGTTACGTTCACGAAAAAAAGTTAGCTCATGACAAGTCACATTTGGGAGTTACGTTGCTCCGGTGGCCGGGTTTTTGCAGATCTGATCGGTTTTGGACATGAAGTCAAGGTAATTTTTTTGTCCAATTTGTTGTCACTTAGTGATTTTAATTTCACTTTAAATCGTTTTATGTTTGGCTATTTAGCATGACGACTGTATTTGCCCTAATTTGCTAAGCGTTATTCATGGTTTTTTGTCAGACACTGTTATGTGATTTTGGTGATAGGTTGCATTCATGGATCGGCAGCATGCTTACATTGATGTTACAGTGATTCGAACAACGGAAATGGATGGGTCGTCAACCAGGAATGATGCGGGTTAACCCAGTCTCCTTCTTTACATTTAATTTCATTTGTTTTTTTATATGATTCTTTTCTTCATCAGATTCTTTTATTTAATGTTATGAGTATGTAGTTACAGCCGATGATGTCGATAAACTTATTGTCGTTGAATGCATACCAATGGATGACCAAGGTTGACAGGTACATACTCATTAAACATCCTCTGTACATTGTTTGTAGTAAATTTTCGTTGTTATTATCATTATTATTTTTATTTTTATTGAAACTGTTATCGCTTCAGTTCTGTAACAAATGATAAAATTTGATGGTAACATGTTGTGGGTCTACTAAAGTCAATAAAGCCACGGATGATTTCCAATTTTTGGTTGGGTGAAATAGAGGGTAACCGGTGATTATGGTCTAAAGTTTCGATATTTGAATGACTGTGACAGTGCTACGTATTGAGGTCGTGTTTTTAGGCATATCAGTAATGGCCGTAAATTGTGCGTTAATGGTGTTGAAAAGTTTAAGGTAAATCGGTCTCAGTTGATTCCCAAGTATTTGAAGTATTTTGCTTTTATTGATGGCAGCGACACTACATCAGCATACGGTTTTACGGTGTTCCGATGGTAGTGCTAAAAAGGTGAATGGCCGCTTCCATGCCTCCGGCAGTGGATTGGACTGCATGTGACGAGATTTGAGGCGATACGGTTTAAGTTTCGATATTTGAGTTTGTGGTTGTGGTTGTCGTATGTATAAAATTTAGACCACCAAAGGAGACGACGATGTTGATGTGATGGAGGTGAGCGGCTACGATGTATGAACTTACTCCGGTGAGTAGTTGATTACGAGGTAAACACCTTATTTACCCAACTTATACTTTCCGACGATTTTAGAACTTAACAGAGATGGATGATGATGGTGGTTGTTTGCGTTTTTTAATAAGTAATTTTAGATGTACCAGTTGTGTTTGTTGAAATTGTTGTTGCATATGTTACGCTACTATGTGTGTGTTTGTTTCCATATGCAGGTTTGGGATTTTTTTTCCGACCGGACCTGTGACCACAGTCTCTTACTCTCTTACAGATGGAAAGCACATGAATGATGGAAAGCAAAGATCCCAATACAAATATGAAGCTCATGATGGCTGCTTATGAGGTTTTGTTAGTATATTTGATAGTGGTCTTCACATGGTTAGATTTTAGTAACTGTTTAGTCATTTTTACTGTTTAAAGCTTCTTAGAAGTTTTACATATGCAATAATAATACAAAAAAAAAAACACTCGATTACATCTGGCTGATTTTCTAAAATCATATTTTGCTACATAAATTGTTTACATATTGTTTACATACCATGATAATTAGGCTATTATACTTCAGCTTTCATTATAAAGTGATACAAATGGTATGAACAATAGATGGACAAATGTGAACACTTAGAATTTAGAATGAAAAACTTTAATATTTTTTTTTGTGAATTGGGGCAAATGAAGCTTTTATATTAGTATAATTTTTATATAATCTGTTGTAACAACCCGACTTTCCGGGTAATTACTTGTATCTGTCATTTCTTACTTAATTACTTGTACTCTCGAGATCTCGATTATCGCTATGGGTTAACTATTTTAAACTATGTTTTCAAACGCATATTACGACGCTTCTTCAAAATGCAGTTATCGCATCTAAACGCTATTTATAACACTTACTATCTAAACTCATTTTATCGCTTGTTTATGCAAAACACTAACGCAAACCGAAACGCGGATTTATATTTATGCATTTTAGTTGTTATGTGTGTTATGTATTATTGTGTGAATTATTTGTTTAAATATTATATGGTTATCAACGCAATGCTTACACGCTCAACGCTCACTTACAACTCGCTTAAACGCAACGCAACACTTAACACACGAAACGAAAGTTGGAAAACTAACAAAAACGCAACTCAACCGATCGAATGGACTTCCGTCAGGATGACCATCCGCTCGGATGGCCATCCGACCGAATGGCCATTCGACCGGGCAACTCATTCGACCGAACACCACTCTCAACCGACTTAAACCCTTTCACTCGCCTATAAATACTACTCGTACACGTCCCTTTTACTGATTTGATACCTCCATCCGACCACACACACTCAGGACACTCTCAGTCACTTTTCCTGGCGATTCAAGGTCATTTCGTAAGTATTTCTCCTCAAATCTTGTACAATCTTTATCACTAAACGCTCCTACATCATCTTCTCCATCAAAATCACAACAAACACTTCAACTTTTCTCTAAAATCGCTGGTTTGGACCTCTTGAAGGTGTTCTTCACTCATTTTGCTTATGCAATCTGTTGTGGAGCACCAACTCATCAAGATTGGTTCAGATCTAAGAGATTTCCACAACTTTCAACTAAGTTTTGCAAGATTTCAACATTTTTCATCTATTTTCAAACCTTTCTTCAACTTTTTACTCAACGCCGATGGATTCTGGACTCATTCAGACTCTGGACTTGCTCCTTAGCTTAGAGCCGGTTTGAAAACGGATTCCCGTCGGAGAGATGACCGATTAGCGGGTCAGACATGAAACTTCGTCAAGAGCAGTGAATCTGATCGAATGGGGTGATTCCCATCCGATCGAATGAGCTGGATCTTGGTGTGTTTCCGTTGTTTGACACGTTGTCACGCTGTCTCGTTAAAACTCAAAACTTTTAATTAGAAAATTTTACAAAGTTTTTCAAACAACAGATCGCCCACTCGAGTGGCCATCCGATCGGATGGCCATCCGATCGAATGACCATTCGACTAGGTGACCTGTCCCTCATACTAATCCTTGTTCAAGACGATTTGATTAAACTTCAAACTTTAACAATTTTTCCAAAACAACATACACACATTCGAATGGCTATC
This sequence comes from Helianthus tuberosus, assembly GCA_030545235.1. Taxonomy (NCBI): domain Eukaryota; kingdom Viridiplantae; phylum Streptophyta; class Magnoliopsida; order Asterales; family Asteraceae; genus Helianthus; species Helianthus tuberosus. The sequence continues at coordinate 29,112,806 of CM060438.1, read as the reverse complement.
CGTTTGAATGGTCATCCGCCCGGATGACCATTCGATCGAATGGGAACTCATCCATTCGGATCACCATCCGAGCACTCAAATATCCGACACTTTGTTTACGCACTGTTCAACGCTTATGCTACTGTTCCATACACAGGCTAACTTAGCGCTCCCTTCAATCCAATACAGTGCATGTTTATCAGAAACTAACTCACTGTGAGTATACTCGAACCCATTTTCTTTTAACGCACTTTTAGGTGTTACATACGTTCTCTATCCAAAAACAACAACACACAACGCAAACACTTTACAACGCTAATCGCCCCAGCATGCTATACGTGTACTTTGAATGCTTGTACTATGCTTATACAGTGTTACACTATACCGCCTCTAACAACGATAGTACTATAGTTTGGACTCAGCACCTGTCGTGGGCAGGGGTTGCTAGGGATCACATCACTTTACTTCACATGTCCGTTGGACACGTATCGCGCATACTCTACAACGCAGTCTCGTGGTTAAGTGTGAACATAGTTTTGATAGATACATGCTTTGCCTGTTACGTGTTACATGCTGGTTATGCGTAAAACACTTTCTCTACTACATACTATGCAAACTTGTGTACTCATCTTTACATTTTATGTATTGACTTTATTTTAACGTATGTGACATGTTGATAGGACGCTATGTTTGCTGGAAATCAAGATAGGCAGTCTAGAAACTACACTAATAGAAATCTAGGTTGTCGGACTTGTTTTGTTTGAGAGAAACTCGTTATTTGTAATAATTACTTGTTGAATATTTTGTTGATTGGTATGAGACAATTAACCTTCAAAAATATTGGTAACAATTAGTTGTTATGGATCTCTTGAGCAATCTGGTTCGCCTAGTGCTGCGCCCCGATGTTTCCGCCATCAGTTGGGGTGTGACATCTGTAACTATATCTTAATATTGGTATGGTTTTGAATACTTATCTGTAGGTCAATTGTTCAAGTACTTTGTAGCTACAACACCTCACATTTGTATGCCATTGTATCACATGTACGCTTATATAAATAACTTTATTTTTGTGAATACAAGCAAATAACATACTTATGTGACTACTAGCGGCTTGGATTTATTTTGCATGGCAGATGGGTACCCGTACTTATTAAGTTCCTTAATGATGTTTACATTTTTAAAACTGAATTCAAATTGGGTTTATGTTAACTTTGCTAATGTTTTAATCTTTATATGATTTCAGGAATTCTTTACCAGACACATAGATAGAACCTTGATTAGTTCAAAGTCTGGAAAATGAGTGATCATGTGTTTAAAATCTGCCATTAAAAGAAAGGACTTAGCTAGATAGATTAGGTTTATGTAACGAACATCGGGCTTACGCTATATTCGACATATATGTAACTGATCCCTACTTCATACAATACGATAGATATGTAAGAACCCCGCCGCATTGCGGCAGGTATAAATTCTAGTTATTATCAATTTGCATACAAAATTATTTATCCAATCAATTTTGATCCACGTGAAAACCAAAACTTAACAATGTTTGCATTTGCAGAAAACAGGAAATTTAATCGATCATAAAAATAAATTATTAAAGTTCAATTTTACGATCCACGTGAAAATCAAAACTTAACAATGTTTGCATTTGCAGATTACAGAAACTTAAATCGATCATAAAAATAAATTATCAAAGTTCAATTTTAGGATTGAATTAATGTAATTAACATTGCTCAGATTCCACATGTTAACTATAAGAACATGTATAAAACATAAAACTAATCATGTAATTTCAATCATGTGTACCTGGTAAGCCAGCAACCACAATAGAGAGAGAGGTAGAAATTATGATCGTTAGATTGGTTGAGTTTCCGTTTAGGATGTACAGTTCTAATGGGGTTTAGGTGTTCTTGATGAACATGGTTATGAAAGAGAGATGGGACGAATTTAGAGAGTAATGATTTTATTGTGTTTTTTTAACCCTACTCTCTGTATATATACACTCAAGGGGAAACTCTTACGCTTTGTTCCTGAGTTCACTTAACGAGGGAAAAGAAAAGAAAGTAAAAGGAAGAAAGTAAAGGAAAAGAAAGTATGTCTTTCCTTCCATTTCCTTCCTTAAATGAAACTCGGGAACACAACATTTTTTATTTTCCTTTCTTTTTCTTCCTTAAATGAAACTCTGGAACACAAAATATTTTTACTTTCTTTCTGTTTTCTTTCATTTCCTTCCGTTAGTGAACTATGGAACACAGTGTTACTTAGTTAATAAGGGTAATATGGTCCGTCACCAATGGAGAACCTTAATTAGTTAATAAGGGTAATATGGCCCGTCAACAATTACCAACTAATATATAATAATGTATAATTTAAATTTTTGATCTATTATTATATAAATGAAATAATTATAATGGCCATATATATCACACCCCAAAATACCACCTAGGGAATGTCCCTGTTAGGCGTGTGACGTACCAACAACTAGCCACTAACTACGTTGAACCCATTCAAGTTTATAAATAAAATCCCCAATTATTAATGAAAAATGTCATCAACAAGTTTAAATGAAAACCAACATGTTCAGCGGAAGCAAATAGTAAACCAAAGTTAAATTGTTCAAAACCAATGTATAATAGCAATAATCAATCCCATGAGTCCCTCCAGTCGACCCATGACCACTCCAGCTACTCCAGACAGCAAGTTCCCAAATCCAAGATATCTAACGACCTGCGAGCATGCAACAAGTGTATCAGACAACACTGGTGAGTTCATAGTTTTACGAAAACGTTGGTTACCAAGTGTTTAGTTAATCCATTGAATTTAATGTTGATAATATCCCGAATACAAGACGGCTCCTGATTTACATTGCCCTTTCTCCAATGCTCCTATCAAAGCATTGGTCATGACTAGGTCATTAGTTCACACCCGTCCTCTCAGGTACGGGGTGAGGGTGCCAAACCTAAGTAGCGCTACCAACTAATACCTTGTTACCTCTCAGGTAACCAAACAACACGGAGGGACTTTAATGGTGATAGGATGAGTATATTATCCAACATTCCAGATTTACCCAAAAGACATATTCCTCTCAGGAATACCCATGATTTACCCAAAACCAATCCCTCTCAGGGATACCCAAAGACTGTCCCAACCACCGGGACGCATGCTCAAGAGGAATGAACTCACCTTTGATTTGCTCGGTAGAATTAATTATTCATTTAACACAATGATCAACCAAGTCCTATGACAGTTGTACATAACAGTCAGTTTGCATACCAGCTCAGTACGTATCGTTCCACATTTATTCATCAGATAGTGCACACAAAAATACAAGTAGTGGCATTCATCACTCCGTACACTAGTCTAATCAGTTAAGCACGTTGTATGGAAATTCATTAACCATGATCGACTCGATAATCATATAGTCCAAACAACTACCAGCCCAAGTGAAACACGTAGCTCAGTTATTTATTACGGCCCAATCTCAAAACAACATAGCTACACATAACTTAGTATGGTCCTTAAGATATATCCCGGCCCAGCGCGACCCAGACCATGTGCGGCCCAACCTGAATGACATTACCCATGCGACCCAGTTTCAGTTAGTTCATTTGTTATAACCCTTCGGCCCATATACAATTTATAAATCCATCTTAATGCTAGTGCTAGCCTACACATTAGAGTTGTAACATAACAGCCCACTCAAGTTCCAGCCCATTAGTGTCCAGTCCACAAAACAAAATAAAGCACATTGTTCACTGAAATGCACAGCCCAAAACAAGGGGTCCACTAATCGGAAGTGCAGCCCATTTCGAGAATAACCCACTTGTCAATTGTAGCCAATTTCCACATAATTGTACCAATCCTAGTTTGCACCATATGAAGCATTATCTATCTTTTATTTGAAATGTTAATATACATAATTAAATGGCTTCATTTATTCACACAAATACCCATCATCGTATAACAGACATCATGCACATGACCCATCCCTATTTCATAGTTTAATCATGAACTAGTGCTTTACCCCCGCGCGTTGCGGCGGAAACACACTTGGTTGTCATTCGATAATTCGTTAAGTTTTCACCTGCCCGATGCCATTGTTAAAACATATATTAAAAAAGGTCCACATAAGTTTAATTACATATAAGACAATATACTGACTTTACTGAGGTAGATAGGCTGAATGCCCTTGCAGAACCTACTACTGTGTAACCACAATATAAAGACCGAGTTTCACAAAAACGAAACACATAAGAAGCTATGACAACAAAACTTGGTACAACCAACTGGCGACAGTGGAATATGGTAAACAATGGGGAGAATCGTTAAACAACCATATAAAAAGCTGCCAAATGAAACGTAGATCCTCCTAAGCAGATCAATTGATTTCTACACATAAAAAAATAATTATCGAACACACATTACATGCTTATGTCCAAATAGACAAAACTAAAGGTAAACATTTGAAGTTGTTTTGCATTTGAAACTGAAACAAACAGTAATTGTACATTTGCTGTACATATATACCTACTTAATTTACAAAAAAATGTTATGAACAGACAAAATTTTGGGACACGAACATTAAGAAAAAGTTTAAATGGCTAAATTAATGTTTCCTCAAATAAAGAATTTATTTGAATAGCATATCAAAGTATCTTCACAGAAACCAAAGAAAAATATTGAATTTCTATAGTATTCTACTTGACCTCAAAAGTCAAACATAGGATACTTTTGATAAAATATAGAGAAGGTTTATAGCAGTTGCATTATTTGACTTCTAAAAAAGTTAAAACTCCCTTAGATAGTTAGATGTACAAAAGGCCCTAGGGTGAAATAAGCTTCATACAAGAAGGGATAATCAAAATGAGTAGACTTATTGATGGATCAAATGAAGAAAAAACATAGCAACTTTCTGACATGTGCGCTATAACTCTTTAGAATCAAACGCCATATGATGGAAACAATCACAATTATATGAAATGAAACTATATGCAGCCATGCTCCAACTCCTTAGAACCAAACACCATTGTATGATAATACTTTGTAGCCTATATGTGTTTTGTTGCCTAAGCTTTTACTAGCTCTCCTCTGTTCTAAAAGATATCAACCAATATATTTTATATACTATCTAATTATTATAAGTCCAAACTTCTATGATACATACAACACATGAGTGATCTAACTGCGATAAATTGTATTTGTTACAAAAACAACTGATTTTAGTTTCTTTTATATTTTTTTGAATTTTATCTCACATGCTTACATTTCTATATATCATTTTAATTTAAGGGTGATAATTAAAAATACGATGTCATAATACAATACAATACAATACTTTACCTTCAAGGAGGTAAATTAGACGTGGGTGGTGGTGAAATTGGAATCTCATCTAAATCTAATGTTGTCTTAAAGCTTTTTAGTACTACAGTCCTCCTCAGTCCTCACCTAACTTATCAAACCATCATGTTTAACATATTATGATATTAATCCATATTATTAAGAAAAAAAATTCAAGGGAGTACCTACTAAACTCGCTTGTAATATGCATCAAAGTAACCAACTGATCAGGCGTATGTCCTCATCAAAAGTTTTCTTTTAACCTGAAACATACATATCTAACAGATTTCAGGATCAACCCAAACCCCTAACATATTTGTTCACATGACAAAAAAGACCCTAATACGTCTACATAACAAAAACAATACAGATGTAAAATACCCAAACAACATTTCATACCAAAACCCTAATATACTTTAGAGGCAAAATAGCCTTGCAGAAAGCTTTTAAGATAAAAGCGAGAGCCATAAATGATGATGTAACTACATAACAGAAAGCCATATGCCGAATACAAAGTTCTGAAGTTGAATGTAGCTAACATCACCTGGATGCTTAGCCTCCACTGAACTGAAAATTATGCGCTAATTCCAGCATGTTTTTTTCTCAATCTATCATAATATCACAAAATTAACAAAAAACTTAAAGAAATTAGAATATTAAAACCTAAAGCAAAGAAGCGATTGTTTACCTTAATCGCTTGGTGCCTGTAATGCCTATCTTTAAAGTCTACGAAGTAGACCCAAATCTGTGCAACAAAGAAGCAGAATCAAGCGTATCAACACTAACACGTGTTCACATCCAACAACCGTGTCGTGAAACCGAACCGTCTAACAAAAAAAAAAAAAAATAGGATTAGAAGGGTTTTTAACCCAAGCGCATCAAGAACCCACAAAAAATAGAGGAACAAACATGTCAAAATCTAAATTAAGCAATTTTAACAAAAATTCAAAGATTTTCCTTTCAAATAACAACTTGGGAATCATACCTACAGTAATATAAAATTCAGATTGATGATTTTGTTCATGGAAATAGATAAAACCCTCAATTGGAATAGCTGCAGTGGAAATCAAACAACCACAAAACGGAGATACTCAAGAAAACACGAACCAACTATAAATTAAATTATTATCAAATCAAAATCAAAAACTCCTGCTATACTGTTATGGCAGTGGAGGATGTAAGTTAGATAAACCATGCGGTTTCCTAAGCAAATCAGAGTTGATGTACTTACCGGAATCGACTCGGAGCATCCTATCGATGAAGTGCAAGATAACCCTCGTCATTTGTTGTACCGGAACAGAACACCGCCATCACCAGATGCGTCGGAACCCTATACCTTACCGCACTGGTGACCCATCGGAACTCAACACCACATCCAAACACCCTCCAAACCCAGTGCATGCATCAGATCTGTTGTTTACCATGTAAATCCGCCACCATATCTGATCGTAGACCATTTAAATTCCTTTGGAAGTCATTAGAGAGTAGACCGGGTCTGATTTGGCTCGTACCTCCACATTAACAGCTCCATCAAGTGCCACCATATTTGATCTTGGATTTCATATGTGAATAAATCGTATGGTTCCCCTCTGTCGGAGTCATGGCAGTTGTGGGCTGTTGGTGGAGCTGTAAAAAATGATGTTCATTACTTTTGTACAAAGAGAAGAAACGTGGCAAAAAGATAAATCCTTAGAGCTTACCCTTCATAAAATCCTGCCACGCAAGTGTCTGCCAAGATGCTTCAACTGTTCATTCACTTGGCTAATTAACATATAGTAATAATTACTTCTGACATCCTAATCATTGTTCCAACTAATCAATAAACATGCAACCTTATCATCATACTTGAAATCTGTGTAGCCGAACAATATCATCAACCATATCAGATCCATGGGTCATAAAATGCATACCAAAAGTTCTATAAACATGCATCTAGTATCATACAAATACACAATCCACACACATCATTCATCGCAAGACTTCAACAGTTTCATTAATTTATATGTATCTATGCGTGCACTAATCATGTACAATTAAAACCACCACTTGCAAATCACATATAATCACGAATCCGTCCGAACATTACGCATAAAACAACCAGCCTGTTTTAGTGACTAATTAGCATGTTATCAATTTGTGACACATAAAAATCCTATATCATTGATCACTAACATAAATCATATTCTTAGACTTAACCGAGATCTATCAGTGATTTCTATGAACAAACAAATTCATCATGCAAGGTATCAAGTAGCAATAATCTTTACAATCCTAACAAGTATCACAAGAAAACTCAAATAATTATTCAATGCTTGCTAACCTGCCGATGTATAGAACAAAACACAAGGAACGATTTTCAAGAGGAAGGGCTTCGACAAAGGGGGGTCTCCTGTTGCCGTACGTGATCTTGAGAGGAGGGTAGGGTTTGTTTAGAGTTTGAGATAATGTTGATACGTAAATCATATGCGTGCATATATATTGATAAAAGGAGCCGGCCCAAACTACTATTCAGTTGGGCTCTAACAAGCCCAAACATAACTACCCAAGTTTCCGGGTGTGTGTGTATATTGGCCCAATCATGTATGTGTTGTTAAACAGACTTGTGGTGTAAATAGCCCAAATACAATGTGAACAAATCTAATATTAACAAGTTTGGAATGAATAACGAGAGATTTGGATCACAAGATTAAACGACACTGACCTCGAAAGTTCGGGTTGTCACATCATCCCCAACTTGAAAGAAATTTCGTCCCGAAATTTGACAAGTAAGCACAGAGGAGTGAAGTGATGAATCAAGATTGTTGCTGATTCTCCCCAGGTGCCACATCATCCCCAACTTGAAAGGAATTTCGTCCCGAAATTTCCAGTGACATCAAAAGTGTGTTCAACCATCTGAAAAATTGAGGATATTAGAGTTTTATCAGATCCTTACATTCCCACGTGAACTCCGGTCCACGTCTTGAGTTTCAGCGAACTCTCACGATTGCCATACGACTTATGCTATCGAACCTTGACTTCTTTGTCCAAGTTTTTGATAGATTCCCTGCTAAATACAACTGATCAGTTAACTTTAGACTCTGGTAAAGGTATCACAAGTGTTTCATCGGACAAACACTGCCTTAGATTCGAGCCATATATATCATCGTGAACGTTATCCAATTCGTCAGTTAACTCGAGTTTTTGAGCCATGTCACCAATTCGTTCCAGGAATCCGATTGTTCCAACGCATCGTAAACTAAGGTTGCCACGTTTTCAATAGCGCACCGCACCCTCCCAGAGTGAAATTTTCGATTATGATGCGTTCGCCTACAACGACTCCCAGTGTTTCCTAACAGTCACGCGTTGCCGTCAAACAATTTCTTGTCACACCCCGACCACGTAAAACAACAAATCATGGCGGAAACGTCGGGGAGTGTTGTAACAGAATTATTGTTTCAAACCATGGATACAAGAGTTTTGTTTTATTGAATATTAAACATTGTCTTAAAGTTAAACAAGCAATTCAAACATAGTTTATCATCATTATTAAATCACTAAGGCCTCGTCCGGTCCTAAGTGAGCATGCATCCTATTCGCAATCAACATTAAGCAACATCACCTGAAACATATGTAAAAAACAAAGTCAGCAAAGAAATGTTGGCGAGTACATAATTTTTGTGTGCGTATCAGATTCATGGCTCGTTTGTATGTTGAAACAACTTGTACAACTTCGTTAATTGATATTAGAAAACCTTATTTTGTAAAATGTTTGTATTGTAAATGAATAACCAAGTCAAAATAGATTGGTCATAATTTATAACCCTTGCCATGAATCTTAACCCAAAACATTTGTTTATGTAAACCAAATCATAAATCGTTCTTATAATAAAACTCGTATGGTTTATATAGTTTTGTAAACATCGTTGTGTAATATTGTTTAACTTGTTCTCGTTATAGAACATCGTTCATTCGTTTAAATCGTTCCAAATCGTTCAATTCATTCACTCGTTTAAATCGTTCTCGTTTTAATTGTGAAAAACTACTTTTGGTCGTCTTGCTAATAACATTCAAACCTTTGTGACTCGTTCATCGTTCAACTCGTTCTTGCATTAACAAACCTCCAAAGGGTAAGTTAACAATCATCAGATTCAGTCGTTACCCACTTAACCCACACATAACCATGGGTCTAGTTGATAACGGGATTTGTCGGATCCTACGGTACCATAACCTAATACTGGTCGGTTTGGCCGAAATTAATGAATGTCATTCGTTATGCAATTACAACCAACAAGCTCGTTCACATTATCGAAATCGTTATTAGTTTAGTATAAACCATCTCAATCGTTTTGAAACCATTGTTAGAATATCAAAATCGTTTTTATACATATGAATCACCCCAAAATAATCGAAAACAGTAAAAAGAGGGGATCTATGTACTCACTTTATTTTGCAGGCGATTCCGAATACGCAAGTCAAGATTAAGGTGTCTGATAATAAGGAAACTCAAATTGTCCTAATGAATCGTACAAGAATAATGTATCAGTATTGAGGTCGTATAGTGTTGACGGGATTTGTTGAGTATTTATTATATTTGATAGTGTTTAGATTACAGAAGGATCTTGTGAATTATATGTTTAGAGGGCTCGGAAAAAATGATCATGATATAGAGGAATTATTTATGAAAAATATTTATTTATCATAAATAATTAAATTGCAAAAAAATGTACAATCGATTTAATATAAACATTTGTAATAATAAATCAAATATATTTAACTAGTATCATAATTAAATATAATGATTATTGGCAAAATATTGTACAAGTGATATAATTAATTTATATCATAATAATTAAAAATAACATTTTTAATTATTGAACTTGAATATTACTGATTTAATTATATAAATATTGAAATTATATAAAATATCAGTAGCAACATTATTTTTGTAAAGATCAACACTTAAAATAATTAATCTGAAAATTTCAGAATTTAATTCCTAAAAATCGATTTATTATTAATTATTTAATAATAAACTGTTTTAATATTGTAAAAATTAGTTTTATAAATAAATTGACTAATTTCACATTTTTAATAAAAGCAACATTGATTAATAATCTTATAAAAATTATTGAAATGTTGAAAATATTAAAAATTAATTGATTAAAAAGAAATGCAAACCCCTGGGTTCAAACCTGGGTCTGTATTGTAACCAAACAGAGTCTTAACCACAGGGCTAAGCTTCTGTTTGTGTTTGGTTTAGGACTGCTACATTTATAACCAAACAGGAACTGGTCATCTTCTCCAATTGGAGTCAAACAGAAAGTCAACTCTTTCAATTCTACGGGAAAACTGTGTTATATTCAAATTAACTTTGGAGAAACATTGTATAAGCATAAAAGAATTAATTGAAACAATAAAAACGAACCGGTATTGAAAGGATGATTGGATTGAAAAATTCCGGCGAAAAAGTGAGTATTCCGGCGAGTTTTCCGACGAGCTCCAAAAGCTTATTAGAGAGGTTTTTAGAGAAATGTGAAGGGTGTAGGAGATTCGTAGGAGTCCAGGGAGTTTAAATAGCACTCAAATTCGACCTCAGATTCGACAAAATGTAGTGTTCTTGATCCACTTTTAATTTTTAAATAAAAAGTCTTTTTTTTATACCTAATTTGGCACCAATTTGTGTCGATTAAGTGCTCAATTGGGTTCGCAAAGTGGTTGGTAACATGTGGGGGTTGATTAAAGTGGAAATAATTCGATTTTGGACGATTTTGGTGGTTTTTGGTGGAAGTCCGCGACTTTCAGATCTGAATTTAATTATTCAGATCTGTTTTAATAAGTGTATAAATATAACGCAAATCATAATCCAACACATGTTAGCTGGTAGACCAGCTGGTTGTTGCGCGCTGTTGTTTGCGGAGGGGCGCGGGTTCGAGTCCCGTGGTGGCCGGTTCTTTGGGTTTAAAACCCTTTTTAATTTCTGATTAAAATAAATCAAATATTATTAAATCTAATTAGTATATATAAGGAATTAAAATCCATATCTTAAAAGCTCTGTAAAGAGGATAAACTGGTTAAGTCGTTCGTGTTACAACCGAGAGGTCGCGAGTTCGAAATCCGGCAGGGGCCGGTCCAATACAGAAGGACCCCCCTTTTATTCGTATTTTTTGATATTTACACTTTGGTCCCTGTAGTTTGATAAATGGCAGATCTGGTCCCTGAGGTTTCAAAATTGACACTAATGGTCCCTGTAATAGTTCAGTTAAATATGCTAACTGAGTTAAGTTTAAAGAAGGAATTCTTTGTATGAAAATTAACCAGGTTAGGATATTTAGTTAAAATGAGTTTCAAAAAGTCAGTTTTAGTCCCTAGAGTTTAAGTTTCAGAAAATGACCAAATGAACCTTGGACTTTTATTTCAAAACTATATATTTATCTCTTTATAAAGTAAGTTTCCAAAGAATGTCAAATAGGTCCTTTAGATTGTAGTTTCACAAAATGTCACAATAGGCCCTTATAGTTTATGTAACCTTGTTTAATAGCATAAAACTCAACAAATTTGCAATTGTTTCACGTGTTTGTATTGGTATAAGCATGTATAAGCACAAAGCAAGTATGTTCAAATAAGTTTTATTCCAAATACGGTATTTGTTACAATGAATGTTAAACAAATACGAGTGTGAAAACCAAGGTGGTCACAATCTCCCCTACTTTAGGAAATTTCGTCCCGAAATTTTTATTTAGAGGAATCTTGTGAAAAAAAATGCGGATATTTTGCCTTCATCTGGTCCTTACGTTCCCAAGTAAACTCGGGGCCACGTTTGGATTCCCAGCGAACTTTGACAAAATGAATCTGTTTGTTCTTCAACTGTTTGTATGTACGTTCCACTATCTCCACAGGTTTCTCGACAAAGTGCATCGTTTCATCGATTTGAATCTCGTCGAGAGGAATGTGAAGATCAGCATCAGCTAAACACTTTCGCAAATTGGACACGTGAAAAGTCGGATGAACATTTCCAAGCTCTGGAGGTAGTTCTAGTCGATAGGCAACCTTTCCAATTCTTTCAACAATCTTAAATGGTCCAACATATCGTGGTGCAAGTTTTCCTTTCTTTCCAAATCTCACCACTCCCTTCCAAGGTGAAACCTTGAGTAGGACACGGTCTCCAATTTGAAATTCCATGGGCTTGCGTCCTAAATCTGCATAACTCTTTTGACGGCTTCTAGCGGTCACAAGATTATCGCGGATTTTCTTGATTTTGTCCGTTGGTTCCAGAATGAGCTCAGGTCCAGTAAGCTGAGCTTCACCGATCTCATTCCAACAGACGGGTGAACGACATTTTCGACCGTAGAGAGCTTCGAATGGTGCCATCTTAATGCTAGCATGATAACTATTATTGTATGAGAACTCGATCAATGGCAGATGAGAATCCCAATTACCACCAAAGTCTATCACGCATGCCCTAAGCATATCCTCCAAAGTTTGTATCGTCCTCTCAGATTGACCATCTGTTTGGGGATGATAAGCAGTGCTTAGATTTAGTTGGGTCCCCAAAGCAGATTCCATGGTCTTCCAAAAATGAGACGAAAACCGAGCATCACGATCGGAAATGATATCTAAAGGAACACCATGTCGTGATACGATCTCGTCTACATAGATCTTGGCAAGCTTTTCAGCAGAGAAATCCTCACGGATTGGTAAGAAGTGAGCAGATTTTGTCAAACGATCAACTACAACCCAAATAGCATCGTGACCTTTAGACGTACGTGGTAACTTAGTGATGAGATCCATTGCAATGTTCTCCCACTTCCAAACCGGTATCTCTGGTTGTATAAGCAAACCAGAAGGTCGTTGATGTTCAGCCTTGACTTTGAGACAAGTTAGGCATTTTGATACATACAAGGCAACATCCTTCTTCATACTAGGCCACCAGAACTTAGTACGAAGATCCTTGTACATTTTATCAGCACCAGGATGGATAGAATATCGAGACTTGTGAGATTCGTCCATTACTAAGGTGCGAAGATCGTCCTGATTCGGAATCCACAAACGATTCTCAAAATAGAGTAAACCATCGTCTTTCCTTTCGAGTTTAAGCTCAAGTTGAAGTGGTAGCTCATATTTCAATAAGTCATTGATCACACAAGATTGTTGAGTTTGAAGAACACGAGATTGAATATCAGATAGAGTTCGAACAGAATGAAGCTTGACTCGTTCCTTTCGACTAAGCGCATCGGCTACGACATTCGCCTTACCAGGATGGTAGCGGATATCGCAATCATAATCGTTTAAGAGTTCAACCCAACGTCGTTGCCTCATGTTCAGCTCCTTCTGATTGAGAATATGCTGGAGACTTTTGTGGTCTGTGAAAACCACACACTTCGTTCCATAGAGATAGTGTCTCCAGATTTTAAGTGCGAAAACCACAGCTCCTAATTCAAGATCGTGAGTCGTATAGTTCTTTTCGTGAATTTTCAGCTGTCTAGACGCATAAGCTATGACTTTATCTCGTTGCATAAGAACGCAACCAAGTCCTAGATTCGACGCGTCACAATAGACAACAAAATCATCGTTTCCCTCAGGTAGAGATAAAACAGGAGCGTCACAGAGCTTCCGTTTCAGCGTTTGGAACGCTTCTTCTTGCTTAGGTCCCCACTCAAAAGGCTTATTCTTCTGGGTCAAAGCAGTAAGTGGAACCACGATCTTTGAAAAGTTAGAAATAAACCGTCGATAATAACCAACAAGACCAAGAAAAGAACGAACTTCTGTAGGTGTCGTCGGTGTATTCCAATCCTCAATTGCAACAATCTTGGATGGATCTACGTGAATACCCTGCTCATTGACAATATGACCCAAGAACTGAACTTCTTTAAGCCAGAATTCTCATTTGGAGAATTTAGCAAAAAGTTGTTCCTTCTTTAGGAGTTCCAATGTCAAACGAAGGTGTTGCTCGTGATCGGATTGAGACTTTGAATAAATGAGAATATCGTCGATAAACACAATGATGAACTTATCTAAATAAGGTTTACAAACCCTATTCATTAAGTCTATGAAGATAGCTGGGGCATTTGTCAAACCAAAAGGCATGACAGTGAACTCATAATGCCCATATCTTGTACGGAAAGCAGTTTTGGGAATATCTTCCTCGAGAACACGAAGTTGATGATACCCAGATCGCATATCGATCTTGGAAAAGCATGAAGCACCTTGCAGCTGGTCGAAGAGATCATCAATTCTAGGTAGGGGATATCGATTCTTGATGGTAAGCTTATTAAGCTCACGATAATCGATACACATTCGAAAAGATCCATCTTTCTTCTTCACAAAGAGGACAGGTGCTCCCCAAGGCGAATAGCTCGGACGGATGAATCCTTTATCAGACAACTCTTGAAGCTGTTTTGATAACTCTTGCATCTCTGACGGTGCAAGATGATAAGGTGCTTTCGCAATCGGGTTGGCATTGGGTACAAGGTCAATATGAAACTTGACTTGACGAACTGGAGGCAAACCAGGCAGTTCATCGGGAAACACCTCTGGATAATCCCGAACAATCGGAATATCCTGAATACTCTTACTCTTGCCTTTCTCCTCGGTGACATGTGCCAGGAAAGCAACATATCCTTTTCGTAAATATCTTTGGGCCTTTGTACACGACATAAGCTTCAATCCACCAGATGGTTTTTCGCCACGAATTTCTAGAACATCGCCAGACGGAAGAGGAATACGAACAATCTTATCAAAACAAACCACCTCAGCATGATGTTTGGCTAACCAATCCATCCCCACGATAATATCGAAACTCCCAAGTTGGATTGGTGTGAGGTCAATGGGAAAAAGATGGTTATCAAGGTTTAACCGACAATCACGAATAACAGAATCGAGAATGAGAGGTTTACCAGTAGCAACTTCGACAGATAAGGGTTTCCTCAGTTTAGTTCTAGGTATCGCAAGCAAAGGTTCAAAAGATAATGAAACAAAGCTTCTATCGGCGCCAGAATCAAAAAGAATATATGCAGGTCGATTGTTTACAAGAAACGTACCATTAACCACCTCGTTGTCAGCCCGTGCTTCGTTAGCATTCAGATTGTACGCTCGCCCATGAGCGGGATTCGCATTTGCATTGGCATTGACATTGACATTCACGTTTGGATTTACATTTGCATTTGCCAACCTCGGACAGTTGTTGCGGTAGTGACCAAGCTCTCCAAAATTGAAACATGTACCCGGTGGGAATCTAGCAGCATTCCCCTGAACTGGAGCTTGATTCTGAACAATCTGATTCTGACCCGAACGACGGACGTTGGCCAGATGCCCAAGCTTACCACACGTTGTGAATTGCCTACAAGCTTGTTGTGCAACATGATGACCATTGCAGCGAGCACAATGAGGTGCGGTACCAGCATACGCTTTCTTCGCAGGAGGTTGAGCTGGTGGGTTCTGAGGGTTCTGAGCAGTTTGTGCAGTTACTGCAAAATTCTGGGAACCCTTTCGCTTTCTCGACTTCTTCGATGACTCACCTTCTTTACCCTTACCTTTATTCTTATCCTTCCCAGAATCAGTCGCCTTCTTTTTATCACCATTGCGGGTGAGTTTACCCTTCCTGACTTGAGACTCAGTCAGGGTAGCAGACAACTCGATTGTTTGGTGAAGGGTGGTAGGATTAATACCAGTCACTATATCCAGAATAGAATCAGGTAGACCATCGATATACCTCTCTATCGCTTTCTCCAACGGGGTAACCATAGTAGGATACAAAAGGCTGAGCTCCTCAAATCGATCCGTATACGCACGGTGTTCTCCCCTGTCTTGTTTCAGATCGTCAAAATCTCGTTCCAAAGCTCGAATTTCGTGACGCGGACAGAACTCTCTCATCATGAGAGCTCGAAGCTCTTCCCATGTTTGTGCCAATGCCACTTCGGCACCCCTGTCGCGCATCACTCCGTTCCACCACGTAAGAGCACGCTTCTCAAACACACTCGAAGCAAATTCAACCTTACGCCCATTCGGACATTGCACATGTCTGAATGTGTTCTCGATACTATCGAACCATTGAAGGAGTGCAGTTGCTCCTCGTGACCAAGAAAACTTTAGCGGCTTAGCAGAATTGAAATTCTTGAAATTACACGGTGCATTGTTGTTGTTGTTATTATTGTTGTTGTTGTATATCTCGTGGACTTGGGTCACAACACCAGGAAGCACAGCAGCCACTTGCTGAGAGACCAGGGCTGTGATTTCTTCAATAGTAAAAGATTGTGCTTCACGTCGAGGAGGCATTGTCTAGTAAGGAAACAGGAGAATCGAGTGAGATTGAAAATTAGGAAAAACAAAAGAGGTATCGACAAAACACAAGGAAGGCGATCATTTGTTTGTTACCTTGAACAAACAAACGACACGCAGTGCTAATCAAAGTAATGAATCAAAATAATGTATCACGAAGACATGCTCGCCTATAAGTGAACACTCACCCCAAGAGTTCCCAGGTAAGAGTGCTGGTCCGATTATGTGGATTTGTACGAACACTCTAGCCTTAGACAGAAAACTCAGGGTACAGGCATTCACTCTTCCAGTTTGCACGTGTTCACATTATTTAGACCCAAATTCTGACGAGATTTTGAAAACTCAAAAGGCTCTAAGCCAAAAATGAGTCAAACTAGAAGGGTTCAAAACCTTATAACAGAGGGTTCAAAACCTAGTAATCAATCATCCTAGAACGGATGACTAATTTTCGAAGCAGATTCGGATTTTATTTTTTTTATTCTAAACACAAATCAACTTGCATTGGGGGTCCTAGAAAGTTATAGTCTAGGTCAAAGTTTTACTAATAACCTAATTCTCTATAACCATTGGCTCTGATACCAACTTTTCTGTCACACCCCGACCACGTAAAACAACAAATCATGGCGGAAACGTCGGGGAGTGTTGTAACAGAATTATTGTTTCAAACCATGGATACAAGAGTTTCGTTTTATTGAATATTAAACATTGTCTTAAAGTTAAACAAGCAATTCAACCATAGTTTATCATCGTTATTAAATCACTAAGGCCTCGTCCGGTCCTAAGTGAGCATGCATCCTATTCGCAATCAACATTAAGCAACATCACCTGAAACATATGTGTAACACCTCGAAAATTCACGTCCTATAATGTGTTGACACGTGTCATATGTTTAAAACGTGTGAAAGAATATTATAGAAGGACTAAAGTTGACAAACAAGGAAAGTATGTGAATATACGTATTCGAAGTGTCAACAGTGAATAAATATAATGTACGTTAACCCTACATGGTGCTCATACCTTCAAACGAATAAATCATGGATCATACGAAGCTAAAAGTGAGAGATTACAAACTACAGGGGCTAAATGTGTCAACATGTTTAAGTTATACCTCTGAGTGACCTTTTGACAAACCCGAAGCTTTGTAACGGTTAATTATGCTCACTAGAATACACGGTTTAAATTTCGTAAAGTTTCGTTAACGTATGAGAAAGTTATGATCGAATTCGTGTGCGAAGGGTTAAAGCGTAAACGTTGAAAGTTAGGACTTTTCGGGTAACAATAAAGTTAACCGGGGACTTAACAAAGTGGGTATATGTTTTCAAGCCCTTATAGATCAATTATGAGGGTTCATAATGCAAGAAACAAGTGCCTAATCGAATTTTGAAGAGCCAAGGATTAAATAGCAAAAGATCTAAAAATCAGATTTGGTCAGATGAGGCCTAGCGCGACGCGAGGGGGGCTTAGCGTCGCACGAGGGGTGCCCAGCTCCGACTTCTTTGGGTTTTTGCCTGCTGAAGTGCAATCTGATCGATTTTATCCAATTTTCCTCATAAAGGGCGACCCCTAGGCACCCCCTAAGCACTAGGAACATTTGTTGATCAATTGTGGTGGGTAGTAGACTCATGTGTCAAAGAATTGTGGTGGATTAAATACTATATAAAGGCCATGATATGCACCATTGTTCTTCACACCTTCCTCTTGCAATCTGATCATTTTTGGAGCTCCAAGACACTCTCAAGTGATCACTAATCAAGCTTAGGACCTTTGTAAGTTGGCTTAACCTTTCTTAATTAAGTTTTAGCCTCGTTTTAGCTTAAAAGTCAAACCGTCGTAATTAACGGTTGACTTTAAGATTAATCACTAATGGTACAGTGATTAGTCGAATCAAAAGTAGTTATAAGTTGGTAATTATGTGGGTAATAAAACCTCAAAAGGGTTCCCCCTGATTCCCACTCTAACTAGGTCAAATTTCGGGTCAAACTTGTAATTAAAAAGTCAACAGAATGTGTAAATTACAATTTATGCATAATTAGCAATGTAGAACACATACAACCTGTTTGATCATTAATATAAGTTAGTAATTAGTGTAAGAACATGTCTAAACATGTTCAACCCGACAATTTCCTGTTTAGACCCGGTTCGGAACCTAAAGTCGCATAGTTTGACTTATACTTTGACTTTCAGTTCTGACCCGTTATGGTACGTTTTAGAAATACCTAAGAGCTCCATTTGGACCAGGTTACATGCTAGTATAACCCTCTGTGATTATACACCATGGTTCATTAGTTAACCGATTAACACGCATGATTCCGTTAATTGCTCATATGTTGACCATTATGCCCTTATTACCATAAAACATGATTTTTGGAAATGTAAAAGAGTAGAAACTTTAATTACTGATATATAAACTTGTATGCAAATTTTGACATCAGTTTGAGATATAGATTAAGAGTTATGCTCGTTAGCATAAAATGAAAGCTTTATGTTAATTAAATGGCGTAATTAGCGTATAGCCTAGTTAAGCCTACTTTTTGATACCAAATCTTTTACCCACTGATGTAATATATTATTTTGGGATTTTTAAAGATTTTTAATTAATTTTAGGCTGAGCATAACTAATAGTCGTAGGCTTAATCCGGTAATTGTCGGTTTTGCCCTTACGGGCCATAAAATGAGTTTTACATATCTAAATGACTCCAAACCTTTTGCTACTGATCACATATGATAAATAAATTAATTTAAGCCTTCTGGAATAATAAAAATATCAGATTTATGTATCAAACCCGGAAGTGGCCTCTAATCGCCTTTTTAAGCGTTTTTAACGCATAGTATGTAATAAAATTATTTTAAACATACAAGGGTTGATACCTACTGATATTTGAGGAAAATTATAATATTTTAATAGTAAGCAAAGGTTGATAAACTCAGACTTCAGTTTTGAGCTTTTCGGCTTATGTGAAATTACCAAAATGCCCATACGGTGCATAGTTTGGTTATAATTGATAAATTTCACATATATACTTTACCCTACTGTAATAACTCACTAAATTGAGTATGTTTGCTGATTACATCAGACCTGTAACTCAGATAAACACTTAAACTCTTTTACAAACTTTAAAATGACCAAACTACCCCTACGGGGCATAGTTTGTATTTAAATTCATTTCGGGCATAATAAAAGACATCTTACTGATGTCACAACATATATGAAGCATATTAACTTAGGAAACCTGTAAATGGCTCATATGTATACCCGTTACGCTTATTACGCGTTCGGTTCGGTTTATGTAACTAGTTTACATAAACTAGCCTAAACGGGTCAAACCTTAACGGTTTTATCTCAAAATCCAGAATGTGAATGAAATACCCATGTTAAGCAAGTCTCTGAACTTGTCGGGTCTAAATCACATTCTATCCGGTCTTCGCTTAATCGTGCGTACGAACCGTATCTTTAAAACTAACCGGTCTAAGCTTAAGCTTAATTAAAGACCCGTTAGGATTCTAATAGGTTATTATAAACCTCCGTTCCAGATTAGGAGTACCAGTAAAAGCTACTTGCATTTTGATTATTGTGATTATTACATTGCTCAGGTAAATACTTTTAACTTATTTTCCCTATACGGGCTTGGGTTACGGTATATAGTATACCGCTTGATCGGGCATCAAATTCTCCACCGTTGAGTGGGTAATTGAATAAATTTGATCGGCTCGTTTAAACAGTCTTGTTACTTAAAGCCTTTGGGGGGTTAATGACCATGTCCCGGATATCCTTGGCATCATTTTACGAAATGGCCACGACTTAAGCGCGGGGTGTAGGCGTACACCCGTCAGTGCACAAAAGAATATTGTGGTGTGTCTATTGATCTTTAACCCGGACAAGATCCGGGCTACTGAACGCACAAGGAACATGTAATTCGTTCACAAGATTATATATTTAAATAATTCTCCCAAGTTATAAAAGGTTAATTTTGCCTCTGTGCATTTTAATCAAATTATAAAAGATATTTTGTGCCACGTGCATTCAAACCAATTTTCTTAAACCATTTTCAAAATGAGTCGGTTAATTGTATTTACCAGTGTAAACTGACGTATTTTCCAAAAAGGCTAAATGCAGGTACTATACGAAATTGGCTGGGTATTTCTCCTTAGCATCAATAGAAGTCTCGCAAGCTTAAGATGTCTAAAAGTCTGTTGAACTATTGTTTCCATTTTATTTTCGATCCGTCTGTGGATAAATAATCGACAGTTGTGATATTTGATATTACAATATTAAAATTCGGTTGAATTATATCTTTCATTTGCTTCCGCTGTGCATATTGATTATTGTGTTGTTTGACTATTATGTTGCCAACCACGTCACGATACTCCCCCACCGGGCCCACCGGTGACACGTGGAAATCGGGGTGTGACAATATGTAAAAACAAAGTCAGCAAAGAAATGCTGGCGAGTACATAATTTTTGTGTGAGTATCAGATTCATGGCTCGTTTGTATGTTGAAACAACTTGTACAACTTCGTTAATTGATATTAGAAAACCTTATTTTGTAAAATGTTTGTATTGTAAATGAATAACCAAGTCAAAATAGATTGGTCATAAT
The DNA here is from genome assembly GCA_030545235.1 of Helianthus tuberosus. Classification (NCBI taxonomy): domain Eukaryota; kingdom Viridiplantae; phylum Streptophyta; class Magnoliopsida; order Asterales; family Asteraceae; genus Helianthus; species Helianthus tuberosus. Next base: position 29,091,636 of record CM060438.1, on the reverse strand, counting down.
TTATAACCCTTGCCATGAATCTTAACCCAAAACATTTGTTTATGTAAACCAAATCATAAATCGTTCTTATAATAAAACTCGTATGGTTTTTATAGTTTCGTAAACATCGTTGTGTAATATTGTTTAACTTGTTCTCGTTATAGAACATCGTTCATTCGTTTAAATCGTTCCAAATCGTTCAATTCATTCACTCGTTTAAATCGTTCTCGTTTTAATTGTGAAAAACTACTTTTGGTCGTCTTGCTAATAACAATCAAACCTTTGTGACTCGTTCATCGTTCAACTCGTTCTTGCATTAACAAACCTCCAAAGGGTAAGTTAACAATCATCAGATTCAGTCGTTACCCACTTAACCCACACATAACCATGGGTCTAGTTGTTAACGCGATTTGTCGGATCCTATGGTACCATAACCTAATACTGGTCGGTTTGGCCGAAATTAATGAATGTCATTCGTTATGCAATTACAGCCAACAAGCTCGTTCACATTATCGAAATTGTTATTAGTTTAGTATAAACCATCTCAATCGTTTTGAAACCATTGTTAGAATATCGAAATCGTTTTTATACATATGAATCACCCCAAAATAATCGAAAACAGTAAAAAGAGGGGATCTATGTACTCACTTTATTTTGCAGGTGATTCCGAATACGCAAGTCAAGATTAAGGTGTCTGATAATAAGGAAACTCAAGTTGTCCTAATGAATCATACAAGAATAATGTATCAATATTGAGGTCGTATAGTGTTGACGGGATTTGTTGAGTATTTATTATATTTGATAGTGTTTAGATTAACAGAAGGATCTTGTGAATTATATGTTTAGAGGGCTCGGAAAAATGATCATGATATAGAGGAATTATTTATGAAAAATATTTATTTATCATAAATAATTAAATTGCAAAAAAATGTACAATCGATTTAATATAAACATTTGTAATAATAAATCAAATATATTTAACTAGTATCATAATTAAATATAATGATTATTGGCAAAATATTGTACAAGTGATATAATTAATTTATATCATAATAATTAAAAATAACATTTTTAATTATTGAACTTGAATATTACTGATTTAACTATATAAATATTGAAATTATATAAAATATTAGTAGCAACATTATTTTTGTAAAGATCAACACTTAAAATATATATTTTTTTTTGAATGACAAATGTTACATTACTCCTACTTCTAAACTACACCAATAAATACTAAACTACACCCCATGCCAGGATTTGAACCCTAGTCTTTTCTCCAAGAGGCAAGAGCCTCTACCACCCAGCTATAGCTGGAATGGCCACTTAAAATAATTAATCTGAAAATTTCAGAATTTAATTCCTAAAAATCGATTTATTATTAATTATTTAATAATAAACTGTTTTAATATTGTAAAAATTAGTTTTATAAATAAATTGACTAATTTCACATTTTTAATAAAAGCAACATTGATTAATAATCTTATAAAAATTATTGAAATGTTGAAAATATTAAAAATTAATTGATTTAAAAAGAAATACAGACCCCTGGGTTCGAACCTGGGTCTGTATTGTAACCAAACAAAGTCTTAACCACTGGGCTAAGCTTCTGTTTGTGTTTGGTTTAGGACTGCTACATTTATAACCAAACAGGAACTGGTCATCTTCTCCAATTGGAGTCAAACAGAAAGTCAACTCTTTCAATTCTACGGGAAAACTGTGTTATATTCAAATTAACTTTGGAGAAACATTGTATAAGCATAAAAGAATTAATTGAAACAATAAAAACGAACCGGTATTGAAAAGATGATCGGATTGAAAAATTCCGGCGAAAAAGTGAATATTCCGGCGAGTTTTCCGACGAGCTCCGAAAGCTTATTAGAGAGGTTTTTAGAGAAATGTGAAGGGTGCAGGAGATTCGTAGGAGTCCAGGAGTTTAAATAGCACTCAAATTCGACCTCAGATTCGACAAAATGTAGTGTTCTTGATCCACTTTTAATTTTTAAATAAAAGGTCTTTTTTTTTTTTTTTACCTAATTTGGCACCAATTTGTGTCGATTAAGTGCTCAATTGGGTTGGCAGAGTGGTTGGTAACATGTGGGGGTTGATTAAAGTGGAAATAATTCGATTTTGGACGATTTTGGTGGTTTTTGGTTGAAGTCCGCGACTTTCAGATCTGAATTTAATTATTCAGATCTGTTTTAATAAGTGTATAAATATAACGCAAATCATAATCCAACACATGTTAGCTGGTAGACCAGCTGGTTGTTGCGCGCTGTTGTTTGCGGAGGGGCGCGGGTTCGAGTCCCGTGGTGGCCGGTTCTTTTGGTTTAAAACCCTTTTTAATTTCTGATTAAAATAAATCAAATATTATTAAATCTAATTAGTATATATAAGGAATTAAAATCCATATCTTAACAGCTCTGTACAGAGGATAAACTGGTTAAGTCGTTCGTTTTACAACCGAGAGGTCGCGAGTTCGAAACCCGGCAGGGGCCGGTCCGATACAGAAGGACCCCCCTTTTATTCGTATTTTTGGATTTTTACACTTTGGTCCTTGTAGTTTGATAAATGGCAGATCTGGTCCCTGAGGTTTCAAAATTGACACTAATGGTCCCTGTAATAGTTCAGTTAAATATGCTAACTGAGTTAAATTTAAAGAAGGAATTCTTTGTATGAAAATTAACCAGGTTAGGATATTTAGTTAAAATGAGTTTCAAAAAGTCAGTTTTAGTCCCTAGAGTTTAAGTTTCAGAAAATGACCAAATGAACCTTGGGCTTTTATTTCAAAACTATATATTTATCTCTTTATAAAGTAAGTTTCCAAAGAATGTCAAATAGGTCCTTTAGATTGTAGTTTCACAAAATGTCACAATAGGCCCTTATAGTTTATGTAACCTTGTTTAATAGCATAAAACTCAACAAATTTGCAATTGTTTCACGTGTTTGTATTGGTATAAGCATGTATAAGCACAAAGCAAGTATGTTCAAATAAGTTTTATTCCAAATACGGTATTTGTTACAATGAAAGTTAAACAAATAAGAGTGTGAAAACCATGGTGGTCACATTTCTGATCTAAGCAATCTTCAAGAGTTGCGAGTACAAGTCCTTGATCTGCGATTAGGTTGTCACCCACCTCAATCCAACAAGGAGATTAGTGCTACAGTCAATGTAATGCCTCAAGCAGAGCTGTCCGAATACTAGATTGGTAACTGCTGCAGTAAAACTCACCCAAAGATAAGTGTCCTTCCAGTTTTACTAACGTTAATCATACACATGCTCGTAGCATGTCTTCGAGTGTCAGGATGGTTCATTTATTCAGACCGTTGATCCCACAGTGATAAGCAATTCTCATGTCTAGACGTGAGTCGATGGTGTTGTGTTTTGTCTGCCATAAATCATGTATATATCAAAATCAAAGATATCAAGAGTTGGCACCTCGTGCCTAAAAAAAACGCCTCTCTCAGAGGAATATTCACAAACTGTGGAGACTCGTCAGTTTCCTTGTTTGCAAGAAAGCGTACTGGTTTCATGAGACAATCATCGATTACCCAGGTGATACTGTTCCCATTTCGAGTTGTAAGCACATGGCAGTCTGTTCTCATTTCATATGGGTGTTTCTGGTTGCTGATACTCCACCTTGACTTTCCCACGAGCCAAGATCATTCCCATACATTGCTAGGTGGACCTTCATGCTCGATCACCAGTACAAGATTTATAAATCCTAATGTCTCTCATTAAAACCCAGACGACTAGAATATCGAGGCCGGTGTGCTTTGCTCAACACAAACTCCCTACAGTTGCTATTTAATGAGATCCACATTTTTTCCATGAGGTAGCGAACATCGTCCGACCTGCCAAAGGTTGCTTCTCCATGCCTCGCATGGGTTCAACTTGAAACTTTTCCTCCTCCAGTACTCCAGTTTGAACAAAGCAAGTCTGATCAGGTAGGTTAGAGTCAATAGTGAGTTGCCAAACTCGTGCACGCTCAGGTTTCACAGTCGTATGCATTCAAAAGTTCCATCCAGCGATGTCATTGCATGCTTTAGCCTTTTTCGAAACTACGATACACGGGAGGCCCTTGTGATCGGTCTAAGTAATGCATTTGGTACCATCCAAGAAATGCCTCCAACTTAAATTCAAAGACCACGGTTTCCACCACAGGTTGTGACTCTTGCAATTCCCCTTCGCAAATCTGCTACGTAGATCATCACCTTTTCGTGTAGCATTGGCGTGTAACTGGGACTCTGATTCAAACCATCACGGTATACCACTAGATTACCAGTACCCTCAGGTGAAGACGATGCTCAGTGCGTTGTAGTATTGGGTCTCAAAAGCTGAAAAGACGCTCTCCCGTTTTGTCTCCCATGAATGCACAGCACCCTGCTGTGCTAAAGAGATTAGAGCTGCACAATCTTTGGAAATCCTACAATGAATCTGCGATAGTATCTTGCGAAACCAAGGGTTTTCCGTACCCCCAAAGGGAACTTTGGTGTCGATCAGTTTCTAACAGAATGGATATTAGCGAGATCCACGTGTATTCCCTCTTCGTCGGCTACGTGACCAAGAAAAATATGTACCTCTCGAATCCAGAGGTCACTCCTAACGAGACTTCGCGTGTAGTGGCTCCTCCCTCGGGATCTCTAAGATAGGATACAAATGCCACCCATGGTGTTCCTTTCTCCTGGAAGTGATTCATGACGTCCTCAATAAATACGTTCGATTCATGTGATCCATAGAGCTGCTGGTGTGTTGTTTATCCCAAAAGGTCATAGAATAATCCTTCCTGTGTCTCCTGGAAGTGGTCGCATTGCGTTCGATATGCCGTTTTAGGAACATCCTCCCCTTGGACTTCCATCTGATGTTAGTTCGTTCGTTAATCAATCTTCGAATAGGTGCTTGACCCTTGCAACTGGTCAACAGGTTGTCAATACATGATCGAGACAAATGGTTATGGTCTGTCACCTTGATGAGTTCTCAATAGACAGTACACATATGAAAAAGGCCCATCTTCCCTAATATATCTGGGGCTCCCCCAAAGCGAAGAACTAGATCCAACAGACTCCTACCCAACAGTTCCTGTAGTTGATTTGACAGTTCTTGCGACCCTCATGGTGCAAAACGGTGGAGAGTACGAGTAATTAGGGCTGCCTCTGGCGTGAGATCAAACTGAGATTCTTCCTAACAGTCGTGAAAGTAAACCTGAAAGTTCCTTGGGAAGTACACCGAAAGGAATCACGAACGATTGGTGGATCCTCGATCCTCTGTTTTCCTTAGCCCTAACATCAGTAACGGTTGCTAATATAGCGGAGTAATCCCTCCGTAGACACTTCTGGCCTTCATAGCTGAAATGGCGCTAACCTTTGCACCACTTTGGCACTTTAGAACAAATAACGATTCTCCACACAAAATTTTCTCCTCACTGGTATATCGGCGCGATCTCTGGGTAACCAATCCATACTAACTACTGCGTCGAAACCATCAAGGATAGTAGAAGGAAGGTCGATGTCGAACACTTGTCCCACAAGGTCAAGTTTACATCCCAACAAACACATGAGGTTTCAATTGCCTTGCCATCAGCCGATTCCACAACAGGTTCGGTTTCGAGAAGTATCAGGATTAAACAGAACAAAGACGAAGTGATTGGCTACTCTTACAAGTTACCACGTTGTTATTATGCCTGGCGTCGCCCACGCCAATCCTAAATGCCCTTTCCTGAGCATCATTTCCGGTGTTGTCGTTTTTGTTACGAGAATTTCCAGTACTGTCGTCTTTCCCTTGGTTGTCGTCGTCTTGATTTAACAGTAGCCAATCCATGTCGTAGGCACCTTCATTTCCATACTGTAGACTACGATTACGAGTACCTTGATGCCGCCGTGTCTGTTGCCCTTGAGGTCGCTGCTTGTAACGGTGTCCTGCGTCCTTTCACCAACAAGGTACGTTTTTCACATTCCGTGTCACGTACTACGGCACCACTCACTGCGTGGGAAGTTATACTCTCCATTCTATAGTCAATTGTCATTGTTCCTGCCCTGATTGATTCGTAAGAGTTGACTCCCATAAGTTGCTGACTAGGGTTAAGGATTCGATTTAAGTCAATTCGCTGGTGTTTGTTGCCGGTGATCAGGGTCGTCCAAATACTGAAGTCGGTAAAATACTACGCTCATCCTCTTGTCCTTCGATCTAGCAAGTCGATTGAGTAATACACGGTATGTTGCGAGAGTGTTGTAGAAGTGATCGCACTTCGGAGTCTAAGACGTTAATCCATAGAGTTCCAACAAACAAAGAGGAGTGAGAAAGGTATCGACCAATCATTCAACACTGTGACATCCAATTCAGGGACGTTCGTACAAGAACCTAACACTCTACCCAGTTTGTTAGGCGTTCAGACGGGTGCACAGGTAATACATCGATAGCATCGAGATTCGTAAGAATTCAGAGAGGAGTGAGAAGATCACGTTCAAGTAGGAGACAATCACTACTATGACTCCTAAAGATTTGTTACGTTTCACTCTGTTCGAATAACGGAATAGAACCCCTTTTTCACTTGTCAAGTCTCACTGGGACTCACATGCACCCCACATTATTATTATGTGTGCACCCATAATAATAATCCAATTTGCATGTTTATCTCAGCTCCTCTCAATTCGTGTTAAAAGGTTCCCTGAATTCGAGCAATAAGACAGATGACACCACAACATAGATCATGAAAGTTCAAGAAGTGCCACACATAACATGGGTTGGTAACATAGAAACTCATACTGTAGTGCCAAGTGTGTATTCACGTGTGATGTTATTCATAAGCAAACACTAAATATGCTATGCAATAGTAAACAAGAGACGAACCTTGCAATCTGGAGCCGAGTGTCATGGTCGATTTCGGATCTGTTCGGTTATAGTCCGGTTTTATGAAAACGTTTTAAAACCAAGTTCACTATAACTAGTGGCTCTGATACCAAACTACCACACCCCCAAAATACCACCTAGGGAATGTCCCTGTTAAGCGTGTGACGTACCAACAACGAGCCACTAACTACATTGAACCCATTCAAGTTTATAAATAAAATCCCCAATTATTAATGAAAAATGTCATCAACAAGTTTAAATGAAAACCAACTTGTTCAGCGGAAGCAAATAGTAAACCAAAGTTAAATTATTCAAAACCAATGTATAATAGCAATAATCAATCCCATGAGTCCCTCCAGTCGACCCATGACCACTCCAGCTACTCCAGACAACAAGTTCCCAAATCCAAGATATCTAACGACCTGCGAGCATGCAACAAGTGTATCAGACAACGCTTGTGAGTTCATAGTTTTATGAAAACGTTGGTTACCAAGTGTTTAGTTAATCCATTGAATTTAATGTTGATAATATCCCGAATACAAGACGGATCCTGATTTACATTGCCCTTTCTCCAATGCTCCTATCAAAGCATTGGTCATGACTAGGTCATTAGTTCACACCCGTCCTCTCAGGTACGGGGTGAGGGTGCCAAACTTAAGTAGCGCTACCAACTAATACCTTGTTACCTCTCAGGTAAACAAACAACACAGAGGGACTTTAATGGTGATATGATGAGTATATTATCCAACATTCCAGATTTACCCAAAAGACATATTCCTCTCAGGAATACCCATGATTTACCTAAAACCAAGCCCTCTCAGGGATACCCAAAGACTATCCCAACCACCGGGATGCATGCTTAAGAGGAATGAACTCACCTTTGATTTGCTCGGTAGAATTAATTATTCGTTTAACACAATGATCAACCAAGTCCTATGACAGTTGTACACAACTGTCAGTTTGCATACCAGCTCAGTACGTATCGTTCCACATTTATTCATCAGATAGTGCACACAAAAATACAAGTAGTGGCATTCATCACTCCGTACACTAGTCTAATCAGTTAAGCACGTTGTATGGAAATTCATTAACCATGATCGACTCGATAATCATATAGTCCAAACAACTACCAACCCAAGTGAAACACGTAGCTCAGTGATTTATTACGGCCCAATCTCAAAACAACATAACTACACATAACTTAGTATGGTCCTTAAGATATATCCCGGCCCAGCCCGACCCAGACCATGTGCGGCCCAACCTGAATGACATTACCCGTGCGGCCCAGTTTCAGTTAGTTCATTTGTTATAACCCTTCGGCCCATATACAATTTATAAATCCATCTTAATGCTAGTGCTAGCCTACACATTAGAGTTGTAACATAACAGCCCACTCAAGTTCCGGCCCATTAGTGTCCAGTCCACAAAACAACATATAGCACATGTTCACTGAAATGCACAACCCAAAACAAGGGGTCCACTAATCGGAAGTGCAACCCATTTCGAGAGTAACCCACTTGTCAATTGTAACCAATTTCCACATAATTGTACCAATCCTAGTTTGCACCCTATGAAGCATTATCTATCTTTTATTTGAAATGTTAATATACATAATTCAATGGCTTCATTTATTCACACAAATACCCACCATCGTATAACAGACATCATGCACATGACCCATCCCTATTTCATTGTTTAATCATGAATTACTTCTGACATCCTAATCATTGTTCCAACTAATCAATAAACATGCAACCTTATCATCATACTTGAAATCTGTGTAGCCGAACAATATCATCAACCATATCAGATCCATGGGTCATAAAATGCATACCAAAAGTTCTATAAACATGCATCTAGTATCATACAAATCCACACACATCATTCATCGCAAGACTTCAATAGTTTCATTAATTCATATGTATCTATGCGTGCACTAATCATGTACAATTAAAACCACCACTTGCAAATCACATATAATCACGAATCCGTCCGAACATTACGCATAAAACAACCAGCCTGTTTTAGTGACTAATTAGCATGTTATCAATTTGTGACACATAAAAATCCTATATCATTGATCACTAACATAAATCATATTCTTAGACTTAACCGAGATCTATCAGTGATTTCTATGAATACACAAATTCATCATGCAAGGTATCAAGTAGCAATAATCTTTACAATCCTAACAAGTATCACAAGAAAACTCAAATAATTATTCAATGCTTGCTAACCTGCCGATGTATAGAACAAAACACAAGGAACGATTTTCAAGAGGAAGGGCTTCGACAAAGGGGGGGGGGTCTCCTGTTGCCGTACGTGATCTTGAGAGGAGGGTAGGGTTTGTTTAGAGTTTGAGATAATGTTGATACGTAAATCATATGCGTGCATATATATATTGATAAAAGGAGCCGACCCAAACTACTATTCAGTTGGGCTCTAACAAGCCCAAACATAACTACCCAAGTTTCCGAGTGTGTGTGTATATCGGCCCAATCATGTATGTGTTGTTAAACAGACTTGTGGTGTAAATAGCCCAAATACAATGTGAACAAATCTAATATTAACAAGTTTGGAATGAATAACGAGAGATTTGGATCACAAGATTAAACGACACTGACCTCGAAAGTTCGGGTTGTCACAATATATAAATAAATATATATTATTTACTTATTGTTACAATATATATACCAATTGTGAAGGGAGGATCAGACTTATGTTTCCACCGTAACATATTTTGTTTTCTCACTTATTCACACTATTATTTTTCTTTATATAAAGCTCATGTCGGTATAATTAAGAGTCTTGAAGCTAGGATGAGAAAGTTTATTTGGGAGGATCTATTGAAAAAAAAAAACAAAATGAACTGTGTGACTTGGGATTGGATTACGTGGCCAAAGAAAAAAGGGGGGGGGGGTTGGGAATAAAGAAATTAAAAGAGGTTAATGAAGCTCTCCTTTTTAAGTGGGGGTGGAGATATAGAGTTGAAAATCAAAATCTATGGAGGAAAGTGGTGAATGCTTTTCATAAGAAAAACAATCAAATGAGCTTTCTACCTTTAAACGGAAAGTATACGGGGTGCTGGAATAATATTGCGAAAATGATTTCCAAATTGAAATTAAACGGGAAAGGAATAAATTGGGTAATTCTGGGCAAAGTGGGGAACGGGGAGGATATTCATTTTTGGTTAGATACCTGGGTGGGCGATCTTCTTTTCATGGAAAGATGGCCACATTTGTTTGTTTTGGATTCAAATAAATCTTGTAGGATCTTGGAGAGATTAGGACCGGGTCAAGTAAACGGCGAATATTATTGGAGTTGGGTTAGATCGCCTGAGTCTGATATTGAGCGCAAGGAATGGCGGGAATGTCAAGACGTTATTAACATGGCGAGATTGTCAAATGAGAAGGATTCATGGATTTGGAACAGTGATAGAAAGGGCAGATTTTCGGTAAAGTCGGTGAAAAAGGCGTTAATTTCTGATAGGGGAAATAGTCATCTCCCAAATTTCGAATGGAGCAAATGGGTGCTTATTAAATGAAATATTATGGCTTAGAGAGGTAACCTGGATCGTCTTGCTACAAGAGTCAATATGAGAAGAAGGAATGTGGATATAACATCAATTATGTGTCCTTTCTGCGACGAGTATGAGGAATCGGTGGATCATTTATTTACGGCCTGTTCGGTGGCGACTCAAGTTTGGGTGGCTATCAGCGCATGGTGCAACATTCCCCCAATATTCGCTTTCGATTTTAAAGATTTGATGAATATTCATATTACTAATCAAGAAGGAAAAAAGAAGAAGATTATATGGGGATTGATTATTATCTCGTGTTGGTGTTTATGGAAGGCTAGAAACGATTTGGTATTCAACCATACCAGGAAAAGTCCACATGAGATTTTGTTAGAGATTAAAACGAGAGGTTTTGGGTGGCTAAAAAATAGATCTTCATGTAAATATATATGTTGGAAGGAGTGGTGTAAATTTCCTATGTATATGTTGTAATCTCCGTCCTTTGCCCGTTTGGGTTGGGGAGTCTGTTTTGTTTTGGCCTTTTGCCCGTTTGGGTCGGAGGTTGGTTTTTAATGAAGTTTTATTTTAAAAAAAAGAAAAAAACTTATTCACACTATGATTATTGGTCAAGAAGAATCAAGATTGGACTGGTTTTAACGTTTCAGACACAACTAGGATTTTGCCCGTCGCGCGTTGCGGCGGCGCGCGACGGGTGGGAACATAGAGTAAGACAAAACACGATTCGTAAAACGCAGTGCGTAAAAGACAATTAAAAAAAAGTGTAAATCGCAAAGGAAGACACAAAGCGTACAACATAACGCCAAAGACATTTCGGAAAACACAATGCATTGGCATTTGTAAAAGTATGAGTTGTAGTCTAGGGGTTACAATTGCAATTCTTTTAAGTTTGACGGGTGTAAAAATGGAGTAATAGTGCAAGGGGTAAAAAACAAAGTCTAAAAAAGACAAAATGTAAAGGTATAGGGGTGGTGGCGGAAATGTGTAAGAGCTAAGGGGTGTTGGTGGAAATGTAAAAGAAGAGGGTTGGTGGCATAACTGTCTAAGAGCTAAGGGAGTGATGGTGGAAAACCAAAGTAGACGGTTGGTGCTGACAAAGTTTGAAAGATGAGGTTGTGGTTTTGGAAATCCAAAGTAGAAGGTTTAGGGACTAAATTTGCAATTTTATGAAACTTTGAAGATACCAAAGTCAAGGGGCTAAAATTGCAACATCGTGAAAGTACGGGGGGCAGGGAGGCAAAGCCGGTGGGAAACCCACGTGCGTTGCAGCGCGAGTACATTGCAAAGATCGAATAGATTAGTCGAAGCGTTATGTAATGCGTTAAACATGTGAAAACACACATTTTGACGTATTCAATTTAACTCGATAGCATTGTAGCTGGATAAAAATGTAAAGTATATCGTATTTATATGTGACCCAACTCATACATAGGAAACGTACAAAAAACCATAAAATGTGTATCAAGGGAAAAATAACACGTGTAATAAAAAGTGATATTCATATCTAACGGAAAAAAATATACCCTTAGAGTGTTACGGTAGGGTCGAAACGTAGAATTGGAAACGTACATAAAACAATAAAAAAAACAAAATATATTTGACATGACTTGTTCCCCAAAAAAGTTTACATCGAAACGTATACCAACTCGAATTTATACCGACACATTAATATTCATAATACAACCCGCGGGCGATACATCGTGGGCACATTGCAAACATATTAGTCCAAGCGCTATGTCATGCGCAAACCATATGAAAGCGTATGTCTTGACGTATTCAGTTCAACTAAATGTATGGTTGAATCCAAACGTTTAGTTTTAAAAAAAATAAATTTAGTGAACGAAAATAATTAAAGAAAGCAATAAGCTAAAAATGTATAGATATACGGTACAATGATAAAGTTGAAACATTATAAAATTTTGAGATTAAACCTCAATGGTCTAATATTGCAATGTAATTTAAGTTTAACTTAGAAAGGAAATGGACTCAAAACACAATTTAACAAAACTAAAAGCAAATGGCCAAAATGTATTTTACTCAAAGTATGGGTAAAAAATTGAAGTTTAACTTGGAAAGGAAAGAGACTCAAAACGCAATTTAACAAAACTAAAAGCAAGGGGACAAAAGGTATTTTACTCAAAGTATGAGTGAAAAGAGGAAATGTCAAAATGGACTCAAAAAGCAATTTAAAAAAAAAAAAACTAAAAGCAAGAGGTCAAAATGTATTTTACTCAAATTATTGTGTGAAAAATGGTTATTGCGATTTGCGAATTATTTAACCATACCAAAAACTATTTGATTATATTTACTCTTATAATCAGAAAATCCCCAACATAATATTTGAAAGGATAACATGCAAACTTACTTGGATTTTTGGTTTGTCTGGACTGGGCCCAATACGAACTGATGGCAGTATGAATGAAGACAAAATCGGAGAGATGGTCGGTGGCAATTTCTATTTTAAGATGTTATACAATATGCGAGCCACTTTCAACTATGGTCCATATATGTGTATCGTGTGGTCCGTAGGGATTGGGACATGTTGATGGCTTAGAAATGTTAAACCCAACAGGCTTAAGGTTCTGTACAATATTTGGGCCTATAGTATGTTTTGTCATTACACGGCGCAGTTTACTACCACTTTTGTTTTTGTTTTTTTTTGTTTTCCGCGTTATTTCTTTCAGCTCTTAATGATTCAAACATCTTGCTGGTTCAGCTCTTAATGCTTCAGACATCTTACTGGATCAACACTTAATGGTACCGACACTTAAAGTTTAATGAAGCTATTTTTTATTTTTTTAATAAATATTTTTTCTTTTATCTTTTTTACTTCTTATTTATTTAACTCATTATAATTAAAACTAACTCTTAGCTCAAGGCATGTTATTTAATTGTGTTACTTGCTTATTTTTACTGTCCTACATGGTCTAAATTAACCCTTCAATATATCAGGTAACAAATTTAATTATTGTATGATTTACCTTATTATAGTTAAAGCTAACTTTTAACTTTAGACATATTTACTTAACCATGTTGATTGCTTATTTTTACTATCGTTTAGATTAAGCCTTCATAAAATATAATAACAATCAATTGTAACACATAATACTCGTTGGGACTTGGGAGCCTTATACAACCAGGCTGTAAAGCACGGGCTCTAATACCAGTTAAACTACAAGAACCGAATCCAAAACGAAAAGAATTTCGATAAAATGTGTGCAAGATATGTAAATCATTTGGGCCGGCCCATCAATCCAAATGTGACTTGAATTAACTTTGATTGGTTTTGGGATCGTTTGACCATCTTTCTAATATAGTACCAAATCTCTTAGGAACAATTCAAGAGTAGGCATAGAATATATGAGTTAAGTACTTAAGTTATTCTATAACAACTCGTAAAAATAAGAAGTGTACAAAGACACAATGGATCGCCTAAGACGATACAATGTCGAGCAAAATATAACACAATGTAAAGGAAAAAAGACACAATGAGTCGCAAAAAAGACACAATGACCCAAATATAGATTAGACACCGTGATAAATAAAAGACACAATGATAATAAACAAAAATTCTAAAATCTACAACCTATAAATCCAAAAGTGAAAACCTACAATTTCACCTCGTAGAGTTCAATAAGACTGTTCTAATGCATCTTGAATGAGGTTAGTCGATGTCTGTTTGATACCCTTTGTATGACTTCTTATTTTAAGAAGCCTTTGTATTTAATTAAAAACTTAGAGCATAAATGGCCTTTCTTATTTTATCACATCTAAAATATATAGAAGGTTAGTGCTCCAATACCTCGCAGCTCACTTCCTTATAACTTACTCGAATAAATTTGATTTTCTTTCAACATATTGATAGTTTAAAACTATGATGTTAAACTTGTATAATTTTGACTTTTTGAGATTGTTGTTACTTGCTTTATAGGTGATCTGTATAAAAAAAAAAAAAAAAATACATAAATGACCATCGTAATATAAAACACGAGTCAACCAACAGATCTACAAGCATTGACTCAAGTTGCATACGAGCTCAACTAGGGTGTAAACGAGCCAAACAGCTCATGAGCTATCCGAGATCCGCTCACTAAAAAGATTTAAGCGAGCTAAGCTCAAACGGGCTCGTGACTAAAAAATAAGCTCGTTTATTAAACGAGTTCGAGCACGGACTTCGCTTATCAAGCTCGAGCAAACTCATGAACATAAATGAGCCATTATTTATATAAATTTTGTTTGATGTAGTAAAATAATAATAATATATAAAGTTACGATAAAAGTAATCAAAGAATATATATTATGTTATATAATATATACTAGGTGGACATCCGTCCGATGGACACGGGTACATCGTAAATATTGAATGTAAACCTACGTGTTTATGTGTATATGATGTGAAATTATTTAATAAATTCACATTCACATTATACTTGAGAATACATTAAACGCATTTTCCATAATTAACTTTAGACACAAGAGAAGCATAACGAACCCACAAAAAATCTAGTTGTAGGACCCGTGTGAGCACATGGGTAGGTTTAATAACCATTGAAATCAAATACTACAAAATAGATTATAATACATCATTTAAATTGTTTGCATTTAGTTACATATCTTTATGAATGAACTCCAATATCGCCCAAGTGTGTTGCTTCCAAGCTTTGCGAAATTGAGTTTCTGTTCCAAGCTTGGGGGGGGGGGGGGGGGGGGGGGCGACTTACAAGGTTCAAATGCTTTTGGTTGAGCCCGTGATAAAACAGGGCCATGTTTCAGTAGCTGTAAAAAAAGGAAAGTAATATTGAAGTCACTTTACAAGCACCTGCCTTTTGTAATGAAAAAGTGATGGTTTATTTTTTTAATAATATAATGATGAACCGTACCTGTGAGTTGTGTCGGGCTGATCAAGATTTTATTACAAGGTTCAAATGCTTTTGGTTCAAATGCTTTTGGTTCAAATGATTTTATTACATGGTTCAAATGCTTGGGGGGGGGGGGGGGGGGGGGGACTTACAAGGTTCAAATGCTTTTGGTTGAGCCCGTGATAAAACAGGGCCATGTTTTAGTAGCTGTAAAAAAAGGAAAGTAATATTGAAGTCACTTTACAAGCACCTGCCTTTTGTAATGAAAAAGTGATGGTTTATTTTTTTAATAATATAATGATGAACCGTACCTGTGAGTTGTGTCGGGCTGATCAAGACCGAGACACCGTTCGTTTATAATAAGTTCTTTATGTTGTTGCATGATGGCTGCAGCCATGTCTCCAGCATGATAAAGAACCATTGCAAGGTAACTATTGAAAAAAATACATTTAATCTTAGTTATTTCATAAAATATCAACACAAGATTCATTATTACTAACTTCAAGTATTAAAAATACATCTTACATTCTATTAAAAAGAATTTGTTTAATAAAATCTTATCTATTAATTTATTAAAAGTTAAAAAGAAAAGAAATACATTTATAAAATTTCCTAATAAATAATAAAAACTTTACTTCCAAATAGAATTTTATAAACAAATAGGGTTTTATAAACAAATATTAAACAGGGTTTGATTACTTAAATAACTCTTTTTAAATATAAGGTTTTATAAACAAATATTAAGTCTTCCAAATATAAGGTTTTATAAACAAATATACCCTTAACCCTTAATATCTACTCATAATATCACATATGAATGATCAGATCCATCACACTTCTCAAAAACATCTCGAAATCTCTTCTCTCAACTCCCAAGACCGATCATCATCATCATCATCATCATCATCTTCATCTTCATTCATCTTCAACTTCAAAACAGAGGTTTGGATCATCATCTTATATGTATATGTTTTTTATATTTGTGATGTTTTTGTGGAAATATTGTTTGGATCATCATCTTATCTGTATCTCTTCATCTTCGTCTTCATCATCTTCATGTTTTTTTTTGTGAAAATATGTGTGATATTTGCAAATCCTACTGCTGCATATGTATCGTTCACCAATTTGTTTGTTGGAGTACTGACAGTACAATAATATGATGATGATTAGAGTTGTTTGATAATCAGTTCTTTGTTCTGTTTTGGTTTCAGTTTTTGCTAACCAAATCTTTATCAATGAATAAACTTATTAATTGGTTAACATTCAAGAAAAAGTGTCAATAAATGGGTTGATTTGGGTATTTTTTTTGTTAGCTAAATGGGTCACTCTGGTCAAAATGGGTTGCTGAAACTACTTTGTTTAATGTTTGCTTGTTTTGTTTTTGTTCTATGCTATCGTAGTAGTATCAAAACAGAAGGTTTGTTTGTGATATTTTTGTGAAAATATTGTTTGTTCTTGGAATGTTTCTATTACCTACTTTGTTTAATGTTTGCTTGTTTTGTTTTTGTTCTATGCTATCGTAGTAGTATCAAAACAGAAGGTTTGTTTGTGAAGTTTTTGTGAAAATATTGTTTGATTCTTGTGGGTTTTTGTCTCGGGTATCAAAATAGAGGTTTTGTTTGATACTTGTGGGGTTTTAAGAAATCTGAGTTTCTTACTATGGATGTTTTTATTGTACAGAATGGCTGCGGATGTAAAGATACGCAAAACACCAACTACGAAGGCGAGAACACTTGACAACCTCCTAGAAGATGGTGCGGTGCACATAAGTAGGGCTGTAAACGAACCGAACGAACACGAACAAGCCCTTGTTCATGTTCGTTCGTTAAGGAAATAAATGTGTTCGTGAACGGTTCATGAACACTTACCGAACGAGATTTTATGTTCGTGTTCGTTCATTAAGGAAATGAGCGTGTTCGCGAATGGTTCACGAACACAAACGAACACAAATAAGTTTGGTGAACGCGGCGAAGGATAAAGATAGATGGCCCAGAGAGTAGCACTCGAACTTGAATCCCTTATTGTGGAACGGAGGTCGGTCGTATTCGCCGATGTAAATAATGAGAAATGAAAGGGAAATGATGCATAAACAAGGTGAAAGTGGGTTTCCTAGTTTCATTGTTAGGGTAATAAAATAAATAAAAGTTTAATAATATAAAAAATATAAATAAAATATAAGAAAGTACAAAGATCTTCAATTAAAACACAAACGCACGAACATAAACGAACACAAATCAACGAATGTTCACGAACACCTTACCGAACGTTCACGAACACAATCGAACGAACGAGACCTCTGTTCATGTTCGTTCATTTAGCTAATTGAACGAAATTTCTTGTTCATGTTCGTTCGTTTATTAAACGAACGAACATAAACGAACTTCCCGCCGAACGGTTCACGAACTGTTCGCTGAACGTTCGGTTCGTTTACAGCCCTACACATAAGGAAGTAATTGATCAGAACGATCAATTGCTCCTGAATGAATATAACCCCAGTGGCAGATATGTAATTAGCGAGCTCTGGAATTTCAAGGAAAATCGAAGAGCTACACTAAAGGGGGTTATCAGCTACATTCCGAAGTGCACCAGTCAGTAAACATCCACAATTTCTTTCTTGTGAATGACGTTTTGTCTCTGTATTGTATGTTACGGTCTTTTGTTATCGAGTCTATAAGTTCCGTCAAGTCTATGAAGTTGGATATCCTTCTATCTTTCTTGGTATTACGTTTTGTCTCTGTATTGTATGTATAATGTAAGTGTGCATTCAATACTTTTTCCGACTGTGATATATTGTTTGCTTAACATGTTTATATTGTGTCACACCCCTATTTTCCACGTGTCACCGGTGGGCCCGGTGGGGAGTGTCGTGACGTAGTTGGTATCATCATAGACAAACAACACAATATATAAATGCACAGCGGAAGCAAAGATAGATTCATTTCAACTTTAATAAAGTGTAATATTAAATATCACAAATAGTTGAAACGGATCCACAGGCGGATCAAAATAAAATAAGATATTGTTCAACAGCTTTATTGTCATCCAAGTTTGCGAGACTTATTGTGGACGCTCTAGAAGACCGCCAGCCTAGTACGAGTAGTACCTGCACTTAACCTTTTGGGAAAATACGTCAGTTTACACTGGTAAATACAATTTAACTGACTCATTTTGAAAAGGGTTGAAAATGGATTTGAATGCACGTGGCACAAAACATTTTATAACTTGGGATAATTATGCAATATAATCTTGTGAACGAATTAGATGTTACTTGTGCGTTCAGTAGCCCGGATCTTGTCCGGGTTAAAGATCAATAGACACACCACATTATAGAGTTATACACTGACAGGTGTACGCCTACACCCCGTGCTCAGGTCGTGGCCATCTCGTAAGATGATGCCAAGGATATCCGGGACATGGTCATTAACCCCCCAAAGGCTTTAAGTGAACAAGACTGTTTAAACGAGCCGATCAAATTATTCAATTAACCACCCAAAGATGTAAGATTTGATGCTCGATCAAGCAGTATTCTCTATATACCGTAACCCAAGCCCGTATAGGGAAAATAAGTTAAAAGTATTTACCTGAGTAAAGTATAAATCACAACTAGCAAGTGAAGGTAGCTTTTACTGGTTCTTCTTATTCTGGAACAAAGGTTTATAATAACCTATTAGATTTCTAACGGGTCTTTATTTAAGCTTAAGCTTAGACCGGCTAGTTTTAAGGTCGATACGGTTCAAACGCACGATTAAGCGAAGACCGGATAGAATATGATTTAGACCCGACAAGTTTGAAGACTTGTATAATATGGGTATACTAAACACATTCTGGATTTTGAGACAAAGATGATAAGGTTTGACCCGTTTCGGTCAATTTATGCAAACTAGTTACATAAACCGAACCGAGCGCGAAAAGGCGTTACGGGTAACCATAAGAGTCATATGCAAGTTCCCTGAGGTAATATGGCTTAAATATATTATAATATCAGTAAGATATCTTCTATTATGCCCCAAATGAATTTAAACACAATTTATGCCTTATAAGGGCATTTTGGTCATTTAAAAGATTATAAAAGAGTTAAATTAGAAATCTGAGTTACAGGTCCGGTTTATACAGGAAATATACTTAATTTAACATGTTGTAACAGTAGGGTATGACCCATATGTGAAACTTATCGTTTAAAACCAAACTATGCACCTTAGGGGTATTTTGGTAATTTCACAAGGGCTTAAAAGGTCAAAAATGGAAACCTGAGTTCAAAAACTTGTACTTACTGTTATTTTATAAAAATATACTAAAAACATCAGTAGGTATCAACCTTATATGTTTAATATGGTTATAGTACATACTATGCGTTAGAAACGCTTAAAAAGGCGATTTGGAGCCGTTTCCGGGTTTGTAAAAGAAAGCTGATATTTTTATAATTCCAGAATGCTCAAAATATTTTATTTATCAAGTAAAATCAGTAGAAAAAGGTTTGGGGTCAAAAGGATTTATAAAACTCGTTTTATGGCTAAAAAGGGTAGAATCGGTATTAACCGAATTAAACTTAGAGACCTATGTTATGCTCAGCCAAAAATTAAATAAAAATCTTTAAAAATCCCAAAATATTATATTATAACAGTGGGTAAAAAGTTTGATATTAAAAAGTGGGTTTAAACAGGTTATACGCTAATTACGCCAATTAATTAACATAAAGCTTTCAAAATACGCTAATGAGCATAACTCTTATTCTGGACCTCAAACTGATATCAAATTTTAGGTGCAAGTTTATAAATCAGTAACAAATGTTTCTACTCTTTCACTTTTTCAAAAATCACGTTTTATAGCCAAAAGAGCATAATAGTCACATTTAAGCATAAATCGGAAACATGCATATGAATCGGATAGGTATTGAACCAAGTTGTACAAACTCAGAGAGTTATACATATATGAAACCTGGTCCAAAATAAGCTCTAAGGCAGATCTCAAACATGCATGAACGGATCAGAACTGATAGTCAAAGAAAAAGTCAATTTATGCGACTTTCGGTTCCGATCCGGGTTTAAACTGAAAATTGTCGAGTTGAACATGTTGAGACATGTTCTTACATTAATTACCATGTTATTTTAATGATCAAACAGGTTGCATGTACCCTACATTGCTAATCATGCTTAAATTTGCAAATAACAATTCTGTTGACTTTTTGAAACAAGCTTTGACTCGACAATTAACATAGTTAGAGTAGGAATCTGAAAGTACCCTTTTAAGGGTTTATTACCCACATAAATACCAACTTGTAGGTACTTTCAATTCGAGAAATGACTGAGCAAATTTCGTTTGATCTCAAAGTCAAACTGAAATTACGATGGTTTGACTTTTGCTTAAATAACTAAGCTAGAACGAATTAGGGAAGGTTATGAACACTTACAAGAGTCCTAATAATGCTTAGAGATCACTAGAAAGTTGGCTTGATGTCCAGAGAGCTCCAGAGATGATCTTGTGAATTTTTGAAAATGCAAGTGTTTCAATGTTACTACTTCAAGTTCCATTTATAACCATTTTGATCTTATTTGATGTTGCCACATGAGTCTCTGATGTTGTAGGATGAGGACAAGTCCCCTTACATGCATGAGAAACCATTGGAGAGCCCCTTGCATCGATTCACAGCTGTTAAGCATCGAAATCAGACTCATAACTGACATCTGTTCGCTGCTGTCGTTGGCAGCTTGTAGGCGGGCCGCGACAGGCCTTTTGCGGGCCGCGTACAAGTCGTTAACCAGCTTATCAAGTTTTCGACATTTGCAATTCAGTCCTTGTCCTTTTGTAACGTGGTTTTACTTATTTTTCTTGCTCATTAGACCCTAAAACCTGACTTTTAAGGGCCTTGGGACATTTACAAATATGGTAAAGTCCTTGGTTAACTTTGTGCTTACCCGAAAAGTCACGAAATTCAACGTTAACGCATTTAACCCTTCGTGCACGGTTTTGATCATATCTTTCTCATACGATAACGAAACTTGATGGAATTTTTACCACATATTCTAGTGAGTATATTTTACCATTACAAAGTTTCGGGTTTGCCAAAAGGTCACTCAGAGGTATACTTTCAACATGTTGACACTTTTAGCCCCTGTAGTTTGTAATTCCTCACTTTCTTTCATTTTCCGCTTTGTATGATCCATGATCTAATCGTTTAAGATTATAAACACCATGTAGGGTTATTTTAGAGCCTATTTATCCGTTGTTGACACTTTGGACCCTTATAATCACATAGTTTCACTGTTTGTCAACTTTAGTCCCTCTTAAGCACCTTTTCACATATTCAAAGCCTATGACACGTGTCAAGACATTATTGGACGTAAATTTTCGAGGTGTTACATCCTCACCCCCTTAAAAGAAATCTCGACCTCAAGATTTACCGAAACAAATGAGGGTATTTTTCTTTCATCGTGGATTCTACCTCCCATGTGTATTCGGGACCTCTACGGGCATCCCATTTGACTTTGACAATAGGCACATGCTTCCTTCGAAGCTTCTTCACCTGTCGATCTTCAATCGACAATGGCTTTTCCACAAATTTCAAGCTTTCATCTATATGTACATCCGTATGCGGTATAACCAGTGATTCATCAGCGAAACACTTCTTCAAATTACAGATGTGGAACACATTATGGATAGCGCTAAGTTCTTCAGGCAAGTTTAACTTATAAGCAACTGACCCGACACGTTCGATAACCTCGAAAGGTCCTATGTATCTCGGGCTTAGCTTGCCTTTCTTACCAAATCGCATCACCCCCTTCCAGGGTGATACTTTAAGCAACACTTTATCACCCACTTCGAAGTGAAAAGCCTTACGCTTTGGATCCGCATAACTTTTCTGCCTATCCCTGGCAGCTTTCAAACGCTCGCGAATCTAGACAATCTTATCCATCGTCTCAAAAACTATCTCTGGTCCTGATAGTTGGACATCTCCAACTTCCGCCCAACAAATGGGCGATCTACATTTTCTACCGTATAAGGCCTCAAAAGGCACAGCTTTTATGCTGGTGTGGTAGCTATTGTTGTAGGAGAACTCAATTAGTGGTAGGTTCTTATCCCAACTACCACCCAAGTCGATCGCACATGCACGTAGCATGTCTTCCAATGTTTGAATAGTACGCTCACTCTGTCCGTCTGTCTGTGGGTGGTAAGCCGTACTAAAATTCAAGCGCGTACCCAAAGATTGTTGGAAACTTTTCCAAAAATGAGAGGTGTATCTTGTATCTCTATCCGAGATAATAGACACATGTATACCATGCAAAGCTACAATCTTATCAACGTATAACTGTGCTAACATATCGGAGCTATAAGTCTCCTTGATGGGTAGAAAATGTGCTGACTTCGTCAGTCTATCCACTATAACCCATATAGTATCGTTTCCCTTCCTCGTCTTTGGCAACTTGGTGATGAAATCCATCGTCACCATCTCCCACTTCCATGTGGGAATTTCAGGTTGTTGTAACAAACCTGACGGCTTCTGGTGTTCCGCTTTGACTTGCGCACAAGTCAAACATTTAGCTACATAAGCAGCTACAGACTTTTTCAAACCAATCCACCAGTAGTTTGCCTTTAGATCCTGGTACATCTTGTCAGCTCCAGGATGAACAAAATATTTGGAACTGTGGGCTTCCTGGAGGATAACATCTCGAAGTCCTCCATAAACTGGAACCCATATTCGTCCATTCAATCTTAGCATTCCGTCCTTGTCATGGGATAACTGCTCCTCAGTTACTCCCAGTTTTTCTTCAGGATAATTAACTTCCAGCACAGCTTCCTTCTGTGCTACTAGCACCCTTTCGTTTAAACTATTCCTTATTTCAATGCGCTTGGCATTGATTCTTATCGGCTTTACTCTTTCTTTTCTGCTTAAGGCGTCAGCAACTACATTTGCTTTGCCTGGATGGTATTTTATCTCACAATCATAATCATTTAGAGTTTCCATCCATCGTCTTTGTCACATGTTCAAGTCCTTCTGATTGAACAAATGTTGAAGGCTCTTGTGATCTGAATAGATCACACACTTGGTTCCATATAAGTAATGCCTCCATAGTTTCAATGCAAATACAACGGCACCCAGCTCCAAGTCGTGGGTGGTGTAGTTCTTCTCGTGTACCTTTAACTGTCGTGAAGCGTAGGCAATAACCTTGCCTTTCTGCATGAGTACACAGCCCATACCAGTGTGGGATGCATCACAATACACCACAAATTCTTCTATACCATCGGGCAATGTTAACACTAGTGCATTGCTCAACTTTTTCTTCAAAATGTCAAAGGATTCCTGCTGCTTAGGGCCCCAATCAAACTTAACTTTCTTACGTGTTAACAAAGTTAGGGACGCAGCAATCCTTGAAAAGTTTTCGATGAAACGCCTATAATATCCTGCTAAACCCAGGAAGCTACGAATCTCAGTAGGCGTTTTTGGCTCTTGCCAATTCATAACTGCTTCTACCTTAGCGGGATCCACTTGGATTCCACGCTCACTTACCACATGTCCAAGGAATTGGACTTCTCGAAGCCAAAATTCGCACTTCGAAAATTTGGCGTAGAGTTTCTCTTGGTGAAGAAGTTTGAGAATACAACGAAGGTGTTTCTCATGATCAGCTTGGCTTTTCGAATGGATGAGGATGTCGTCAATGAAGACGATATCGAATTTGTCTAAGTAAGGCTTGCAGACGCGATTCATGAGATCCATGAATGCGGCCGGTGCATTAGTGAGCCCAAAAGGCATTACTAGGAACTCGTAATGTCCATAACGAGTCCTAAATGCGGTTTTGTGTACATCTTCATCCTTGACCTTCAACTGATGATAGCCTGACCTCAAGTCTATCTTAGAGAAGTAGCTTGCCCCTTGTAACTGACCGAACAGATCGTCGATCCTGGGCAAAGGATACCTATTCTTGATAGTGACTTTATTAAGCTCATGGTAATCGATGCACAGGCGCATCGATCCATCCTTCTTCTTAACAAACAAAATCGACGCTCCCCAAGGAGACGAACTAGGTCTAATAAAACCTTTGGCTAGCAGATCATCTAATTGCATCCTTAACTCCTATCTCCGTTGGTGCTAACCTATAAGGCGCTCTCGCTACTGGTGCTGCACCCGGAATGATGTCAATTCGGAATTCCACTTGCCTATCTGGTGGTAAACCAGGTTGTTCTTCGGGAAAAACTTCAGGATATTCTGAAATGACAGGGATGTCTTCAATCTTAGGCTTTGGCTCGTCTATAGTAACTTGTGCCATATAAATGACACAACCCTTCTGCAGACATCTGGATGCCTTGAGCATAGACACTTGCTCAGGTAATCCATGCTGGGTATCTCCTTGGATGGTGAGTGACTCACCAGACGGAGTTTTGACTACCACTTGCTTTCTATTGCACACAATTTGGGCTTGGTTATGCGATAACCAATCCATGCCTATGACTATATCAAAGCCGGCTAGCTTAAAGGGAAGTAAGGACAAAGGAAAAGAGTGATTCCTAATGGATATAACACATCCATCTAAAACAGTTGAGGCGGTTTCTATGGTTCCATCAGCTAATTCCACCTCATATTTCACACTTAAGGGTTTTACAGGCAATTTCAACAACTCACAAAACTTATTATCTACAAAAGACTTATCTGCTCCAGAATCAAACAATACTCTAGCAAAAACATCATTTACGAGAAAAGTACCTGTAATCACGTTGTCATCCTGAACAGCTTCCTTAGCGTCCATCTTGAAGACCCTCGCATTGGTCTTCTTCCCATCTTCGGTTTTCTTGGCGTTCTTTGGGCAATTAGACTTAATGTGCCCTTTTTCGTTGCAAGCGTAACATGTTGCATCCTTCAGCTTCTTACACTCCAAAGTCTTATGATCCGTAGATTTGCAAATCCCACAGGATCTCGTGTGAGACTGGGATTTCGACTCAAATCGACATTTCCCAAAATGGTTCTTCTTGCAAGTTTTACATTTGGGCTTATCCCCCGATTGTTGCCCATCTCTCCTAGACCCGACCCTTTCTTGTGGTCGTCATTTCCTCGATGTTTCTTACCTGATCTTCGTGAGGTATCGTCCTCACGCTTCCTTTTGTTCTCTTCTGAATTCCTGAGTGCTCTCAACCTGACTACATCCAAGGTAAGAGAGAGAGATAGATCAACTGCTGATCTGAAGGTTGCAGGCCTTGATGCCTTGACACTTGCTTTAATCTCTGGGGCTGAACCCCTGATGAAGCGAGCAATCCTCTTAGGCTCTGGGGTTACCAAGTATGGAACCAACCTAGATAGGGTATTAAAAGTGGTGAGGTATGCCTGGCAGTCTAAATTCTTCATCACTAAAGATAGGAAGTCTGACTCAATTCTCTCAACTTCGTGCTGCGGGCAATAATTATCTTTAATAAGAGTAACGAACTGATCCCATGATAAATTGTAGAGCGGGATCTTTCCAGCAGCTTGTATGAGAGACTTCCACCACGCCAATGCCTCTCCTTTGAACGATTGGGATACATATTTCACTACGTCCCTTTCAGCACAACCGCTGATGTCCACAACCGTATCCATTTCGTCCAACCAGGTCATGCAGTCAACCGCTCCCTTCTCCCCAGTAAAGTCCCGGGGTTTACATGAGACGAAGTATTTGTATGTACAGGACTTATCACGCGGTTCCTGTTTATGCTCGACCTTCCTTGACGGGACACTGTGTTGGTTCGAGGAGTGATGTTCATCATCATCCTTCTTTGGCTTATCCTTCTTGGGTACATCTTTCTTAGAGGGCGGTTTGCGATGTGCCTCCGAGTGAACTTTGGGTTTGGAATGTGGCGCGGATCGGGTCCTACTTCGGGTCCCGCTCGATTCGCTATATTGTCTATTTAGTGCTTCGATAACAGCATCATTCACTAATGCTTTCAACTCCGCACCCGTTACAAGTATTTTAGTATTATCAGGGTTTTCCACTGGATAACTGTTTATTTCTTCAGACTTAGCCATGTAGTCTTAAATGCTACATAAAAATAAGGATAAGGTCTATTTAGAAGCCTAAACAGTATTATCGTTCTTGACGATTTATTAACCATGGTAAATAAAAGCCATATTAGTTAATTTGCTAAGTAATTTCATTCGGGATTTTTACTAGCAATCTTTTTAGAATGAAATATAATATTGGCATAATAAGCCTAGTCACGTAGACAAATTTCTAAATTATAAATTTAGATCTTGTAGGATTAAAGTTTGAATAAATATGACAAATCAATCCTTTTCTTGGCAGGGAGTTTATAAACTACGGCTGCCTTTTGTTTTATATGACACTAATTATAACCCGTAGGCATTATGTCACAACCAAATATATATAAAAATATAAACTTGGATAATTTATTAAAAAGGGTGACATGTGTGATTTTGCGGATCGCACTAGCCAAGAATGTTAACATGTTTGCAGATGTTAACAGAGATTTGAATCTTTTTAAACAGGTTCTACCATATTGGCCAGGTCTTTAATATGACATTCAAGCTAGGTTTTACCTTTTTAAGATTCTTGTTATTAAAATGGTAAATCGAAATGTGTTATTTTTCATTTATTAACATATTATATTCATGCATAAAATTAAAAATGAAAAACTTAAATTAACCATTCCAAACAAAATTTAAACTAGTACGAGTTTGCCCAAAAAGGGACTTTTACATAAACAACATGCCCACGCAGGGGCCAACTAACAAAACAAACCCACGCAGGGGTTGAAATAGAAAATCATGCCCACGCAGGGGCAGACAGAAAGGAAATACCCACGCAGGGGTAGAGTACAGAAATAAATGTCCTCGCAGGGACATGATTACAACTAAAATAAATAAACAAACAAAGGGTTTAGTGACCCTTCTTGCTTTTACCCTTGATCAAATCCACCATCTTCTTAAACATCCCCCGGTTGTGTCTCCGATCTTCCCGCAACTCATGCCGCATCTCTTGTCGCACCTCATGTATCTCATGAAGGATTTCTTGAAATTGCGGCGGTGACATTGCCGGCGCTTGAGGGGGCTGCTGATATTGCGTAGGTCGAAGAGGCTGTGGTTGATAATGCGGAGGTTGAGGAGGCTGTGACTGCTGATACCAATATGATGGGTATCCATAGGTCGAGTGTCCCGTAGCCCAGGGACCTCCGTAAGAACCTCCCGGTTGGAGAGAGTTTGCCGCTACCCAGTAGGGATCTTCTGTAAAGTTGTAACCTGTGTGGATCTGCTGCTCGAAGGGATTGAATGCTGCAGCTCCAGTGTAAGTGGGAATTGGGTCTCCAAAACCCAATGGTGGCTGTGGCGCGACTGGTGCAGAGACTACTTCAGAGACGGGATGTGAGGATTCTCCCATCTCTGGTTCTTCGTGGACCGGCGAGTACCGGCTGCCACCTGAATGTGGAGGGGTGCTGATGCATATTCCCCCTCGTGCGGATATTCGCACTGTCGTTCTCCTTCGCCTCGGGGGCGAGGGAGGCTGAAGCCGAGGTGGTGCTGCCGGCAGAGTGACCGCGACTAGTCGGGAATCCTCTGAAGGATTCTGCTGCTGCTGTGGCTGGTGCAGGGGAGAGTTATGGTAACTGGGGGTAAATGCCCAGTCATACTGCTTGAAGTTCTCCTCAAAGCTGTCGGGACCATTGTAAGGTGATCCCATAAACGGTGACCCATCTGAAATTTCAATGGGATGGTTGGGGGTTCCGGATGGTGGCATTGCAGGATCGGTATCTTCATCGATGTCCATCGGGTTGCCACCAGAAAAGTGGTCTTCGGGTCCAAGCGGGTTAATACCCATAGGCACATCAAGGTAGTCAGCAGGGTTGAACAAGCCCTGGAAAACAGGTGATGGTTGGTCAAAAGGTGATTGGTGTCCTTGGAGAGGTATGAAGGACTGGTGAGAGTTATGGGGCTCATTCTCAGAATGAGGCCCAAAGGAGTGTGGGATTGAAGGTGAGGTACTCAGTGAAACTGAGCGCCTAGCAGGTACAATAAAGGACCTCCAAAGATCCTGAGCATCTGTGTTGTGGGGGTCCGAAGGTGTTCGCCGGTGTAACGGTCCGGCCTCGTGGTCGTTTAGGGCTACATGTGCTCCTTGTCCCATTCCTCTTCCTCTCATACGTGGCGGCATTTTAACAACCTGTCAAAACAAACAAGTGATACAAACAACAAATATATAAGACACAGTTAGAAATAAAACAAATATTTTGGAAATTTCCTAAGTTCTTTGTCTAGACTCGAGAATCGAGGATTGTGCAATTGTGTATCTGAGATTAAACACAAAGGCTAGTGTTTAATTCACTCAGAGTTGGCTCTGATACCAACCTGTCACACCCATATTTTCCACGTGTCACCGGTGGGCCCGGTGGGGAGTGTCGTGACGTAGTTGGTATCATCATAGACAAACAACACAATATATAAATGCACAGCGGAAGCAAAGATAGATTCATTTCAACTTTAATAAAGTGTAATATTAAATATCACAAATAGTTGAAACGGATCCACAGGCGGATCAAAATAAAATAAGATATTGTTCAACAGCTTTATTGTCATCCAAGTTTGCGAGACTTATTGTGGACGCTCTAGAAGACCGCCAGCCTAGTACGAGTAGTACCTGCACTTAACCTTTTGGGAAAATACGTCAGTTTACACTGGTAAATACAATTTAACTGACTCATTTTGAAAAGGGTTGAAAATGGATTTGAATGCACGTGGCACAAAACATTTTATAACTTGGGATAATTATGCAATATAATCTTGTGAACGAATTACATGTTACTTGTGCGTTCAGTAGCCCGGATCTTGTCCGGGTTAAAGATCAATAGACACACCACATTATAGAGTTATACACTGACAGGTGTACGCCTACACCCCGTGCTCAGGTCGTGGCCATCTCGTAAGATGATGCCAAGGATATCCGGGACATGGTCATTAACCCCCCAAAGGCTTTAAGTGAACAAGACTGTTTAAACGAGCCGATCAAATTATTCAATTAACCACCCAAATATGTAAGATTTGATGCTCGATCAAGCAGTATTCTCTATATACCGTAACCCAAGCCCGTATAGGGAAAATAAGTTAAAAGTATTTACCTGAGTAAAGTATAAATCACAACTAGCAAGTGAAGGTAGCTTTTACTGGTTCTTCTTATTCTGGAACAAAGGTTTATAATAACCTATTAGATTTCTAACGGGTCTTTATTTAAGCTTAAGCTTAGACCGGCTAGTTTTAAGGTCGATACGGTTCAAACGCACGATTAAGCGAAGACCGGATAGAATGTGATTTAGACCCGACAAGTTTGAAGACTTGTATAATATGGGTATACTAAACACATTCTGGATTTTGAGACAAAGATGATAAGGTTTGACCCGTTTCGGTCAATTTATGCAAACTGGTTACATAAACCGAACCGAGCGCGAAAAGGCGTTACGGGTAACCATAAGAGTCATATGCAAGTTCCCTGAGGTAATATGGCTTAAATATATTATAATATCAGTAAGATATCTTCTATTATGCCCCAAATGAATTTAAACACAATTTATGCCTTATAAGGGCATTTTGGTCATTTAAAAGATTATAAAAGAGTTAAATTAGAAATCTGAGTTACAGGTCCGGTTTATACAGGAAATATACTTAATTTAACATGTTGTAACAGTAGGGTATGACCCATATGTGAAACTTATCGTTTAAAACCAAACTATGCACCTTAGGGGTATTTTGGTAATTTCACAAGGGCTTAAAAGGTCAAAAATGGAAACCTGAGTTCAAAAACTTGTACTTACTGTTATTTTATAAAAATATACTAAAAAAATCAGTAGGTATCAACCTTATATGTTTAATATGGTTATAGTACATACTATGCGTTAGAAACGCTTAAAAAGGCGATTTGGAGCCGTTTCCGGGTTTGTAAAAGAAAGCTGATATTTTTATAATTCCAGAATGCTCAAAATATTTTATTTATCAAGTAAAATCAGTAGAAAAAGGTTTGGGGTCAAAAGGATTTATAAAACTCGTTTTATGGCTAAAAAGGGTAGAATCGGTATTAACCGAATTAAACTTAGAGACCTATGTTATGCTCAGCCAAAAATTAAATAAAAATCTTTAAAAATCCCAAAATATTATATTATAACAGTGGGTAAAAAGTTTGATATTAAAAAGTGGGTTTAAACAGGTTATACGCTAATTACGCCAATTAATTAACATAAAGCTTTCAAAATACGCTAATGAGCATAACTCTTATTCTGGACCTCAAACTGATATCAAATTTTAGGTGCAAGTTTATAAATTAGTAACAAATGTTTCTACTCTTTCACTTTTTCAAAAATCACGTTTTATAGCCAAAAGAGCATAATAGTCACATTTAAGCATAAATCGGAAACATGCATATGAATCGGATAGGTATTGAACCAAGTTGTACAATCTCAGAGAGTTATACATATATGAAACCTGGTCCAAAATAAGCTCTAAGGCAGATCTCAAACATGCATGAACGGATCAGAACTGATAGTCAAAGAAAAAGTCAATTTATGCGACTTTCGGTTCCGATCCGGGTTTAAACTGAAAATTGTCGAGTTGAACATGTTGAGACATGTTCTTACATTAATTACCATGTTATTTTAATGATCAAACAGGTTGCATGTACCCTACATTGCTAATCATGCTTAAATTTGCAAATAACAATTCGATTGTATTTATTTAAAAAGAGTTAATTTGAATTATTAAATCAATGATTTCTTAACTAAAAAGCAAGTAGAGATTTTTGTTTTAAGTATCCAGAAATTAAGTAAAGTATGAAGAACTTACCTGATAATCGGATCAAGAAACAATCAGTGGAGGCCTGCACAGATCCAACAATGACATGGTCACCTTCTTTCACTCGGAAACAATGCGCTTCTCATAACTGCATACAACACATAAATGGCGCTTATCATAACTGCATACAACACATAAATGGCGCTTATCATAACTGCATACAACACATAAATCTTGCAAATTGGATTAGTTCTTGTCAAGAATACGACCTCTAATGGAGACATCACCAATGAAAGGGCACTTCTTGTCAATGTAAGTTCCTAAAGTAATCAAATATCGGATCATGTCTCAGATAAATGTCGGAAATTCTTTAAACAAACCTAAAAGAATAATTTAATCTCTCTTAACTGAACAACACATTTACATAATCCTTCCATTGCCAAAACACAATCCATATATTTCACCCAAGTCATCACTCAACTTTACAAACCATTTCACTTAAACCGACTTGCATTCTTGCGAAAATAGAAACAGTCATCCAAATACACTAACTTTAGCATAGAATTTCAAAGTAATCAACATTTCATTTGCAATGGAAATTCAGAAGCAATATTTTAAAAAATCAATCAACCTACTTGACTTTCTAAAGTAAACAACATTCATTTCACAAGCAATGGAAATTCAGAAGCAATATTTTAAAAAAAATCAGAAGCAATATATGATATGAATCAAATGCGATTACTCATTGTAAAATAGGTAAACATTTTTTCAAGAGCTCAAGAAAGATACAAGTAGGATGAATGATAGATGTCAAGTTCCACTTTCCTCAAATAAGGAGCTCCATCCATGCTGACCTTCACATAAAGGCATCTGAATCCCATCTTCAGATCACCATCTTCTTCGGATGGCATTTACGATGGGCATACTGAAAAAAAAAAACAATAAAAATGAAAAAAAATTACTCAAATGAGAAAATCCAGAAACTTTTTTGGAATGAAATAAAGAAACCGTGTACCTTAAGGCTGCCGCGACATCCACAACGTACTTCCACGCTCGAATCTTGATCCTTGTCATGACAGATTCTGCATTGCACCAATTTTCACATGAATTCTTCCTTACCAATAGCATCATATCTAAATTAAATAGAGAAAAAGAGAATAATAAAATCAAATACTCCTTTTATCCGATACTATTTTCTTTTATTAAAAATAAGTAAATAAAGTAAATGAAAGGAAAAAAACAAAATGAATAGATATAACGACCAAAATGCCCCTGACTTAACGTTAAAAGTAGATAGATAAAATAACCCTCGGAACACAGATGAAAGAAATAACCATATGGACTGAAGTGGCATTTCTGGCCAAACCACAGGAACTAAAACCCTAATTCTTATTTAATTAGCTTGGAAAACATGTTTCCTCAAACTCTAATTCTTATTTAATCAGCTTCAAATTTTCTTTATCCATCGATTTGAAGATGCTCGCTTCCTCCATCTAATTCTTATTTAACTTTGCCTGCTACCTTATTTTCACTTTAATGCAGCTACCTTTGTTATTCAAAAGAAAACTTCATTCAACAAAACAATCGACACTATATAGACAAAGTACATAAAGTTTCAATGATAGACAAATAAGTACAAAAATAACTGTCATTACTCATATTAATCATTAAAGAAATGTCAACCTATGTAAATAAACCACAAAAGAACATACAACCAAAACTAAAATTTACATTCAATTAAAGTAATGCAATATAACACGTAGAACACAGTAACACATATCTTACTTCTAAGATAAGGATAGTTGCTTTACAACTGTGAATAAGTGTCTTGGCATATTCAAAGTAGTTATTTTCCTACTTTCCTACGATATTCGTTTTTTTAAAATTTACCATATGAAACAACAAAAACAACAGGAAACCCAATAGCAGTCGAAACTTCACATTAAAACAATTGGTACAAACACAAACTACAAAGGCAATCAGTTGATATGAAAGAAGAGAGAATTTACCTTCAATTTATACCAATCACAGAAACAAACCACAAATAAACCACCTGAACCAAAATTAAGCTTCAATTTTCAGCAACATCTAAAAAAAAAGATATGATGATTAACAAAAGGAATTACAGATATATATATACACATAAACAGATCAAAATCGATAAATTAAGAGATAGAAACGTATATTACACTCTTGAATTGAGAGAATTTGAGCTTACTGATTGATTGAAGCCGCTGCCTCTGCTCTATTTGATTGTTTACGATTATGTTTTTTTGATGAATAGATATGAATGGAGGGTTCAGAAACAACGATTTTGGTCAGCTTCAAGCTACTATTACGGCAACGATTTTGAGAAATATAACAGCGTCTTCATGATGTTGTTTGTTGGATGATCGAGTAGAGTACACACGGTTGTTCATCTTATAGCTGTTGATAGAGAAATCAAATGGGGCGGTGGAGATAGAAATTAGGGTTGGTTTCGATCGTGTAGAATGGAGCGTCTTCTGATTTGAGAGAGAGAAAGAGAGAGGAATTTAAAGTATATATTTGACCTTGAATTTTGAAATTTCAAATTTCCCCCCAATATCTCTAAAACACAAAAATATATTTTATATATTATTATTTGTTAATACAATATATATTAAGATTTTAGTTGGTAATTTATGACATCATCTGATCCTACGTGGCAAGCCTGGTTGTTTGACAAGTAACCAAACTTACATCATCCTTACTTCTCCTTTTATAGATAAGTAGATAATTATATAGGGTGGGGTTTATGTGAGAATCTCCTTTATCGCGAGAATTAATGTGAACACAACCAAAATAAACCCACCCATCACCACCTAAAAACCTAAACACCCCTCCCCCCCCCCCCCCAAAAAAAAAAAAAAAAAATCTAAATCCCCTCATCCACCCTCAAAAACCTAAAAATCACCTAAAACCCCAAACGGATCTTTGCCCTATATACACACACACACACATATAGGGGACTGATCCACTAAAAAGTAGGCTTTGCCTAAGTAGCCTAATAAGGATTGTAATGATTACATGTGACACATCTTATAAGTAGGAAGAAAAGACATTTTGGTCCTTATAGGCAGAAAAGTGTGACGATGACAAGTGTCATCCCTTTTGTTTTCTAAAAAATACAACAGAAAAAAAATCTAGTAAAAAATAATCTAGCTCAAAAAAATTTCAGAAAAAATATAGTACAAAAAAACCCAGCACAAAAAATAGAACACAAAAAATTTAGTACAAAAAATCCAGCACAAAAATGTAGTACAAAAATCAAGCATAAAAAATTTGGGATTTTTTAGTTGTCATATTTTAAATAGCAATAGAGTACTTAAATTAAAGATAATAAAACACTCGATTTTATGAAAAAATAATGTCGTATAAAACGTTTAAAAATGAGGGTGAAATTTCCATGTGCCTTGCATGTGGAGAAAAAAGTCAATAAATAGGATTTTCTAAAAATACCCTTGCACTCTTTTTTTTTTCTTTTTTTTGAACGGTAGATCAACTGGATTTCCAGCTTACTCCAAAGGGCCAATATATGCTGTTTAAACCCCTCACCCCAAGTTCGAAAAATGAAATGTTAAGATTTCATTTTCATCTTAATCATTGATTTGAAAAATGAAATGTTAAGATTTCTTCTCATTGGCAAAATAAACATTTTATTTGATGTTACCCTTTGCGCCCCGCGGACGTTTTAGTTTTCGGGTGGGATGTAGGTAAACACGCTTGTGTTGATCTTACCGGGGTTTCCCCCCTTATAGGCTTTCGGGATACAGGTTTTGTCCCTGGTCAGGCGATTGCAAGGGCGGCAGCGAAGAAAATGGACAAACATGCAAAAGCCTGCGAGGATAATCAACATTCCTTTATCCCTTTTGCCTTTGATACCTTTGGCTCGCTAGCCCCAGAAGCCATCAGATTTCTTGAACGGGTCCAACGGGTTGTTCACAACAACATTTCGTCTCCTAGAGATCGGGGTTTCGTTTTTACTAGGTTAGGTTTCGCTATTCAAAAGGGGGTAGCGGCGCAGCTTGTTGCCCGCTTACCGGCTATCTTGGTGTAATTTGTTTGGACCTATATATTAAAATTCCTATAAGCTAAAAAAAAAAATGTTACCCTATATGTATATACTAAAAAGTTACCATAATTGTAGTCCGTAGAAATACTGACTTAACTCAGTTGGACTCGTTTACACTCCAAAGCTCAACTTATTGTTTATATTAGAGATCACACGTCGAGAACTCGAGCCAACTCCACTTGTATTGTTACGAGCTTTAATACCGATTCAACTCAGTTGGCTCGTTGAAAAGTAGGTATATATGAAACGGAAATGTACAAAATAGTATATGGAATGGGAATCTAATGTGATCCCTCCTAGTCATTGACAACCCAAGAGAACATGACTCGTGGGATACCCACTTAGATTTCTTATATATTTTATTAATATTTTCTTAATAAAATAAACTCTTCAACGTCGTGGTCTAATTCTATATATTACTTGAATCATTTTTATATTTATTCATGTCGGTTTAATATCATCAAAATCTTTTATTTTGATTGCATTTCTTTCATTTATCTTGCGTACTTTTACCATACTTCACTTATAATATTACACACATGTTTTTAAAAAAATATAAGTTTTAACGGGTGCACTCGGTTTCAGAAAACAGGTAGCCAACAAAGGAAGAAAGAAAATATGTACAATTTTCACCGGTTTTGACCATTTTTGCTCTGATTTATCTGATTAACCTAAAACCGATTGGTTTATTCATGTTTAATTCACTTACTAGCTCGGAACCAAAATCGATGTTTCTAGTTTAACTGTACGACCGGCCGGTCCGATTTTGAAAACAGTGAATAGCTATAGCTAGTTACTAATAAAATAAAACAAATAATTTGCGACCAGAAGAATTATAGTGGGGCCAGAGAACAATTAGAAGCAGAAGAGTCCTAAAGGAAGAGGACACATGTGAACAGAATGACAATGGAGTTTATGTTTGAAACCCATTTTTTTCAACAAAATAAACAAATTATTTTCATAGATTTTTCCAATTTGTCTGCTTATAGTCTTCCATTACATTTTCTTTATAAATATTTAAATTGGAAAAATATAAACTATAATGTTTATAATAATTCAACCATCATGTTACTAAAAAATAATAGCTTTGTTACCACTTAACATCTTTTAATATTTGATTCATTTTATGATTTTAAGAATTATAACTATTAAAACATATAGTAGGATAATTTAGAATATATTGTTGTCTTTTAAACCAACTGTTTCACGATATTTAAATGACCATAACTTTTTTATACGTTAATATATTTTTTTTTAAATTACAGAATAAAATAAAACATTTTTTTAAACTTGAGTATGATGTTACCATAGTTTATTTTCTTATTTTTAAGAAAATTAATATGTTATGTGATTACCGGTTTCTATCTTTTCCGCCGCCTGAAGCCCGCACCCGTCTAGTATTTACATACACATTTCTTTTAAGTAAAATTTTAAAAAGCCTAAAATTTAAGGGGCTACTAAATGTACCCCATTTGTTACTTTTCATACCCCTTTTCTGTAAAATCAAATTTAAACTTATCATATTTTCCCCTATACAAGTCATCACTTTTTAACAGGTATTCTTTTTGTTACAAAACAAATTCAAAAGTGTAAAAAATATTATAGAAGTTTTTTTTTTCAAATATTTTGTTTTTTATGTTTATTTAAAAAAACACATTTTCTTAAAGTTTTCAGGTACTGTTTACATTTTCTCAAATAGTTTTTTTGATTATGCTTTCTTTTACTAAACATCTTTACAAATTATCAATAACGTTTTTCATATAAAAATAATAATAAAAATTTTTGAATTTTCTTTTTGAATAAGTCTATACTATATTTTTTTCCTCGTCTAGTTTGTATTTTAAATGCCTTACATTTATTATTTTTAATATTTTAAAATGGTTTTTTTGAACGACTTGAACTGGGTATCCTTATGGAGTCCGTATAAACAATAATATACAAAATCCAAACAAAGTTTTGAAATCAACCAATTTAATATATTTTTTAATTAAAGAAGAGAAAAATATTTGTGAATCAATCCTATCCATTTCTTTTGCTTTAGAAAAGTGTTCACTTCGATAGGAAGTCTTAAACTGATTTTAACTTGTGTATAACATACTCTTTAAACTAATTAAATTTGAACTTATATAGATTGTTAATTTATAGTTTGATAAAATTATTTTAGTACCTATTATTTATTTGTTCACTTAAATAGATGGTTTGAGTGATTAATATGTATTAGGGATGTAAACGCTATTTTAAAAGAAAAACTTGTTACTTTTTTAATAAATAAAAAATCTTAATTATTTTATAAACACTTTTAAAGTATTAGAAATTATAAAATTAAGACATTTAAAATACAAACTAGATGAGGAAAAAACATAATATAGACTTTTTTTAAAAAGAAAGTTCAAAACTTTTTTTTATTATTTTTATAAGAAAAATGCTATTATTTATTTGTAAAGATGTTCAATAAAAAACATAATCAAAATACTATTTGAGAAAGTGTCTTTAGAAACAATATCTGAAAACTTTTAAAAAAGTATGTTTTTAAATAAAAATTAAAAAACCAACATTTAAAAAAACAGTTGTAATCTTTTTTAAACTTTTGAATTTGTTTTGTAACAAAAAGAATATTTTTTTTTTTAAATTGATGATTTGTACAGAGGGTAAAAATTACAAGTTTTAATGTAATTTTATGGAAAGAGGTATAAAAAGTAATAAGAGAGGGTACACTTAACGTACCCAAAATTTATCAAGATAATTAATAATTATCCCTTTTACACATACCAATCAATGTTGTTAGTTTGTCTAAAAAACTCACAAATTCACTTTTTGGTCGTTCGATATTTCATTTCCTAAGAGTTCATTCATCTTGAGATTGTTTTCTCTTCTCATCCATGGTCAATACGTGTAAAAACACATTAGTGATATTTGAGATAGTGCATTTCTTATGAACCGGCACAATTAGTATTCTGTCTACGGTATCGATAAAATCTGATCGTACAAATTTATTGGGTAAATCAAATTGAATAAAAGGACCAGAGAAAAAAAGTAGGACCACAATTGTACCACGGAAAGCAACGTAATCTTGATTGAAATGTGACCAAAGATAGACAATGATTTGAATAAATGGGTGGGAAATCTTTATGTACATATCTTGTTTATTGTGTGATACATTGGTACACTTGGTTTTGGATTTTATTCCTTTATTTTGGTCCCTAATTTTCCATTTACGTCACTAAGAATATTTTTTTATTAAATTTTATTGCTTGGTATTAATTTATGTATAAGATATGAGTAAAATGTAAGGTATTCATGTTATACTTTTAGTTCTTTTAATGTATGATTATTTATAATGAATTTGTTTTGCCTTTCAAAATATTAAAATCTTCCATTTGTATGTAAAATAATACTAAATGGATTTAAGTCTTCAATTTAATGGGTTAACTAGATCAAAGTGTAAATCCTTCTTTATTTTCATTTTTATGTAAGGAACTTGGAAAACACACTATTTTGGATAACAAAGTGCACAAAAATATATCAAACTTGATATAAAAATTTTACTATCATAAGGTTCTCAAATACATATACTAGGGGTTTCTCAAATACAAAAGTAGAGAAAAGATGTTATTGGGTTTATTTTCTCTTTCTCAACATATATTAGGCTATAGGGTGTGGTCATGACCTTTTTAATTACCATGACCCTCCACATCAGTGCCATGTAACCCACCTCTAATCCACCATCTAAAACCACTACCCTAAGGGTGTGGTCATGACCCAAACCACTAGCCCCTATTTATTTTAATTTATCTTTGTCTAAAGAAAAAAGAAATGATTTCTTGAAAAATGGAAAGGAGGGCCATGGTTGCCATGGTTTAATCCATGCAAACCATGGTGGATCAATCAAGAGGGTGGTGTAGCATTCCATTCATGTTCCTAGGTGACGAATCATATCCCAACCATGACCCCCACACCCTTTAGCCTTAGAAATTGAAGACTAGTGTGTGCTGGTAAAGGCCGACGTTGACTATGAGCGATGGCGTAGTAGGTGGTGGGAGGTTGAGGATGGTGGTTGTAGTAGAGGCTATATCGATTATATTCACATAGAAACCTAAAAGTATAGCTTATGAAATCCAAAATTAGCATCCTACAAGATGTGATCTAATATATAACATATAAATCTAAAAAATATTTGTGATCTAGTTGAAACTTCTACCATATGATACATCTAATTGTACATATGATCTCAAAAAAGAAATGTAAAACCACTTATTTGTATGCATATATGGATGTTTGTGCATATACACAAATACTTGAAAATTGGTCCATTCAATGTGGGGGTTATGTTGGGTTCCTTTCATGGATTCAATCTTTGTATATCTTTGTGCTTACGAAGGTCCCACCACCCAATGTTAACACCTCCTACTTTGACCTCTTTTGTCCTTCTTTGTTGCTATAGTCTTTGTCTTCTATTGTCCCATTCTTTTCTTAATAAAAGAAAAGAATACAAACATACTAAAAATATCAACTATACAAACAAGAGCTCTTACTGATCAACTATAGGCAGATTCAAGCCTCAAAAGCAGAGAAAACTATATTACCCCATGACAACATAATGTTAAGGTACACCGTACATAACTAATAAATATCATACAAAATGGCAAAAGATACAATAAAAACTAATTTGTATAAACAATAATATAGATGGCAAGCCTGGTTATGTATTAGACACGGTTCCTTTAAAACATATTTCACATTTATACACGTTCGTCATCCATGGTACTACAACTGGTATGGTAGTTGTCGAATCCCCAAATCCCTGGATGACGTTCAAAGGGTCTTCGCTGACGTCGTAATACTCCAGCCTTTGCTTTCTACAAAAAAAGAAACCGTTAGCCTCGTCACGGAGGGCCCCGGGGAGGGGGGGATCCGTGACCAAGCTCCGGCGTGAGAGTAAGTAAACTTGCCGGAGAGTAAGAGAGTAACTTATTCCGATGAGTATGATCACCGGAATGTTCTCTGTATGGTGTGAATCAATTACAAGTGTGGATATTTAATGAGAGAGAATAGTGGTCGGAATAAATGGTGATGCAGAGCATTAAGTAACTTACCTTTGATCCTTCTTTTTTACCTTCCTTATATAGCCAAGATGGCTTATTTCCTTGATGGAGAGATACCGAGAGGAACTAACGGTCTCTGATCAGCTTTGGGGGACTCAGACACGTGTCTGAGCCCCAACGGCATGATCTCTGGCTTCATTTAATGAGGCCAGCTTAGAAGTACCATGTTGTCGGCGATGCTCTTCTTATCAGACAAGCATTAAATGCCTCTGCTATCTTGAAGATCCTTTTCCCGCTCACATGTACAAGTCCCTTAAGAGACAAGTATTATTATTGGGCCTTTACTGGTTGGGCCTACATGAGAGGAGCCCAAGACGGGTTAAGTTGGGCAATCTATTGGCCCGTCGTCAAGTCATCT
Organism: Helianthus tuberosus; assembly: GCA_030545235.1. Taxonomy (NCBI): domain Eukaryota; kingdom Viridiplantae; phylum Streptophyta; class Magnoliopsida; order Asterales; family Asteraceae; genus Helianthus; species Helianthus tuberosus. The sequence goes on along the minus strand of CM060438.1, from coordinate 29,051,118 downwards.
TTAGTCCCTGGTTCTGAGATTCAAATCTCATGATCCAGGGCTGAGTCATAATTGCTCATGGGGATAGTTTTCTTGGGCTAAGAATGTGGGCCCAGCCCCAGCTAATCATCACACGCCTCTTCTCGTTCTTCGAGAGTCATCATTCGTCAGAGATCAACGACGGGGGTTTAATCCCCTTAATACACGTGCTCGAACAGTTTTAAGTTTTGAAAAGATGATGATGTGACGGTTTCCTCCTTTCATGTCAGTTATCTTCTTTAAAACCCTTACAGCCCTTCCGATTTCTCTTAACTTCTACTATTTTTCTTCATATCTTCCCCTTTTCTTTCTCTCACTACAATTCTTCGGTCACCATTCCGTCTTATCATGAGCTGTACTGGGCGTTCTACGATTCGCTCCGTCTTGACGACGAGAGACTTGGAGTCCTTTGTTGAAACTTACCGGATCTCGGAGCGTTTCTCCCCAACTCTGCCTGGGCCTGACGATTCCGCAGAATGCACCCCTGATCGGATTGTTCTTTTTACCTTATCATTTTCTTCTTGTGGTGTTCGTTACCCACTCTCGGCTTTCAAGGTGGACTTGCTACGACATTTTAGGGTTCATTTCTCACAATTACACCCCTTAGGGTTTATGAGGGTTGTGCATTTTGAGTTGTCATGCGTGGCGGAATCTGGTGAACCGTCGATTCCTCTGTTTTGTATGTTTTATAAGTTGATATCGGATGAGGATTGGTTTACTTTCGCCAAACGGAAGGATAACATATCTTAACCCTGCTATTCTTTCATGCCTACCTCTACCTACCCCAAAGAGTGGAAAAGTCGCTTCATCTTTGTTTCTGCCGCCATGATACCAGAATCACCACCTTTGAGGGATGCTAAGGCAGTTATTGAAGACAACATCCCGATTTTGTCTGCCGACGAGGTTGTTCAGTGGAAACACATGTATGAAAATCCTACAAGGGATTTTACTTTTCCGGAGGGGATCTTGGCTATGGGGGGATTAGGCCCTTCTTATCCGGTCAGGCCAATGGATTTTGTAGGCAAGAAAGGTACTTCCTTGTTTTTGGTCTATTGTTTTTACCCCTTCTCTGAAAATTTTCAAGAGATTCGTGTAGTCATCTTTAGCCCCTTTTTTTGTGCAGAGATAACCTTGTGGGGTTTACTTCAGGGAGATTGTAAGGATGTCAAATTTATGGTGGGTGACAAGATTGAGCCAAGCATGAGCCGAGGCGTTGAGAAGAAGGCTAATGAGGGGTCTGTTCAGGCAGGGGATTCTGCTGTCGAGGAGAAGGATGAGGAAGCTTCCTCTGGTGACAAAAAGGGTCCCATTGGTTCCCGAGGAATTCAAGTGATGATGACAATGATGAAGACCTGGGGGGTCGCTTGGCTCGTAAGCGAAAAGCAGCCCAACCCAGCAGTCCTAAGCAAGTTCCTGCTCCTCGCGATATCCGGCTGAGACTCCGGAGTGCTAGTAGCCAAAAAGCTTTCCCTGTCACGAGGGCTACCATCGAACTTCCCCCCCACTGGGGTCAAAGGTTCCTTATCTAAGACTCCTGAAGTTAGTGCTGCCCGTATTACCCCAGCCTTTGAGGTTTCTCCCCTCCATGCCACTAGGACCAGCAAACCTTCTCACCTGGAAGGTTTTGTCTCTCGATCCCCCTTGGCTCCTCTGTTTGCTGATGCTCTTCCAGTCCCATACATTCCCAGATGGAAGATCACCCAGTCTTCAATAGTGGGGACTCCTAAGGCTGCCCGAGACTTCTTGGTTCATGTTGTTCCTCCCTCCCATAGGTTTATAAACTCTACTCTGAGGGCTGATCTCTTTGACGATCAATATAACATGTCCCTTTGTGAAGGGTTTTTCCGAGGAGTTGGTATGTTACAGTGAGTGGATGAATTGAGGAGGGAAAATGAGGGGCTTAGGAGCAATCTCAAGACTTCCCAAACCGTTGCTGCTGAGCTTCAGTGCCGGGTGGTTGATGTTGAGCGTAAATTGCAGGAGGAGAAGGTGCATAATCCTTCTCCTCTCCCTCCACCTTTTTTTTACTTATCTTTTTGGGGCTTTTGCAATTTTTTATCAGGGAGCTGGTGCCATGTTAGAGCAGAAGGAACGCGCCTGGGCGAGGGAGATGGCTGCTTTGGTTGAAGAAAAAGAGGAGTTGGCCGCTGAGCTGAAACATCAAAAAGAGCTTGACTCTGTGTCTCAAAAGGAATTCGATGCCATGTATGCTGAGTGGGGCATAACCTCGGACGATAACCAGAGTCTGGCTAAGGAGAAGTATTGGTTGATCACTGAAGGCTTCGGGTCCTTCCTTACTGCTGTCTCTCAGTCTTAGGAGTTTAAAAGCAGTCTTGAGCAGATTTACAGGGCTTACCGGGACGTGGGATATCACTCAGGCTTGAAGGACGGGTATGCTTATTCCGCTCAGGGTTTGGGAAGGAAAGAAACCCCTCTCTACAAATCCAAAGCCAAGAAGCGGCTGTCCAAGTTGGACAAAGAATTCGGGGGAAAGACCCCTACCCTTCTTGAGAAAATCCTTGAGCGCCCCTAGATGTCCATTGATGAACTTAAAGCCTTGCTGACTCCCGCTAGTCCTTCCTCTCCGAAGTCTTTGTCTGGGGATGATTCCCAGTAGTTTCAAAACAATTACTACTTCGATATGGTTGTAACTAAATACTTATGCACCCTGAACACTGTTGGCTTTTGGCTTTTGAAGGAGGGCCTTTGTGTTGGGGTCCTCCCAGTATCTAACATATTCCCTGCTAGCTATCTTATGACTGCATGTTATCAATTTGTTTTTGCTGCCTTTGGTGTGTTGTTTTTTGCAGGTGTTATTACCAGGAGCTAGCCTAGTATCTGGTTGAAGATTTTTGGTTATTTGCAGTATGATTACAAAATTCTGTAGTCTGTTTACTAGGTTTGCTAGTGTGTTACTTGTATATTTGCTTTTTTCTTTTAGGGATAATAAAACTCCCTGCTGTATTTATGTATACTCGCTTTGTAGTTTATTTACAAAGAATTCTTTAGTGTGTATGTTTTAGTTTCTTTTGTAGTTTGTTTACAAGAGTCTCTTTGTGGTCTGTTTCGTAAACCAGGATCGTCTGTACGAGGCCGATCCTTGGACAAGTTTATAACTGTAAATTATGTTTCCTAACTTGTTTGTCCGCTCTCTTCGGGCTAGCTAGGCCCTGTTTTGCCCCACAGCCGGGCATTCGGTGTGTTGGGTACACCTTTTTACACGTGTGTTGTTTGTCATTAGGTTCGTAGTGTTTTTTTGGCACGTCTGCCCTAATACAATACCTGTAATTTATCAAAAGGAACAAGTAGGTCGTTCAGTATCATATGTTTTTTGAGGACTCGATCCTCTAGTACAAGATCATACAAAACCTTTTTCTTAGGGTCATCCCTTAGCTAGTAGTTAACTTTTACAAAAGTGGCTTCTAAGTCGTTTTTTCTTGAAAGTGTACCTGTCTTTCACATATAATACCTCCGGAGTTGCATGAGGTTCCAGGTTCTTGGAAATTCCTTGCCCTGAAGCGTCTCCAGTTTGCAGCTTCCTTTGCCATTCGCCCAGGTGACCCGGTAGGGCCCCTCCCAATTGGGCCCCAATTTTCCGGTGCTTTCTTGCAAGCTGGCTTCGTTTGCTCTCAGAACCAAGTCTCCGGGCACGAGGTTGAGCTTCTTCATCTTGGCGTTGTAATAGCTTTCAAGTTGTTTCTTATACTTGGCCTCCTTTATTGCTACTATCTCTCTTCTTTCCTCGAGCAAGTTTAGATTCATCCGGAGGTCTTGTTCGTTCTCGGCTTCTCTTAGCTTCATTCTTGCAGTTGGGGACCCTATTTCAGCTGGGATGACAGCTTCCGTCCCGTAGGTCAAGCTGAAAGGGGTTTCCCCGTTGCAGTCTTTGGGGGTGGTCCTGTATGCCCATAAAACGAAAGGCAGCTCTTCCAGCCACCCTTTTTGCTTCCTTCCTAGCCTCCCTTTTATCCCTTTGATCACATTTTGGTTTGCCCTTTCCACTACCCGTTGCTATGGGCATAGGTGACGGAGGTGAACACTTGATGTATATGCATCTGCTCACACCATGGCTTAAAGGGTTTTCCGGCAAATTGGACTCCGTTGTCACTTACTAGTTCCCTTGGCACTCCATATCTGCATATGATGTTGTCTAACACAAATCGCCTCATCTGTTCTCCCGTGATCTTTGCCAGGGGTCTTGCCTCGACCCACTTGGTAAAGTAGTCAATAGCGACCACCACATATTTAACCCCTCATGGGCCCTCTGGAAATGGCCCGATGATGTCAATGGCCCACTTCTGGAAGGGCCAAGATGTCGACACGGGTATCATTGGGTGCTTGTGGAGGTGTGTCATAGGTGCATGGACCTGGTAGTTGCCACATTTCTTGATTTCTTCTGATGCTGTCTCATACATCCTAGGCCAATAAAATCCCTCGTTCATTGCTTTTTCCACCACTGTCCTTGGCCCAGAATGCATGCCACAAATACCTTCGTGTATCTCTCTAATCACGTATCTGGCTTCTTCACTATCGACACATTTCAGTGATGGCCCTAAGTAGGACCTCCGATAGAGTTCCCCGTCAATCAACTCGTATTGTAAAGCTTTGACCCTTATCTTCCGGGCTGCCCAGTCACCCTCGGGTAGTATTCCGTCTTTGAGGAATTTTACAATTAGTGTCATCCAAGTCTCTTGGGCGCTTTCGATTGTAGCTATTTCTTCTGCGTTGATGGAAGGGGAGGTTAAGACCTCCACCTTGACTTCTCTTGCTAGGTGATCGAAGGCTACGAAGGCTAACTTGCTAAGAGCATCATATTTTTTGTTTCTCCATCGGGGGATGTATTCCAGCTTGAAGGTCTTGAAGGCCTTGGCCGTCTCTTTCACTCTGGCCACGTATCGGGCCATTGTGCTGTCCTTAGCCTCGTATTCCCCATGGAACTGCTTAACTACTAGCTGTGAGTCAGTATTGGCTTCCACGTACCTTGCTTTTACCTTCTTAGCCAGCCTCAACCCTGCCAAAAGGGCTTCGTATTCCGCCGTGTTGTTGGTGTTCTCAAAGTCTAGTCTGATGGCATAAGTTAGTTCAACTCCCTCGGGGCTGATCAACGTGATGCCCGCTCTACTTCTTTCTTCGCTTGAGGCCCCATCTGTGAGTAGCTTCCACACTGCTTCATTCTCTTTCTCCTTTTCTTCCTTCGCCAGGGCCTCCCATTTTAGGAGTTCCTTTTCTTCATCCTCCGGGACCTCAGCTAGGAAATCAGCCAGCATTTGTCCTTCCATGGCTGTTTTGGCTTTGTATTCCAAGGAGTGTTCTCCCAGCTCAACTGCCCACTTGGCCAATCATCCTGATAGCTCTGGTCTCTTGAGTACCTTTTGGAGTGGCTGATCTGTCATTAACGTGACCTTATGTGCCTGGAAATATCTTCTAAGTCTCCGGGACGCAAAGACAAGTGCCAGGGTTAGTTTCTCCAGGGGCATGTAACGTTTCTCAGGACCCTTAAGGGTTCTGCTAATGAAGTATATAGAGATTTGCTTTTCCCCCCTTTCCACCATCATTACTCCACTTATGGTTGTCTTTGAAGCAGACAAATACAGGAGCAAGTCCTCTCCGAGGACCGGAGTGGCTAAGGTTGGGAGCTTACAGATGTAGTCTTTCATTTCCCGAAAAGCTGTCTCAGCTTCTGGGGTTCATCTGAACTTGTCTGTCTGGAGACAATCCTTTAGCACTTTCATGAAGGGGGGAGTTCTGTCAGCTACCCTTGACAAGAAACGGTTCAGGGCAATCAGTCTCCCATTCAGTTGTTGAATGTATTTTATGGACCGGGGGGATCGCATTTCGGCCACAGCTTGGGTCTTCTCTGGGTTGGCCTTGATCCCTCCCTTGGTGGCTACTACCCCCAGGAATCTTCCTTCCTCCACCCCAAAACAACATTTTCCCAGGTTTAGTTTCATGTCACGTCTTGCATGGTCCGTATGGTTTCAGCTATATCTTCTATCATGGCCATTTCTGTGAGGCTTTTTATGACAATGTCGTCGACATATACTTCCAAGTTTCGTCCCCGCTGCTCCCTGAAGAGTGTATTCATGAACCGGGAGTAAGTGGCCCCTTCATTTTTCAGTCCGAAGGGCATTTTAGTGTAACAAAAGGTCCCTTCATCCGTGATAAATGCGGTCTTTTCCTCATCCTCCAGTGACATTTAGATTTGGTGATATCCCTTGTATGTATCGAGGAAACACTTCAGGGGGTACTGAGATAAGGAATCCACCTGGACATCTATCTCCGGGAGGTGATAGCAGTCCTTGGGGCATGATTTATTCAGGTTCTGGAAGTCTATGCACATCCTCCATCCTCCGTCTTTTTTCTTGACCATGACTGGGTTGGCAACCCAGGAAGGGTGCTTTACCTCCCTTACTATCCCCGCTCTGAGTAGCTTCGTGGTTTCTTCACATGCAGCCCTTCTCTTGCTAGGGCCCATGCTTCATTTCTTTTGCTTTACCGGCTTCACCCAAGTGTACGTATTAAGTCGGTGTTCAGTCAGACTTCTTGGGATCTCGATCATGTCTCCGTGTTGAAATGCAAATACATCTATGTTGAGGAGGAGTAATTCTTTGAGAGCACTCTTGCATTTGTCGCTGAGGTGGCTTCCTACTTTGATTGTTTGCTCCGGGAATCTATCACAGAGGGCCCACTCTTCTATTCCTTCTTTCTGAGGCTTCTCAGGCACTTCCCCTTTTGAGACCGAGGATACCACTTCGTATGCAGACTTTACCCAAGCCAGACCCTTCGGTGTTTGAAATACCAAAGCTCCATGCGGGGTTGAAGCCTGTGCTTGCAGATCGTCGATTCCCGGTCTTCCCAGGATTGCATTGTATTTTGAGGGTGCTCGTACCACCGTGAAAGTGAGAGTTATGGTCCGGACATGGTCTCCCACTCCAATGGTGACGGGGAGTCTAATCTTTCCCAGGGGATGAGATACACTGTTGTTGAAACCAACGAGGGGGATCGAGTCTTCCTCAAGCCTACCCCTCACATCTCTGTCAAACCTTAGGAAACAATGTTCATATATTACCTCTACTCCACTTCCCCCGTCTACATGTATCCTGGCTACCTTGTGTCCGGCTATGACGACCGAAATGTTGAGGGGGAGTCTTTGCACCTCATGTTCCTCCAGGTGTGGCATTAGTATGGGGGCTTTCATGCGGTCTGGGGGGCCCAGGACCCTGGCTTTGACACTTCTAGTGGCGTCAAACTCATCCCTTTGCCTGATCATATCTACGTATGCCCTGTCTGGCTCTTTTACATCTTTCCCCATACGGTCTCCTCCCCCCTCTTTGATTTCCTTGACCAAGTGAGCAAATTTACCTGTTTTTACCGCGGCCTCTATTTCCCTCTTTAGATACATACAATCATCAGTTTTATGACCATAGCCCCTGTGAAAGTCGCAGTATTCGTTTGGCTGTGCCTTCGGCCCTGGTTTTATAGGGGGTGGTCTTGGAAAAGAGCTCTTCACCCTCTCAGTGGCCAGTATCTTGCTAGGTGTTTTGGTGAGAGGGGTGAAGCTACGGAGTAAGGGGTTGGCCCCCTGCCCCGAGGTCTATATAGGGAGTATGTGGGCCTTACCCTGTCATGCAACATTTTGTCAAAAGCTGGTTTTCGTGAGTAGGGTGTACCTTTTTCCGGAGGTTTTGGAGTAGGATTGCTTCTTCGGGCCGGGACGTCCATCTCCTTAGCCTTGCTGACTGTGTCTTTTCCCCTGACGAAGGGCCTAACCCTATCCATAAGATTATCGAATGTGCGTGGGAACTCCTCTCCTAATTTCTCGCACAGTTGTGCATGCTTCAGTCCATTGATGAAGCTGCTGATCTTCATGACCTCTGGAACGTCTTTGATGTTCATACTTTCTTTGACGAACCTTTCCATGTACTGATCTATCCGTTCATTATCTCTCTGCCTTATATGCATGATTTCGTTTGGGTTTTTGACCACCTTTCTCTGTTGGCCGAAGTTTCTCAGGAACTTCTCGCTTAGCTCTTCATAACTATCGATTCCCCCAAGAGGGAGGCTGTTGAACCAGAGCCTGGCTCTATCCATTAGGGTTTGTACGAACATGTGGCACCAAACAGGCATAGGCCATCGCCCCAGCTGTCCCGCACCCTTGAAGGCATGAAGGTGATCCTTCGGGTCCCGCGTCCCGTCATATCTGTCGAAGTTCAAGGGTAACTTGAGCTTGGGGGGCATGGGTGCTTCAGCGATTCTTTTAGTAAACTTTGAGATCTCAGCTAGATCTCGAGGAAGGTAGGGTTGATCCAGACCGTTGTCTCTTTGACTCTCTTTTTCTTTTTCCTTTCCCTTTTGCCCTTTCCTTGTGATAAGGTCTTCTTTTTCTTCTGATGACATCTGCCTGAGGGCTGTCATGAAGGCTTCTAGAGGGCCAGAGCTATCATTCTTGTTTTGTGGATCCGTTTCTCCCTTGTTGAGTGGTGTATCGAAGGACATCCTGGCCCTGAGGCTTTCGAGCCCCTCCTGCCTCTCCAGGTCCTCGAGGTGCTTTTTTAGCTCTTCCTTGTGCATGGCGACGAAGTTTGGGGTGATGGTTTCTTCCCTTTCCAGGGTTCTTGCCTGGTCTTCGTTTTATTCTTCATGAGTAATGTCTTCCACCGTGACCTTGTCGTGGTCACCTTGCACCGTCTGGATGGTCCGTGAACTCGGTGGTATTGCCATGTCGTCTCTTTCACAGATTGGGTTATTACAACGCCAGTGTTCTTTGAGTGGGAAAATCAGCCGGACTGAACAGTCCCACGGATGGCGCCAATGTCGAATCCCCAAATCCCTGGATGATGTTCAAAGGGTCTTCGCTGACGTCGTAATACTCCAGCCTTTGCTTTTTACAAAAAAGGAAACCGTTAGCCTCGTCACGGAGGGCCCGGGGGGGGGGGGGGATCCGTGACCAAGCTCCGGCGTGAGAGTAAGTAAACTTGCCAGAGAGTAAGAGAGTAACTTATTCCGATGAGTATGATCACCGGAATGTTCTCTGTATGGTGTGAATCAATTACAAGTGTGGATATTTAATGAGAGAGAATAGTGGTTGGAATAAATGGTGATGCAGAGCATTAAGTAACTTACCTTTGATCCTTCTTTTTTACCTTCCTTATATAGCCAAGATGGCCTATCTCCTTGATGGAGAGATATCGAGAGGAACTAACGGTCCCTGATCAGCTTTGGGGGACTCAGACACGTGTCTGAGCCCCAACAGCAGGATCTCTGGCTTCATTTAATGAGGCCAGCTTAGAAGTACCATGTTGCCGGCGATGCTCTTCTTATCAGACATGCATTAAATGCCTCTGCTATCTTGAAGATCCTTTTCCCGCTCACATGTACAAGTCCCTTAAGAGACAAGTATTACTATTGGGGCTTTACTGGTTGGGTCTACATGAGAGGAGCCCAAGACGGGTCAAGTTGGGCAACCTATTGGCCCGTCGTCAGTAGTAATACCGCCTACTAAGACCAAACTTGCTAAAATTGCAACGGTAATCCGCGTTGTCTTGCATGATGTGGTTTGTATTTCATGGTGTCTTTGTATTGTGTGTATAATTAAAGTACAAAACTTGGTTTTATAGCTATAGAAATTGCATTTAATTATTTTAACACATTTCAAAATCGTTTTTATGTTAATAATGGCACCTTTGGCACCAGTTGTTACCATGAGCTGTTGAAAAGTTGGTTTCAAAAAGTTGCAAGCCATAGCAAAACCGAGTTGGGTGAGTCTGGGAATTTTGGTTGCCGGTACACGTGAGTTTAATTTTTTGCAAGGCACTTGTAAATTACTAGTACCACCACACGATATAGCAAGTGTAAAACCCAATAAAGGTGTTTGTAAAACAACATGACTTCTTTCTTACGAACTATTTTTTAGTTGGTTCACCCATGCGGGACAACTTTCATTTGATTGCTCATTTCAATAATACAACTTTGAATATCGATATCTAATTTACCCTAGATTCATTTCGGTAACATCATAGCCCATTACTAAATCTTAAGTCAGTGATAAATCATATTCCTTGAGCTTTTCCAATAATCCTTCACATACATGAAGATGGATTAAGGCATACATAAGTCCTGATGAAACTTTAACGGTTCAATCCTATAAAAGATGTATAGGTGTACGTTCTTTGAACAATCTGTTGTGAAGTATACTTAGTCTCCTAGCAATTAATAGACATGCTATTGTTAAAGTGATCAATCAAGTGTTTGTGTAGATGCCCACTTCGTACAAGACTCTTCATGATATGGTGAACTCTTTATGATTCTAGAACACTTGTAAGTGTTCTTCCCTAGTTCTTAATGATTCTAGGCTAAGTTATTAGCCGAAAGTCAAGCAAATTGACTTTTGCTTTGACTATTCGGTTATGACCATTTCGGTCAAGCCAATGTTCAAATCGAACATGACTACGTGATCGTAATAAGGTAGGTGACAATCCCTTATGACGGCACCTTCTGAAGATCACGATAAGTGGGTCAAATGGCGGGTCAAAGTTTTATTAAAATAAAAGTCAAAACGCAGATTTTCGAAAAGTATGTTAAATGAACTTCGAAGCATCTAAACACTAATTTTTGACATTATATCAGTTGGTATAACATATTAGGACATGTTAGATTATGTCCCACCCATCATTTCCTGCTTATAGCTCGGTTCGCAACCGAAAGTCAAACAGTTTGACTTCTGCCTTGACTTTCGATTCTGACCCGTTTAAGCTAAGTTAGTCACTGATTTGAAGTTGTATTATGATCATATTAATTTATGGAATAACCCTCTAAGGTTATACCATTTGATCATATCATTTGTCAGGTTTTATGCAAGTCCATGTATTATACCTTAAAAATACCAATTATGCCCTTTTGTGCATAAATTGAATTTGAATCATAATGAACATGTAATTTGAGTTATAAACTTATGTGGTAACATAATAAACATACTTTGGCATAATGGCGTTGACATTGACCCATCCGATCACCCGATGCCACCTATGTGTGTACGGTTGACTTGCGTGACTTAGTTTATATAAGTTAGCTGAATCGGGTCAAAATCATTCCAATCAGTTCTAATCATAATGTGTTATTGATTGACCCATATTATACGAGTCATAGTACTCGTGAGGGTACAAACCATTTTTATCCGTTCTCCGCTTAATCCAGCGAACCGTACCAATTTTATTATAAGTTAACCGGTCCAAGTCATATGACTTGAATAAGACAGGTTAACATTCTTAAGGATCAAAATTCCATTCATTCCAGACTAAGGGCGTCCAGTAAATTACAACCTTGTTAGTTATTTTGATTTAAACGGTTGTTCTTACATATATATTTGGATTGTAAAGATAAAGCTCATGTAAATACTCTTAACCTATTTCCTTATACGGGCTTGGGATACAGTGAAATTATTTACCGCTTGGTCGGGTATGGGATCAATGACCAATGTGTACAAAATCCAAATAACCCGTTTTAATCCGTTATGCTTGATAACTTAAACATTGAGGGTTAATGCGACCATGTCCTGGATATCCATGGCTCACTTAATTGCAAGTGACCACGACCTAAGCACGGGGTGTAGGCATGCACCTGACAGATGCTAATGCTATGATAAAATATTTTTCTTACCCAATATGAGGATTAAAGTGGTGTGTCGGTTAATCGTGTATCGGAGTTTAGTTCTGGGCCCCATATGTATTGACAAGCGTGTAATACTGGTAACAAGAGATATAGTTTATCCCAAGTTATTTATAAAAATTGATATACCAAATGGTATATAAAATCATTTTGAAATATTTTTAAAATGTGTCGGTTAATTGTATTTACCAGTGAAAACTGACGTATTTTCAAAAGACTAAGTGCAAGTTTACAAGTATGAAAATAGGCTGGGAGCTGCCCAGTAATTGCTTATTGGAATTTGCGACTCCAAGCAAAAAGCCTAGTAGTATTTTATGTAATCATTTGCAATTTCGACCCGCCTGTGGATCTTTTATACACTTTCGGTCTGTATATTATTTTGAACTTTTGACATTTGTACTTTGTAATAATTATTTTATAATCCCAAGACTTCCGCTGTGCTAAATGTGAATATCTATATCAATCGTTACACATAAACCCCAAGTCTGGGCCTACCCGGAAATCAGGGTGTGACATTTTGAAACAAATCACTTCTCTCACTTAGGTGATTTCCATAAGTCATTAATAGTTTTATACTTAAATTTGGTACAAGCGAATGCGCCTTCAAATGGCTCAATAAGAAAAAAAAATTGTATTCACACAATTCGAATCGAATGGTTCGATGATAAAACTTAAAGCTTACAATGTTTTTAATCAACTAACTATAAAACCAGGAAAACATAAATTCACATAATAAACATAAAGAAAACTAGGGAACTTAATCACACGAAACTGGAAAGTTTAAATCAATAAACTAGAAGATAGTTATAAATCTTCTAGGTCTTCATCTTTTTTTCTTGTCGCCAATCTTCATCCTTGTGTTCCCTTTGAGCAAATTAACTTTCCATGCCAACCCAAATAAGCCAATGATCTAATATCTCGATTAGAAGGCCACTAAACATGAGCTCCATATATGAGCCCATCGATGCTCTTGCTTATGACCAAAATGTGCCCTACACATTCCCTAGTCCACCACCACCTGTTCTAAGCTTGATAGCACTAGCCCAATCCAAACCCAATGGCCTGAACCTGACTACCCAAGAAACATAACTCGCAACTCTGGTGAAAAATTCTGGTGTAACCCGGATGGTTGTGACGACTAATGCAGACTACCCAAAATTGGTAGTGATCTTAAGAGGAACATTGGTTAAATACTGATCATTGACTCACATGGGTGTCATGCATTATTTAATAATCCCTAGATCTGTGAGACACTTTTTTTCATAAGATGAATGAATACTCGCCATGATTGCATGCAATTGTCATAACTAGGATCTTGAAGACATGAACACACAGACAATCCCAACCTCCGAGCCGACAGGAAAGAAAGACCCACATGTGTGAAAACCCTCGAACCTTAAACCACCATTTCATCCATGGTGGAACCACAAATGTCTAGTTGTTGAAATTCATCCCATGTAACCGAAACTCTTCATGTAAGTCAACCCAACCCAAATAAAACCAATGAAGAAGGTCAGGAGTACCCTGATCATCTCCAAATCTATCCACATACTGAAACCTGACTCGCAAAAACCCCCATTTCCCCTCTATAGGGACCTTTAGCAGGACTATGACGTACCACCATAGATCGTCTAACAAAGGCAATGGGAAATGACAGGCCAACACCCCATATTTTGTGATGACCACATTGTCGCTGCCCTGTCCTTCGAGTTAAGGTTGATTAGTAATGAACAACCCCACGACCCTAAGACCCGCATACCGAACTCACGAGGGTATAAAAGAAAAAGAAAAGAGTTACATTACACTGAAAGCGGTGAAAGGTCTAAGCCACTTGTTCTATAAAAACCCTAGCCCTTGACCACTGTTGATAACCCCATGGCTCGCCGGAACACCCTAACACCATCTTCACCTTGCGAGCTATCACTCGAGGAGTTCCAAGGTGGCCCTTCACTCTGGTTGCTACACTAATTGGAACTCTCACCGTTGTTACTACGGCCAAATATGATCCTTTCATCGTTTGGTTATGGCTTCTAAACCCTACCATTCATGTAGGGTGAAGAAATGGTGGCGAAATAACGCGTACTCCTATGTTCAACAATTTCCCTTATGTTATATGAAAGAACGTAGTGAACATTTCAAGGCAACCACCTCTCCCCCATAGACTTGGTTTCTAATTCACCCTGTTGGACTTGTAACTTGTTAGACTTGCCCCACCTGTTAAGGCATTCCACTTCAATGGGTCGGGCAAATTTTGAGTACCCCCTTAAATGCTAGCCCAACATGAAACATCCCAAGAAGGCGTATTCCTTTCTTACCCACACCGACAACTCTCTGGCCCCATCGCTTAAACCTGCTTATAGTGACCCAACTTTATGATGACCTTCATCAGATTTACATAGCCCACGTAACTTTTTTTTTTGTGATTTCCCCATAAGTTGGAAAATCTTTAAGACCCAAAGCCCACGTGGATGTTGAATGGCATCTTAGCTTAAATTGGACACACAACGAATTTCCCAAGCTAACTTTTATATTTAGCAACCCAAATTGCAGCCTTTCATCCATTGTAAGATTTGTTGTGCGAATTCCTAAAATTCCCTCCTCATTATAGTAACAAGGTGGTGATTCTAACCCGAATTACATAATGCCACCATGTTGCACCCGAGAATAGGGTTGTTCATGAGCCGAGCTGAACTGAGCGAGTGTCTGCTTGAATTCAAACCGAGCGTCTCATCGCTCTTCAAATTTAAGGAGACAAGCAGAAATGTTGCTTGAACTCGCTTGGTTTACAATCGAGCAACCCGATTTTGCTTGTCTTCACTCAGTTTCAATTTTAAATTAAATTTTATTACAAAGACTTCAAATGTAAACGACACCATTGTTTCGTTCAAAATTGTATCACTCAAAATGTTGCTTGCTGTTGCTCAATCATTCACTCAAGATACACATAAGTTCAATAAATACAAATATAGAATTGTTTTTTCAAAAAAAAAAAAACAACTTAAAATCCAAGCAACCATCGGTGAACGTGTGAAGTCCAAAACAAAAGAAATTAGGTTTAGTGACTTAGATCTAGTGCTGAGCTGTTGATAAATAGGGTGATAATTATATATTGTGCTTAAAAATTATATATATATATATATGATGAATTGAACATATTCGAGCCGAATTGAGCCGAGTGGACCTTTTCTTGTGCTTGTCTCATTTATAAACCGAGCCGATCGACTCATTTACAACCGAGCGATCATTTTCAAGCAATTTTGAAGCGAGCGTGAGGGACGAGCACTTTACCCAAGAACCATGGGGTGTTCGTCTAGGTACTTTTCTAATACCTCGGTAATCATGCAAGTAGTCTTTGTTACCCCTACCTACGGATTTGTTGGGAATCGGTGTACAATTTTAATTTAATAAACTTTGATTTTATTATTCATTAATATATAATATTAATCGAGTAACGAAAGCGTGTACACAAAAAATTAAATCCGATTCAATCCCGTCAGTGATCCAATTACCATTCGTTTAAACAATGAACTAAATCCAATCAAAGGGTGTTTAGGGTTTTTATACCTTTGATGAAAAACCAAAAGAACCCGCATGATGGATCCGACATACATCAAGCTAGTTGATGAGTTCACATACCAATAAATCACCCAAATCAATTCTTTACACGGGAAACAAAAAATTGGACGGCGTGTGGAACACGTGACCGGTGATGGAGACTGATGGCGGCTTGCGACTGTGGTAGAGGCAGGGCCCACCGAGTGCATCGCAAACCAAGGTGGGGGCACATATATGGTGGCCGGTGATGAAGGTGGACCTGCGGTGGTGGTGAGATCCCCTTGAAGGTGGTCGATAGTATTGTGATATGGTTATGAGTAATTAGGTTTCTTTTGATCAAAGATGTGTAATTAGAATTTACCCCAACCCTTGTGTTTATACAAATACTAATTACACTTAGGCTAGGGGGTATGGAGTTCGTCCCCACCCAGTCGAGGAACGGCGACGGCCGTCAAACCGTGCTGCCCCCCATGTCCCGTCCTCAACGTCGAGATCTTGCCGTTTGCGACGAACCAATTATGGTGGGCCCCCAGTCAAATGTAGCCGTTTAAATGTGTATGAACGAAGGTGTGACAGGAGACCGGAGATTGAAGTTCAGTTGCAGGTCGTCGGTGATACGGTGGTCGGCGATAGAGAAGATGACTGAGCAGGGTGGTGTTGTGAACCAATTATGATGGGTTGGTTTAATCGAAGAAAGAGACAGACAGACAGACATTGGTCATTGGTTTTAGGTTTATTAATTTTTATTAATATTATATAATTATTCCCTTCAATGAACGAATGCCTCGTGGAGACAAAAAATGGTGGATGCCAACTGGAAATTAATGAAAATATTTAAGTTTATGTATTTTTTTTAAGTTTATGTATTGTGTTCTAATATTAATAAAAATATTTTGTTAGTTTATTTGTTAAATGTTAAAAAAAAAGTAGAAGATTAAAAAAATAAAAAACATAAAAGTGGTGGGGTAGGATCATCTAGGATCATCCTCCATACCCTCTAGTTTTGTGGGATGGACCATCCTTGGGAGGACTATGATGTGGCGCCTACGTGGCGGATCATCCTCCAAGGGAGGACCATCACCATACCCTCTAGCCTTAGAACACTACTTGATTCTACCTCCATCCATTATAATTACTAGTTAATCAGAACACCTTTCCTATTAGGTTAATACTTATCAAATATATAGATAAACTAACATTATTTAGCAATTTGTAATCATGTTAATTGTCTCACTAAACAATTAATTCTCATTTATTTCCTAAATAATTGTTCTATTAATATTTAATCCCGCAATTTAAATACCACTTTTTGTGAGCTAATATTTAACCACTAAATATTATAACTTTTTTTTTGTCCAAAGTGTAACTCTTTAGATCATACCTCGATAGCAACGTTGTTTAATCGATCATTGGACATCCAATATCTAACAATACTTTCCTTCATGACCTACAACAACCTTCACTAGACCTTTAGCAGTCCCAAAGTCAATATTCTAGCAGTCGATCACTCTCCTAAGTAACAACCACATTCAAAGTCTTCATAACCCACCTCAACGTTACTTAACCACGTTGAAGGCATTCATAACCCACCTCAACTCTTCTTTACTTGCCTCTTCATTCGGGTAAATATCAAAACACATAGGTGTTGGATAGATGACACTGCTAGCTTCAAGCTGCTCATCCTTTCCATAATCCTCCTTTCCATAATCCTGAGACCCTAGGTTAGTCTGAAACCTTGTGATCAGAACTAAACTAAACTTGACCACTATCTTGTTTGACAAATTTGGCGCTTAGAAGATAGTCCTTTTCACAAGCCATTTGAAAAAAACTATAGCTCTCATACCACTTAATGCAAGCGAATGCGCTTTCGTGTGGCTCAACAAGCAAAAGATTGAATTCTAAAAATTAAAATGAAATGATTCGATGATATGGAAAATTTAAATCAATAAACTATAAGATATGCAGAAATCTTCTAGGGTTTCATATTTTTTCTTGTCGCCCAATCTTCATCCTCATGTACCCTTCGGTTTAATTATATTCCCTCACGAGTCACGAGCCCAAACAAGCCAATGATCCAATACTAGAATCCAAAAGCCCACTAAACTTGAGCTTTATGTATGAGCTCATGGAAGCTTTTGCATCAAAAATCATATCTGATTGTTACAAGAATGGAATAGGATGCTTATTAATCCCCTGAACTTGTAACACCCAAAAAATGGGTTTGGTAATCAAACCACGTTAATAGTGACAACGGGTAAAATACCGTTAGTGGTAAAAATTAACTTGGTAAATATTAGAATTTAAATAAATAAACGTGATGTTAATTAAAAGAGGATAAATACTTTGAGAAAACAAAAGTATATAGAAGGCCCGAGTTAACGGGACTTAAAATAAAACGGGTTATGACTTCCCGAACCCATTAAGTTAACTAGGAATGTTTAACCTAGTTAATAAGGGGAATATTACTAGAAATAGGTGGGTTATGGTCTACTTAATGACTAACCAAACTAGAGGGACCTAAGTTGCCAAAAAAGAGACTTGAATTATAAAAACTAAAAATCAAAACACAACACACACTTTGTGTGTGTGTGCGTACGCCCAGGAGCAAGAACAAGGGGTTCTAAACCCTAGTTCAACAAATTGATCAAATTGAAGCCCAAATCAAGAGCCAAATCAATGCATGAACACAAATTCGTGACACCTTAGCATGGGGATCTCAAGGTATGTTAAATTTTGTGATTTGGTGATACTTCAAAATTTTGATCAACATTCATAAATAAAATTCTTGTATGAATGATGAATGTTATAGTGAAATTGAGATGTGTATGAATCTAGGGACAAACCCTAGATGTGAATTTGGTAAAATAATGCCATAAACTTGAAATCCAATGAATAACCTTGTAGATGATAAGTGGGTTTTATGGTAATAGGATTAACACTTGAAAAGTGATGATTACTATGTGAAATTTGAAGATATGATAAAAGTTCTAGATGTTGTTCATGTATACTAGACATAGAAGCTTGATTTGATGTTAAAGCTTTGTTAAAGTGTTAGTCAAGAACTAGACAAAAGATGTATAAAAATCTTGCCCGTTAGGTGTTTGTTAAACTGCCTAAGTGAAATTGCGTGTCTACTCGGTTGTAAGTAGAACTTGATTAGATTAGATGTCCGGAAGAATGCCTAATAACATGACGAAACGGGTCTCACTTATAGATGAAAACCCGTAGATTTTGTGAAATGAAGAAATATAGTGTCTTCAATAATCGAGAGCTAGGCTAACTTAGTGTTAATAATAGCATGAACTCGAGTTAAAAGATTAGTTAGAACGGTGGCTTAAAATAACGCCTACCGGGTAATTATTGGAATGCTTAAACTAGTTGTCGAACTTGAATGTGCATTATATATGCTAATGGGCGTTTGACTTTTAGTAGTCAAACCGACCATTAATAAGATCGAATGATAATTTTGATAGAAAATACGTAAGATGGAATAGTTATGATTGACAATGACTAAATTAACCATCTTATGAAATATGATGATAGTTTGACGCCTAACAAGCTAGGTGGAAGCTTGTGGATGAAGCGGGTCAAACGGAGCAAGTACGAAAAGAAAAGCGTGGCATGGATACAAGGTAAGTAAAGCTTACACTCTAATTATTTAATACCTAATGATTTTATAGGTTAAGAATGATAAGTCTTATTTAAATTATGACGTTCCGACACGTCAAGTGCGGTCCGGAACAAAAGACGATGGTCATAAACATGTTCAACAGATAAAAAGGAGCTAATATGGTTAAATAGCCATGAAATGACTAAAAGATAACGAGTTTTTAATAATTACCTTGTATGGTAAACCAATGCAAATAACAAGGGTTAAATGATACTTTAGACAGTTATTGACAATAACCGTTAGTTTGGGGAAAGATACGTCATAGTGTGGATTATAATGGGTCAAAGGAATCAATCGACGATTTACAAGTAAAACGACTATACGGTGTAATCGGAGTTAGTCATATGGATAAGATGGTAATAAATATAATCTCATAGGGTTTCACGGTCATTTAGACCAAACGGGTCAAAAGGTGAAATTATCACCATTTGACAATACCGACTAATGGTTTGTTGAGCTATATGATTATAGGAATAAATATCAAATGGATATTTACATCGCTATTTCTTGGCGGCTACTAAGGCAAGGTATCGAAACAGGTCAATATATTGATCCGAGCCAGGTATGTATAATGATCCAACTCACCATGTAGAACATGAGATTCTATAAGAGTTAGACAAGGTTAAAATATAGATATTCGGTTATCCTTTAGGTAAACCGAATAAATTGAGTTATGATTATTGTGTTTTAGAAGCACATGGGTTTATAAACAAGATTATAGTTAAAAGGTCGGATTTTGGGTCAAACAAGTATTTAAAAGTCCCTTTGTAGTAAAAGAAGGATGAAAATTGACCAAATTGCCCTTGTAAGCTAATTCGAACGAACGACCCTTAAAGGTGGTTCGGAAATGAGTTTTATGATTAAATAAATGCTTAGAATAAGAATAGATAGTGAAAGATGTAAATTCTTGGGTCGAATGACTTTATATGAGTATTTACCGTAAAATGATAATTTGAGGGGTAAAACTCGGAATATATAGATATCCACATTAAATCCAACACACATATAGTTGTGGTGGAAGATTACTTGATAAGAAATGTAGGAATAAGATGCTAGAAATGTATGAAAGCCATTTCAAGTTCTAAAGTGCTTAAATACCCTTAACGGGTCAAAATAAGCGTACGAGCGAAAACGGGTTTAAATTGTGTAAGAAACCTATGATTAGAACCTAACATGGTAGATAACATTAATTTGAAGAGGTGCATGTGAAATAAGGATCAAACCAATATGTTTGTTTGATAAAATGCATAAACGGGTTAAAATTCGGTAAAAAGGTAATGAATCGAAGGCTTAGAAGTCTCAAAATTTATTATGTCTGATGTTGGATTTTAACTCCACAAGATGGAGAATTAAATTACGGACGCGTAGGAAAAAGAATCGGGTAAAACAGATAAAAGACGAGAGAGTTATGCTCGTTTCCGTGAAATCGGGTGATGCTGGTAATATGCAGCAACTGCTGAAAACTTTCTGCTCATTTAAGGGCGTCGCGCCGCGCGACGGGGGAGGCCTCAGGCCGTCGCGCGACGCCACCAAGTGTCAGATACGCAAAAATTTGTTATTTAAACGTTTATGCATTGCTAACCCATTGAAATGCGTTTTTAAGCTACGTATGATTAATCTAACTCATGTTTTATGAGTTGTAGGTATGTTTCTAGTACCGGAGGACGATCAAGCTCAATGAAGAACCGAACACGATCAAGAAACAAGCTTCCGCACGACGTCTCGTTGTTACTTTTAAATGACGAACTTAATTACATTACGTTGTTGATGCGTGTGAAGTGTTATATATATTTAGGTGTATATTTTAAGCCCTTTAACACTTTTTAGCCAAGTTTTAAATTTATAAAACACGATATTTTACTAACACTAAACACACATATGGGCAAGTACACCCATCGTGAGCGTAGTATAGTGTTGGCAAGATACCGAGGTCGTCCAAGGACACAAGAGCTTTTAGTACCGGTTTATCCTCAACGTCTAATCAAAATAAAAGTTTAGAAAAATGTTTTAAACTAAGAAAAAAATAAAAACTAACTAAAAATGCTGAAAATAAAAATAAAAAGAAAAACAGATAGACAAGATGAATCACTTGGTTCCGACTCGTGTATAGTGTAGCCTTTGATTATTTCCGCACTTTTGCACTTATTTAAGAGATTATCTTAGTTATTGTAGCAGGCCCCTCTTTTGAAGGTGACGTTACCCTCAACCCAGTAGTTTGAGTCAGCAAGGATACAATCCTAAAGGGTCGGATTATTGAAAGATAATTAATTAAGTTATTAATGCAAATTATGGTAGGCCCCTCTTTTGGAGGTGACGTTACCCTCGACTAAGTAGTCTGAGTCAGCAAGGATACAGTCCTAAATAGCCGGGTTATAGTATTAATAGTAGTTAACTTATGAGGGGATCAAAGAGTTTGGACCCCCGCCATCCAATACCGTTAAGTATTGAAGGAGGTCCTACTAAATTTGACCCAGGTCCATTGCAGGACCTCTAAACGCTGAACAATGGCAAGACTCTTACCAAACCGTTCCCTTAACCCCCGACTAGGTAGCCAACATACCTCCATATAGACCGTGGAGATATGAATGGTGAAAATCTTTTATTTTATATAGACAGTAAAATAATGTCAAGACACCACGGACAAACGATAAGGAAGAATCACGTTCAACATAAGAAACTAGTTATTAAAGTCATTAATACAAAACCAAGTAAAAAGTGCGAGAAGATTAGAAATAAAAAGTATTACACTAGACACTTGTCTTCACCAAGTGATGTAAGAGACTTAGGCAAACATGGCCTTGATTGTCAAGAACTCTTACGATCAATCTTGGAGCCAAGCACTCCTATTTATAGGCTGAACAGAAGCTCGGGCACGGCCCCGTGTCCAGTGGGCACGACCCCGTGTCCACATCCTTCTCTTTCTTCATTTAATGCAGCTTGTCTTATTAGTTGACCACGCCCCCGTGTCCGCTGAGCACGACCCCGTGTGCAGAAGAATCTTTGTACTATGAAGATTTGCCTAGATTGTGCGAATCTTATAGTTGACCACGGCCCCGTGTCCGCTGAGCACGGCCCCGTGGTGGGCAATAGAAGCTTCTACTACTTTGTCTTTTCTGCTGACATTTGGGCACGCCCCCGTGCTGGCTGAGCACGGGGCGTGTTCAGTCTTCTGTCCTCTTGTTTTGCTTGGGAAGATGCTGTCGTGGGGTCGGGCATGTCACGTCTTGTTCCTTTTCTTGTATTTATGTTAGATTTTGATGTTTTTTTGCTTCTTTTGTTAATTTGAGCTCATTTAATCCTGAAAATACAAAAGGAAGACAAAAGCACACTTTTTCCAACATTAGTACTAAAAAGGGTTAGTTTTATGCCACAATTGATGTAATTTATATGTTGCATTTTGCACACATCAAATACCCCCACACTTGAATCTTTGCTTGTCCTCAAGCAAAACTCTTTAATATGTGGCTATTACACTCCCAAATGGAATGGGTAGAAAAGAAGGTTTTTGGGCTTGTCATAGAGTGTCGGGATTTCCAAGATTCTTTATTTAGTTTTATTTTTATTTATTTACAATCATATTCGTCATGATTTATTTAAAACTTTTTCATAAGATAAATTACTTATTAGGGCATAACATGCCTCTTTAAAATTCTATTTATATACAAGTTCACATACCTCACGGGGATCACTCAACACTCGGCCGAAAATGTATTTTTGTGGATCACTCGAGAGCGGCATGGAACTTACTCCTACCATAGGCTTGCCAAGCAATCAATCCTCCTCCTTTTTAACTTATATACCTTTGTAAATATCAAGAGGACTTTTTGAGTGAAGGGTTAGGCTTGGGTTAAAGGTAGGTGGTTGGGTTAGTAGTTAGTAGAAAAAGGGCGAAAAGCGTAACAAGTATCGGTTTCCGTAAGACTTTCTATTTTTCAACTTTTATTTTTTTATGAAGCCATTTTTCAAACAAAGTCATTTTTGATAAACTTGTTTGTTTATTTGCTTTTGCTTCATAATCAACTATTTTTTTTTTTGAAAGTCATATGAGAAACCGAGCTAGTTACTAAAACAAAGGATTAAAAATGAAAAAGGTTTTGGTGGGTAAAAAAGGTGTTTGTTTGGGGTATGAAATGAAAAGGTTTAGGCTCAAAGGGGCTAACTAGGGGGATTTATGGGTAGGTGGTAAAAAAAAAATAAAGGTGTAGAAATAAAAAGGGTTAGTCCTAATGCCTCCATCATTTACTTACTCGGGTTTAAGTTGGTAAGGACCGGGAATGTATCGTCGTGGCAAGTTCTAGAGTCGTAAGAACCAAGCGGCTATTCACACAAGAAACGAAAAATGAGCATTTAGTTTAAAGATATATATTTGTATGCTCAATAAAGGCTCAAAACTCACTTTTGTGGGAATGGATTTTTATGTGATCAAGTATATATAATTAAATTTTAACTAAGCTTGTCATGTCTTTTCATAATTTTCTCATGTTGGTTCTTTTTATCACGACGCTATCGGTGGTAAATTCGTAAAAATATAACCTTTTTTAGAACTTGAATTTCCCGAGTTAAACCTAGACAAGTAAAAAAAAAAATGAAAAATTTTGAAAAAATTTGGGGTGATTAACGGTTCCAATAGAGTTTCGTGTAAGGCTTGTATTTAGGACTTGCAAGATTCAAGGTTTTAGCATCCCCCCACACTTAAATTACACATTGTCCTCAATGTGTCCCAAAAATAAGTTTTTAGGTTGATTGAATGTGTAAAAAGGTGTAAAAAGCAAAAATTTTGTGTTACTGGTTACCTGGGCACGACCCCGTGTTGAGTGGACACGACCCCGTGCTCAGGTGCCAGTAACGAAAACTTACAGAAGGTGAACATGGGGGCGTGTTGGCTGGACACGACCCCGTGTCTGTCAAAGTCTGCAGAATTAAAACAAACAGCAGGTTCAGGGGAATGGGCACGGGGGCGTGTTGGCTGGACACGGCCCCGTGTGGACAATCTGCAAGGTTGAAAAACAGGTTTCTCTCTTCGGTTCTCATGTCTCGGACTTAGTAGTACTAGTGCTTAGTACTCTAAGCCTCGTATGTACCTACTTAATTAATAAACACTATACCACACCATAGCAAACATCCTAATTTTTTTTACCAAGTTCAACATTCATGTCAAAGTTAAAAGAAAAATAAATGCAGAAAATAAAAGAAGTTAGGGAAAGTAAATTGTTCAACACTTGGCACGCAGGCCTTAAATTGTTCAAGATTAGAAAAGGTTAACCTGGGGAATTACCAAACAACCGCTTCTTCTTTCGCTCCTCCCGCCTAATCCATGTCCTCATCGTCATCATCATCCCCTCCATGGCCCGCAATGTGGTACCGAATATATCCAATATCATCTTGGATATCGGATATGTTTCTCTCGATAGCTCCAACCCGGTGGTACGTGTTGCTCGCCATGTTGTAGGTGTTCCTGGTGCACATAAGGTTTTCCTGCAACAAATCATGCAAACTTTGGAAATTAGGAAAACCGCCTCCTGAGGAGGATTGGCCCGGATCACCTTTGGGTTGGTACTGATACTGATGATGTTGTGGAGCGTGAAGGACAAGTGCCTCTTGCGGGTTCCATCCATGACCTTGCATCCTTTGAAAGCTGACCGTCCTGTCTTCCGCCTCATAAATTAGGTTCATTGAGCGGCAGATGTGTATATCTACCCTACCCGACCATGGGCTCCTTTCAAATGACCTAGGTATGCGGGTGAAGTGCCTGAAGAGACGGTACACCCATCCCCCAAAGAAGATAGGGGTCGGTGCACTTGCAAGGCGGTTATGATGCATGTTTCGGAGCATGAAGAACGGAACATCGAGCGGCCTGCGGTTATGGATACAGTGGAGGACAACAAGATCTCTTAAACCAACGACGCCGCCGCTATCATGCCTTTGACTAAGAGAGTAGCCGAGGAGCCTATGGATGTATCGGTATAGCGGGTCCCTCAACTTCGTGCTGCTCGGATTGTAGTACCCTTCACCAATCTGAGCCCACGCGGCTTGGCGATCGTTTTCGTCTATCCCTCGCATCCCTCCGGTATTTTCTTCGTTTCCCGCATCCTCTTCC
This sequence comes from Helianthus tuberosus, assembly GCA_030545235.1. Lineage (NCBI taxonomy): Eukaryota > Viridiplantae > Streptophyta > Magnoliopsida > Asterales > Asteraceae > Helianthus > Helianthus tuberosus. The sequence goes on along the minus strand of CM060438.1, from coordinate 29,026,114 downwards.
GCATACAACCTGACAATCGACGCAAATTGTGCCATAGAGATCGAATACATAGTTCCGCCGCATCGGAATGCTACCCCATCATTGTCGAATGGGTCACACCTTGAGTTGAATGTGAAGGTGATGTAGAATTCCAAAGTGCATTCGTGGACAGAACGGAGTCGAGTTGTTAAAGCGACTCTTAGTGGTCCCGTGACAATGTTGTTGAAACGGTCGATTTGATTCACCATAGTTAACAGTTCCGTGCATGCTTACCTCGGGTATTCCTCCGGCCTTGTTTGAAGTATCTCGTATCTAGCCCTAGCATCGAGCTCGTTTGCGTTAAACCTTGTGAACTTCCTTGCCATCTGAAAGAATACACCAAAAGTTAGCACGAAACAGTAGTATTTTCGGACAAAACTGCAAATAGTGGGCTGGACACGACCCCGTGTTCAGCGGACACGGCCCCGTGTCCAGGCGTCTATTACAAAAATTCCATATTTCGACCCGGTTTCAAAAACTTGAAAAATTTTGGTCCAATAGGTGAGGTTTTCCCCGAAATTAAAACCCTAAGTGCCGTTTTTCCCAAAATAACCCGTTTACCCTATCAATTTTATCTTTTTCGGTTCAAGAACAAGGGTTTGGGGTTTTTGTGAGAAATCGGGCGAATCTATGAACAATACAAGTGTATTTACTTCCCTTAACACTAATCTAACTAAATGCAAACAGATCTAAACAAAAATTTGAGGTTCGATCTGGATGAACTTCAAGAACCCTAGATTTTTCCCCAAATTTTTGGTGTTTTAACTAAATGCAAGTAACTAATCTAACTACTAATGATGTAAGAATCATACCTTGACGTTGTTAGAACAAAAGGAGACGTCGAAAATCTGTGGAAAATCGCCTGGAACCAGAGCTTTTTCGGGGAAACGGGGCGTGTGGAATGTTGTAACTGTTGTGAAAAAGGGGATATATCCCGACTGCAGCGCGGACACGACCCCGTGTCCAGCGGACACGGCCCCGTGCCGAGCAAAGTTTTTTGAAATTTTTTTTAGTGCTCGTGTGAGTGCCCTTGTTTCCCATAAGCTTTTGGTTAGAAAACTTACCGCCTTAGATGTCGTCCCAATCGTTCGTAACTTACCATATATGATGTTGGTTTCATTCTTCCACCGTTTGAAGCGAGATCTCTTCCTCTTCATCCTCAATGAATCCTTGATAGAGTTTCAGCCGTTGGCCATTGACTTTGAATGGAGGCCCATTTCGAGATTTAATTTCTACTGCACCGTGTGGGAAAATATGGGTGATGGAAAAAGGTCCTGACCACCTAGACTTTAATTTACCAGGAAACAATCGAAGTCGTGAATTAAACAAAAGAACTAGATGTCCTACTCGAAATTCATTAGGTTTAATATGTTCGTCATGCAAATTTTTCATTCTTTCCTTATAAATTTCGGAGTTTGAGTATGCATAATTCCTAAGCTCGTCTAATTCATTTAATTGACAAAATCGATTTTTACCAGCAAATTCTAAATCTAAGTTTACATTTTTAATTGCCCAGTAGGCTTTGTGTGCAATTTCTACTGGCAAGTGACAACTTTTTCCGTAGACTAGCTTATATGGGGTTGTACCTATTGTTGTTTTATAAGCAGTTCGAAAAGCCAATAAAGCATCATCTAATTTATCTGCCCATTCCTTTTTATTTAACCCTACGGGTTTTCAAGTATTCGTTTTAAACCTCTATTAGTCACTTCGGCTTGTCCGTTTGTTTGAGGGTGATATGCTGTTGAGACCCGGTGATAGACCCCATATCTTGTTAAAATTTTTTCAAGTTGATGGTTGCAAAAATGGGTACCTCTATCACTTATTAATGCTTTAGGTGTGCCAAAACAAGAGAATAGTTTTTTCAGAAATCTTACCACGACTCTTCCATCATTCGTTGGAAGTGCCTCGGCCTCGGCCCATTTAGACAAGTAGTCTACTGCCACAAGTATATATTTGTTTCCTTTCGATGGTGGGAAAGGTCCCATAAAGTCGAGTCCCCACACATCAAAAATTTCACAAACAAGAATGCCATTTTGTGGCATTTCGTTTTTGGAAGAAATATTACCTGTTCTTTGGCTAGCATCACATGTCTTGACAAGACTTTGGGCGTCTTTGTAAATGGTCGGCCAATAAAATCCTGAATCAAATACCTTTCGTGCGGTACTAGCGGCACCATGATGCCCTCCGTATGGACCCTCATGACAATGGCGGAGAATTCTTCGTGCTTCGCTACCATGCACGCATCGTCGGACGAGTTGGTCGGCACACATTTTGAAAAGATATGGATCTTCCCAAAAATAGTGTTTCACATTGGCAAAGAATTTTTTTCTTTGATGATGTGGCCAACCTTTTGCGACTATACCGCTAGCTAGGTAGTTAGCATAGTCGGCGTACCATGGTTCTTCCTTATATTCCACCATTTCTAGGGACTCAGTCGGGAAATTTTCGTTGATTTGCTCATCCCTGGTTGCCTCCAAAGCTGGGTCTTCTAAGCGCGAAAGATGATCTGCTGCGGTGTTTTCTGCTCCTCTTTTGTCTCTGATTTCAATGTCAAATTCTTGGAGGAGTAGAATCCACCAAATCAAACGTGGTTTCGCGTCCTGCTTTTTGAAGAGATATCGAATGGCTGCATGATCTGTATAGACTATAGTTTTAGAAAGAACAAGATAAGAACGAAATTTATCAAAAGCAAATACCACAGCTAGTAATTCTTTTTCAGTTGTTGTGTAATTTTCTTGTGCATCATTTAGTGTTTTACTAGCATAATAAATTGGGTGGAAATGCTTTTCTTTTCTTTGTCCCAAGACAGCTCCAACTGCAAAGTCACTAGCATCACACATGATTTCGAAAGGAAATTTCCAATCAGGCGCTATCATGATAGGTGCATTGACTAACATTTCCTTTAAGGTTAGAAATGCTTGATTGCAATCCTTGTCAAAGATGAAAGGGGCATCTTTTTCAAGTAATTTTGTTAGAGGCCTAGAAATTTTTGAAAAGTCTTTGATAAACCGCCTATAAAATCCGGCATGCCCTAGGAAACTTCTGATAGCTCTTACGGAGGATGGAGGTGGTAATCTAGAAATGGTATCTATTTTGGCTCGATCCACCTCCATTCCTTCGCTTGAGATCTTGTGACCCAGTACTATTCCCTCCGTTACCATGAAATGGCATTTTTCCCAATTAAGGGCGAGGTTAGTTTCCTCACATCGGGATAGCATTCGTTCAAGGTTATCGAGGCATTGGTCGTATGAATCCCCGAAGATAGAAAATTCGTCCATGAAGACTTCCATTGTCTTTTCTATCATGTTGTGGAAAATGGCCACCATGCAACGTTGGAATGTTGCGGGGGCATTACACAGACCGAACGACATGCGTCGATAAGCAAAAGTTCCATAGGGACATGTGAAAGTTGTCTTTTCTTGGTCTTCAGGTGCTATCGGGATTTGAAAGTAACCTGAAAAACCATCCAAGAAACAATAAAATTTATGACCGGATAATCTTTCTAACATTTGATCAATGAAGGGTAAAGGAAAGTGATCTTTTCTTATAGCTTTATTTAATCGTCTATAATCTATACATACTCTCAATCCTGTGACGGTTCTCGTTGGTATTAATTCATTTTTTTCGTTAGTTATCACCGTCATACCTCCCTTCTTTGGAACTACTTGAACGGGACTCACCCAAGGACTATCGGAGATAGGATAGATAAGTCCGGCGTCAAGTAATTTGATGACCTCGTTTTTAACCACTTCTTGAACATTTGGATTTACTCGACGTTGTGGTTGTATTACCGATTTGTAGTTATCATTCATTAAAATTTTGTGTGTGCACATGGAAGGACTAATTCCTTTTATGTCTACAAGTTTCCAAGCTATTGCATTTTTATGTTTTTTCAAAAGACTAATTAATTTTTCTTTTTCTGAGCCATCTAATTTAGACGAAATAATTACAGGTAAATTACCATCTTTGTCTAGAAAAGCATATTCCAAACCTTTTGGAAGTTCTTTGAGCTCAATTGGTGGGTCTTTAGGAGACTCCTTATTTGGTTGCTCATTTCGATCAAGAACTTTAAAAGTTTGTTCTATGGCGACCTCTTCTTCAACAAAGTGGTCAATCTCTTCACTTGTATCGGGTGGTTCATCTTCATCTTCAATTAGGGGGTCATTATTGCCGAAAGGATATTTCATTGATTGTTCGAGATCGACACTTCTTTTAAATGCCCCTAATTGAAGAGGTAGATTCTTGAACTTCCGGTTTTTCAAGGCTTCGTGAGTTTTTACAAATGGTCGTCCCAACATTAGAGGAGCGTAATCGAGGATGACAAAGTCGGTCGGGATTACCATTTGATTTGTTTGAACCAATACATCCTCAACTACACCGATTGATTTTATTACTTTCCGATTGGATAGAAAAATGGGTATTTGAAGTGGAGAAAAATCACTAATACTTAATTTTTCGAAAATGTAGTTAGGCATTATGTTAACACAAAGATCTTTATCGATTGTGACATTACTAATAAACGAATTTTGAAAGAAACATGGAACCGGTGTAATGTTAATTTCAAATGGGTCTTCTTTTATTAGTGAGGTTTGATCATTAGTTAACTTAACACTTACCGTTTCGTCAATTTTAGTGTTAGTGTTTAACTCTTTTAAAAACTTAGCATGAGTGGGTACTAAACAATGATTTTCAAAAGAAGGTGACAAGAGATTAATTTCTTCAAAATTAGACTCTTCTTGAATTTTAACGTTGTCGGAGTCACCTTTTTCGTTGTTTAACTCATGTGTCGGTTTTTCACTTACTTGTGCTTCCATTTTAACACTTTCAGTTATCTCTTCCTTTTTTAATTCTTCTCTTGCGCGTGATTCCTCTTCCCTTGCGCGAGATTCTTTTATATAGCGATCGATAACTCTAAGGTGTTCTAATATCCTATCGGTCACTTCGGTTATAGAAAAAGAATCGGGATTTTCAAAGCTTGAATCCGGTTGTTCGATCCTTTGTTCCTCATAATACCCATATGAAGTAGATGGTTCACACCATTGTTCTTCATTGTAAGTATATGATGGATAAGGGTCGTAATTTTGTTCTTCATAATACTCATATGAGGTGGGTTGTTCACGCCATGGTTCCTCATAATAAGCATACGAAGGTGGTGGCTCATATCTTGGTTCCTCAAAGTATGAGTATGAAGGCTCATACCTTGGTTCACCAAAATATGAGTATGAGGGAGGAGGTTCATACATTTGGTCTTCATATGATGTATATGAAGTTGATGGCTCGTACATGGGCTCCTCATAGTAGGTGTATGAATTGGATGGTTGATATGAGTGACTATTTTGAACCGAGTGTGGGTTACGACAATTAGTGCAATAATTACTCCTATAATCATCCTCCTCATAGGTGTAGTTGTAACCTCCTGAGTATTGATCCATAAGAATCACTCAGCAGACCACAACCAAGTCTCGAGATCAGAAAACAAAAATTAAAACGGAAACAGAGGCTGGACACGGCCCCGTGTTCAGTGAGCACGGCCCCGTGTTCAGGGTCTGTATCTGGGCATTTTAATTAAATTTACTGATTTCGTTGAGCACGAGGGCGTGTTCAGTGAGCACGGCCCGTGTTCAAGCTACTGTTACTGGGTGTTTTTATGAAAATGTGCAGCACGGCCCCGTGTTCAGTGAACACGGCCACGTGTACAGGTTACTGTAAATGCAAATCTAAACTAAAATGCAGAAAAAATGCGCGCGTTAAAAAGGTTTTGAAAAACTGATTAGGCCGTCGATTTTAAGCTTTCTTAAAATCCTTGTGTCCCCGGCAGCGGCGCCAAAAAACTTGATGCGTGTGAAGTGTTATATATATTTAGGTGTATATTTTAAGCCCTTTAACACTTTTTAGCCAAGTTTTAAATTTATAAAACACGATATTTTACTAACACTAAACACACATATGGGCAAGTGCACCCATCGTGAGCGTAGTATAGTGTTGGCAAGATACCAAGGTCGTCCAAGGACACAAGAGCTTTTAGTACCGGTTTATCCTCAACGTCTAATCAAAATAAAAGTTTAGAAAAATGTTTTAAACTAAGAAAAAAATAAAAACTAACTAAAAATGCTGAAAATAAAAATAAAAAGAAAAACAGATAGACAAGATGAATCACTTGGTTCCGACTCGTGTATAGTGTAACCTTTGATTATTTCCGCACTTTTGCACTTATTTAAGAGATTATCTTAGTTATTGTAGCAGGCCCCTCTTTTGAAGGTGACGTTACCCTCAACCCAGTAGTTTGAGTCAGCAAGGATACAATCCTAAAGGGTCGGATTATTGAAAGATAATTAATTAAGTTATTAATGCAAATTATGGTAGGCCCCTCTTTTGGAGGTGACGTTACCCTCGACTAAGTAGTCTGAGTCAGCAAGGATACAGTCCTAAATAGCCGGGTTATAGTATTAATAGTAGTTAACTTATGAGGGGATCAAAGAGTTTGGACCCCCGCCATCCAATACCGTTAAGTATTGAAGGAGGTCCTACTAAATTTGACCCAGGTCCATTGCAGGACCTCTAAACGCTGAACAATGGCAAGACTCTTACCAAACCGTTCCCTTAACCCCCGACCAGGTAGCCAACATACCTCCATATAGACCGTGGAGATATGAATGGTGAAAATCTTTTATTTTATATAGACAGTAAAATAATGCCAAGACACCACGGACAAACGATAAGGAAGAATCACCTTCAACATAAGAAACTAGTTATTAAAGTCATTAATACAAAACCAAGTAAAAAGTGTGAGAAGATTAGAAATAAAAAGTATTACACTAGACACTTGTCTTCACCAAGTGATGTAAGAGACTTAGGCAAACATGGCCTTGATTGTCAAGAACTCTTACGATCAATCTTGGATCCCGAGACGACTCACACACTCTATGATGGATAATGGATGATGGTGGTGGATGATGGTGTTATGGTGGTGGTGGGTGGTGGGTGAAGTGTGAGAGAGGTGGTGTGCCAAGGGATGGTTTGAGCTTGAGCCAAGCACTCCTATTTATAGTCTGAACAGAAGCTCGGGCACGGCCCCGTGTCCACATCCTTCTCTTTCTTCATTTAATGCAGCTTGTCTTATTAGTTGACCACGCCCCCGTGTCCGCTGAGCACGACCCCGTGTGCAGAAGAATCTTTGTACTTTGAAGATTTGCCTAGATTAAATTTTATTTTTATAAGCTAATGCATTCAATGCATTCAACGACTCTAATGTAATTCTTCTTGACGACTTATAAACTATTATCTATCTAAGTGATATAAGCGAAAGTGCACATGTTTTTAATATCAAATTACACCCACTTTTTATTAGTTTTGTGATGAATATATTTGAAATAGTCTTATTTTGGTTTATTTTTGATGTTTAGGACAAAACGAACCCACTTTGAACGACAAAAGCAAAATTAGGCAAAAATATGAAGGAATGGTGAAAAGTTGTCCAAATACGCCCCATGTCTCGCCAGCCACGCCCCATGTCTTAAACTCAAAGACTGCCTTCACCTCCTGAAGACCATTGCTCGAAGCCCAGACCAGAAAAGTCTAGAACACCCTGTGTCTCATAGACACGCCCCGTGTCTCAGTAGAAATGACAAATCCAGCTTTTGGAAGATTTGGGAAGATCAAGTGGTGCTCATGAGAGCCGACCACGGCCATGCCTCCCAAACACGCCCCGTGTTTAGGTAACTGGTTATTGCCAATTGTTGGTAACCAGGCACGGTCATGCCTCCTAGGTATGCCCCGTATCTGGGCCTACAACAGCCTATAAATAGAGGCATTTGGCCACCATTTTTACTTTCTCAATTCTTCTCTTCTCTCCACAACACACTTCTCTTCTACCAACTATCTCTAATAATTGTAATCATTAAGAAAAACTCAAGAATCATTAGTGCAATCAAGCTTTTAATGGTTACTATAATCTTTCCAAGTTTGATGAAAACTATCACCATGGCCATTCTTGGCTAAGTTTCTTGTGGGTGTTTGGGGGAAACTTACCCTATTGATGGGGAGTTAACTAAAACAAACCATGGGTGAATAAGGTGTGTGTTTGTGTGTGTTATGACTGTCGATAAGAAGGTGTTTATTGAAAGTGAGTGAAATATTAGTGTCGCCATTAACTTGGGTCGTTAGCCTTTCGGCTTAACTCTTAAAATCTATCAATAATCTTGTGTCACCATTAACTTGGGATATTCATGTTTTCTATGACTGTGTAGAGTCTAAACCTTTTGATGCTTCGAAAGGAGGTGAAAGGTTCTGGAATGGGACTTTGGGCTGGTAAGCTCTTGCGGATGCGTGGCAATAAGATCAAAGCGCAAATGAATTGGTTTTTTATATAAGTAACTATCTTTGGGGAATTGACGCCTCACCAAGGGAACCATAGTTATAAGTAATTTAACCCCTTAAACTATTTTTTTAACTAATATTAAACCATAGTGGTATATACTTTCCTTGCTGATTGGGGGTACCATTATGGTTTGATCCGACCTTGAGTGGCATTTCCCTGCTGATTCAAAGCGATATGGTCAAGTGTGCAATGGTCCTTAACAAAGAACTAAACAACTTTATGCATTAAGACACATAGTTCCTTGTTTGACAATCGAGCCCTTGTTTCCCCATGGTAAGATTTAGTTAACAAAGTATCAAGAGGTAAATGTATCCAAACACCCTATTTTCTTCTCACTGATTACTACCATATTTTATTTATCTCTTTATTTTATTTTTGAGCCATTTTTAACCCTTTACTTTTGGTCGACTATACGTTGACGAAGACTCAATACTAAAAGTCACTGCATCCTTGGACGACCTGGGTATCTTACCATCACTATATTACGTGAAGTGTAGTGTGATGGTACTTTATCCTGTTTTTATAAATATTAAAACTTGAACTAGTGTATAAAACAACTAAAAATATCACTTTTGACATACACTCATAATCACATCAATAAGCTTGTGATAAAGGAATCTGCAATGTTATGATTTGACTTTATATTACATACGCATAGGAGTTTTAGATATCTCTACCATTACACACATTCCTACAATAAACATAACCTCAACCCACTTACTTGTAAATGTCAAAACTGAAGTCGCCATTTTTTAGTTTTCCATGTTGATTGTAGAAGGGGGTGCTTACCGATTTGGGATATCTAATTTAGGTTTAGTTACGATGGTTACCCCCATGGAAACCTTAACTTGTATAATATTTCCTCAATCAATGCAATTTACTTTTTTGAGAAATATTTTCGTATAAATACAATAATTTGCAGTTTCAATTGGTTATTTTTCTCACTATTCCTCAATCTGTTCCTCTAAGCCCTTCCTCAAACACTTACACATTCCATTTTGATTTCACAATTCCACCCGATGACATCACTTACCATTCTCCTCCTATACATTCAAACACTCTTCCTACAAAACTTAACACAATTCAATCTCCTATCGTTTGTACTTCTTCTAACTCACATTCTCTTCCTACGAATCCTCCTCCTCATCAATGTCCACCCAACCTTCAACAAAATCCAAAACCTCGTGTCTCGTATAGCCCATCTACTAATTATGTTTCCATGTCTACACAAAATCCTGTATAACCCATTTCCTTTACCATTTCAAACTAACATCCAGATGGCATCAAGCCATGGCCGAGGCATTTACAACACTTGTAAAAAACGATACTTAGACTCTCTTCTCTCATGTACCTAAAACTAATGTTATTGATTGCAAGTGGGTTTAAAAGATAAAGACAAATAATGTGGCTTTGTTACACATCACAAAGCTTGTTTTGTGGCTAAAGGGTTTCTTCAACAACCTGGCATTGACTTTCACGAAATCTTCAGTTTTGTTGTCAAGTCCACTACCATTCGAGTGGTTCTCTCTCTTTCTGTTACAAAGCAATGATCACTTCATCGTCGACTTGATTTTCAAAATGTATTCATACATGGTGATCTTACAATGATAGTCTACCTCAAACAACCACAAGGCTTTGCTAATCCCATACATCTTGATCACGTTTATATGTAACAAAAATTACTATATGGTATCAAACAAGCTCCACGTGCTTAGTTTCATCTCTAACACATGCTCTTCAATCATTGGGATTTGGTAGCTCCAAAACTGATCCTTCTTTCTTCACTTATAAACATTGGAAAAAACTTCAATGCACACATGTTTATGTTGACGACATCATTGTAGCCAATAAAAATGCCACTACAATTAATCGTGTTATCCAACTTCTGAGCAAAGACTAGGCTGTAAAGGATCTTGGGAAACTTGATTACTTTTGGGGGATTGAACTTACTCCTTAATACAAGGATATTCTTCTTTCACAAAAGAAGTACATTTATGAGCTTTCTTAACAAAAAGGTTCTACTGACTGAAAACAAGTATCATCTTCTATGACCACATCCAAGTCCTTGTCTCTTGGTGATAGTCCTCTTATACTGGATCTAGTTAAATGTCGTTAGCTAGCTGGGGTTCTACAATGTCACCTTATGCATACCTAATATCACATTTGTTGTCAACTAAGCGTGTTAATACATGCTTGCTACTTTCGAGAATCACTTGTCTGCTGTCAAATGCATCCACTGATACTTAAAAGGCACAACTCATGATGGGTTGCTTATCCTTCGCAACTCGGGTTCCCATATTCAAGCTTAGAATAATGTTCACTGGCAAGGATCTTCTTCTCTTTGTGCCTTCTCGGATGCTGATTGTGCTGGTTGTCCAGATGCACCGTCGATCCACAGGGGGATTTGCCATATACATGGGTTCCAACCTCATCTCCTGGATTGCATGAAAATAGAAAATAGTATCTCGGTCATATACAAAATCTAAATACAAGGTCCTAGCTGATACTATATTTGAATTAATCTGGTTAGAGGCTCTACTGAAGGAGTAGTCACAACTCCTAGTCTGACTCTCTGGTTTGATAATCACGATGCAATCTACCTCACTGCTAACCTAGTTTTTCATGCACGAATAAAGCATGTTGAAGTTGACTTCATTTTGTTTGAAAAAAGATTACTCAAGGAAAATTATGTGTGCAATTTGTATCTACTTGCTATCAAATTGTAGGTCCCTCGGAGGATGAGGTCAAACCTTATCCTTGTTATGTTTAACACACTAGCAAGTGCGGAATCCAAGCTAGAATGCAAACCGATAGTTTATATGAGAACACAAGCGACAAAGAGAAAGGTAGACACACGAGATATCAAAGTTTTCTCTTGTATTTCAGTGGACACGGTTACAGCCCTTTACCCAACTGAAAATGCTCTCTACAAGACCAAGTTCACTCACTTCTCACACACACCTGTGAAGTGAACACATTACATGGATATATATATCCATCACAGCACGTCTGGTCGAAGGATCAGATAGACTGATCGAAGGATCATCTATCGATCTGAAACCTGTCGAAGGATCCACATATACCTCGAAGGATGATATCCTTCGAGGTCCATCAACATCCATCGAAGGTTTATCTTTCGAGCTCATCGAAGGATATAAACAATCCTTCGATGACTCATCCTTCGACACAAACATCTTACAAACAATGTGTTAACTGTTTGGCCAAGTCAAACCAGGAGGATGGTTGACTTGGTCAAACTTACATCGAACACACATATTAACAAACCTAAGACGTAAACCAGACTAACACAAGACATCGTTTGGTATCATGACAAAATACAGACAAAGTACAGACACAAGTGCACCAACAAACTCCCCCTTGGCTGTAGCTTTGTCTCGATCTTCGTGTCTTCAAGTCTTTGACGTCCTTTCAAGTCTTCAATGACGGAGGATCTTTAAAGTCTTCACGTCTTGAAAGCAGAAAGTGTACCAACAAACTCCCCGTTTCAGGTAGGAAGTGTGTTGACAAACTCCCCCTTAACATAAGCTCCCCCTTGAGTTATGCTCGTGAATGTCTTGATCTTTATGAATTGAGATCCTTGTGGTGTTGATGATGGTCAGCGGCAACTCGATCATCTTCATCATTTGAGTGCCTTCACGTCGTGTCTACATTCCAAAGCTTGTCATCGACCATGTTCTCCTTGCCTTTAGAATCTGCACATGCAAGAAATCTAAACGCGTAATGAGAACAACTGCCTGGAATATCATAAGCAAACGACACACATGTGACCATTGTTCAATCAAACACCGTCCGACAGTTTGAAAGTTTAATAAATTGTTCAGTTTTAGGTTTTTAACTTTCAAAACTTGCAAATTTTGACCGTTTATGAAGATTTAGTCGATTTTGGTTTTCGTTCAGGTTTCAGGTAACGAAGACTCGAGCTCCAACATCGTACGATCGAAAATAAGATAGAAATAAAATCTTTTTGGCTTTTAGAAAGTTTATATTAAAACACGCCTAAAATCTTTTTGGTATTTTTGAATATTTCAAATGTAAAGACAGAAAGCAGTAAATAAATATATACAAAGATGCAGAAACTGAAAGCATTAAATAAATATTTACAGACATTCTTTTTGCGAGTTTCGAGGGTAAGAGAATCATATCAGTGTACGGTCACGCCAAAACGCTCTTGTTGTTCAGTTAATTAACATTAAGATAAGCATCCTATAACAATTATCGGTATTGTTGTCCACATAAGCTCAACTTATCAGATGTAATCATGGCGAGGGGATACGTTAAGGTATGATTTATACTTACCGACCGGTGTTCATCCACATCACGACACATTCCCGTATCAAGGTATGCACGAGGGTTCATCTTACCGGTGAGTATACCGATTATCATCTGTTTGACCGTATATGATGTGAGATTCTCACTTATTTTGATTGAAAACAAGCCCTATGTGATAGAATCACTTATTGATGAGGAACTTGATTTTCTATGCATGAGGGCACAAGAGCAAGTCCGTGAACAGGTCAGTACTTTCGTACAGCAGAGAGACGAACTTGACTCCCGGATAGATGTGATATATTATCACTTATTTGTTTGGACATGTGATTGTTGATCACTTATTGAGGTCGAATGCAATATGTACACGTATGTATAGTATCATGGAAGATCTAGACTTGCGTCCCCATTATTTTTCGGTAAAAGATACAACCATGATACCCAGATGATAAGCAGCATAAAGACCGAATATCTCAGAACCTCGGCAATCTCTCAAACGAAATTTCGGTACTAAGACCATATGCCAATGAATGGTTCCCACCTGGTCTTCAGTCGATTTAAGTTTATATCACCCTGCACACTTTAAAATGATTGTGAGCCTACCGATACATCTTATATAGAGCTGCTTATCGTTTTTCACTTTGCATTTCAGTTTAAAAAGGTTTGGATAGACTACTGATGTACTATCATTTTTCTCTTTTGCTCGCCAGGAAACTCATTTTTGTTTTTCTATTGTTTTTGTGTTTTTGAAATTTTTCGATGTTTTTGGATTTTTCAAATTTTTGGATTTACTCCCCCTAAAATCAATAAACTAAGACAAATTTAAAACACAAAGGTATTTACAAAAATGATTTTCCGATGTTGGTTTTACTCTTGCTTGACCTTAATGCCGTTTACCAGTAATAAATAATCAAATCTTGATTTGTCAAATGCTTTGGTAAAAAGGTCGGCACGTTGGTCATCAGTGTGGACGTAAGCAACATCGATTAGCCTTTTCTCAAAGCAATCACGTATGAAGTGATACTTAATTTCGATGTGCTTAGTCTTTGAATGCTGCACAGGATTTCTAGTGATCTGTAAGGCAGCAGAATTATCAACGTAAATAGGAGTAGTTAAGAATTCAAAACCGTAGTCGCGCATTTGTTGTTGGATCCATAGGACTTGGGAGCAACAACTTGAGGCAGCAATGTATTCAGCTTCGCATGTGGATGTAGCGACGCACATCTGCTTCTTGCACTGCCATGTGACTAGGCGATTTCCCAAAAACTGACATCCAGCCGTTGTGGATTTGCCGTCGATTTTGCATCCGCCAAAATCAGAATCACTGAATGCGATCAAGTCAAAGTTATTATCCCTAGGGTACCATAGACCGGTGTCAGGGCAACCCTTCAAATAACGAAAAATCCTTTTTACAGCTGCAAGATGTGAGGCCTTCGGGTTGACTTGATATCTGGCAAGCAGGCACGTTGGGTACATTATATCTGGTCTTGATGCTGTGAGGTACATAAGAGATCCGATCATCGTGCGGTAGTATGAGGGGCTAACAGCTTCACCCTTCAAGTCTGGAGTAATTCCGTGATTTTGCGGTAATGGGGTACCGATGGGCGTTGCATCAGACATCTGGAACCGGCTCAAGATGTCACCAACATATTTAGTCTGATGGATAAATATCCCAGACTCGGTTTGTTGTACTTGTAGGCCCAAAAAGAAAGTCATTTCCCCCATAGCACTCATCTCGAATTTATCCTGCATGATGCGCTCGAAATTCTTACACAAAACATCATTAGTAGAACCAAATATAATATCATCAACGTATACCTGTACCAGTAGAAGATCTCCATCTTGTTCTTTGATGAAAAGAGTACAATCGATAAGACCTCTGCGAAATCCATTCTCCAGCAGATAATTAGATAAGGTTGCGTACCAAGCTCGCGGTGCTTGATGTAGACCATAGAGAGCTTTGTTGAGCAACCAAACCCGATCGGGATGGATAGGATCTTCAAAACCTGGAGGCTGTTCGACGTACACCTCTTCTTCCACCACACCATGTAAGAATGCACTTTTCACGTCCATCTGGTATACCTTGAAACCTTTGAATGAGGCATAAGCCAGAAAGATCCGAATTGCTTCTAGACGTGCAACAGGTGCATACACTTCGTTGTAGTCGATCCCTTCTATCTGACGAAAACCTTGAACGACTAGCCTTGCTTTGTTTCGAATAACGACTCCACGGTCATCCTTTTTGCATTTAAACACCCAACGGGTACCAATCTTCTTGTAACCAGCAGGTTTCTCTACGAGTTTCCAGACACCAAGCTTCTGGAATTGTTGCAGTTCTTCCTGCATTGCTTCAACCCAAGAGTTATCTTTCAAAGCTTCTTTCCAAGTTCTTGGCTCTTCCTGTGAGACATAACACGCGAAAGACCAATCGTTTTGTTGACCAGATTCTCTAATCCTCGCATACAAGCCTGCATTGTTGTTATTTCGCAACATGTTTCTTGTTTGAACGCCACTTTGTACATTTCCGATGATGTTTTGTTGAGGATGGGTATTGTGAATCCTTGTTTCTGGATTATCTTGAACTGGAATGTTTGTACCCAGATTGTTGAGATTGAGATCAACAACCAATTCAATACCCGGAATTGACGAAGAGGATGATGCAGTAGCTTCAGTTGTTCTAGGGACGTCCACTGGAGGAGTACCCTCTGAAGTACCATGAACTGCTGTTGTTGGAGCTTCTTGATCTGCATCTAGAAATTCATCATCCTCTGAAGATTCGTTCAATTCGGTAGCATCGTGAAAATCCTCATTATCGAGAGCATTATTATTCACTGAAGATGGTTCTTGATTGACAATAATGGGACGAACCAACGGTGAATCTGTTGCATTGTCACTCTCGAAAAACATCCTTGCCGCAACGTTTTCTTCAACTGCTTCAACATTGATCGAATTGAAAAAGTCATCGTACTCAAACATCCAAGGCTGACCAGGATTTCTAACTGGCAAAGTGTGCCTTTGTACTCTGACTTCAGACCATTCCTCGACCCTTTTAGTCTCTAGATTCCAGACTCTTAAGTTCGGGGTGGAGTACCCAAGAAAGTATCCTTCAATGGCTCTTGCCCCAAACTTTCCATTAGGATCGATTAGTGTGCACGGAGCTCCAAACGGTTCAAGATATGACAAATCTGGTTTCCGTTTGTTAAGAAGCTCAAAGCAGGTCTTGTTGTGCCTTTTGACTGTAAGGACTCGGTTCAACGTGTAACATGCAGAGGACACAGCTTCAGTCCAGAATGGAATGGGCAACTGCGATTCTACCAACATAGTCTTAGCAGTCTCGATCAATGTGCGGTTCTTACGTTCAGCGACGCCATTTTGTTGAGGAGTATAAGCCGCACTAAATTCGTGAAGAATACCTTTTGAAGTGCAAAACTCCGCCATGGCATGATTTTTAAATTCAGTACCATTGTCGCTACGTATCCGCCTAACCTTCAACTTATATAGATTCTCAATCTGAATGATCAAGTTTGTTGATACATATTATGTGGACGCGACTTGGTTCGGTTCAACTTGGTTCGGTTCGACCCGGTTAGGTTCGGCTCAAGCCCGACGTCACGACATTCCTCCATCGTGCGTCCCAGAGTTCGTCACGCGAAGCACGGAGAGCCGAGGACGTTTCCCGCTTGACACATCATGCTGACATCATCATGATGATGTCATGATGATGTCACTATGTTGACTAAACTTCAAATATTGGAACATGTTGAATTCTTGTACGTGCATGCTTAACAGTTTGCATGTTGGGCTTCTTTGTCACATGGGCCAAACAGTTACATTGTTGTAAATGTCTGAGTCGAAGGTTGGGCAATCGAAGGATTATGTCTATCCTTCGATGAGCTCGAAAGTTGTCCCCCGAAGGTTACTGATGGACTTCGAAGGATATGCCATCCTTCGAAGTGTTTGTGGATCCTTCGATGGCTTCATGATCGACAGATCATCTTTCGGGCAGTTCACATGATCCTTCGACATGCAACCTGTGCTGGGCATATATATACCCATTCAGTGTGTGTGAGAATAGATAGACGAGAGTTGAACACTAGACAAGTGTGAGAGCATACTGTAAACACAGAGAGCACACGAGAGGTTGAGAGAGTTTACATATTACGTTTGTAAACATTGTTCTGTAACTGATTCCGCGTTTAATACAAGATGTGTTAATCGTTGATACCGCGTGTGTTATCTTTACTTGTTTTCGTCTCTATCTCGGTTTGCTGATCTTGTTGGATTCCGCACAACAAGATCGGTTCGTATACAAGGAAGTAGGCGTTTAGATCCGTATCCGGACACGGGGACCTACAAGTGGTATCAGAGCCTTGGCTCTTCTCCTTGTTAAAACCGAGCGTTTTCGGGTTGTTTTTCGGGTTTTTGAAGCTTATTTTTTTTCTGGAAAAACTGTTGAATCTTCGAAATTTCTGGTCTTTGGCTGCTAGTTCATCAGAAAAACCTTGCTTAAAACTGATTTGTGAATGGTTTGTTAAGGTTTTTAGTGAAGTTTGGAGCAAAACGGTGTTTCGGAAAGTTGTCGGTTTGCCGGAAAATTCATATTTCTGGGGTGTTCTACATATCTTCAACCCATATTCAAAATGTTCTTGACAAGTTTTTGGTTGATCTGATTTGGGTTTGAAATTTTGTTGTTAATTATTATACTAAGGTTGAAAGGTGGCAGACATTGCATGATGATGATGTTTAATTGAGAAGTGTGTTTTTGGTTATAATAGTACATATCATATCTTAGTTGGTGAATTGGGAAATTGTGTAGCCGAAAGTGGGAGTATTGTGTCAGGAGGTTAAAAGTCAACAAATTGAATCTCAACAATTCGAAAGATCAACTATTTCGAAAGCTCAACAACTTCGAAAGTTCACCTTTTCTCCTAAATAACTTCGAAAGATCAGCTTTGTTTTGTTTCGAAGGATCAACATCAACAACTTCGAAAGATCCATCAACATCAACGATTTCGAAAGATACATCATTATCCCCAATGATTTCGAAAGATCAGCATATATTGAATCGAAAGATGTTGTGAATCGAAAGATCTTTCATACCCCGAAAGATATATTCGAAGGATCATCCTTCGGTGGTGGTCACAGGGTATTCAATCGCACAACATTTGTTTGAATCGCACAAGCATGTTTAATCGTACAAGAAGTTGGGCCTAACTTATATTGATTTGGGCTTCACATATTGAACTGGGCCGATTTGTTTTGTTACACAAAACATTGGAGTCGCACAAGGTTATTGGATTTCGGTGGTGGTCACAGGTCATCCAATCGTACATCTTAATTTCAGTTGCACAATATTGATTGGCTCGCACAAGATTTGTCCACTCGCACAAGAAAACTGGGCTCGCACAACACAGAATTGGGTTTCTACTTGGGCCTTCGTTTCGTCGATCAGTGATTTGTTTCATTAACATCTATTAAACACTTGTGTTTAGTCAACTAACCAGTCTTTGTTTCGTGGGTCGTTGTTAAACATTGTCAAAATTAAAAAAAAAAAAAAAAAAAAAAAAAAATGAATCCGGCCTGGGGTACTCCGTCAAATACAGAAAACAAGTATAGAAGCATGGATTTATTTACAGAAATGTATTTTGGAACTCCGTCTCCGGATACAGCTTCCTCAAGACCAACGGAGTTTGTCACAATCACAAATTGGTATGGCGCTCCAATACAAGTTCCAGTAAAGCCAACTCCAAAAACAGACATGTACGGAAATCCGCTTCAACCAGTTCCTCAACCGGTGCCTCAACAGCAAACCCAAAGGCCTCCTGTGACAACTGATCTACATGGCAATCCCATTCAAGTTCCTGTTAAGCCAGCTCAGCATGGGAACCAGAACCCTTTCGAAAATCAAGACAACCAGCAGAATCAGAACAGGAACAATGAGTGTACGCTGATACCTGTCAACAACCAAAGCCAAGCAGGACCATCAAATGCTAACCAGGCACTTGTGGTTCAGATAGGCGAAGATGGTGATTGGTCAATCCGTTTGAGTAGTGATGCTCCAAATGGAACCGCTTGTTTTGCTGAGGTTGTCAAGGATCTTAAACACGCCAGTGGTGAAGAATCTTCCACCAATGGAGGTGAATCCTCGGGAAATAATGACAGATCTGAACATGACAGTAGTTCAGATGAAGATGTTTCAACTTCAGTTGAGGATGATACAACTTCAAGTTCAAGCGAGGATGGATCTGAATATGAATCATCAAGGGAGGTTGTTGATTCTGATGCAGAAAGGTCAAAATCTGAGAGTTCATCAAGTCAGGTATGTGTCGATGAACCCACTGCTGTAAATTGTGTTAATTGTGATAGATTGCATGTTAAATGTGCTGATTTAGATGCAAACATGTCTGAGTTGCAAGGCAAACATGATGCTTTACAAGCTAGTTTGTTTGATTTGCAAGACAAACATGTTTCTTTGAATCATAAGTGGTGTGAGTTGCAAAGCAAACACGAGGCTTTGCAAGAGAAATATGATGTGACATACATCCACAATCAGAAATTAACCGTGGATCTTTCTAAATGCACTGAAGCCAACATGTTTTATGTAAACCATGAAAAGAACTTTAAGTCGATGATTGAAACCTTAAAGAAAGATAAAACCGAGCTGACAAAAATGGTTTCCAGAAAACAAACTGACATAAATTTGTATATCACACGTCTTGAGATAATGCAAAAAGAGATGGCTTGTGTTAAAACCGAAAGTGAGGCGATCCGACTCAAGTTAGATAGCTATTTAAGCTCTAGCTATGTGTTGGATCACATCATTGATGTTCAGAAAGAGAAACGGGATGTCACATGCATAGGTTACAAGAAATGTCCACCACCCGTGAGAAACAATTATGATGCCATGCCTGATGAGGAATATAGAACTCACTTTGAGCCATCCGTTCCTCTAGATGTTAAGGAATTTGCAGCAGAATGTGCAACAGGACTCGGATACAAGAAGGAAGTATCATCAGATTTAGATGTGTCAGCAGATACATGTGTGTCATCTGCTGAACTGAAACAGAATCCTCCAGTTGTGATATACAGTGAGGCTTCTGATTCTTCTGATGATGAATCTGATGATACTGATTCGGAAAAGTCTGATGCGGTAATCAAAGAAGAGGACATACCTCTTGAGAATCATATTCTATGTGATCCTCCCGCAAAACCTGCTAAGACTGTTCCAACCGAGTCCACATCTGCCCAAGAGTCGGAGAGTGTGGATTTGCTGTACACTCTTGTTGGTGATGATAAAATTTACTCAGACAAAGATTTTCCTATAAAGAATGTTAATCAATCTTTAATAAGTAAAGTTTTTGAAAATTCGACAAGTAAGTTTTTGGGAAAGACAGGATCACGTGTTACTGTAACACAGTGCCCTCCTATCCCAAAGGCCGAAGTTCGAAAACAATTTGGCAATCAAAAGTTACCAACAGTGCAAAAACAGCAAAATCATGCCAAATCAAAAGGTAAAACACCGACTCAAAATCCAAGGAAGCCGAATCAGAAGAAGAAAAAGAATGTGAACTTTGTGAAATCTAAGGGAACGGACAAAATTGCAAATTTTGAGAACCAATCTAACTTAGATTTTGTCCAAAAAGTAACAGTAATGAAAAGGAATGAACCGAATAGTTCAAAACCTAGTACCTCGAGAACACAAAGTTCATCATCGGCAAGACGATCACATGATACTTCGGGGTTTGTTGAACGAAGATCATGTTTTGAATGTGGTACAATTGGACACATAATTCGAAACTGTCCGTATCTTCATAAGTTGAAAGCAAAAATTGATGCCCCCCATGGTAACAATTACCATAAAAGATTTGTTTCACCAAAACAAGACCCTCGTCTTGTTAAACAACAAGAAGTGAAACAGAAAAGGAAACAAAGAAAAGAAATTGAAAAGGTTTTAAAACCGGAGGTTTCCCAAACAAAATCTGTTAAATCAAATGTTAAACATGAAGAACAAAAACAGATTTGGAAACCAAAACCAGTAATTGTTTCAGGGGGAGCTACATCAATTCCGAATCATCGGGAAATGGATGTCACAATCCTCGATGATGACGGTCGACCCAAGTCTGTGAAGGCTTGGGTCCCCCTCTCCAACTAATCTCTGAATGAGTGTGCAGAATGTTCCAGGAGGAACTATTGATAGTCGTAAGATTGTTGATAGTGGAGCGTCCTTGCACAAGATAGGCGACAAAAGAAATTGTTGCCTTTGATGGAGAGAGGAGAAAAGAAGACAAACATTCCGATGAAGGAATGATGGTGAAAGAATGTGGTTGAATGAAGTGAAAAATTCGACCAGATGAAATATGTTCCAAAGTTTGGTTGTTATGGTTTTTGATTGGGTCAACATGAAAGATTCTAATGAAAAGTACGCGCCTGTAACACGTCTGAAGCTTTTCGAAGATTCATGGATTTTTCTTCCACAAGAAGTTCAAAGTCCACAAGATGAACGTGTAGGGTACTTTTCTCTACGGTGTGACTGAAGAAAATATGTTGGTTGATCAAACCAAACCGGGTGTGCGGATGCCTTGGCGTGGATTGAACAACCGCACACTACTTCTCAAGAGAAAGACAAAGACCTTCGCTGGTGAAATGTGGAAGACCAGCCGGACCCAGAGGTTTTTGATCTTGTTGCTGTCAAGAGATTTCTCAGTGGCTACAAAGAATCGACTTTGAAGTCCACACCGGGTGGATATCCAGTTTGGGAGAGCACTCAGATTCCTTGCAATGCACGAAGCAGTTGCAGGATACGGTTTTGAATTACTAATCTCTCCTATACTTGTCGATATTTAAGCTACTTTATAATTTACTATCCTCTCTTACAGCACTCTTTGACCAGACACGTTGATCTCAAATATCACCTCACACGTGATTGTTTCAATATGAAACTCGTCAATGTTGTCATGGTCCACACCGATTTCCGACGTGCCAACTCATTTTCTCCAAAATTCGATATATCATTTCTGATTAACTTAATTTTGGTAAAGGGCACTGAGGTAAAACATGAGTTAAAACCAACATCGGAAAATCATTTTTGTAAATACCTTTGTCTTAGTTTGTTGATTTTAGGGGGAGTAAATCCAAAAATTTGAAAATCCAAAAACATCGAAAAATTTCAAAAACACAAAAACAATAGAAAAACAAAAATGAGTTTCCTGGCGAGCAAAAGAGAAAATGATAGTACATCAGTGGTCTGTCCAAACCTCTTTAAACCTTAAAATGAAAAACGATAAGCAGCTCTATATAAGATGTATCGGTAGGCTCACAATCATTTTAAAGTGTGCAGGGTGATATAAACTTAAATCGACTGAAGACTGGGTGGGAACCATTCATTGGCATATGGTCTTGGTACCGAAATTTCGTTTGAGAGATTGCCGAGGTTCTGAGATATTCGGTCTTTATGCTGCTTATCATCTGGGTATCATGGTTGTATCTTTTACCGAAAAATAACGGGGACGCAAGTCTAGATCTTCCATGATACTATACATACGTGTACATATTGCATTCGACCTCAATAAGTGATCAACAATCACATGTCCAAACAAAATAAGTGATAAAATATCACATTTATCCGGGAGTCAAGTTCGTCTCTCTGCTGTACGAAAGTACTGACCTGTTCACGGACTTGCTCCTGTGCCCTCATGCATCGAAAATCAAGTTCCTCATCAATAAGTGATTATATCACATAGGGCTTGTTTTCAAATCAAAATAAGTGAGAATCTCACATCATATACGGTCAAACAGATGATAATCGGTATACTCACCGGTAAGATGAACCCTCGTGCATACCTTGATACGGGAATGTGTCGTGATGTGGATGAACACCGGTCGGTAAGTATAAATCATACCTTAACGTATCCCCTCGCCATGATTACATCTGATAAGTTGAGCTTAAGTGGACAACAATACCGATAATTGTTATAGGATGCTTATCTTAATGTTATCTAATAGAACAACAAGAGCGTTTTGACATGACCGTACACTGATATGATTCTCTTACCCTCGAAACTCACAAAAAAAAAATGTCTGTAAATATTTATTTACTGCTTTCAGTCTTTAAATTTGAAATATTCAAAAATACCAAAAAGATTTTATGTGTGTTTTAATATAAACCTTATAAAAGCCAAAAAGATTTTATTTCTATCTTATTTTCGATCGTACGATGTTGGAGCTCAAGTCTTCGTTACCTGAAACCTGAACGAAAACCGAAAACGACTAAATCTTCATAAACGGTCGAAATTTGCAAGTTTTGAAAGTTAAAATTGAAATTGATAAAATTTGTTAAACTTTCAAACTGTCGGACGGTGTTTGCTTAAACAATGGTCACACGTGTGTCGTTTGTTTATGTTTACTATATTCCAAGCGGTTGTTCTCATTACGCGTTTAGATTTCTTGCATGTGCAGATTCTAAAGGCTAGGAGAACATGATCGATGACAAGCTTCGGAATGAAGACACGACGTGAAGGCACTCAAAAGACAAAGATGATGGAGTTGCCGCTGACCTTCAACACCACAAGGATCTCAAGTTGTAAAGATCAAGACATTCACGAGCATAACTCAAGGGAGAGCTTATGTTAAGGGGGAGTTTGTCAACACACTTCCTACATGATACGGGTAGTTTGTTGATACACTTTCTGCTTTCAAGACGTGAAGACATTGAAGATCCTCCGACATTGAAGATATGGAAGTTGAACCTCACGAGTAGCGTCCAAGGGGGAGTTTGTTGATACATATTATGTGGACGCGACTTGGTTCGGTTCAACTTGGTTCGGTTCGACCCGGTTAGGTTCGGCTCAAGCCCGACGTCACGACATTCCTCCATCGTGCGTCCCAGAGTTCGTCACGCGAAGCACGGAGAGCCGAGGACGTTTCCCGCTTGACACATCATGCTGACATCATCATGATGATGTCATGATGATGTCACTATGTTGACTAAACTTCAAATATTGGAACATGTTGAATTCTTGTACGTGCATGCTTAACAGTTTGCATGTTGGGCTTCTTTGTCACATGGGCCAAACAGTTACATTGTTGTAAATGTCTGAGTCGAAGGTTGGGCAATCGAAGGATTATGTCTATCCTTCGATGAGCTCGAAAGTTGTCCCCCGAAGGTTACTGATGGACTTCGAAGGATATGCCATCCTTCGAAGTGTTTGTGGATCCTTCGATGGCTTCATGATCGACAGATCATCTTTCGGGCAGTTCACATGATCCTTCGACATGCAACCTGTGCTGGGCATATATATACCCATTCAGTGTGTGTGAGAATAGATAGACGAGAGTTGAACACTAGACAAGTGTGAGAGCATACTGTAAACACAGAGAGCACACGAGAGGTTGAGAGAGTTTACATATTACGTTTGTAAACATTGTTCTGTAACTGATTCCGCGTTTAATACAAGATGTGTTAATCGTTGATACCGCGTGTGTTATCTTTACTTGTTTTCGTCTCTATCTCGGTTTGCTGATCTTGTTGGATTCCGCACAACAAGATCGGTTCGTATACAAGGAAGTAGGCGTTTAGATCCGTATCCGGACACGGGGACCTACAAAGTTTTTGATAATACCGAAGGTTTCGCTCTTGTGTGCCATGAACGCCACCCAAGAAAATCTTGAATAATCATCAGTTATCACGAGGCAATATTGATCATTCCTAATACTTTTGTGCTTGACAGGACCGAATAAATCCATGTGCAAACGTTCAAGAGGAACAGCCACCGTGTTGATTTTCTTTGTAGGGTGTCTCTTCTTCGTTTGTTTTCCTTTCTGGCACGAGACACAGATGTCTTGAAGATGGAAGTTTTTAAGAGGAACACCATTCACTAATTCATTTGACACCAAATGATTCATTTTGCGTAAGTGAATGTGACCCATTCGTCTGTGCCAAGAGATTGAGTCTTTTTCTGTGGCTTTGGAAACGAAACAAGTTGCTTGTGCAGACGTTGTGATAGCTTGGCTCATATCAAGGACATACAAATCATTTATCCTTGGAGCCGACAAGAGAATCCATTCTTTCGGAATTTTGAAGCCGGGTTTCAGCACATAACATCCATTTGCATCAAAGTGTAATGAGAACTGCTTATCACAAATTTGAGAAACACTAAGAAGATTGTGATCAAGTTGTTGTACGAAGTTGATCTTATCAAAGCTAACAACCCCGTTGGAAATCATTCCTTCACCCGTAATATATCTGCCTTTATCTCCAGCAAAAGCAACATAACCTCCTCTAATAGATTTAACGTCGTAGAGAAGCTTCATGTCGCCTGTCATGTGCCTGGATGCCCCACTATCAACAATCCAATGACTACTGATAGTTCCTCCTGGAACACCCTGCACATGAACTCACATGATTAGTTGGAGATGGGGACCCAAGCCATTGTGGTCTTGGGTCTTCCATTTTCATCAACAACAATAACTTCTATTCTTTGATGATTCATAAATTGTGATGGTCCCTTTGAACTTGTGGTCAATTTAGGTTTCCATATCTGTTGAGTTTTACCAGTTTGATTGTTTGAAAATTTAACTTCGTGATTGTTTGAAGTTTTTGAAAATTTTGTGCTTTCTGGTTTAACTGAAACAGATTGTTTTTTAACCACATCAGTTTTAAGTGCTTTTTCAATCACATTGACTTGTTGGCGTTTCTGTTTCTTTTCCCTTTCTCTTACAAGTCGGGGATCTTGTTTTACAGAAACAGATCGCTTTTGGTGATTGTGTTCACGGGGATCATCTTCTTTGGCTTTTAATTTATGAAGATACGGACAATTTCGAATTATATGTCCAATTGTACCACATTCGAAACATGATCTTCGTTCAACAAACCCCGAAGTATCATGTGATCGTCTTGCCGATGATGAACTTTGTGATCCCGAGGTACTAGGTTTTGAACTATTTGGTTCATTTCTTTTCATCACAGTTGCTTTCTTGACAAAATCTAAGTTAGATTGGTTTTCAAACGTTTCAATTTTGTCCGTTCCCTTAGATTTCACAAAGTTCACATTCTTGTTCTTCTTTTGATTTGGCTTCTTTTGACTTTGAGCCGGCAATTTTCCTTTTTGTTTGTTATGATTTTGCTGCCTTTTCTCTGTTGGTAATTTCTGATTGCCAAATTGTTTTCTAACTTCAGCCTTTGGGATAGGAGGGCACTGTGTTACCACAACGTGTGATCCTTTCTTTCCCAGAAACTTACTTGTCGAATTCTCAAAAACTTTACTGATTAGGGATTGATTTACATTCTTAATCGGAAAATCTTTGTCAGAATAAATTTTATCATCACCAACAAGAGTGTACAGCAAATCCACACTCTCCGACTCTTGTGCAGACAAGGACTCGATTGCAACAGTCTTAGCGGGTTTTGCAGGAGGATCACACAGAATATGATTCTCAAGAGGTATGTCCTCTTCTTTTATCACCGCATCGGACTTTGCTGAATCAGTATCATCATCAGAAGAATCAGCATCCTCTACAACAACTGGAGGATCCTGATTCTGTTCAGCAGAAGACACACAAGTATCTGCTGACACATCCGAATCTGATGATACCTCTTTCTTGTATCCGAGTCCTGTTGCAAATTCATTAACATCTAGAGGAACATATGGTTCAAAGAAAGTTCTATCCTCCTCGTCAGGCATGGCATCATAATTGTGTCTCACAGGCGGTGGACATTTCTTGTATCCAATGCATGTGACATCCCGTTTCTCTTTCTGTACGTCAATGATGTGATCCAACACATAGCTAGAGCTCAAATAACTGTCTAGCTTAAGTTGGATCGCCTCACTTTCAGTTTTCACACAAGCCATTTCCTTTTGCATTACCTCAAGACGAGTTATATACAAATTAATGTCAGTTTGTTTTCTGGAAACCATTTTAGTTAACTCGGTTTTATCTTTCTTTAATTTTTCAATTACCGATTTAAACTCCTTTTCATGGTTTTCATAAAACATGTTGGCTTCAGTGCACTTCGAAAGATCAACGGTCAATTTCTGATTGTGAATGAATGTCACATCATATTTCTCTTGCAAAGCCTCGTGTTTGCCTTGCAATTCACACCACTTCTCACTCAATGAAACATGTTTGTCTTGCAAGTCAAACAAACTAGCTTGTAAAGCATCATGTTTGCCTTGCAACTTAGACATGCTTGTCTCTAAATCAGCACATTTAATACTCAATATGTCACAATTATCACAACTAACAGAAGTGGGTTCATCGACACATACCTGACTTGATGAACTGTCGACATTAGCCATAAAGGCTGAATGGAGAGAAGACGAAGAATAAGCAGCTTGATCCACCAAAATAGATCTTCTATCAGTTCCTGCTGCGGCTTCCTCCAAAAGTTCATCAATATCTACATCAACTAACGCGCTAGATGTCTCATCCACATGATCATTACCTGAAGTGGAGGATTCTTTATCTGAGCTTCCACTATAATCGGAGCTGTCTTCATCTTCAGAAGATTCACCACCATTGGCGGAAGATTCTCCACCACTGGCGTGATTTAAATCCTTTACGACTTCAGCAAAACACGCTGTTCCATCTGGAGCATCATTTCCCAACTGAATTGACCAATCACAGCCTTCATCTACTTGAACCACAAGTGCCTGGTTGGCATTAGATGGTCCTGCTTGACTCTGGTTGTTGACAGGCACCAATGTGCGCTCATTGTTCCTTACTTGGTTCTGATTTGCCCTGTTGCCTTGACCTCTGAAAGGATTCTGGTTCCCATGCTGAGCTGGCCTTGTACATTCCCTTTTAAAATGACCCCGTTCACCACAATTGAAACACTTAACAGCCTGCTTATCAAACCCATACTTGGTGTCTTTCTTGCTTTCCAAGCTGGTTCTGCCAGTTCTTTCCATGAAATCCTTTGCTCGCCTAACAGCACTGGCAAAGGCCCACTTGATGTCCATCATCTCCATCTCCTCTTTATCGATCTGCTGATAGTCTTCTTGAGTCAGATTAATGTTGCCAATCTGACCTTCCACTAATCCACAGTATGCACTCACCAAAGTGTTTAGAAGCTCCATATGTTCTTTTGCTACTTCAACACTGACTTTAGAGAAACTTGAGGTGTCGAGCCGTACTGTATTTGGCTTTGATTGCTGACTAGCAGATGATGTGCTTCCATAACATGCTTGCTGTTGAGGAGGAAGTGGATTCCCGTATAAATCTGTTGGTCCGGTAGATCGAACAGGTAATGGATTTCCGAACATATCAGTTGCTCTGATAGGTCGTTGGCTTTGCTGTTGTGGTACTGGTTGAGGGACTGGTTCAAGCGGATTTCCATACATGTCTGTTGTTGGAGGAGGATTGCCATACAAGTTAGTGCTAGACACAAACGCTGTTTGAATTGGAGCGTGTGAAGAAGGTTTTGTAGAAGTGCTAGAAGTTCCATAATACATATCAGGATTTTGTGGCACTGGAACTCTTTTCGCCTTGAGAGTTTCTTCCTGATTCTTGTTTTCCAGGAGTTGAGCAAAGTCATTGAAGTTTGTTGTAGCTAAAGTGCCATTGTACTTCATGATTTCCAGGAAAGTACTCCATTGAGGTGGCAGTGCATCTGCAAACTTTTTCACTACCTCTGCTGAAGTTGTTACAACCCCAATATTTTCCAATTCAGTCAGCAAATGATTAAATCGACTTGTCAAATCTCCTAAAGATTCATTCTCCATACAAGTAAAACCATCAAACTCTTTCTTTAGCAGGTCTTTTCTCAATTGACGTGTCGCTTCATTTCCTACGCCCCTTATCTTCAATGCGTCCCACAACTTCTTCGTTGTCTTGAAACTGACAAATTGATGATAAATATCTTTGCTTAAAGCCTGAGTAAGAATGGCATACGCTTTCTTCTCTAAGTCATAGACCTTCTTCTGATCTTCCGTAAGATCGGCAAACGTAGCAGCAGATGAAGCGGCAACCTCTATTGTTTCATCAAAATCTGTGATGAAACGCAACCACAATTCTGTATTTTGACCAAGGACGTATGTATGAAATCTGCCAAACCATCCCGGATATTCACTTAAGTGCATCAACTTTGGAGGCCTATTCAAACTTCCCGTTTCACTCTCGCTTAACAAAATGCTTTGAATACTTGGAGTTTGATTTGATACGAATGCCCATTGACCGGTAGATATAGCATTAGCTTGCGAAGATACAGGTACGGGAGATTCGGCCCATGCAGGAGATAAACTGGTATTTGTATAGTTTCCCGAGTCCGGAGTCGGAGTACCATAATACATTTCTGTATTTATCGGAACACCCCACATCGAATTCATTTTTGATGAAGAAAAATTGTTACACTAGTTCTCTCGGGTTCTCCTTGTCAACAACCAACCAGCCGAAGGATCCCTTATCGAAAGACGAGAAAAACACAAACTTGTTAAACTTAAACAGACTAGGATCGAAGGATCAATACTTGTTCGAAGGATCAACAGTGTTTCGAACAATGATTTTGAAGGATTCTCCAAACGAAAGATCCTTATCTTTCGAACCAGAACAGTAAATCGAAAGATGTATCCTTTGAAAAGATTCCTTGGATCGAAGGATAAGTCACAGACTTCGAAGGATGTTCGAAGGATGATTATCTATCGAACTTCCTTTGATCGAAAGATGATCTTTCGACTTCGAAGGATATCCTTCGATCGGTACTGACACAGTTGACAAAAGTGACAGGTTGGTGAAAAAGGTGATGGGTTGGTAGAAATCTTTTGGCAGAAAGTATGGTTAGACCATACTTTTTACCAAAACAAGATTTGAACAAATAAAATATTACTTCTTATCAAGAAAAACCGGTCACCGGAGTAAGCCGGAATTTGGCCGGAAATTACCAAACTTCTTAAAAACAAGTTTTTAAGTTACCCAAACCGTCCTTTAACACACCTGGTAAGTTTAGAACACGTTTTTACGTCTAGAAAAGCGAGAAAAACACTAAAAACGGGTGCTAAACCATGTGAGTTTTTGTCCAAACACTCCAAAGTCTTGTATAAACTCGGTTTTTAACAAGGAAAAGAGCCACGGCTCTGATACCACTTGTAGGTCCCTCGGAGGATGAGGTTAAACCTTATCCTTGTTATGTTTAACACACTAGCAAGTGCGGAATCCAAGCTAGAATGCAAACCGATAGTTTATATGAGAACACAAGCGACAAAGAGAAAGGTAGACACACGAGATATCAAAGTTTTCTCTTGTATTTCAGTGGACACGGTTACAGCCCTTTACCCAACTGAAAATGCTCTCTACAAGACCAAGTTCACTCACTTCTCACACACACCTGTGAAGTGAACACATTACATGGATATATATATCCATCACAGCACGTCTGGTCGAAGGATCAGATAGACTGATCGAAGGATCATCTATCGATCTGAAACCTGTCGAAGGATCCACATATACCTCGAAGGATGATATCCTTCGAGGTCTATCAACATCCATCGAAGGTTTATCTTTCGAGCTCATCGAAGGATATAAACAATCCTTCGATGACTCATCCTTCGACACAAACATCTTACAAACAATGTGTTAACTGTTTGGCCAAGTCAAACCAGGAGGATGGTTGGCTTGGTCAAACTTACATCGAACACACATATTAACAAACCTAAGACGTAAACCAGACTAACACAAGACATCGTTTGGTATCATGACAAAATACAGACAAAGTACAGACACAAGTGCACCAACCCAAATCATAGACATTTTCATAAAGCGTTATCAACACAATGACTGTTGTTTTTTTTTTTATTACTTTTCAAGCTACAGATCATTCCCCGGCTTTAGTTTGCGGGGGAATATTAGACACAATATAAATAAGTTATACCAGAGGGTATATTTAATAAATACATAATGGGTATAAATACTCTATGAAAATCTAAACTTGTACAACATTTTCTCAATCAATACAATTTACCGTTTTGAAAAATATTCAATGAACTTAAAAGAAGGTTGCGAGTGGCTAGGTGGGGCTTACCAGCCATGGAAGAAGTAAAAAAAGTGATAATATCAAGTGAAAAAAATTCTGTTTGTTATTTCGCATACACATTTAACCTTTGATAATGGAAAGTTTTAAACATGAACCGAAAAAAAGTTAAAATTTTGTTATCTACATATAACTTGAACTTTAAAAAGAATGATATAGACATTTTTATCATTGGTTGGCCAAATATATCATGCAAGTAATTACCAAAATTTGGTATGAAAAGATGAATCACTTGAAGCTAAAATGGTCTTCCACTAAGTTCCAATCTTTCCACTTGCTTCTTCTTGTCCCTTTCTATTGGAAGGTTCACCATGAGCGTATAATCCCCACTCACATATATACGTCCGTATGTTTATATACACGCGCACATTCACTCACACAGTCACACACATCTGAATGATAGTTATAGGTCAACTTTGGATTATGGGTTTATGCCTGTTTTTGCAATTTACCTTTATATATATATAAACAACAAATAGAAATATCATAGTTGAAACTTGTACCTTTAAGTTTTAAAATATATATTATTAACAAGTAAAAATTGAGTTAAATGTGATAAATGTTAATTTAAACAGATAATGTATGAAAATTATGAGATTATTAATATTTTTTAGTTGCTAATAACTAGTATGAATATTCTTTTGATATATAACTTAAAATTTAAAATCGTCTTAATATATATAAAGTTGTTTGTTTCATGGATTCTTACGATTAATATGTTTACTGTATATAATCGATTTGTTAATGACTGGAAGGACCAAAAGTGGCTAAGAGTTGGTGGAGGAGAGATGGTTTCGTTTCTGATTTTCATAATTTGTAAATATTATCTTTTATTTTTAACATTGAATATTATTATTGTATTCAATTGAAATTTAAAAATAAGAAGAAAGTAATTTAAGGTATACTTTAAACAATTTACTCGGACGAAAGCAAATAAATGAAGATGATTTAAATCGTTAACGATTTACCAACAAATCACGATGAAAACTAGTACAAAAAATAGAACAAAGGAAATTTAAAAGACAATCGGTTATTGGTCTCTGATTACTTACTTATTACCAACGATACCATAAACTCAAGAAAAAAGTATTGCCAACGAATTACTGATGAACACCAATGCGGGTGAGCCCGGATCTAGTCTTTTTGCCAAATGCCAATAGAAGTTCCGTTGGTAATTAGTCGCTATTTTGAAGATACAATTTTGGATAAGATTACCGTCCAGACTTTTTAGTCATTTATCGATGAGGGCCATTAGCAAAGGCTATTTCCGTCAGCAATCCATTACTTATACTAGGATAAGATTTTCGCCCTGACTTTTTAGCCTTCTGTCGGTAATCTGTCGATATCTTGTCAGTAAGGATTCATTGGCAATCTGTCACAAAAAATCTCTAAAGGTTGGTTTATTTTAGATTCAAAAGAAGTTAAATAAACTCTATATATCTTTCACTAAGTAAACAGGATCTATTATATTTTAAACTTTTTCTTTGAATGTAATATAGTAAAATTATAATTTTCATTCAGATTCTATTGCATTTAAAAATATTAATGATAACCCATATTTTACTTACAACTGGATTAATTCTATTTTTCTTTCTGTTTTGTAGTTGATAAAGTAGATATTAAATCTAGTTTTGGGTTAAATTGGATTGGAGTTAAAGAACTTCATAATCACACAATTTGAAAATTGACTTCTTGAGTTCAAATTAATTTGTCACTATTTATTAAGTAAACTAAGAAGTCTTCACCATTTTTTTTGAAAGGCGAATTTCTTTAATCCTGTCATCTGTAGGACTTGAACCTAAGACCTCCTTCTTACAAACCCAGATGATTAAAGACTTTGACGTTGCCAGTGAACCCAAGAAGTATTCACCATGGTAGCGAAAACCAAAATATAATTAAATTTGAATTTTCAAAGTCAAAAAGGTATCTCTAAATTTGAAAAAAAGTGAACTAATGATAACACAGCAGTGGTCCTTGTGGATGTAATCTAGTTAGACCCTTAATCACGTGAAATTTATAAAATTATGCCTTAATTAACTGGAAAACCACTTCTACCAGATTCATAATCCTACTCTTGTCGTTCATGAATCCAAATTCTTATAAAAAGAACTGTAACTAATCTAGCATCTTAAACTAATGGTATAAACCATTAATTAAAACTCCATATATAATTATAAGAGTACCCATAAAGCCCTGGTTTTGAGCTCACAAGGAGAGATGTTAATAAAGAAATACTAACTTGATCGGGTTTTGCAAGAGGGGATCTATTGAGAGGAGGGGAGGACGGAGAGGGGCGTCCTAGCTTGTTCATGAATATGGTAAAGCACAATTCAGCCTGTGTAGCCGGACTAGCGACATTAGTCGGTAAACCCATTGCTGATGATCAGAGGTCACTATAACAAATAAATCATGAGATTTTTCTTCACCATGAGCTACCATCTTAACTAGCACGACGCGGTGTTTTGTTAGTTATTTGGGTAAGGTGACATGAGGTACCACCCCACAACACCTAAGAAGTGTAAACAAGTTATTTTTAACACAAACTGCTTAAGTGTATTCTACATAAAAATGTAATCTTTTCCAAAGCTAATTGAAGATTGCAAGGATAAAAATACCCTTTATAGATGATTTTTAACTAGTTATTAGCTACTTTTTAATATTATATTTTATCCATTATGCATAATATTGCCACCTCTCCTGTTCCTACCACTCAAATTCATTAGCTATAAGTATAATTTACCCGCTTAAAATATATATTTTGACAAAGAACCTCAAAACCCTAGTCCAAAACTTTTAGGTCTTTGTTGTACGTATTCTTTATTATTAGCATAGAGTTTTTAATTCACCATGAGATTTTTCAAGAATACCCATGCTTACAACTCGTAACGAGTGGTCACAGTTCTCTCTGTCTCAATTATTAATAAGTCTTTAGACAACAAAACATGACCCATGTCTTTTGTTTTCTAGCATTTGGAAGGAGTATCTATTTCCTTCTTTCTGTTTGTTTTCCATCTTCTTCTTCACCTTCACAAACCAAAAACAAAAACAACAAAAACACCGCATAATTATTCTTTCCTATTTGGTTTCAAATTTTCTCAACGTTTTTCGCATTAGACCGGTCACAAGAATGAGTTGATGGCTTCTGGAGTTCAAGTTATGGAGAAACCAATACAACTTCAACAGCAACAACAACAACCACATGAAGCATTAAAGTGCCCGCGGTGTGATTCCTCAAACACAAAATTTTGTTACTACAACAACTACAGTTTGTCGCAGCCACGACATTTCTGTAAAGCTTGTAAACGGTATTGGACTAGAGGTGGCACCTTGAGGAATGTCCCGGTGGGTGGTGGCTGCAGGAAGAACAAAAGAGTCAAGAAACCGATCACTACTAGTGTTCATGCTGTAGCCACCCCATCACCGGTTAATCATCGTCAAACAAACCCTAACCCTAACCCTAATCTTGATCGAAATCCGATCCCATCTTCCACTACTACAAATAGTAACACCAACCATCATCTCAACCCCTTGTTTTACGGGTTATTGCCTCAAAACCCTAACTTCCCTAGATTTGATACTAGGGTTTCTAGCGTAAACGAAATCCTAGTTCCCGGTTATGATCTTATTCAACCTCATGTTAATGCAACCGGGTTAGGGTTTTCGTCTACGGGTGCTGGAGGTTCACTTGTGGCTAATCAATGTCACAATTCAAATATAACCTTTTCAAGCTACAACCCATCCATGTATTGTGGTGGTTCGACTTCTAGCTCCACTAGTGCTCCCACCATGGCTTCTCTCTTAGCTTCAAGCTTTAATCAACAGCAAAGATACATGGGGTTTGCAGCCTACGATGGTGGTTCAATGGTTAAAGATCTGAAAATGGAAGACACACAAAATAGGATGGAATGGAGTACTAACAATTTTCATGACCAAAATAAGAATGATCAAAATGATCAAGCTGCTGTTTCTTCTGATCCGAATTCTCTTTTATGGGATTCCGAAGGGGGAGGCTGGCTTGATCCAACGAATAACATCGGTTCTTAGGTTTCTTCCTTGATCTAATCCCAAAAGCACCCCTACACAAAGTTTTCTTCCAGTTCTAATCTTTTTTAATTTTCCTTTCACTTCATCACCTTGTTTTTCACTCAACTTTCATCATGTTTTAGTTAGTATAGGAAAATTCATGTCAAAGCATTGATGGGAGGGGATCGGATCGGAGCTATCATGTCAGCTAGCAAACGTAGATTTCAGTTGTTTTAGTTTTACCGCAAACAAGGCTGGAAATTAAAATATATATATTGATTTTGCGCTGAGAGGAACCTCGATCCGCTTCGTCTCATCAACCCAAGTTCGATCATCAAGAATGCAAGACAATTTCATCAAGAACTTGGGTTCAATACTCCTGGTGTGTTCTTCTATCTTTTTTTTTGTATATACAAGTATTTATGTTTTTATAAATTAGGTTTGTGGTGGTCTGTTATGAGGTGGATATTATTCAATACTTTAGTTTTTTTCTTTATGGATTAAGAGGGAAAGAATGGCGGTATATTGGTATAGAAGAGAGGGGATGTGTATAATTTTGAATCTTACATTTTAAGTTCAGATGTTTGAATTTTATTGTGTTACTCGTGTCATCAAACATTCGTGGTTTTTCGATAACGCTGGTTATTTAACGATCGCAATACCCAGTTTTCTTATACTGTACCTAAATGACATATTATGATGTTGTATATGGTGTTTAACGTGGACAAAAAAAATCTAACTAAAAGTAATTTCGGCCGACATATCTAATGTGTTTATATGAGTTAACCAGGAATCTTAAAACCTTGGAACATGTCTCAGCTGAACTTTATAAGATTCTTTAAACTGTCTCTTGGAATGTGGAGCATGATGTACTTCAACTTTGGGTTATGTGTTCCATGTAATAAGTTTATAAAGCAATCTTGATTATAATATAAAGTAGAGAAGGTTTGATTTGAGTTATATATGTTACTTTTTGCTCTTTAATTATATCTAGTGATAAACTTGTACCTGGTTAGCTTAATTAGTGTGTTGAACAAGGTAAATAACATCATACTAGTAGCTATCGTTCGGTCACACTGGTCTTAGAAACCGAATGACATTATATAATAAAATCTATTTAATATGAACGGCACAACAAGTCTATGCATTTTCTAGCGCAATTTATGGGCTAATTAAATGGCCCACAATAGAATAGAAGGTTCATTAGGTTTTACACGTTTTTTCTTTGAATAGAGTTCCATTTCCTCTAAACCAAGAACAAATGGATTTGTTCTTTTGTTGCTTGAGTTTGTCAATGTTATGTAGTCATTAGTTTTTCTTTGTAAAATCAACACATTGTGTGCTCTTTCATCACAGATTAAACTAAGAAAAATAAACAAAGATATTGGTTAACAAGTTCCCGGTGTTGTCGTAGACCGTCGGTTTATTGACCGGTCTGCTTATTGCCTGTTAACCGATGCAACCGAGTTGATGTCTCATCAGACTTTAACAGGTTCAATTATTAAAAAAAAAAAACATTGTGAATACTAGCGCTATCCACAGAACTTTAGGGAAAACAATTTTTTTTTTAAATCTATATGGTGATTTTGCACTAGTCATGGTGGTCCAAATGAACTATCTTCCTCATGTGCAACCCAATGAACTAGCTTTCTTAAAGTTGTTCTTCCACGTGACTCCATCCCACTTATGTCTCTGAAAACTTTAGTGAAAATGTTAAAGCTTTCCAATCTTTTATTTAACTTCAGAATAAGCTAAGCAGTGGCGGACAGGGGCGGACCTAGCCTTAATCGGGGGTAACCTCCGCTACGGCTTGGCTCGGAAAAATTTGACGTTTTTAGTGTAAATTTTGGAAAAATTTGATGTTTTTTCGATTTCGTTACGGCTTATTTATAAAACGTTACGGCTTGGCGTGAATCCTAGATCCGCCACTGGTGGCGGATCTAAGGGATCCTAGGAACCTCCTTGGTTTGGAAAAAAAATGGAAAAATTTAGTGTTAACCTTGTATGATTTGAAAAAAAAAAAAAAACAGTGAAAATTATTGAGAATCTAACAAAAGAAACCACTTGAAAAAAATTCCTGGTTCCGCCACTAAGAATAAGTCTATATGTTTGATAAAATCTAAACATTTTTCTTATATGTTACAATCAATTAATATTTTCATATCTAATCATATATTTTTTTCTAATAAGAAACTGTCTGGTAAACTCGTAAGATTCTATCAAAACCCTACTAACCAACAAGATCACATAAATCGCAGCTTGCTATTATGAACATTTGGTATTATACTCTCTTTGAATGACATCTTTCGGCGTCCATCCTTAAATAGTTAACTATGACATAATTCCGATCTACAAATAAACAACTTTTATAAACATATTAATATTATACAATGATTTGTATACTACGCATTATTAATTTTTACATCACAGTTTATATACCATTTTAGCACAGAAATGGGTTTACCTTTATGCGCATGCATATTATGATGCTTTAGCTTTTCTGTGGAGCATGATGAAACCAAACATATGTGCACCAAAGGTACAAGATCTTTTGTCATTAAAACAGCTTTGTGTACACCATATGTATAAAATTAAAACTGAAGAATGCTTTGTGAAAAAAAAAAATGAATTTATAATGCATTTGTTTTTGGTCTACAGTCTACACTTACCATCATCATATATGATCGACAATATGAGACTAACATGTTTGATCATTAAAGTTTTGAATCCAGATCAAGAACAGGAGTTAGGATTTTTCATTCATCGGTTGTCCAATTTTGTCATGTCGTTGATTCAAAGTCTAATTATTATAATGACTCATGCGTTTTCCAGGTAAGCTTTATAATTGGTATACATGTTAGGAATTTAAAGTGTGGAAGCAAGAACAAACACTCACCAAGTAAAAACAAAAGCAAACAATAAATATGAGAATAGATTTTGATATGGAAACCTCTGATTGAATGAGAGGAAAAACTACACGTGATTAGTAACAAGTCACAATTAATTAATGATCTATAATTAACAAGACAAGAATACAATGAGCCATGGGTGCATTGGTTGGAAAATTCGGGCCTTTGATCGAACACAAAGAACATGAGATGAATGAACACTACTTGATTCTTTTATTATAATAACCGAAAAACACAAATAAACCAATTACAAAATCTCTAACTATAAAGACCCAATCCTAAACCTATTAAGACTCCAACCTAATT
This sequence comes from Helianthus tuberosus, assembly GCA_030545235.1. Lineage (NCBI taxonomy): Eukaryota > Viridiplantae > Streptophyta > Magnoliopsida > Asterales > Asteraceae > Helianthus > Helianthus tuberosus. Next base: position 28,988,175 of record CM060438.1, on the reverse strand, counting down.
AAATAAGCACACGAAATAAACCCGATACATATCCAAACCCTTATTTAAAATTCAAACAACTAAATAGATAAATACTAAATAAACTCAAACTAACTTTATCTTCAAAGCCATCATTATCCGACCCATTTCACTAAATTAGGGTTAACTCTATTATTCTTCCCCTTAATCCAAATTTCAACCCATTTTTCATATTTCACTGTAATCGACAACTTCAATCCTTTCATCAAACCTCTCCTTTGCAAAGCCTCATGCTCTCGACCACCAACAAAAAGAAAAACAAACCTCCAGCTACTTTACTTTTTCGACTCGCTAAGGAGAATTCATCCACTTGCTATCATGATTCTCATGTGCATTTGGTTGGATTATTTTTTCCAAAAGACTGAACCGCCTTGCTATACTATTCTTATCCTGGGTGTGGAAGAAAGCTATTCTTAAGTTTCTGATCTACCTTGGATTGAAAACTGCTTATGTGTTAAACCCTATTTGTTTCGATTGAAACCATTATTGATCAACTCTCGCTCACGGCACCCGCCATCCCATTTTGGTAGCCCAATACTTTTGCCTTTTGGGATTGTTTGAGCCCCCGAAACATCACTTGATCCTTTGCCGACTAGTAGTAGACCATTGCTATCCCAGTCAGTACTCCTCTCACACTGTGTAACAAGAACCACCTTATCATCACCATCGTATAATATCTCATAGCCTCATTACTATTTTTGTTGTTCTGTTGTCTTATGCGATTAGAAAACTAAAAAATCAATTGTTTATGTGACAACAGGCAAAATAACAGGTAATTCCGCACAACTTAATCACTATTTAAATATACAATTATGTGCATTTGACTTAATTATGATATGATTGAGTTTTATAAGTGTCATACCCTCAAATTCCACATGTGGGGTTTTACGGCGAGGCGTGCGACTGACAAGGATCCAGCCACTAATCATGTTGAACCAAATATTAAAGTTTTAAAACCATCACCATCAGCACGATTAGTGATCAAAATTTAAAAGTCTAAAACAAAGTTTAAGTTAACAGCGGAAGTAAGTTTAAAAAAAATCCAGACACAAATCAAAACCACAAGTTGATAGCATAAATAAAATGTAAAGTTGGACAACCCACGACACTCCAACCATTGCAAGCCTCTGTCCAGCTGTACCTAACGACCTGCAAAACATGCAATAGTGTGTCAATATAAAATTGGTGGGTTCACAGTTTTGGTTAAGCGTAGAGCGTAAGCGTAAGTTCACATGCAAAGCGTTTTAAGTATGACTCTGGTAGCTAACCCTCGTCGAGCAACTAAACTGTGTGTACCGAATGCTGATGTTAATACTTTTTGTGACCTCATCAATGTTTATCCGCATTGATGCAATGAAAAAGTCAATAGTCCACACGTGGCTCCCAGCACGGTGTGAGGTTTGTCAAACCTAATAGCGCTATCAACTAATACCCCGCCTGCCAAGCCGACATACTAATCGGTAAAATGTGTAGGGACTTCCATATAGAGTTTTTGTTTTGTTTTGTTTTGTTTTGTTTTGTTTTGTGTATTATTCCATCTCCAGTGGATAGTATGTATGTGGTCCCAAACTAGGAACACGCGCGTAGCCCCTACCAGGGTTACCGTAAGTGTTTCCCAACCAGGGAAGTAAGTGTGTTGTCCCCAACCAGGGACGCATGCTTTAGTAAAGAGTTGTGAACTCACCTTAGTTTGCTCGGCTAGAAAATATGTGAATAGTAGCAGAAGTGGTCAACCACTTCCTGATATGATCACCATTTTAATTAGTTTGTGGTCACATATTTATACACGTATACTAACACATAACCATGAACCACATTGACACTTAATTATTTGTTCATTCCAGTATGTGCATGTGTTCATCTCATAACATGCAATCATGTTTTAGTGATATGTGCTTAGGTACTAAACAACAATCAACACCTTGTGGTAATCATGCAAACCCACTTAAAGCATATACAAGAACTTTCATCTAATTCAGTTCAACGTCCAAATCTGGACAGTTTTGCGGAATTTAATTAAAATAGTAGACGTACTATAAAAATTCCGAATAAATTACAAGATACGTCAATAAGTTGGGTAGACCTTGTGTATTTTTTCCAAAGCCCAATTGTTCACAGAAAACACACTAAAAATCATTTAGTACACGTAGGTCTGATTCGTCATATTCTATCGACTGTTAACGACAAAATTTATTTAAAAATCATCGTTAATTCTTTTAATGAAATTTCAGTTGGAGAATTTTAACATCTCACAGGGCCATCTACAGAAACATTTTCAAATATTAACTCAATTCCTACACCAAGTTATGATATTCTCAATAGGCTGCAAATTCCGCCGGAAAAACGCAGCGTGAACCTTTGACACGGAAAAATTCATTTGACTGACTTAATTTTGTCGAAAAATTACGAATTTAGTGGGGTTTGAAGCGTATTTCAAAAACTACGTTTTAGACTCAAGAACCAAACGTTTTCATCAGATTATTATGACTTCGTTACAACCGTTGCAAGACGGTTGTAGAATTTCGGATAGAAAGCTGTTTATACCCAAACCTCTACCAATCCGCGAATATAATAATGTTCATCATATTTTTCAATTCATACACAATCTACAACTCATGCACATCAGATTAGACTTCACCAAATCATCAAAACATATGGAAACCTATCGTTCATGCATCTATACAAAACATGTAATCGAATAAACTTTACGAACAATCGTTAACAAATAAACCGCAAAAACCCTAGCATATAAAAATCATGTTCCATGTAAATCACATAGATAAAATAAAGATTAGTATCATGTAGATGTGCACGAAGATTATGAAGGAGATCGTGGTATGTTACCGAGTGTGATAGAGATCAAGAATAGAAAGAGATTGGGTTGCTCCTTGTTCAGAGAGAGAGAGAGAGAGAGAGAGAGAGAGACGACAACGTTTTTGTGAATAGGGTTTAGATTGAACGATGAATGCATGTATATATTTAACCTAAAAGGTTGGTGGGTTAAAGCTCGTAACAATTGGGCTGAAACATGGCGAAAGTGGCTAGGGGGCGAAGGTTGGAAGGGTTTCGTGTGGGCTGGGTGTGGCACGAAGGTGCCTTCGTGTGGGATGGGAGTATGGGGCGAAAGTGGAGGTGGGTGGCACCTTCGTGTGCCCACCTTTGTCACAGCCCCCAACCCGGTTTGACCCGTTTCAGGAGCCGCGGGACAGAAATCCCGTGGTATTTATTTAACAGCAGAAGTTTTCATCAGGATATTTTTAAAACTACAATTTTCCCGATTATTTTATTTCACAACTTAGGATAAAACCCCGGTAATTTACAACTATAAGATTTCACGGAGAAATCTTTATTTTTACAAAACATGTTTCCTTATTTTATATTGAGCCACTTCCTTAAGCTTGTAGTGCTTCTCGGCACTTTTCTTGGATCACAACAGATCACCTGAAACATGTTTGAAAAAGGTTTTGTCAGCGGGAAATACTGAGTGAATCATTCTTTTTAATAAAATGACACGTTGTTATAATTTACAGTATTAAGGGAGATTACAATGTTTCAGATATCAACCAACTACCCACAATATTTGTCACTCGACCGGATCTGTGACTATGGTCATATCACCATTGGCCACCCGTTTGTCCAATGGGAAAGATTATCAAGTAATGTATACAAAACCCCACATACTGGCTGTAATTTGGTGATTACATAAACTTAATCCCTGTAATTATAACCTTGAAAATAAACTTGCTTTTGAAAGTAATTTGATAAAAAGAGAATTATTCACATTGCAGATTTAATTTGAGCAGAGCCTAGCCTACTGATTAGCCTTTTAACCTAAATTTAATAACATGCACACAACTCGGTTAGTAACTTAATACAGCATTTACGATAACTCACGAGATTAAACCTTCACATCGAATGACAAAGTGCGATACTTAAACATCCATTAATTTAACAACGAATGACAAAGCATAAACCCTAATGTGGGCAGCACTTAAACATCCATTGGATAGTTTAATCGATCGGACATTGAATCGTATCAGCGATCGAGTTATTACCCTGTTTTGCGGCAGTACTTCGTGATCCGTGTGTGTTTTTGTAGTATTCAGAACGTAACTCAGTGTATATTTCGACTTTTTACGTCGTTCAAGTGCCAAAATTCGATTGCCAATGTCCACTATTTATACCCAAAAATTGACCTCGCTTACGGACCGTAAGCATCATCCCTTACGACCCGTAAGGGACACCTATTCACTATAGGTTAGCCACGTCTTTGACTAGCCTAGCTGAGTTGACAATTTCATAAATTTCAATTTTGACAACGTTTTATGTAGATAATCGTAACTAGGGTTTACCCCCCTGAGTTTTAGGGGCCCTGATCCTGATTCTGATTGTTCTGAAAATTTTAGGGTTTATACAGAATCACTTGGGTATCTCAATTAGGGTTTTCTATTGGACAAATTAATTTAATAAATATGACTTTTGATGAGAGTTGTTACATCCTCCCCACCTTAATAAAAATCTCATCCTCGAGATTTATTAAAATAATTGAGGATACTTTCGCTTCATCTCTGATTCCAGCTCCCAAGTGTATTCAGCTCCTCTGTTTGAATCCCACTTTACTTTAACTAGCACTAGTCGTTTGTGCTTGAGAAACTTTACTTTTCTGTCTTCTATCTGAAGAGGTTTCTCAACAAATTTTAACTTTTCGTTTACCTCTATATCTTGGAGAGGTACTACCAAAGATTCGTCTGATAGACATTTCTTGAGATTGGATACATGAAATACATCATGTACTCCAGCTAACTCCTCTGGTAGTTGTAACCGATAAGCAACTGGTCCTATACGTTGAATCACTGGAAATGGTCCTACGTATCTTGGACTTAGCTTTCCTTTCTTACCGAATCGGACTACTCCTTTCCAAGGAGATACTTTTAAAAGTACTTTGTCTCCAACTTGAAACTCCAATGGCTTTTGTCTATTATCTGCATAACTCTTCTGGCGATCTATGGCCGTCTTCAGCCTTTCCTTGATTTGTGTAATCTTGTCGGTCGTTTCTTGCACTATCTCCGGACCTGATAATTGACTTTCTCCTATTTCTGCCCAACAAACTGGAGTTCTGCATTTTCTTCCATACAGTGCCTCGAATGGGCCAGTTTCAATACTTGAATGATAACTATTGTTATAGGAGAATTCGATCAGAGGTAAGTGATCGTCCCAATTTCCACCAAAATCTATCACACATGCTCGGAGCATCTCTTCTAGAGTTTGGATCGTCATTTCACTTTGCCCGTCTGTTTGAGGATGATATGCAGTGATTAGGTTTAGTTGAGTTCCCATAGCTTCTTGGAAACTTTTCCAGAAATGCGAAGTGAAACGACTATCCCTATCTGATACAATGGAGAGTGGAACTCCATGTAGGGATACGACTTCATCTACATACAACTTTGCTAACCTTTCCATGCTAAAGGTTTCTTTCATTGGTAGAAAGTGAGCAGATTTTGTTAATCGATCCACAATTACCCAAATCGCATCATTACCTTTTCTGGTTTTGGGTAACTTGGTAACAAAATCCATTGTTATGAGTTCCCATTTCCATACAGGCATTTCTAATTGTTGTAGTAGACCTGAAGGTTTCTGGTGTTCTGCCTTAACTTGTGAACAAGTAAGACACTTAGAAACATATTTAGCTATATCCTTCTTCATGCCTATCCACCAGAAATTCTTTCTTAAATCTTGGCACATTTTATTGTTTCCAGGGTGCATGGCATACCTAGATTTATGAGCTTCTTCTAAAATCTTATTTCTTAATTCTCCCTGCTTAGGTACTTATATTCTTCTTTTGTGAAATCTCCAAATTCCATCAGCTCCTTGTTCTAATTCTTTTAATCTTCCTTTCATTCCTTCAGCATCATCCTTGATTGCTGTTTCTTGAATATTCTTCAATTGTTCCATTAAATCTAACTGTAGATTTAACCTAAGAGCATGAACTCGTCGTTGTTTTTCATGGTACTTACGACTTAAGGCATCTGCAACTACATTTGCCTTTCCTTCATGATATTGAATATCACAGTCGTAGTCACTTAGGATTTCCATCCATCTTCTTTGCCTCATGTTTAACTCTTTTTGCCCAAATATATATCTTAAACTTTTATGATCTGTATAGACAGTAAACTTACTTCTGTATAGATAATGTCTCCAAATTTTCAGGGCAAAAATTACGGCTCCTAATTCTAAATCATGAGTCGTATAGTTTTCTTGCGTTGCATTAGCATACGCAATTACCTTCTTGCGTTGCATTAGCACACATCCAAATCCTAGTTTTGAAGCATCACAATATACTTCAAAATCTTCAGTTCCTTCTGGTAAGGCTAAGATTGGAGCATTGGTTAATTTATGTTTCAAGATTCTAAAGGCTTCTTCTTGTTTAGGTCCCCATTCAAACTTAACTGCTTTACAGGTTAGCTTAGTTAATGGTACAGCTATCTTGGAAAAATCCTTAATAAACCGTCTATAATATCCAGCTAAACCTATAAAACTTCTAATTTCCATTGCGGATTGTGGAACCTTCCATTTGGTAATTGCCTCTATCTTAGCAGGATCCACATGAATGCCTTCATGATTCACCATATGACCTAAGAATTGCACTTCTTGTAGCCAAAATTCACACTTCGAGAATTTGGCATACAACTTTTCTTTTCTTAACAAAGTTAAGAGTGAATGCAAGTGCTGGCAATGTTCGTCTTGACTTTTGGAATAAATAAGTATATCGTCGATGAAGACAATTACAAATTTATCCAAGTATGGTTTACAGATTCTATTCATCATGTCCATGAATGCTGCAGGTGCATTCGTTAACCCAAAGGGCATGACTGTAAACTCGTAATGACCATACCTAGTTCTGAAAGCAGTTTTAGGTATGTCTTCTTCTTGTACCTTCAATTGATGATATCCGGAGCGTAAATCTATCTTAGAAAAATATCTAGCTCCTTGTAGTTGATCAAAAAGATCATCAATCCTAGGTAATGGGTATCGATTTTTAATTGTAACCTTATTCAATTCTCTATAATCAATACACATTCTCATCGAACCATCCTTTTTCTTTACAAACAACACTGGTGCTCCCCACGGGGATGAACTAGGTTGTATGAAACCTTTACTTAGTAATTCATCTAATTGCTTTTTCAGTTCTAACATTTCTATGGGTGCTAACCGATAAGGTGCCTTAGCTATCGGTATAGTTCCTGGAATTAGATGAATTCTAAATTCTACTTCCCTATCTGGTGGTAACCCTGGTAAATCTTCTGGAAATACATCTGGGTATTCTGAGATTACAGGAATCTCCTTAAGTTCTTTACCCTTAGTACTAATGATTACTGAAATCATATATACTATTCCTTGCTTCCGTTCATAACTAGCAACTTTCATTACTGATATGAACTTCATGGGCTTACGTGGTTTATCTCCTGTAATCATAATGACTTCTCCAGTGGGTGCCTGAATTTCTATGGAATTCTTATCACAAAGAATTCGAGCATGGTTGGCTACTAACCAATCCATTCCTAACACAACATCAAATTCAACTAATTTCATAGGTAATAGGTTTGCAAAGAATTTATGACCTGAAAGTCCTATTTCTACATTTTGCAAAACCTTATCTATTTTAACTGAATTTCCATCAGCCGTTTCGACTGTAAAAATCTGCCTAATGTTGATTAAGGGTATATTAAAAGCTTGGCATAATGAAGTATTAATAAAACTTTGGTTTGCACCAGAGTCAAATAATACTTTTGCATACACATTGTGCACTAGGAACGTACTAGCTATCACATCAGGAATCATCTCGGCTTCCTGAGTAGTTAACTGAAAGGCTCGAACATTCTTCTTGGTAGTTCCGTCGGCTGTCTTGGCTTTATTATCTGCTGGTTTGACCAATTTAGGACATTCTGTTTTTAAATGCCCAGCTTCTCCACAGTTATAGCAGATCCTGGTTTTCCTTCTGCAGTCTTCTTCACGATGTCCTATGGCTTTGCAAAAGTTGCAGGTCACATTACATCTTCCATAATGTTTCTTTCGGCAATTCTTACAGAATGGCAAGTTTGAAGATTGCCCTGTTCCTCTTCTCTTGAAGTTGCTATTATTACCCATACGAACTCCTTGGGTAATTTTCTGAGCCAGTTCCTTCTTCTTGTTTTCATCTCTTGTGCGTATCAATTTGTCAGTTAAGGTGTTAGCTAATTCCACAGCATCGTCAATAGTGCGAGGTCTCGCAGCTTTAACGATGTTACAGATTTCACTAATCAGTCCCCAAATGTAGCGAGAAATGAGTACCGGTTCTGGCGAAGCCAGCGTTGGTATCACTCTAGCATATTCAAAGAATGTTGAAGTATAACCGCGACAATCTACACCCATCATTCTATGGTTTAAGAACTTATTTGCCATTTGATCTTTTTCATATTCGGGACAGAATTTTCTTTCTACAAGATTCTTAAATTCTTCCCAGTTCATAGCATATGCCATCATCCTTCCTTTTGCTTGTAATACCGTGTTCCACCATTCTAGCACCCCTTCTTTGAATAGATTTGACGCGTACATAACCTGATCGTCTTTGTCACATTTACTTATTGTGATTACTGCCTTGGTTTTTTCTAACCAACGCAGTACCGCAGTCGCTCCTTCATTGCCTGCAAATTCAGTGGGTTTGCAAGCAAGAAATTCTTTGTAAGTGCAACCAGGCGTTGCAGCTTTCATTTTCTTAGGGAGCGGAGCATGTCGTGGATTATTATCGTGATTAATATGATTACCGCCTTCATTTACGCTATTACTGAAGTTATCTTCAGAAATACGTTTGCTAGGAATGATTTGTTGAGGTTCGATTGGATTTCTAACAGCAGCAACTATTGCTGGAATAGCATTGGCTATTCCCTGAGCAACAATATTTTCTATATCCTGCCTATTTAGAAATTGATCCTCTTGGTGTTGCTCGGATTGATTAACCTCATTAACTGGTTCATTATTAACGTTTTTCATCTGATCATTAATATATATAATTTATTAGTATCGAATAAATAACAATTAAACATAAAATAATCATGCAAATTTCACATACACACATATGGCCAAAACTATCGATTTATCGATTCCCATTTTTTTATATAGTATGCATCAATACACACTATTTACAAAGTTTTATTTTAAGTTATTTCATCAACTATATTCTACTTATTTATTTTACAACCACAGTTTCCCATAAACCCCTTATCCCTTCTTAGCTAATATTTTAATAACGGCGCTCCCTCTCATCATACTTCCAGGAGATCTGTTCTCCTACTTCCCTGATCCTATTTCCGGCATCCACCAGCTCCTCGCCAAAGTGGCGAAGTTCAGCTAAATTCTCATTACTCATAGGTGGATTAGGTATAGGTTCTGGGTCAAATTGAAGAAGGAAGGAATAAGGACTGTTGAGCAGGTTTTGGAACTGCCAATCATTCGTCCACCACTCGTCCATTCCTAAAGGCTGGGTGTGGACTATTGGTTCTGGGATTGCTGGTTCCAAATTGATTGAAAGTTGGGTTTCAATAGGATGAGTAAAAGCATTTGTATTGACAGGCTGAATAGTATCACAGCTTGCCAATATAAAATCTAGCTCTTCCTGTAATGTCATTTCTTGAGTTTGTTTAGAACTTTCTCCAACTTCTACCTGAGAACCTCCTCCAATCTCCATTTCTATTTGCTTAGAATATTCATCAAACTGTAATCCCATCTGCCTAGATTCTTCCCCGGCTTCAATTCCCTTTCCTTTATCTAAAGGATTTTCTATTTTAGGCATCTTTCTAGTGACAGGCTTCCTCCTACGCACACGCCTCCATCCCACAAATCTCCTCCTTTTCTTGGGCTTGGGTTTCTCCGGAGGTGCAGCATTGAATTCAATAGGTTCTTCTATGTCTGGTATATACCTATTGAAATCTCTGGAAACCTCTATTTTTACCGGATAGAGATTTAGGTTCTGAAGGGCTTCAGACAAGTCACTCATGCTGTTATGCAAAATACACACAATTACTAATTTTAAAAATTATAACAAAATTTCATAGAAAAACCTTTAAATATTATTTCAGATTGGGTAACTACATAACAAATAAAAACACACTAAGTTTTATTGTAAATTTATTTATTTACTGAAATAAAGTTTCTGGACTGTAGTTGATAAAGGTGCTAAGACTTGGGTAAAATTATTTAAAGATTTGCATTAACTGCTACAGTAGCTAGCATATAAAGATCTGCCCATTTCTCATCTAACTTGTCCTCCCAAGGTGATTTACTGTTAATTCCTGGGTTTCCTGTTTAATATTCTTTTCTCGGAATTTCTTTATTTTCTCTTTACTTTTCCTAATAATCAGACTTCTTTTACTAGGAGAAAGTGGTTCCTCATATTGTGCTTTTCGCACAAATATTCCTTCTTCAGGAATTACAAACTGATTTGAGGATTTGGTTTGGGATGAACTTCCCTTCTCGTTGGATGACCTATCTAATTTAAGATAGATGTTTGACAGATTTTGCTTACCCATACTGTACACAAATATTCAATTAATAAAACACATAATCACAAAATGACAAGGATTAAAAAAAATTAAGTATTTCTAAATACTTAATTGGCTTAAATCAGTGGCTCTGATACCACCTTTTTCTGTCATGGCCCCCGACCCGGTTTGACCCGTTTCAGGAGCCACGTGACAGAAATCCCGTGGTATTTATTTAACAGCGGAAGTTTTCATCAGGATCTTTTTAAAACTGCAATTTTCCCAATTATTTTATTTCACAACTCAGGATAAAACCCCGGTAATTTACAACTATAAGATTTCACGGAGAAATCTTTATTTTTACAAAACATGTTTCCTTATTTTATATTGAGCCACTTCCTTAAGCTTGTAGTGCTTCTCGGCACTTTTCTTGGATCACAACAGATCACCTGAAACATGTTTGAAAAAGGTTTTGTCAGCGGGAAATACTGAGTGAATCATTCTTTTTAATAAAATGACACGTTGTTATAATTTACAGTATTAAGGGAGATTACAATGTTTCAGATATCATCCAACTACCCACAGTATTTGTCACTCGACCGGATCTGTGACTATGGTCATATCACCATTGGCCACCCGTTTGTCCAATGGCAAAGATTATCAAGTAATGTATACAAAACCCCACATACTAGCTGTAATTTGGTGATTACATAAACTTAATCCCTGTAATTATAACCTTGAAAATAAACTTGCTTTTGAAAGTAATTTGATAAAAAGAGAATGACTCACATTGCAGATTTAATTTGAGCAGAGCCTAGCCTACTGATTAGCCTTTTAACCTAAATTTAATAACATGCACACAACTCGGTTAGTAACTTAATACAACATTTACGATAACTCACGAGATTAAACCTTCACATCGAATGACAAAGTGCGATACTTAAACATCCATTGATTTAACAACGATAAACCCTAATGTGGGCAGCACTTAAACATCCATTGGATAGTTTAATCGATCGGACATTGAATCTTATCAGCGATCGAGTTATTACCCTGTTTTGCGGCAGTACTTCGTGATCCGTGTGTGTTTTTGTAGTATTCAGAACGTAACTCAGTGTATATTTTGACTTTTTACGTCGTTCAAGTGCCAAAATTCGATTGCCAATGTCCACTATTTATACCCAAAAATTGACCTCGCTTACGGACCGTAAGCATCATCCCTTACGGTCCGTAAGGGACACCTATTCACTATAGGTTAGCCACGTCTTTGACTAGCCTAGCTGAGTTGACAATTTCGTAAATTTCAATTTTGGCAACGTTTTATGTAGATAATCGTAACTAGGGTTTACCCCCCCTGAGTTTTAGGGGCCCTGATCCTGATTCTGATTGTTCTGAAAATTTTAGGGTTTATACAGAATCACTTGGGTGTCTCAATTAGGGTTTTCTATTGGACAAATTAATTTAATAAATATGACTTTTGATGAGAGTTGTTACAACCTTCCATATTAAGTTTATTTTTTTATATAATAACTTTTATATATAATAACTCAGTTATAGTTTCAGGTTCCAGTCCCTCAAGTTCCACGCAACTATCTTGGGTAACAAGTTATCCTAGATAACTTCGTGTTGTTACTACTTCAGTCCCTCGTGTGTTCAAACTATCTAGTTAGCGTAGAAAGTTAACCGCGTTAACTTTAATGTTTGTATAAAACCATATCGTATATTATGAGTTGTATGTTTAAGATAGTTACACGTATGAATATTCACAATTCACCCATAGTATAAAAGTATGCAAATGTGTTCGGTAATAACCGAAAATGTGAGTTGTCACGTCATCCCCAAGTTTAAAGAAATTTCGACCCGAAATTTAACAAGTAGTCGCTTAAAAAAGTTAGTGCGTTTGAGAAATTTTCCGCGGTGCCACATTATCCCCAAGTTGAAGAGGAATTCCGTCACGAAATTCAGTAGTAATGGATGGACTTGTGTATGGTCTAGTAACCGAGGAAGTCTAATGCAACAAACATCCAGAGGTAATGTATTTTTGTTTATTGGTTTTTGTTTGCTCATATTATCTTTTAGTTCATTAAATAATAAAAATTAAATTAAATGACTATGTTATGTAATAACTAGAACCTATTAGCAATGTATAGAAGAGAATGAGAGAATGAGAGATGAATTTCTTATTGATGTACATGTATGAAATACAAAGCCTCTATTTATAAGCTCAAAATTAACATAAGAGTAAATACAATGAGGAGTTAAGGATGTCGAGAGTCACTATAAATGATATATTCATAACACTCCCCCTTGACGATCCACATGATGAAATAGTACAATCTTGTAATACGCTTGGTGATGTTGCCTCATTAAAAACCTTGCTAGGAAAACCCAGTGGGATAAAACCATAGCTAAGGGAAAAAGAGTGCAGCGCGTATTGTCTCCCCCTAATACTTCTGGATCAGGTATGTTGCCTCATTAAAAACCTTCCTAAGAAAACCCAATGGGACAAAACTTAGTTAAGGGAAAAAGAAGGCAACTTGAATAAGTCTCCCCCTCATTTTAACATGTATCATTTAAGTGACGTGTGTCCATCTTCCTTAAAAGTCGAATAAAGCCTTTGTAGCGAATGATTTGTCGCTTGATCCCTTACTGTGCAATCCTTTATGTTGAACAATGTTGTATAATATTCTAACGAGACTTTAGGTGTCTCTTTCCAAAAATTATCATATGTCCACGACTGTGTTTCGTTACATTCCTGCATCTACAAGACCAACCAAACTTGTTTTGATGGGTTAGTAAATATAATCAAATATCGTTTATACCTGAAATATTTCTTTGAACTCATTCCAATGTCTCTTCGCTTGACAAATGTTATATCATGACAATAAGCTCAAGTGAAAGATATTATAACCATACATAACTAGCAAAACATATTAATGCACTTATGCATTTAACGATGGTACTTCTAGAATGAGAATCTCTAGTTTAGTAGGAGATGATAATAGACATTTCTTATAACAAATGACTTAACAACCTTTAACATACTTTAAGGTTCAACTATGTCCATACTAAAATATCTAAACATCATCTTCTAGATAAACTTGAGGGGTTAGTAAAATATAATTACATATATACTCGAACTGCAGTTCGAGTAATAATTAGACCAAGGTCATTCAAAAATTCTCCCTCTAAAAGCTCGACAATTTCTCTCAATGATGCCTAGACATCATTACTGTAAATTGCGATTATAGTGAACTTTTAAAAGTAGAATGTTCATAGAACATTGCTAGTTTAATCAAACTTATATCCCTCTTTATGTGAATATCTCGAGCTGTACAACACTCGTTTTGACTATTTAGTGCATACGTATTTTGTCAACTTCATATAATACGTTCTTGAGGTTTTGACATCATTAATGCTTCTAGCATTATCAATCAATGAGAGAATTCTTTCCATCTTATCCAAATATGCATGTGCTTTCACTCTTTAGAAGTTTTGCTATATAAATTTACCCTTTTAATACATAGATATCTATATCATATGCAAAAATATCATGAACACTTGCTTTTATATCCAAAATCCATATTGTACTATGTTTGTACACTGTGTAGATTGAGATGCCATAATAACCAGGTACACATTTTCTATGTATGTTTATTGGAGTATTAGTGCACAATAATTACATCCATAAGGTGTTTCAATTAACCTCTTAAGCACTCAAATGCTTTAGGATACTCATGGGGAGTTCCAGTTATATTCAATTCAATAACATATACAACATGTATATGTATTCAGATCTGAATTTATATAATAATCATAATATTCTCGAGAACTTATTTTATATGACTTAGTATAAAGTGATACATAACTTTCATAAGACGCATGTCAATTCTCTTTTATATATTACCAGACTAATAAGATATTGGAAAGTCAATGCATCCACCACTGGAGAATACTTTTTCTCATAATCAATCATAGGTCTTTGTGAAAATTCTTATGCCACCAATTTTGACTTATATCACTTAATTTGATTTTCACATGACTCGCGTAAAAGACAATTTTGTATCCAACATATTTTACAACTTTAGATGTATGGACTGTTGGTCCAGAAACTTTCCATTTCATTAGAGAACTCTGCCTTATTTGCGTCTTTCTATTTTGGCCAATCATTTCTTAATATTCATTCATAGGTAGATCTTAAATCTTGATCATCATCATTTAATCATTTTAAGCGCTACATTATATACAAAAGTATAACGACGTCGATTTTTATTTCGATTCCATACATATCTTAGACATGATACAACTTATCGAGATCTCTTTATTTTCAGGTACCTGAGGTTCTTCTTAAACCATCATGTCTATTATCTCTTCAGGAGATCTTATTACTATAACCTCGACTTGACCATCTTAATTACTTGCTCCAATTTTTGAGGAATTTTATTATTGGAATCAACTAGTCTACCACGCTTTAGGCGTGCAATAAACTCATTACAAAAATATGTGGTTGTTCTCTTGGGACACAAATATAACTGGAGCATAAGCAGTTGATTATGTGACTTACTTAGTCACTCTATTTAGGTCAGTGAACTTGTCGTGTAATTTGTTCTTTAATATTGGTAAATGAATTATACTTTAAACTTCTAGTTCATAGTTTATAGTCTGAGGATCAAGATGACATGATAAATCATTTCACTTTTCACTTTTCAACTGCTTGTTATATCCCCCTAATGTTAGAACATTCATTCACTAAAGTGAAAACCAATGAGCCATAAATGAATTTCTTACTAATGGCTTTAAGTATTTAATCATAGACGATTATTTATACCCAACATATTCTCAAACTTTTTAGAAGTCTCGTCTTTGTGCGGTATGGTGGATGAGTTTTAATATATGTCGCACAACCAAAATCTTTGATGAGACATCTTTGGTTCCTGACCAAAAACCAACTGTATGGGGAGAACTATAACTTATTGGCTTGATGTGAATTGATGGTACTATATATAAAATTACATGTACCTAAATGAACTTTTGCTCCTCTCATGATCATTGGGTTTGTAACCAATAATAGATGTTTAGTAATCATCTCAACAATAACACTTATTCCAATGATCGTTTATAACTTGGGAATCAAATTCACTATTATCAAATAAATATATCAATATGGATTAATGTGCTTGCTATCACATTACCTAAGCCATAATCACACAAACTTCATGTTGTGCATTTGATAACCATTTAGACGATGCATCGATTTAAAACACTAAATGGTATCATGTTCGGATATGCATATCCTTTAATCACTTCCAAAATATTTGGGGATACACACCCTCCTTTATTTGGAAAAAAATAAAATTTCCCTTGAGAACAAAACAATACATGCTAATTATCAGCTTGAAGAATCTTCTAGTTCTTTATTATGTTTCACATCATCATTGACTCGGTGTGGTCTAACCGGTCATGCCAACTAATTAAATAATTATGATCTAAAAACTTCTGGTTTATGATCGTATGTGTATTACTTGCTCGTATGTAATACAAAACGTATAATACGAGAGAATATATTACAACTTAAAAGTTCAAACCATCATGTTACGCAATCACTCCTTAGTTTGCCACTTTTGTGGTCCATTATCATTATTAAAATGACCATCATTACAATTCTTATAATCATTCTCATCATTACAAGTTTCTCAATTAGGTCCATCATTAATATATAATCATATTCACTTTTGGGAATGGAGTAAAACCAACAAGCTTCATAGTTTTTCATTATTTACTCGGTCACATGAGTATAAAATCATTTCATTTTTTCATGACTCTTATAATGATATTGCTACTTTAGGAGCATATGTCTCAAGTGTGACAAATGAAAAGAATTTAATCGATCTTTCCTTGTAAATAATGTTTTCTTTGCTTACCATCAATTGAGAAGTAGATGAGTCGTATAAGATTTATCAATCTTATATCTTACGACCTTTATAACGATCATTGATAGTCATCCCATTATTAACATGGTTGATCTCATTACATGAGCATTATAACAATTTTCTCAATTACCATGATTATGAACTTTACACCAATTATTATATCATCACATTCTGTTCAAAGAATGGATTATAACCAAACAACTATCACGGTGACATCATTACAATTTTCTTAGTTATTATATACATGATCGCGACCTTTACATTGGTCATTATATCATCACATTCACTTCATGAATGGATTAGAATCACACAACTTTCATGGTGGTCATTTCAAACCTTACATATTCTTTAACAATCTTGCTTCTTCAAGAGCATATTTAAGGTTTGACAATGGAACTTTTTTATTCCACATGTATAACTAATCTTTTCACCACATAACATCAATTATACGACTGAATCATTAAGATTTATCAGTCCAAAATCTTACAAACATCAATAAATTTACAATAAGCTTTAGTGAGTTTGAAACTTCGAATGTCATACTATAAATGAATCTTGATCACTATTCAATCATGTTTATAATGTGTGATCAGATACACAACTTTAATTTAGCTGCTTCATTGAAGACAGTCTATATACATAAACAATATATAGCATATAGATGACATATACTACAAAGTTAAATCAAGCAATACATAACATTATAACATGTTATCAAATAAAATAAGGTTATAATAAAACCTTATGAAATAATAATATGTCATCACATTCAAGCAAAATATATAAATTATGCATTAACATATCATGGCATAACCAATCACATGCATATCTTATATAAAATATTTGTTGCTCTCACAAAAAAATTAGAAACATCTTAAAATATATTCAATACGAAATAAAGAAACCTATTGCTTACACCAAATAATATGTGATAATATCATGTACAATTATCAACATCTTAGTTGATTTAGTTGATATTGAAATATTATGCAATTCAGTTAACACATGTTACAAAATAGTGTTGGTTCATGAATCAACAATTTAAATAATGCACTTTACGTATAATAAAAGCTCATATCGACTTAGAATATGTTTATATGGTTCGATCATTCTTATCATTTAAGGCATGTGGTATTGATGTACAAACAAAACAAATAGACTAAGAACATTTTTCTATGTACCAGCCAATTACATAAGCCATAAAGTAATCTTAAAACCAATTTTCTAACGACAGCTACTTAATTTATTTAATATATTCAGTTCAATTAAAATATATATGAATAGAAATAACAATTAAATCTGAACCATATATTATCATAACAAATTAATTATATCAAATATTAAGATGGTTACCTTATCATCAACATTCACCATATATTCCACAAATACTTGTTTTCAAAAAAAAAAAAAAAAAAGAATATAAACTTTATGTATGCCAAAACGGTAACTTAATAAAATAACTTAAAAAATCACATTAACCATATTGTTTTCAAACTAAAACAATAAATATAAACGTTATGTATGCCAAAACAATAACTTAACAAAATATCTTAAAGATCACATTAATCATACTAATTAATAACATAATAAAATCACTAGTCATAAAACACACGCATACATAATTCAATCTATATATTTTTATGATTAAACACTTATTTGCATCACTAAATTATGATCAAATCAAATACTATTAAAATTTTACAAAATAACATGTAGTAATAAACAAACATTGATATGGCTTGTAATTATGTTGTCGAGCCTCAACCGAATATAAAATTCTTACAATCCCATTAATTAATTACAATATAGTATTATCGGAACAATAATTTCATTAAAACATTAATAAGCTAGTATTAGAAACCACTAAAGAATATGTATGTATATCAAAATTAATTACTATTATTATCTTAAATTCAAAACAGTCATTTGGCTATATTATTAAAATAAGAGTTTGAGTCCAATAAAATATTTAATGATAAAAGAGAGATAACCAAGAGGGGTAATAAATTAGTTACAATATTGTAAATAATCAATTAGAGAAACTAGAAAGATTTTTTTTCTTGATCAAAAAACCATTGTATTTCTGGTTTACTTTTGCTTTCTTTTCTTCACATCTCAATGTTTTTCGTAGGTGTTTGTTTGTGAAAGAAAACTATTTAGATACGTTAACACATAGGAAAATAAACAAAGAAGTAAAAAACATTATAATCCTGGTTAAACAAGGATGATGTCAATGTTGTTCATGATGATTTTAATCTTAAACCATAACCAATAAAAAATATAAAGAAAAGCACAAGTTAATTTTTAAGTTTTATCATACCAACAATCGATGAGAAAAGTGGAAATAAAATTAAAACAATTAAGGGCTTTCATACCAGATCAACAATTTTGTCTTTTATCTCTTTCGCCAACGTTGATACGACATGGTGGCTTTTGTTGATACAATCCAACTTCAAAAGCAATTCGTGCTGATAACGTGCTATGTAATAACTAGAACCTATTAGCAATGTATAGAAGAGAATGAGAGAATGGGAGGTGAATTTCTTATTGATGTACATGTATGAAATACAAAGCCTCTATTTATGGGCTCAAAATTAACATAAGAGTAAATACAATGAGTAGTTAAGGAAGTGGAGAGTCACTATAAATGATATATTCATAACAGACTATACTTTTTTTCTGGCAAGAAGAGCTTTGAGAGCATTAAGACTTGATGTATAAATTGGGCTCAAGCTCAGTTATTAAAACGAGCTCCTGCCTAGGCTTGAGCACAACTTCAAGCTTTTTAAAGCTCCATTGAATTAGACTTTTAATGAACGGATCTTGAGTAACAAAAAAATGACAAACTCCTGATAATATATTTCTTGATATCATCGTGTACAATCATCAAGCTTAACAAATTACTTGGTATTGATTTATGTTTGGTCTATCAACAATATTAAGTGTTTAGTGATTTGGGGCATCTATAAATAATTGGCATTGATGCAGGACCCAATATTTAGAAGCGGTCTGGAACTAGAGATGTGCATAATAACCGGTTCCAAACCCGACCTGGAACCGGTTCCAGTTCCTACCCGCTGTATTGAAGAACCGGTTCCGGGTTCAAAAAAGTGAAAAACCCGTAGGTTCTTACCCGGTTCCACATTTTATAAAAAAAACAGGTTCCTATCCGGTTCCTACCCGGAACCGGTTCATTCGTAAACAAAATAACCCGCTGCATTAAAATAAAACCGATTACATTAAAACCAAACATTACATTACATTAAAACATAATATTAACATAAAACCAAACATCATAACTAAACATCATAACCAAACATAACATTAACATAAAATACACTCAAACCAACATCACATAAACACACTAAACCTTCGAACAACCGGTTCCGGATGATTCACCGCCTTCACTTTTCTTCGCCGCAACCTTTGTAACCGGACAACGACGGTCAGTGTGTTTTTTAAGCGTCGAGTTTGCCGTAGCCTTCATGAACTTGCCGCAACCTTTGGACCGTGCCATCTCATGGCTATCGGTCATTAAGCACAGGTCAAAGTGCTTTCAAACTTGGGGGTTTCTGTTGGTTTCCAAAACCATGACCACTTCATCGTTGCACGCCATAACCGATTTGACATGTAACTTGAAAGTTGAAACCGATTTGAGTGGGAGTAAGTTTTATTTGATGGTGATATGCATATAAATACTTGAAACTGATTTTAATGGCAATAAATCGATTTCTAACGGCATTATAGCCGTTGGAATCGATTCCGGCAGGTTTTGCAGCTTTTTCTGGAAGTTACCCGGAGGAACCGGTTACAATCTACCCGGATTCGGTTACTAACGGTTCCTGTAATTTTGGTTTGAAACCGGGTAGGAACCAGAACCGGTTCCTACAAGAATCGGTTCCATTCAAACTCAGTCAAGAACCGGGTACGGTTATATAACTACTTGCTCAACCCTAAGAAGGTATTAATCTTACCAAGTTCAACTTTTAACTTAATTTATAAAATGCTATTTTTTTTTGCTTTATTTTACAAAACTTGAATGTAGACCTGACAAAACAAGCCCATCTATTTTATTTTGGGTTAATATGTGTATTTTAAATTTTAAGATGTGCCAAACAAAATTAGTCACAAGGTTAGGATGAGTTATGAAGTGGTAGATAAAAAAAGAGTAGGTCAGGATGGGTATGAGATAAAACCCAAGCGGGTCAGGATGGGTATAAGATAAAATCACTAAACTAATTACTACTCGTAGATATCTCCCGTAATACTCTCCCGCCGTTCTTCGTTTAAAAATAATAAAAATAAAAAAAAAACAAAAAAATCATAAAAAATCTAAAAAAATCCAAAAATTCTAAAAAATAAAAAAATCTAAAAAATCAAAAAATTCTAAAAAATACAAAAAATAAAAAAAAAATCAAAAAATCAAAAAATTTCTAGAAAATCAAAAAATTTCTAAAAATATCCAAAAAATCCTAAAAAATAAAAAGAAATCTAAAAAATCCAAAAAAATCTAAAAAATCATAAAAAATAAAAATATCTAAAAAATCATAAAAATTCTAAAAAATAAAAAAAAAATACAAAAATTCATAAAAAATCAAAAAATTTCCAAAAAATCTAAAAAAAATCAAAGAATTTCTAAAAAATCCAAAAAAAATCTAAAAAATAAAAAAAAATATAAAAAATCATAAAAAATCAAAAATTTAAAAAATCAAAAAAATTCTACAAAATAAAAAAAAGTCTAAAAAATAAAAAAAAATTCTAAAAAAAATAAAAAATCTAAAAAACAAAAAAATTATAAAAAATATAAAAATTCTAAAAAATCCAATAAATTCTAAAAAATAAAAAAAATCATAAAAAAAATCTAAATAATCAAAAAAATTCTAAAAAATCATAAAAATTATAAAAAATATTAGCTAACTTATATATTCTAGTGTACTTATTTGTTATATTTATTTATTCCTTAGTCCCTCTGTATGTGTATATATTGTAACTCTTTGTTTAATAGAATTCATTCCCTTTCATATTAACACATGGTATCAGCCTATCCAACTAGTGGTTGAATTTCCCATCCCTTCTTATTCTCTCTTTTCCTCTGCCTTCTTCCCCATCCGATCAACTTCTTTCCCTTCTATCTTCCTGCTTGTCTTTTCCTCAGCCATGACATCTTCATCATCTGAATCCAACCCTATGGCCAATTTTGCTACTCACGTAGCCCTGAAACTCTCTGCATCGAATTATCTGTTTTGGCGCACACAAATGCGGCCCCTATTAACATACCACAAGGTTCTTCATCATGTCGATGGCTCGAAAACTGCCCCTCCGCCGACCATCACTATCAGCGACAAAACGACCACCAATCCAGATTACACTGACTGGATGCAAAATGATCAAAAAGCTATTATCATTATCACGGCTTCTCTCATTGAGGAAGCCCTTGCTGTTATCGTTGGGTTATCAACGACCCGAGAAATTTGGACTTCCCTCGAATCTGCGTTTTGAAATGCCTCTGTCGAGCGTGTTCAGAACCTTCGTGACAATCTGCGCCTAACTCAAAAAGGAGATAAAACTATCTCCGAGTTTGGTCGTTCTTTCAAAGCGATTTGTGATCAATTACATGCTATTGGTCACCCAGTCGACCCCAATGACCAACTCCACTGGTTCCTATGCGGTCTCGGACCTACCTTCGAAACTTTCTCCACAACCATTCGGTCCACCCGCCCCGCTCCAACCTTCGCTGACCTTCTGACCCGTGCAGAAAGTCATGAACTTTTTGTTAGGGCATTACATGGTCCCAATTACCAACCCATGGCCTTTTCAGCCCATTCATCCATATCTCCTAGACCGGTTCGTAACCGTGGATCACAGAATCGCTCGGCCCAAAATCTCCCGACCCGAAACAACAACAACTCTAATTTCAGAGGCGCATATCATTCTCATACACCTCTGAATCGATCCAGACGCCCTCCCACATGCTAGCTGTGTCGCAGTCCGGGCCACTATGCCACTGAATGCTTTAAACTTCAAAATTTTGCTTCCTCTGCCACTCGAACTAAGGCACAACTAGCTTAGGCATTTCATGCTCAATACCAACTAAATTCCAACATCCCTAATTGGACATGTGACACCGGTGTTTCTGACCACATGCGTCCCAACTCCGATGGGGTAACCAATCCGTCTCCCACTCAAGGTAATAAACATGTGTATTTTGGTAATGGTCAGTCATTACCAGTTTCTCATACAGGTGACTCAAAATTATATGGTTCCCTTAATCTTAATAATGTTTTGGTTGTTCCTCAACTCACTTGAAATCTACTTTCGGTGAGTAAATTAACTGAGGATAATCTTGTTGATGTTGTTTTCTCACATCCCTATTTTTTTATTCAGGATCGACTAACCAAGCAGGTCCTAGCCCGGGGTTGCCGTGAAGACGGCCTTTATGTTCTTCATAACACATCAAGCTCTTCTCGCGTCCTCCACATGTCCTAAAGCGTCGTTTGAAGTCTGGCATTCCCGTCTTGGGCATGTCAATTTTGATACTATTACTTTATTAAAAAATCATGGATACTTGTCGTTTACTTCTCTTTTTGTAACACCCCAAAAATGGGTTTGGTAATTTAAACCCGGTTAATACAAAGGAACGGGTAAAAATACTGTTAGGGGTAAAAGTGAACCCGTAAATGAATATTAACTAGGAATAATTAACCTAGTTGAATATTAGTATCGTTGGTATTAAACGAAGGGTTGTAGCCTTATTTAAATAAAACGAAACATGAGGGACCAAAGTAAACAACTTGAAAGTTGTTTTATTAAAAAAAAAAAAGAAAACAACACACACACAAACACACGCATCGTGTGTGTGTGTTCATCATCGAGCAGGGAAGGCTCCCATGGAGCCAAAACCCTAAACTTCATCAATTCTCCAAATTGAAAGGCTAAACGAAGCCCAAATTCACAACCGAACATGAATTAATGATCACCTTCACAAGGGGATCATAAGGTATGTCTTAAAACTTAGATTTGATAATCTTGTTTGAAGTGGGTTATGATCAATCCATGAAATTGTATGAAATTAAGCATGTAGATGTGTTAGAAACACCAAATAGAACTTGTGTTATGAATAATTTCAAGTAATTTGGTGATTTAGAATGAAACCCATTGCATGAGTGTGAAGATGATGATCATGATGAACTTGTAAATGTTATAATGTGATCTTGTGATGTGTAGGGTGTTATATGGTAGACTGAGATAGATAAACTTGATGTGGAAATTATGATTATGAGATTTTGCTTGAATGTGATGTTCATAAGATGAAATAGGGAAGAACATGCTTAAAGCACTTGTACATTATGCTTAGAGAGTGATATGCGCACCAAGTGTTTGATGAAATGCTTAGGAGAAAATGATAAGTTGGATTGTATGCTAATAATGAATAAATGTTTGTAGAATGTGTTGATGATGTATTAGACATTAGATTTGTATAAGGAATGTGTTTTGAATGGATTACAAGTGGGAAATTAGTTTGATAAGATGATATGGCAAGAAACCTTCATTAAAAGGTATGTATGCTCATGTATGCTAATCATGTTATGATGAATGTGATGACATGTACGGATAGGAGTTATGTCAACATGGACACAAGCATGGAAGGCGATGGGCCAAGGATAAACATGGAAGCTATGCTTGAACTCGGACGCATGAGGTAAGTGAACTCCAAACTTACCCTTTTGTTTGGTAATGTATTTATGATATATGGTAATTATTGAATGTAATATAAGAAGATATGAATCGTTGTTATTACTAAGTTAAGTTTTAGTGGAAATGAGTCGGAAGTGGTTAAGAAAGAGATTCGGTTAAGATTGGGTAAGAAATGGAACTTACATAATGAATTATGCATAAAGATGAATTAAGGAGTTATATATGTAGGATGTAAATTGTAAGTACGGGTGTGAATAGTAAACGAATACATGCTTGAGAGAGGTATTTAATTATATGCTTGAATGAATAAGACGAGTTATGCGTATTTGAGGACACGTCCATATGAAAGGAAGCTAATGATACTAACCGTTTTTCAAATGAGAATTAATGTGAAGCATAGGCAGGTTAACAATGGAAGTAAAGGTTGACTCTGCAATCCGATGCGAGTGATCGAATGGATGGATGAAGGAGCTAGTATAAGAGAAAGCATGATATGTGGACGCTTTATTATGCATGTGTTAATATTTTTGTATTATGTCACCGGTTACTAATGATGAGATTGAATGTGGTGACTGTAGGTTGTACAGGGTTAGGGATGTTTCATCAAGAATTGTACGCGGTTGAAGATCGAGTCAAGACATGGATTGTACGTGGGTGTGTATGTGGTCACTTAATTCGATATATGTATGTTAGTTGTTAATCAAATTATAGAAAGGGATTAATGTATTTAAGGGAAAGAAAGAATATCATTAAAGAAATTTTAATTATGTGTTTTCCGCTGCAAATCTTGGGTTAAAACGTGTTAGGGCGTTACACTTTTACCTAAACCGGGAACTTGTTCCCCATGTGAGCTTGCTAAGTCTAAACGACTACCGTTTAATAATAACAATAAACGTGCCACTAAACCTCTTGAATTAATACATTGTGATTTATGGGGTCCTTCACCGGTAAAATTGGTCGATAATTTCTTGTATTATGTTGCTTTCATTGATAACTTTTCCAGGTTCACATGGATGTTTCCTCTTATAACCAAAGCTGGTTTTTTTTTGATGTTTTGAACATATTTGTTCCATTTGTTCAAACTCAATTTTCATCTAAAATTATAACCTTTCAAAGTGACGGTGGCACATAATTCACCAACCCTAAGGTTCGGGCTCTATTTGAAAAAAATGGCACCCTACATCGCTTGTCGTGCCCTTACACACCCCAACAAAACGGGAGGGTTGAACGCAAGCATCGACACATTGTCGAAACTGGTTTAGCGATGCTCTTTCATGCTAAAGTATCATCCACATATTGGGTTGAAGCATTTTCATCAGCGGTTTACGTTATTAATCGCTTACCTACTCCCATACTTGATGGAAAATCTCCGTTTAAGCTGCTCTATAATCAAGCACCAAACTATTCCACTTTTCGTACTTTTGGTTGTAGAGTGTACTCGTATCTGCGTGATTATGCTCTTAACAAACTTGCACCAAGGAGTATACCATGCATTTTCATTGGATATAGCTCGAAATATAAAGGATATAGGTTCCTTGACCCTGCAACCATGGGTATCTATGTGACTCGTCATGCTCGCTTTAACGAAACACGTTTTCCATTTACTAACACCTCTACCAAAAACCCATTTGAGACACTTGAATTATCAACTTTTTTAGACACCTCTCCTATTGTTACTACCAACCTGCAACCAAAACCTTCTACAACTTCTCGCGCTTCTACCACCAGCGATCAACCATTTACATCCATACATATTCCTTACTTTCCTCCACCTCCCATGCACCAGGTACCGCCTGTCGAACCTCCGCCCTCCCCTGCTACAACCGATACCTCCACCACTACCCCCATCACATCCCCTATCTCCACACCAGAAAACTCCCCTCCTGCCTCCCTTCCTCGCAATCTACATCAACCCATACGAGTCCTCCTACGACACCACCTCCTACACCACCTCCTCCACCACCTCAGCCGTCTCATCCTATGATCACTAGAGCTAAGGCGGGAATCTTTAAACCCCGTCATCGAGCCGACCTTGCTCACACCGAGATCATTCCTCTTCATCGTTCCCTATTTGCCTGCTCAGATCCTAAAACATACAAAACCGCATCTAAAGACGAAAAATGGGTTCAAGCGATGAAGCAAGAACTTGATGCCCTTCATCGTAATGAAACATGGATTCTCGTACCTCGTCCGGAAACCTCAAATGTTGTTGGATCTAAATGGCTCTTTCGCACCAAGTTTCGTTCTGATGGCTCCATTGAAAGTCATAAAGCGCGTCTTGTGGCTCAAGGTTATTGCAACAACCCTTGCCAAAATTTTTATTTCTTATTTTAATAATGCACACTAGGAAACCCTAATTGAGACCCCCAAGTGGTATGGCACGACCCATAGTTTTTAAAACGATCAAAATTAGGATCAGGGCCCCCTAAAACTCGAGGGGGGTATCCCCTAATTGATAATTATCCTTAAAAACGGATGTAAATCACGTATTTTCGAGATTTTAGACTCAGCAAGGCTATGCATGCAACGAGGCTACCCTAGCCTAAATTGGTCGCTCCCGCGACACGCGCCAGAGGCCAGGGAGCCTGGCGTGACACGCGGGGGAGTAAAAAATCCAGTATAAAGCTCAGGGGTTTGGCACTTGCATGGGGTGACTGTTTCGACGTAAAAATTCGTTTTGTGCGTTAAGTTGTGCTCTGTTCTTTCCAAATTCACTTAAATATCGAATCTCTACTATGATATCAGGGTAATAACACAATCACTGCTACGATACAATGTCCGATCGATTGAAACCGATCCGATGGATGTTTAAGTGCTGCCCGAATTTGGGCTATACTTTGTCATTCGTCGTGAAGGTTTTGATTTCGTGAGCTTATCATAAATGTTGTATTAAGTTACTAACCTAGTTTCATGTGCATTGTTATTTTAACTAGGTTACCAAGCTTAATCAGTAGGCAAAACTCTGTCCAACTAAACTTGCAATGTGAATCATTCTCTTTTATCAAAGTTGTTTTACAATACCTCAAACTATTTCCAGTTATATTTTATAGGGATTAAGTCTTTGTTATCTTAAATTACTGGCAGTAAGTGGGGTATTGTGCACATTACTGCTGTTTTATCACTTTTAGGTGAACGGACCTAAATAGTGATACACGTCACATTTGGGAGAACGTACCCAATAGTGGTATGACCACAGTCATAGATCCGATCGAGTGACAACTGAACCAGCTAATTATAAGATAAGGGCAATTGTAATCGCTCTTAATACTGTAATCTATAACAATGTGTCGTTTTGTGCAAAATTGAATGACTCGCCAGTATTTCCCCGCTGATACAATCTTTTTAAACATGTTTAAGGTGATTTACTGTGAACAAGGAAAAGTGCCGTGTAGCACTACCAGCTTGGATAAAGTGGCTCAGTAAATAAATAAACATGTTTTTTTTTGTAAACAGGGGATTTCACAGTGAAATTCCTTTATTGTAAATCACGGGGTTTGTCCCGAAATTTAAAATGAAATAAATGGGTGTTTTCAGTTTAAACGATACTATTAAAATTTCCGCTGCCAAATTAAACACCAATACCACGGGTTTTCTGTCCCGCGGCATCCGAACCGGGAAACTGGGTCGGGGGCCGTGACAGAAAAAGGTGGTATCAGAGCCACTGATTTAAGCCAATTAAGTATTTAGAAATACTTAATTTTCCAGATTGCCATTCTGTGATTCTGTGAAAACTTAATTTAACAAATAAAATTTTAACTTGAATTTTTGTGTGTTTCTTCATGTGTGCTAACAGCATGAATGAACTGTCGGAGGCACTCCGAAACTTTACAATCCATACCACCGATATGGATACAACAGGAACTCAATCCGGCTATCAAGCGGATACGGAGGAGCCACTAGTGTTCCAGGCCCAGCCCCAGGAGAAACCAAAGCCTAAAAAGAGGAGAAGAATCCTGGGCTGGAAACGTGGACGAAGGAAGAAGCCAGCTGCCCAGAAGGTGAAAAAGACAGAGGATCCAAAGGACAAAGGAAAGGGAAAGGAAATAGGAGAAAGTTCCGGTCAAGCCCAGAAGATGCCACCTTGGGAAGAGCTTGATAGGAAACTGGCAAATTGTGACCTCATCGGACCAGCCGACGAAACCTTTTTCAATTTCCCAGCCCAATCTGAACTTCCAATTAATTTGGAACCTGCTATTCCGGAACCTATTGTCAATCCCCAACCTTTTACAGGGCAGTTGGAAGAATGGTGGACGAGCGACTGACATTTTCAGAACTTCATGAATAACCCCAATGTTTACTTTCCCCAGTTTGATCCTGAACCTGCACCATTCCCACCTATGAGCGCGGAGAACGTTGCCGAATTACGCCATTATGTCGAGGAACTGGTGGATGCGGGAAATAGGATTCGGGAAGTGGGGGAGAAAATCACGTGGAAATACGACGAGAGGGAGCGTCGTTTCTGAAGGGCCAGTTAACCAAATTGCATGTTTTGTATAACATGTAGAAAATATATATATATATATAATACTAATATATTGTATAATAATAACTAAAAATAAAACTTTTGTAAAATAGATGGGTTGTATTGACGCATAATATTATATAAATGTCGCAAAGATTGACGATTTTGGAAATACGTGTTGACATGATTATGTGTGATTGTTTGGTTGCTATCTATTTTGTGGCTATAATTTGCATATATTGTTAACTATTCAGATGGAAAATGCGGAAAACCAACCGGTAAACGAAGTTAACCAATCCGAACAAAATAATGAAGAACATTTCTTAATTGGCAAGATATAGAGAACATCGTTGCTCAAGGAATATCCAATGCTATCCCAGCAATTGTTGCGGCTGTTAAGCATCCTGCTGGACCTTCCCAAGCCAACCATAGTAAACGAACTCGCGACGATAATTTTAGTAACAGTGTAAATGGGGGCAGAAATAATGATAATAATGTGGTTCAAGCCCCAATACTTAAGAAAATGAAAGTTGCAACACTTGGTTGCACTTACAAGGAATTTCTTGTCTGTAAGCCGGTCGAATTTGCAGGCAATGAAGGGGCAACTGCCGCACTGCGTTGGTTAGAAAAGACCGAGGCAGTAATCAAAATAAGTAAATGCGCTGAGGAAGACAAGGTTATGTATGCATCCCACCTTTTTAAAGAAGTGGCGTTAGAATGGTGGAACACGGTGCTGCAAGCCAAGGGAAGTGACATGGCTTATGCCATGAGTTGGGAAGAGTTAAGAAATTGGTGGAAAGAAAATTTTATCCCGACTATGAAAACGAACAAATGACGAATAAGTTCCTGAACCACCGGATGGTGGACGTTGACTGTCGAGGGTATACTTCGAAGTTCTTCGAGTATGCTAGAATTGTACCAACTCTGGCCTCTCCAGAACCGATACTTATTTCTCGCTATATTTGGGGTTTAATTAGCGAGATCCGTGATATTGTCAAGGCTGTGAGACCTCGCACAATTGACGATGCGGTCGAACTGGCCAACACCTTGACTGACGGACTGGTACGCACTAGAGAAGAGAACAGGAAAAAGGAATTGGCCCAAAAGATTACTCAAGGTTTTCGTGGGGGTAATAATGCTAGTAACTTCAAGAAAAAGGGAACCGGGCAATCCTCCACTGCTCCATTTTGCAGTACTTGTAAAAGAAAGCATTTTGGAAAATGTAAGGGGTACTGTAATTTCTGCAAAATTCTAGGGCACCAAGAGGAGAATTGCAGGAAGAAATCCATGATCTGCTACAATTGCGGAGAAACAGGGCACTTCAGGCCCGACTGCCCAAAATTGGTCAAACCAGCTGACAACAAGGCCAAATCTGTCGAAGGATCTAATAAGAAGAATGCAAAAGCCTTCCAGCTGACTACCCAGGAAGCAGATATGATTCCAGATGTGATAGCTGGTACGTTTCTTGTACATGACGTTTACGCAAAAGTATTATTTGACTCTGGTGCAAACCAAAGTTTTATAAATACTTCATTCTGCCAAGCTCTTAAGCAACCTTTAACCCAAGTTAGGCAGATTTATATGGTAGAAACGGCAGATGGAAATCCTGTTAATATAGATAAGGTTTTACAAGAAGGAAAGATAGAACTTTCAGGTCATAAATTTTCTGCTAACCTGCTACCTATGAATTTAGCTGGATTCGATGTTGTGTTAGGAATGGATTGGTTAGTAGCCAACCATACTCGAATCCTATGTGATAAGAATTACATAGAAATACGTACGCCCACAGGAGAAGTAATTTTGGTAACAGGATATAAGCCGCGTAAACCAATGAAGTTCATTTCAGTAATGAAAATTGCTAGTTATGAACGAAAACAAGGAATAGTGTATATGATTTCGGTAATCATTAACGCTAAAAGTAAGGAACTTAAGGAAATTCCAGTAGTATCAGAATACCCGGATGTATTCCCAGAAGAGCTACCTGGATTACCACCCGATAGGGAAGTAGAGTTTAGAATTCATCTAATTCCTGGAACTGCACCAATAGCTAAGGCACCTTATCGGTTAGCACCCACAGAAATGTTAGACCTGAAAAAGCAGTTAGATGAATTACTAAGCAAAGGATTTATACAACCCAGTTCATCCCCTTGGGGAGCACCAGTGTTGTTCGTGAAAAAGAAAAATGGTTCAATGCGAATGTGTATCGATTATAGGGAATTGAATAAGGTTACAATTAATAATCGATACCCATTACCTAGGATTGATGATCTTTTTTATCAACTTCAAGGAGCTAGGTATTTTTCTAAGATAGATTTACGCTCCGGATATCACCAGCTGAAGGTACAGGAAGAAGACATACCTAAAACTGCTTTCAGGAATAGGTATGGTCACTACGAGTTTACAATCATGCCGTTTGGATTGGCGAATGCTCCTGAAGCATTCATGGACATGATGAATAGGATCTGTAAGTCGTATTTGGATAAATTCGTAATTGTCTTCATAGACGATATACTTATTTATTCCAAAAGCCAGAACGAACATTGTGAGCACATGCATGCACTTTTAACCTTATTAAGGAAGGAAAAGCTTTACGCCAAATTCTCGAAGTGTGAATTCTGGCTACAGGAGGTGCAATTTTTGGGTCACATGGTGAATCATGAAGGTATTCACGTAGATCCCTCCAAAATAGAAGCGATCACCAATTGGAAGGTCCCGCAATCAGCTACCGAAATTAGAAGTTTTCTAGGATTAGCTGGATATTATCGGCGTTTTATTAGAGACTTTTCTAAAATAGTTGTTCCATTAACTAAGCTCACCTGTAAACTTGTTAAGTTTGAATGGGGACCCAAGTAAGAAGAGGCCTTTAGGATTTTAAAGCAAAGGTTAACAAATGCCCCAATTCTTGCCTTACCAGAAGGAACAGAAGATTTTGAAATCTACTGCGACGCTTCTAAGCTAGGGTTAGTATGTGTGCTAATGAAACGCAAAAAGGTAATTGCGTATGCATTAAGAAAGTTGAAAAAGCACAAGGAAAATTATACGACTCATGACCTAGAACTAGGAGCCATAATTTTTGCCCTTAAAATTTGGAGACATTATTTGTACGGAAGTAAGTTTACTGTCTATACAGATTATAAAAGTTTAAGATATATATTTGGGCAAAAAAATTAAACATGAGGCAAAGGAGATGGATGGAGATTCTAAGTGACTACGACTGTGATATTCAATATCACGAAGGGAAGGCGAATGTAGTAGCAGATGCCTTAAGTCGTAAGTATCATGAAAAACAAAGACGAGTTCGTGCTCTTAGGTTAAATCTCCAATTAGATTTAATGGAACAACTGAAGAACGTTCAGGAAACGGCAATCCAGGATGATGCTGAAGGAATGAAAGGAAGGATAAAGGAATTAGAGCAAGGGTCTAATGGAATTTGGAGATTCCATAAGAAAATGATTTGGGTACCTAAGCAGGGAAATTTAAGAGATAAGATTCTAGAAGAAGCCCATAAGTCTAGACATACGATGCACCCTGGTAATAACAAAATGTACCAAGATTTAAGGAACAACTTCTGGTGGATAGGGATGAAAAAGGACATAGCTAGCTACGTTTCTAAGTGTCTAACTTGTTCGCAAGTTAAGGCAGAACACCAGAAACCTTCAGGGCTACTTCAACAGTTAGAAATGGCTGTATGGAAATGGGAACTAATAACCATGGATTTTGTTACTAAGCGCCCAGAACCAGGAAAGGTAACGATGCAATCTGGGTGGTTGTAGATCGATTAACCAAATCAGCTCATTTCCTGCCAATGAAGGAAACCTTTAGCATGGAAAGATTAGCAAAGTTGTACGTAAACGAGGTAGTATCCTTACATGGAGTCCCATTCTCCATTGTGTCAGATAGGGATAGTCGTTTCACTGCGCATTTTTGGACAAGTTTCCAAAAAGCAATGGGGACACGATTAAATTTAAGTACTACATACCATCCACAGACAGATGGAAAAATTGAAAGAACGATTCAAACCCTTGAAGATATGCTCCGATGTCACGACCCCCGACCCCACCCTGGACGGAATCGAGAGCCGCGAGCAACCAAGTGGTACCGGTGGTTATTTAGAAAAGTAGTGCAGCGGAAATTTCATCTGGACCGTGAGTTAGGAAAAATATCAGAGTTTAGAAAACACCGGATTTTATTTATTAATAGATGGGATAAAACCATGTTTTGAAAGGTAGCTTTAATATGGGATAAACCCGAATACATAAAACAACTTTTCTTAATTTAATTTAATTGATAAATTAAGCCACTTCTGTAAGCCTTTTGGTGCCGTATCCAACTCTTAATCCGATCTACTGTAATTAACTGAAACGCATTTTAAAAATATTTGGTCAGCAGGAAATACTGGTGAGTTCATTCAGGTTTTATAAAATGACACCTTAGTTATGAATTACAGCATAAGAGCGATTACAATGGCTTCTATTTTATTTTTATCTGGCGCCGTGTCACCTCCTGGTGACGATGGTCATACCACTATTGGGTCCTTTCACCCAAGTAGTGATGATTATCACTTGTTATGATTTGTTAGCCTAACCGTGAGAAATTATTAATGTGCACAATACCCC
The DNA here is from genome assembly GCA_030545235.1 of Helianthus tuberosus. Lineage (NCBI taxonomy): Eukaryota > Viridiplantae > Streptophyta > Magnoliopsida > Asterales > Asteraceae > Helianthus > Helianthus tuberosus. The sequence goes on along the minus strand of CM060438.1, from coordinate 28,954,940 downwards.
ACTAGCCAGTGATTAAGATAACCATGACTTAATCCCTGTAATTATAACCTTTGAAAATAAATTGGAGTATTGTAAAACATTATTGATAAAAAGAGAATGACTCACATTATAAGCATGCAGTATTGATTTAACAAGCTTCTTGATTCTACTCCTTCTGATAATTAAGCATATACTTCATGGTTTTGAACCTTCTGATGATTAAGCATCCATTTTTATTGTAAGAGTATGGTGTAGAGTTTCGGGTAGTTAAACATTTAGTTTAACAGAGTGGAATACATATTAGTGTAAAACCACATCAAACCTAACGATGGTCACGAGATCCGAACCTTAACGAAATTCACAAAGTATAGCCTTGTTTAGACAGCACTTTGGCATCCGTTTAACGAACTCACAGAGTACAGCACTTTGGCATCCGTTTAACGAAATTCACAAAGTATAGCACTTTGGCATCCGTTAGTTGGTTCCAGAATCGATCGAACAGAACATCGCCTTGGTGATTATTGGTAAGAACACCGACGTATAGAGAGAAGAATAGAAGGAATGAGCAAAGGAAAATGAAATCCTAGGCTTCCTATTTATAGGTAGGAAGTATGAAATTTCTAGGAAGTTTCCTTTGTATTTTCTAGGAAATTATCTATATCTTTTCTAGGAAGTTACCTATACATCTTCTAGGAAGCTTCCTACCCATAAATATATCTTCCTATACCTTCCTTGCATCTTCCTTTGATATTATATATCTCATATATATTTATTTTCATGTATATCTATTTAGGTGTTTAATTTACTTACTTAATTAATCTTACTTAGCTTAATTAATCTCGCTTAGCTTAATTAATCTTGCTTAGCTTAATTAATCTCGCTTAGCTTAATTATTTAATCATACTTAACTTAATTAATCATACTTAATTTAATTAATCATACTTAACTTAATTAGCAGATTAATTAATCTACTCAGCTAGCTTAACTGCTAAATTTCCTTAACAATTAAGTGTATGTAATTAGTAAGTTTAATAAGTTTATTTAACTACTGAGTTTACTTAGTTGCTAAGTATTCTAGTTTAACAGCTCCCTGGTTACGAGTTCTAATTTTCAAGATATGACGGAACTCGTATTAGTGTATTAACTCAATTCAACTTTAACGATAATCACGAGATCGAAACCCTCACAACGAATGACAAAGTGCACACTTAAACATCCATTGGATTCACGACGAATGACAAAGTATAGCCCGAGTTGGGCAGCACTTAAACATCCATCGGATTCATGACGAATGACAAAGTATAGCCCGAGTTGGGCAGCACTTAAACATCCATTGGATTGGTTTCAATCGATCGGATAAAGTATTGTACCAGTGATTAGAGTTATTACCCTAATAACGGGCAGAGTTTCGGGTTTTAGAAGGTATAATCCCGAGCTACTATTTTGCTATAATAGAGGTTAAAAGAAGAAAAGAATTGAGCGAATTGAATTGAAACTATCGACTGCTATATATAGGCTGATTTTTGAGTTCTTCGCGGCCCGCGTAAGCCTAAAGGAAATCCTTCGCGGCCCGCGAGAGATGATAGGACGGTTTGAGGGTTGCTGAGTCATGGCGTGGTCCTGACACGTGTAACGACACGTGTCTTAAAAGTTATCCGGAGATCTTCAAGCTGTCGCGGCCCGCGTAAACATAGCTTAAATCTTACGCGGCCCGCGAGCGACCAGAAAATCTGAATTTCTTGGTTTTTCGTGGACATTAGGGTTTCAGGGGTCCGGGTTTTCACTTACGGAGCGTTTTAGGACATTTTTGGGCGAGTCGTTACATCCTCCCCACCCTGTTTAAAATCCCGTCCTCGAGATTTGGGCTACGATATCTCCTTTAGGGTTATGTCATGTCTTAGTCAATAAGAACAGTATTAAGGTAAATGACACAAAATCAAGACATGTTTCAAATTTGGTGGATATGAGTTTTGCAATAATTATGACTCAATGGTTCAACTGAATTAGTTCAAGAAGTTGATGTCAAATGAATGAGATGAAATGATATAGTTTCTAAGGTGATTAGATTCAAGTGAATGTTTACAAGTTGTGAATGATTTTTGGAAACAATAGAATTCACTGTCAATAGAAATTTTACTTTGATTGTTAACTGAGGAAGACTCAGAATCAACAAGCTCAAATGAAATAGACGTACGAAAATGATTTGTCAACTACTGAATTATGATATGAGAAAATCAATGGGTTAACATTTATCGAATTACAAGGATACACCGATATATAACAAAGTTTAGTGTATCATTGTCTAAACACATAGTTGTATTAAGACCACTTTCAAGGATGAGTCAATCGAAAGGTATATATATATAGATTAGCTCAAGCTACAAGTTTATAGCGACGCCACAAGGTGTAGTAATCGAAATAATAATAGTGGTGACTGAATGAGTTTACCATGCTTAAAACCAAATGAAGGTTCAACGAAGTAAATCCGAATGTTTGTTTCAAACAATCTAGTAGGATTTTCGATTGAAAATGAAACAATTGAATAATGTTTTTCGATCGAAAAGATCAAGAAATGCTCGATCGATGTTGTAGGAACTGTTAAGAGATACACTGAAATATGACATGAATTTGTGTACCATTATCTTAGCACATGATTGTGTTAAGATTACTTTTATAGGATGAACCAACAAAGTGGATTCATTATAAATAAATAAATAATTAAATCCGTATATAATGTGTGCAAACGAGATTAGCGCAAGCTTCAATTTTGTGAAAACGTCACCACAAGGTGATCGTGATCAAAGAAACGATTTGATGAAGTCGAAGACCAAACAAGCCTGTTATGGTTCAAAGTAATTGAAGGGCTTGTTGGGATTAATTCGAATATGATGGCTTCAATCCATCATATGGGATCTTGCATTGAATATGTAATGCGAGCAAGTTCCAACAATTGAACTTGGTTTAAACACAACGATTTCATGTATCAATAAGAAAGTTCTGACATGGTCACAACAACTACCATGTATACCATTCAAAAGAAAATTGAGTTTTTCAAGAAATTCATCAACTCGATATCAAAGAGTCATCGTTTTACAATAATGCGGTTCATTTAGGTTATAATACAAAGATCAAGTATAGCGAAACGATATTTGAGCTTTGATAAAACAAAAATTTGGAGTGAAGCCCTATAATGGTCTTCATAAATCAAACTAACCACATGCGCAACAAACAGTGTGGTTTTACCAAGAAATGAAACAAATAAATATTTGCAACTATGAAAGAAATCCTCATGATGACCATTAGGGGGAGTAGAAATGCGAAAGTTTACTTACTATATGCAGAAGTCAGAATTTCAACAAAAGAAATTTAAGAATTTTATCTGAAATTTCGTGTGATAACTGTTGTTAAGTGACATTACCAAGGAATGTCGAATAAAATGAAACAGAGGGATTGCAAAGGTATGTGACTTCTTTTGCAGTGTCAAGAATTGGATTAGACTATGCACCGATTGTTATGAAATCTTGTTCTATCGTACCTCGGCAAGCTTCATGTCGTTTGTAGGATCACATGGCCAAGTGCTGCTTTTTGATTAGTAGTTCTTCCACTGACGGGATTCGCATTGGTGTCGTCATGCCCAATTATATTTTCCAAAGGTCTTGCCTTGAAAGTCGTGTGTGATATACTTCGACGTCTGTGGACGTATAATTTAAGTTTCATGTGTTTTCTTGTGCACTAGCACAACTTTACATGCTTCTTACTTGCGTTAATAGTCTATGGTAACGCATTGGAAATTCTTATACTTTTGATGGCGTCCCAACTTAGAGGGTTTCCATTGTTTATATTGTCGCACGAGTTACGAGGTAGATGATCAAATGAAATAATGTTTGATATCGGAATTATAGATATATGCAAGAGATTCCTGCTAAAGAAATCTAGATTTATTATTGACACATATGCTTGTTCTTTATTCTTAATTGTCAATTGTTATGGCTTTTGGAATTCCTTATAGATATACATATCTATATAATCATATATTTCACATGCTGTAATATACATACTCTTCATAAGGACAATGTATTTAACAGATTCATATTTCCAAAAACAAGTCAGATATTAGGTCATGATACTATTTAGGGAAATCTTGTCACTTGTTTGACATATTATATACCCCGTCTTACCTGGTTCTCGTCGGAGAGGTAACCCCATTATATTCGGACAAGCTGGAGAGTCTGCTACACCATACCCAGTCTTGCCGGAGAAGAAATTTGTATTTCCCATAAATAGATCTTTCTTAAATCATGATTTGGAAAGTGCATTATGACTTTCAACAAAGAATCAGGAAATTAGTATTCACCTGACGGATCATGTTCTACAACAAAGTAGTACCAATAAATAAGAAAGAACAGTGCTCAAGTGTTATTGCTTATTTATCATGCTTGCAACGTTCTAGTTATCATCCTCACGGCATACCAAAACCCATCACACTTTATTTGCACAAGTATTTAGCTTATCTCGAAGCTTATACTAAGGCATCTTTTCTTAAGTTCAAGTCTAAATGCTATCATGTGTGCTACCAGTTAATAGCAATTTCCTAACTCTTTTATTTAAGCTTAGGTATTATTATCACAACACCTATTGGCTTAAATCAGTGGCTCTGATACCACCTTCTATCACGACCCCCGACCCCACCCTGGACGGAATCGAGAGCCGCGAGCAGCCAAGTGGTACCGATGGTTATTTAGAAAAGTAGTGCAGCGAAAATTTCATCAGGACCGTGAGTTAGGAAAAATATCAGAGTTTAGAAAACACCGGATTTTATTTATTAATAGATGGGATAAAACCATGTTTTGAAAGATAGCCTTAATATGGGATAAACCCGAATACATAAAACAACTTTTCCTAATTTAATTTAATTGATAAATTAAGCCACTTCTGTAAGCCTTTTGGTGCCGTATCCAACTCTTAATCCGATCTACTGAAATTACCTGAAACGCGTTTTAAAAATATTTGGTCAGCAGGAAATACTGGTGAGTTCATTCAGGTTTTATAAAATGACACCTTAGTTATGAATTACAGCATAAGAGCGATTACAATGGCTTCTATCTTAGTTTTATCTGGCGCCGTGTCACCTCCTGGTGACGATGGACATACCACTATTGGGTCCTTTCACCCAAGTAGTGATAATTATCACTTGTTAGGATTTATTAGCCTAACTGTGACACCTGTGTCACTTCAACCATCAAACAAATTCCAAACCAATGAAATATTGTATTTCATACTTGGGATTTGTAAAAATATGTGTATCGTTTGCACATATCAACTCTTGTTCGATTTCAAGCTTTAAATCGCTTTCTGGAGGGTTATACGACTGCCAATTTTGAAAGTTGCTGGTCTGCAGGTCCCTTACGGTCCGTATGGACCTTTGCTTACGGTCCGTAAGCAGGTGCCAGACCAGTAGAATGTTGTTTCCAGCTTGTTCTAGCTGTTATGCACATTTGCACTTGGTTTTGTGGTTGCTATGGGTTGGTTTGTGTGGAGAACAAGTACCCCAATCTTTCTTTGACAAATGTATGGCTAAGATCATTCCCTCTTCTCCAAGAAATGATCTTAACGGTTTGCGAAACACTATATAAGGCCATGTCCCTCATTCATTTTCTGCACATTTGGTCTGAGTTTTCTCTAAATGGTTGTGATTATTCACTACCTACCTGAGAATACTGGGAACCAAATCTATTTGGACCCTTTGTAAGTCCTCTTTCGTTCTTTTATCGCTTTCTAGCTTAAAAGTCAAACTTTGTTTGACTTTCTACATTGACCAGTCTATGGTCAATGAGAAGTTCGTTTGAACTTCGCAACGTGAGCGTAATCACGATGGTTATAGTCCCTAGTGACTATACCTACTGATTACCACGTTGTTTAGGTGAAGTGACGAGTCGTATGTCGGCCAAAATGCGTGTTTATGCGTATTTTGTAACCAAACTACTCTTAGGTATCAAAACCGTTTGTTTTGATACCAAACCTGTTTTCTAACTTAACTAAACATGTTTTAGCATGTTTAGCTCGTCACATTAGGTTAAGTGCTTATATAGAGTCGTAAGTCAAGCGGTCTAAACAACCGCTTAGACTTACGAACTAGACCCGTTTGGTCGATCTTTAGGATTCGACCAAACACATTAGGTGACCATAGTTGTATAGGAAATAACCTTCCGAGGTTATACCTTATGGTCACTTCGTTTAAGTAGTTGTATGATAGGTAGTTTATATGCCTTAGGAAAATTACCAAAATACCCTTTTTATGCATAATTGATATTTAAGCATATGTAACCCAAAATTTTGTCATTTAACTGATTATGTAACATAATTAAGTATGTTAGGGCATATAATACTTGTCATAGGACTAGTTAGGCGGTCTGAACGCGTTATACGCGAACAACGCGTTAAAGTAGCATAAGCTACCTAAACGGGTCGTGATGGGTCGTAAGCACCTAGGATAGGTTTCCTTTTAGTATGTAGGCCTTGTTAAACCATGTCATATGAGTTCCCACACTCATTTGGTTTACGAGACCTCATCCTATCCAATCTTCCGAATTAGGTCCGGTTTATTCATGTAGTTTCCTATATTAGGTACCGTTTGACTTCCGGGACTCCTCTAGCTTGCTTGGTAGTTGTTCAAGACTTCTAAGCACTCTTAAGTGAGTACATAGTCCCCCCTTTTACTGTTTTCAAACTGTTTTGGGGTGAAGCATGTGTACCTATCTGTTATTTTCATGTTTTCAAAAGTATAATTGATTATACATATTTGTACTTATCTTTTTGCAAACTGAATGATTATCTATGATTTAAACTCTAATTTTTCAAAGATTATAAAATAAATGTTTGGAATAGTACTTATTTTGTTCACCAGGCCGGTTGGTAGTATGATATAGCGCTATAGGATTTGACACCCCATTCCTGTTGTCATGGAATGTCTGAAACCAATTTGTTTCTCCATCCAAATAGGGGTTGCCTTTGTGGTATTCCTATAGTCTCAAAGGTGTATTTTGATGCACTAGGTCTGAATGAGTTCTTAAGTCACATTATTTTTGTATATTAAGTTATACTCCCAAAAGTATAGTTTGATATGCTCTCATATATGATATCGTACAAAACCAACATATATTTTGTTAAAAATCCAAAACATAGTTTTATATGTTATTTTCAAAATCTAAAACATAGTTTAATATGTTATTTGTAATCCAAAACATAGTTAAATATGTTATTTGTAATCCAAAACATGGTTTAATATGTTATTTATAAATCCAAAGTATACTTTTGATATACTACTGAAAATTATTATTTTAAACAACTAAGGTATATTTAATATACTATTTGTCTAACGATTGGGATTTGGTTAGTGTTTAGATAACGGGACGAGTGTGATGTGATGAAAACATGGTAGATACGCCGCTGGTACTTCTTATATATAAGTGTTTTCATCACATTACATACCGTGTTGTTATTTAGTACACTTGGGTTAACAATATTGGAACTGAAATATATTTTAATATATTACTTATTCGATTTTCTTAAAAAAGCAAAGTATATTTTTATATATACTATAAACCTTTTTATCAAAATATTGCTTTTCAAACAATATATTCTATACAAACTCATTTTACTTACTTATTAAATTTTCTACGTATTATTATTTTATACCATCTGATTTCTTATAAATGATTTATAAAAGAAAACCTTTTACAAGGATCATGACTACTTTTATTAAAACTTTTCTTTAAACTCATAAGTCATGAATCCTAATTACAATAAAACCTATGTATCTCACAGGCATTTTTATGCTGACGTACCTATTTTTACACATGTTTCAGGTGCTGCTTTATGACGATTGTTGATACATACTACACTTAGGATGGACCTGTGCCTTAGCGACTTTAAAATTTGAAAGACAATATTTGTATTTATCTGATTTGTAATAGAACAAAGATTGCAATGATTCAATAAAACAAAATTATTTGATCCATGGTTGTGAAACAATGATTCTGTTACAACACTCCCCGACGTTTCTGCCAAGTCTTGTTGTTTTACGTGGTCGGGGTGTGACAGAAAAGTTGGTATCAGAGCCAATGGTTATAGGGAATTAGGTTATTAGTAATGCGTTGACCTAGAATATAACCTTCCTAGGACCCTAACACAAGTTACCTTGTGTTTAGCTTTTAAAACAATACCGTCACTTATCCTTAGGTGACAACCACAATAAGAGCACAAATTTTGAATCCACTTTGAAAACTAATCATCTGTTCTTGGATGATTGACTACTAGGTTTTGAACCTTCAAAGCTTTCAAAATCTCGTCAAAGTTTGGTTTAAATAATGTGAACACGTGCAAACTGGAAGGGTGGGTGCCTGTACCCTGGGTCTTCTGTCTAAGGCTAGAGTGTTCGTACAAATCCGCAATATCGGACCAGTCACTCTTACCTGGGAACTCTTGGGGTGAGTGTCCACTTATAGGCAAGCATGTCTTCGCGATACATTATATTGACCCATTTACTTTGATTAGTCACCGTCTCATTTGTTTGCCATAGGTAACAAACAAATGATCGCAATTTTATGCATTGTTATTCTGTTTTCATTTCCCTTGTTTCCTCCCATGTCTCCCATTTTCTTCATGGTGCCTCTTCATCGCAACAACAATGTCCGAACTAGGTGCTGCAATTGTCCATCAATTAGGCGTTGATGCGTGTGAAGTGTTATATATATTAGGTGTATATTTTAAGCCCTTTAACACTTTTTTAGCCAAGTTTTAAATTTATAAAACACGATATTTACTAACACTAAACACACATATGGGCAAGTGCACCCATCGTGAGCGTAGTATAGTGTTGGTAAGATACCGAGGTCGTCCAAGGACACAAGAGCTTTTAGTACCGGTTTATCCTCAACGTCTAATCAAATCAAAAAGTTTAGAAAAATGTTTTAAGCTAAGAAAATAAAAACTAACTAAAATGCTGAAAATAAAAATAAAAGAAAAACAGATAGACAAGATGAATCACTTGGTTCCGACTTGTGTATAGTGTAACCTTTGATTATTTCCGCACTTTTGCACTATTTTAAGAGATTATCTTAGTTATTGTAGTAGGCCCCTCTTTTGAAGGTGACGTTACCCTCAACCCAGTAGTTTGAGTCAGCAAGGATACAATCCTAAAGGGTCGGATTATTGAAAGATAATTAATTAAGTTATTAATGCAAATTATGGTAGGCCCCTCTTTTGGAGGTGACGTTACCCTCGACTAAGTAGTCTGAGTCAGCAGGGATACAGTCCTAAATAGCCGGGTTATAGTATTAATAGTAGTTAACTTATGAGGGGATCAAAGAGTTTGGACCCCCGCCATCCAATACCGTTAAGTATTGAAGGAGGTCCTACTAAATTTGACCCAGGTCCATTGCAGGACCTCTAAACGCTGAACAATGACAAGACTCTTACCAAACCGTTCCCTTAACCCCCGACCAGGTAGCCAACATACCTCCATATAGACCGTGGAGATATGAATGGTGAAAATCTTTTATTTTATATAGACAGTAAAATAATGTCAAGACACCACGGACAAACGATAAGGAAGAATCACCTTCAACATAAGAAACTAGTTATTAAAGTCATTAATACAAAACCAAATAAAAAGTGCGAAAAGATTAGAAATAAAAAGTGTTACACTAGACACTTCTCTTCACCAAGTGATGTAAGCGACTTAGGCAAACATGGCCCTGATTGTCAAGAACTCTTACGATCAATCTTGGATCCCGAGACGACTCACACACTCTATGATGGACAATGGATGATGGTGGTGGATGATGGTGTTATGGTGGTGGTGGGTGGTGGGTGAAGTGTGAGAGAGGTGGTGTGCCAAGGGATGGTTTGAGCTTGAGCCAAGCACTCCTATTTATAGGCTGAACAGAAGCTCGGGCACGGCCCCGTGTCCACATCCTTCTCTTTCTTCATTTAATGCAGCTTGTCTTATTAGTTGACCACGCCCCCGTGTCCGCTGAGCACGACCCCGTGTGCAGAAGAATCTTTGTACTATGAAGATTTGCCTGGATTGTGCGAATCTTATAGTTGACCACGGCCCCGTGTCCGCTGAGCACGGCCCCGTGGTGGGCAATAGAAGCTTCTACCACTTTGTCTTTTCTGCTGACACTTGGGCACGCCCCCGTGCTGGCTGAGCACGGGGCGTGTTCAGTCTTCTGTCTTCTTGTTTTGCTTGGGAAGATGCTGTCGTGGGGTCGGGCATGTCACGTTTGTTCCTTTTCTTGTATTTATGTTAGATTTTGCTGTCTTTTTGCTTCTTTTGTTAAGTTGAGCTCATTTAATCCTGAAAATACAAAAGGAAGACAAAAGCACACTTTTTCCAACATTAGTACTAAAAAAGGGTTAGGTTTATGCCACAATTGATGTAATTTATATGTTGCATTTTGCACACATCAGCGTCGTACTGCCAGAAGGCCGTTGATTTAGCTATCACCGTGACTCGTCTCAGGGATGAAGCCATACAAGGGAACCACTCCTTAGAGCAATCAATGCAACCGTCATCATCCGAATCAGATACTCTATTTCAAATATACCCACAGTGGACGATGGGGGATATTTGATTAACATGTGCCGCTTTGCAATCCAAAGCAAAGCTGTTACAAATCCTGCTGCTGCTTAACCTCTTGCAAGGAAACCTAATGCCGGTATGTGCTTATGTGCAACAAATGTAATGCACCTCACAAAGATTACCTGCAGTGTCGACTGTGTACATCACATGGACGACTCGGTTACCTGAAAAATGCTTGTCAATTCAACCCAAACCAAGGTGGTCTAAACCAACCCTAAGTCAACCCTGGTCGTATGATCGACTTAACATACGTAGTACCCAACCTTCAAACTCTGCTTCATATGTCGCTTGGCATATCTAGCACCTCAACCTCATGAACTTTCTACCTTGTGTATCGACTTAAGCACGCCTAGTGCAAGGTGTCGAAACACCTTTCGTTACACAAAATTCCAAAATCCAAAATAGGATCTTTCTATCCTCATAATTAGATCCTTATGGATAATTATCAATCAAACCAGAGCCCTTAATTGAATTATTTGTATGCCTTAATACGTAAATTATGATTCAATAAGGATAAATCTGAATTCCTATTAAGATCTTTCTATCTCCATAGTTAGATTCTTATGTTTAAAGTGCCAAATGAAATCCACGGATTGGATTCCTGGTGTGCTTTAAATACACGTGTCCAAAGATAACAAATTAAAGATCAAGTTAGCTAATTATGTGATTATGTGCTTATGTGTTTTCTTATACGTTTTGTGTTTTTATCTGATCTATCTAAATCCTCGTAGAATCTTCCATATCTCATATGAGGGATTCATAGTAGGATATCCAAAGGTACTATCTTAAATCCTTAATGGACTTCTACGTTGTAGTAAAGTCCCTTGGGTTTTAAAGTACTATTCTATAATTGGACCCCTTGAGTGGTCTAGTTAAACAGATTGATTTGAAAATCTGGTTAGGAATATCATGTGATGATATAATTGAAAAGATCCCTTAAGTGGCCTATTTAAGGAGATCATACGAGGGTCTAGTTAAGAAGATCATGTGTTGATCTAGTTAAAAAGATTGTTCGTTGATCTAGTTAAAAAGATCCTTTGGTGATCTAGTCAAGTTGCTTCATGTTTATTCAATTGATTTTTCCCCTACGCATTATGAAATGAACTGTGCGGACTGTGCAAGGAATTACGTAATTATGGAGGCCTACATAATTATGGAATTCAGTGCACAGAAACCACAGGAAGTTTTGTCATGTGTTAAGACCTATAGTGACAAGAGTAATGATACGGGAAAAGTCTTGGACCTTGACCGATGTCATTTTATCTTACACTCCCCAATTCTGATTTCAAGCACACACAAGTTTCCTATGACAAGTCTTCATGGGAAACGTTCTCCTGTCCATAGTTTGAAACTCCATGTTTTGCTACTACAAGGACTTCACTTTGAGGGTTGACAATTTCGCTAAGAACCCTATCATGGCCTAGAGTTCTACTTAGGGTTCAAGGGATTCATTCGAAAGAGAAAACATCACAGTTGTCCTCACAAGTTTCTCCTAAAAATTAAATTTCGGGACGAAATTTCCTAAAGTAGGGGAGACTGTGACACCTGTGTCACTTCGACCATCAAACAAATGCCAAACCAATGAAATATTGTATTTCATACATGGGATTTGTAAAAATATGTGTATCGTTTGCACATATCAAATCTTGTTCGATTTCAAACTTTAAATCGCTTTCTGGAGGGTTATACGCGCTCTGATGCGTAAATATAACCAGTTTAATGCAACGAACACTCCGGAATAGTGAAATAGGCTAAACATACCTTAAATAACCTCCACATAACTTAGAAATAAGTTTTGGATGGTTTGGTGTGTTGAAATCAAGTTTGTTCGATCGTAGGGACTAATTGTGTCAAACTGCGAAACTATACCGATTTGTATAGTAACGAACATTTCGGAACTTGATCATAAGTTAAATATGCCCTAAATATCCTTCACATAGCTTAGAAATAGGCTTTGAGGTGTTTTGTGCGCTAAAATAAACTTTCATGATCAATAGGGACTAAAAGCGTCAAAAAGTGCACAAGTTTGCATTTTCGCGCATATCTTACGTTCTGAATATATTCGGACATCCAAAAATTTATGTAAGCATTAAAATATTTTATTTTAGTGTTTGGCATAATAAAATTCCATTCGTCGCGTAATTTGGATCATGTTTGCGTCCGTTACGACTTCCGTCGTAATTAACCGAACAACGCAACCGTACGACCAAACGAACTGACATCTGAGATATTTTTGAGCACATTTTAAGTTCCCTATACTTTAACTTCATTTTAGAGCTTTGAAATTGGGTTAACGGGGCTTAAACGTGTCAAAAATGCATCGAAAACCAAGTTTGGGGCTTCAGGGACTCAAATTGCCAATTTTGAAAGTTGCTGGTCTGCAGGTCCCTTACGGTCCGTATGGACCTTTTCTTACGGTCCGTAAGCAGGTGCCAGACCAGTAGAATGTTGTTTCCAGCTTGTTCCAGCTGTTATGCACATTTGCACTTGGTTTTGTGGTTGCTATGGGCTGGTTTGTGTGGAGAACAAGTCCCCCAATCTTTCTTTGACAATTGTATGGCCAAGATCATTCCCTCTTCTCCAAGAAATGATCTTAATGGTTTGCGAAAAACTATATAAGGCCATGTCCCTCATTCATTTTCTGCACATTTGGTCTGAGTTTTCTCTAAGTGGTTGTGATTATTCACTACCTACCTGAGAATACTTGGAACCAAATCTATTTGGACCCTTTGTAAGTCCTCTTTCGTTCTTTTATCGCTTTCTAGCTTAAAAGTCAAACTTTGTTTAACTTTCTGCATTGACCAGTCTATGGTCAATGAGAAGTTCGTTTGAACTTCGCAACGTGAGCGTAATCACGATGGTTATAGTCCCTAGTGACTATACCTACTGATTACCACGTTGTTTAGGTGAAGTGACGAGTCGTAGTTTCGGCCAAAATGTGTGTTTATGCGTATTTTGTAACCAAACTACTCTTAGGTATCAAAACCGTTTGTTTTGTTACCAAACCTGTTTTCTAACTTAACTAAACATGTTTTAGCATGTTTAGCTCGTCACATTAGGTTAAGTGCTTATATAGAGTCGTAAGTCAAGCGGTCTAAACAACCACTTAGACTTACGAACTAGACCCGTTTGGCCGATCTTTAGGATCCGACCAAACACATTAGGTGACCATAGTTGTATATGAAATAATCTTTCGAGGTTATACCTTATGGTCACTTCGTTTAAGTAGTTGTATGATAGGTAGTTTATATGCCTTAGGAAAATTACCAAAATACCCTTTTTATGCATAATTGATATTTAAGCATATGTAACCCAAACTTTTGTCATTTAACTGATTATGTAACATAATTAAGTATGTTAGGGCTTATAATACTTGTCATAGGACTAGTTAGGCGGTCTGAACGCGTTATACGCGAACGACGCGTTAAAGTAGCATAAGCCACCTAAACGGGTCGTGATGGGTCGTAAGCACCTATGATAGGTTTCCTTTTAGTATGTAGGCCTTGTTAAACCATGTCATATGAGTTCCCACACTCATTTGGTTTACGAGACCTCATCCTATCCAATCTTCCGAATTAGGTCCGGTTTATTCATGTAGTTTCCTATATTAGATACCGTTTGACTTTCGGGACTCCTCTAGCTTGCTTGGTAGTTATTCAAGACTTCTAAGCACTCTCAAGTGAGTGCATAGTCCCCCCTTTTACTGTTTTCAAACTGTTTTGGGGTGAAGCATGTGTCCCTATCTGTTATTTTCATGTTTTCAAAAGTATAATTGATTATACATATTTGTACTTATCTTTTTGCAAACTGAATGATTATCTATGATTTAAACTCTAATTTTTCAAAGATTATAAAATAAATGTTTAGAATAGTACTTATTTTGTTCACCAGACCGGTTGGTAGTATGATATAGCGCTATAGGATTTGACACCCCATTCCTGTTGTCATGGAATGTCTGAAACCAATTTGTTTCTCCATCCAAATAGGGATTGCCTTTGTGGTATTCCTATAGTCTCAAAGGTGTATTTTGATGCACTAGGTCTGAATGAGTTCTTAAGTCACATTATTTTTGCATATTAAGTTATACTCCCAAAAGTATAGTTTGATATGCTCTCATATGTGATATCATACAAAACCAACATATATTTTGTTAAAAATCCAAAATATAGTTTTATATGTTATTTTCAAAATCTAAAACATAGTTTAATATGTTATTTGTAATCCAAAACATAGTTAAATATGTTATTTGTAATCCAAAACATAGTTTAATATGTTATTTATAAATCCAAAGTATACTTTTGATATACTACTGAAAATTATTATATTAAACAACTAAGGCATACTTAATATACTATTTGTCTAACGATTGGGATTTGGTTAGAGTTTAGATAACGGGACGAGTGTGATGTGATGAAAACATGGTAGATACGCCGCTGGTACTTCTTATATGTAAGTGTTTTCATCACATTACATACCGTGTTGTTATTTAGTACACTTGGGTTAACAATATTGGAACTGAAATATATTTTAATATAATACTTATTCGACTTTCTTAAAAAACCAAAGTATATTTTTATATATACTATAAACCTTTTTATCAAAATATTGCTTTTCAAACAATATATTCTATACAAACTCATTTTACTTACTTATTAAATTTTCTATGTATTATTATTTTATACCATCTGATTTCTTATAAATGATTTATAAAAGAAAACCTTTTACAAGGATCATGACTACTTTTATTAAAACTTTTCTTTAAACTCATAAGTCATGAATCCTAATTACAATAAAACCTATGTATCTCACAGACATTTTTATGCTGACGTACCTATTTTTACACATGTTTCAGGTGCTGCTTTATGACGATTGTTGATACATACTACACTTAGGATGGACCTGTGCCTTAGCGACTTTAAAATTTGAAAGACAATATTTGTATTTATCTGATTTGTAATAGATCAAAGATTGCAATGATTCAATAAAACAAAATTATTTGATCCATGGTTGTGAAACAATGATTCTGTTACAACACTCCCCGACGTTTCCGCCACGTCTTGTTGTTTTACGTAGTCGGGGTGTGGCACTAACCGTGAGAAATTAGTAATGTGCACAATACCCCACTAGCCAGTGATTAAGATAACCATGACTTAATCCCTGTAATTATAACCTTTGAAAATAAATTGGAGTATTGTAAAACATTATTGATAAAAAGAGAATGACTCACATTATAAGCATCCAGTATTGATTTAACAAGCTTCTTGATTCTACTCCTTCTGATAATTAAGCATATACTTTATGGTTTTGAACCTTCTGATGATTAAGCATCCATTTTGATTGTAAGAGTATGGTGTAGAGTTTCGGGTAGTTAAACATTTCGTTTAACAGAGTGGAATACGTATTAGTGTAAAACCACATCAAACCTAACGATGGTCACGGGATCCGAACCTTAACGAAATTCACAAAGTATAGTCTTGTTTAGACAGCACTTTGGCATCCGTTTAATGAACTCACAGAGTACAGCATTTTGGCATCCGTTTAACGAAATTCACAAAGTATAGCACTTTGGCATCCGTTAGTTGGTTCCAGAATCGATCGGACAGAACATCGCTTTGGTGATTATTGGTTAGAACATCGACGTATAGAGAGAAGAATAGAAGGAATGAGCAAAGGAAAATGAAATCCTAGGCTTCCTATTTATAGGTAGGAAGTATGAAATTTCTAGGAAGTTTCCTTTGTATTTTCTAGGAAATTACCTATATCTTTTCTAAGAAGTTACCTATACATCTTCTAGGAAGCTTCCTACCCATATATATATCTTCTTATACCTTCCTTGCACCTTCCTTTGATATTATCTATCTCATATATATTTATTTTCATGTATATCTATTTAGGTGTTTAATTTACTTACTTAATTAATTAATCTTACTTAGCTTAATTAATCTTGCTTAGCTTAATTAATCTCGCTTAGCTTAATTAATTAATCATACTTAACTTAATTAATCATACTTAATTTAATTAATCATACTTAACTTAATTAGCAGATTAATTAATCTACTCAGCTAGCTTAACTGCTAAATTTCCTTAACAATTAAGTGTATGTAATTATTAAGTTTAATAAGTTTATTTAACTACTGAGTTTACTTAATTGCTAAGTATTATAGTTTAACAGCTCCCTGGTTACGAGTTCTAATTTTCTAGATATGACGGAACTCGTATTAGTGTATTAACTCAATTCAACTTTAACGATAATCACGAGATCGAAACCCTCACAACGAATGACAAAGTGCACACTTAAACATCCATCGGATTCACGACGAATGACAAAGTATAGCCCGAGTTAGGCATCACTTAAACATCCATTGGATTGGTTTCAATCGATCGGATAAAGTATTGTACAAGTGATTAGAGTTATTACCCTAATAACGGGCAGAGTTTCGGGATTTAGAAGGTATAATCCCGAGCTACTATTTTTCTATAATAGAGGCTAAAAGAAGAAAAGAATTGAGTGAAATTGAATTGAAACTATCGACTGCTATATATAGGCTGATTTTTGAGTTCTTCGCGGCCCTCGTAAGCCTGAAGGAAATCCTTCGCGGCCCGCGAGAGATGATAGGACGGTTTGAGGGTTGCTGAGTCATGGCGTGGTCTTGACACGTGTAACAACACGTGTCTTAAAACTTATCCAGAGATCTTCAAGCTGTCGCGGCCCGCGTAAACATAGCTTAAATCTTACGCGGCCCGCGAGAGACCAGAAAATCTGAATTTCTTGGTTTTTCATGGACATTAGGGTTTCAGGGGTCCGGGTTTTCACTTACGGAGCGTTTTCGGACATTTTTTGGCGAGTCGTTACATCCGAGCTTGTGTAATAGATTTTGGTGGAAACTGGGATGACCACCTACCCTTAATTGAATTCTCCTATAACAATAGTTACCACACCAGCATAAATGCTGCCCCATTTGAAGCACTATATGGACGAAAGTGTCGAACTCCCATATGCTGGGCAGTAATAGGATAAAGTCAATTATCAGGTCCCGAGATTGTACAGGAAACCACCGACAAGATAACTCAAATCAAGGAAAGACTAAAAACGGCTAGAGATCGCCAGAAGAGTTATGCAGACAATTGACGCAAGCCAACAGAATTCCAAGTTGGAGACAAGATACTCTTGAAAGTTTCTCCTTGGAAAGGAGTAGTTCGATTCGGTAAGAAATGAAAGCTAAGTCCAAGGTACATAGGACCATTCACCATTACTCAACGAATAGGACCCGTTGCCTATCAATTACAACTACCAGAAGAATTAGCCGGGGTACATGATGTATTTCATGTATCCAATCTTAAGAAGTGTTTATCTGATGAAACGCTGGTAGTACCTCTTCAAGACATAGAGGTAAATGAAAAGTTGAAATTCATCGAGAAACCTCTCCAAATAGAAGACAGAAATGTCAAGTTCCTCAAGCACAAGAGACTGGTGCTGGCCAAGGTAAAGTGGGATTCGAAGAGAGTACCTGAGTACACTTGGGAACTGGAATCAGAGATGAAGCGAAAGTATCCTCACTTGTTCCAGTAAATCTCGAGGACGAGATTTTAAACAAGGTGGGGAGGGTGTAACGACCCTTGCCAAAATTTTTATTTCTTATTTTAATAATGCACATTAGGAAACCCTAATTAAGACCCCCCAAGTGGTATGGCACGACCCATAATTTTTAAAACAATCAAAATTAGGATCAGGGCCCCCTAAAACTCGAGGGGGGTATCCCCTAATTGATAATTATCCTTAAAAACGGATGTAAATCACGTATTTTCGAGATTTTTGACTCAGCAAGGCTATGCATGCAACGAGGCTACCCTAGCCTAAATTGGTCGCTCCCGCGACACGCGTCAGAGGCCAGGGAGCCTGGCGCGACACGCGGGGGAGTCAAAAATCCAGTATAAAGCTCAGGGGTTTGGCACTTGCATGGGGTGACTTTTTCGACGTAAAAATTTGTTTCGTGCATTAAGTTGTGCTCTGCTCTTTCCAAATTCACTTAAATATCGAATCTCTGCTATGATAACAGGGTAATAACTCGATCACTGCTACGATACAATGTCCGATCGATTGAAACCAATCCGATGGATGTTTAAGTGCTGCCCGAATTCGGGCTATACTTTGTCATTCGTCGTGAGGGTTTTGATTTCGTAAGCTTATCGTAAATGTGGTATTAAGTTACTAACCTAGTTTCGTGTGCATTGTTATTTTAACTAGGTTACCAAGCTTAATCAGTAGGCAAAACTCTGTCCAACTAAACTTGCAATGTGAGTCATTCTCTTTTATCAAAGTTGTTTTACAATACCTCAAACTATTTCCAGTTATATTTTACAGGGATTAAGTCTTTGTTATCTTAAATTACTGGCAGTAAGTGGGGTATTGTGCACATTACTGTTGTTTTATCACTTTTAGGTGAACAGACCTAAATCGTGATACACGTCACTTTTGGGTGAACGGACCCAATAGTGGTATGACCACAGTCATAGATCCGGTCGAGTGACAACTGAACCAGCTAATTATAAGATAGGGGCAATTGTAATCACTCTTAATACTGTAATCTATAACAATGTGTCATTTTGTGCAAAATTGAATGACTTGCCAGTATTTCCCCGCTGATAAAATCTTTTTAAACATGTTTCAGGTGATTTACTGTGACCAAGGAAAAGTGCCGTGTAGCACTACCAGATTGGATAAAGTGGCTCAGTAAATAAATAAACATGTTTTTTTTTTGTAAACAGGGGATTTCCCAGTGAAATTCCTTTATTGTAAATCACGGGGTTTGTGCCGAAATTTGAAATGAAATAAATGGGTGTTTTCAGTTTAAACGATCCTGTTAAAATTTCCCCTGCCAAATTAAACACTAATACCACGGGTTTTCTGTCCCGCGGCATCCGAACCGGGAAACTGGGTCGGGGGCCGTGACAGTTATAGTCAAATTCCTGGTCTTGATTTCTCTTATACTTTCAGTCCTGTTGTTAAGGCAGCCATAATTCGCACTGTTCTTGCTTTAGCAATCATCAATCAATGGACATTACATCAATTAGACGTTAATAATGCCTTTCTGCATGGCAATCTTTCAGAATGTGTGTTTATGGAGCAACCTCCGGGCTTTCTCAACCCTCAGTTCCTTAATCATGTGTGTAAATTAAACAAGGCCATCTATGGTCTAAAACAAGCCCCAAGGGCATGGTTTCAACGCATGAGCACCTTTCTAACTACCTATGGCTTCCTGTGTAGTCGTGCTGATCCTTCTTTATTTATCCTTAAGAAGGATTCTTGTGTCATGTATCTTCTAGTCTATGTTGATGACCTCATCTTAACAGGTAATCAACCTAGTGCTCTTACATCATTCATTGACTGTCTCCACAATGAATTTGCAATTAAAGATCTAGGGAAACTCAACTACTTTCTTGGACTGGAGGTTACCTACACCAAAAATGGACTATTTTTGAATCAATCTAAATACACTTTGGACATTTTAACACGTGCAAAGATTTTGGATGCCAAACCTGCTCCAACACCTTTAAGCACAAATGTTTCTTTTGTATCTACATGTGACTTATTCTCGGATGCCACTCATTATCGTTCCATTGTGGGAGCTCTCCAGTACTTAACGATCACCAGGCCTGACATTTCGTATGCTGTCAACCAAGTTAATCAATTTTTGCATGCCCCGACCATTGCTCATTATCAGAAGGTTAAAAGAATTCTTCGTTATCTTAAAGGCACTTTAGCTTTTAGCCTTCACTACAGTCGTCCGGCACACACATCACTGCTTGGATACTCTGACGTTGATTGGGCTAGATGTTTAGAAACACGTCGCTCAACTTATGGATACTCTATATTTTTGGGCGGCAACTTAATCTCGTGGAGTGCTAAAAAGCAACCAACTGTTGCGCGGTCAAGTTGTGAATCTGAATATAGGGCCATGGCCAACACTGCTGCCGAAATAGTTTGGATAACCCATCTTCTTCATGAACTTCACGCTATTCCTGCGGATTGTCCAACCATATTATGTGACAGTCAAAGTGCCTTGTTTCTCACTCAAAATCCAGTTTCTCATAAACATGCCAAACACATTGATCTTGATTACCACTTTTTAAGGGAGCTAGTTGCTTCCGGGAAGTTAGTTACAAAATTTGTTCCAACCAAGCTTCAGGTGGCTGACATTCTTACTAAAAGTCTTCCTAAACCACAATTCATCAACCTTCGTCAGATGCTCCGTATTGGTCCACCACCGATTCGCTTGAGGGGGGATATTAGCTAACTTATATATTCTAGTGTACTTATTTGTTATATTTATTTATTCCTTAGTCCCTCTGTACTCTTTGTTTAATAGAATTCATTCACTTTCATATTAACACAAAAAAAACCCAAAAAATTTTAAAAAATCAAAAAAATTCTAAAAAATCAAAAAATTCTATAAAATCATAAAAATTCTAAAAAAACTCATAAAAAATAAAAAAATTCTAAAAAACTCAAAAAAATTATAAAAAATCAAAAATTCTAAAAAACCCAACAAAATCATAAAAATCCAAAAACAATCAAAAAAGCCATAAAAATTCTAAAAAATCAAAAAATTCTAAAAAATCAAAGAAATTCTAAAAATCAAAAAAATTCTAAAAAATCCAAAAAATTCTAAAAGATCCAAAAATATAGAAAATAAAAAAAAATTCTAAAAAATAAAAAAAACTAGGATTTTTTAGATTTATTTTGATTTTTAGAGTTTTTTAGAATTTATATGATTTTTTAGAGTTTTTTTTTATTTTTTTTAGAATTTTTTGGATTTTCTAGAATTTTTTGGATATTTTAGAATTTTTATATTTTTTAGAATTTTTTTTATTTTTTAGAATTTTTTGGATTTTTAGAATTTTTATGATATTTTATAATTTTTTTGATTTTTTTGATATTTTAGAATTTTTTAGAATTTTTTGGATTTTTTAGAATTTATATGATTTTTTATGTTTTTTTATTAGAATTCTTATGATATTTTAGAATTTTTTTGATTTTTTTATTTTTTTATTTTTTTAGAATTTTTTGGATTTTTATAATTTTTATGATTATTTATAATTTTTTTTTTGATTTTTTAGAATTTTTTTGAGTTTTTAAGAATTCTTTAGATTAAAGTTGAATATCAAGGTTCACTTATAAAAGTCATATATACGTTGTGGATGATAAATATTTTTTGTTTGAAAAGTATATGTTAATTCAACAAAGGGTGTGTCCGGGTCGTTTTAATGCACAGATTGAACCGATACCGAAAATTCGGTTTTAAGAAACTCTCCGGTTTTGGCTTTTCATATGGGGTTGGACCGTTTGGTTATGTTATGGGTGGGTTTTTGATTTTACGTTTGGGCTTGCAAAAAAAGTGGCCAAGAGTAATAAATTTGGGGCTGAAATGTTCGGCCGCAAGGTGTCCAAAAGTAATAAATTTAGGCCTGAAATATTTCAGTTCCTAGGTCCGGTTTGGTTTTGGTGTGGATAGGTTCAGTTCGGTTTGGTTTTGGGCCTGAAATGTTAATGTTTTTTTTTTTTGAGTTAATTACACAAATGGGTCCTGTGGTTTATACCTAGTTTCGGCTTTGGGTACAAACTTTTTTTTAACAGGTTTAGGTTTTATTGTTTCAATTTTGTAACAACTTTGGGTATTAACACCAAAATTTGTTAATTAATGACTAAAATACCCTTGATATTTTTAAGTTTATCAATGTAACACATTTGGGTACTAACACCTAATTTTATTTAAGTTTAAATCAATTTTACATAGATCTATTTCAAAAAAGTTTAAATCAATTTTACAAAATCTATTTATTTTTTTATTTTCATCTTTTTATTATATCTCTTAATTAACATAAAATCTATTTAGTTTTTTATTTTCATATTTTTATTAAATTTCTTATTTAACATAAAATCTACTTGTTACACTACTATTTTTTTTAAATAAAATCTACTAGCTATATAGTTTTATGTAAATTATATTTCTTACTCGTTTTAAATAATGTAAACGTTACTCGTTTTCAATTTTGGATAGATATGATTGATAATAATAAATATCTTTCATGTAAAAAAATTTAAGCCTTTTTTTAACTCGATTTTTGTTCATTTACATTTTACTATTTTAGAAAGATATTTAATTTACATAAAATCTGCTAGTTACACCAGTAAAATCTACTAGTTATATAGTTTTATGTAAATTAAATATCTTTTTTTACAAAAAAAAACGAGTTTAAAAAAGGCTTAAATTTTTTTAGTTTTATCTAAAATACCTAGCTATATAGTTTTATGTAAATTAAATATCTTTTTAAAATAGTAAAATGTAAATGAACAAAAAACGAGTAAAAAAGGCTTAAACTTTTTTTTACACGAAAGATATTTATTATTATCAATCATATCCATCCAAAATTGAAAACGAGTAAGGTTTACATTATTTAAAACGAGTAAGAAATTTAATTTACATAAAACTATATAGCTAGTAGATTTTATTTAAAAAAAGTACTGGTGTAACAAGTAGATTTTATGTTAAATAAGAAATTTAATAAAAATATGAAAATAAATAAATAAATAGATTTTATGCTAATTAAGAGATATAATAAAAAGATGAAAATAAAAAAAAATAAATAGATTTTGTAAAATTGATTTAAACTTAAATAAAATTAGGTGTTAGTACCCAGTGGCGTCTCCGAGAATTCACGTACCATGTTCGAGCTCGAAAAATGGGCCCATATGCTTTAACGATAAACGACATAATTACGAAAAATGACAAAAATTGTAGTATTTGATAAACAATGCAATTACGACAATGACAAAATCATAGTATTCTAATAAGTTACAAACCGTAATAAATAATAAGTTAATAGCTAACCAATGATTCGTGCATGTCACACCCCCAAAATACCACCTAGGGAATGTCCTTGAAAGGCGTGTGACGTACCGACAATGAGCCACTAATTACATTGAACCCACACAAGTTTCAAAATAAGATTCTCAATCATTAATAAAATACCATCAACAAGTTTATACGAAAAACCAATATGTTCAGCGGAAGCAATTAACAAACTAAAGTTAAACTGTTTAAAACCAAGGTGTAGTATCAAGAATTCAATCACATCAATCTCTCCAATCGACCCATGACCACTTCTGCTTCTCCAGACAGCAAGTATCCGAATCCAAGAAATATATCGACCTGCGAGCATGCAACAAGTGTATCAGTGTAACACCCCTAAAACGGGTTTGGTAATCATACTCCGTTAATACCAAAAGACGGGTAAAGTACCGTTAGCAGTAAAGTTAACCCGGTAAATATTTGGATTTAATAAGAAATCCTAATAATTTAAATACAAGCGAATCAAAGAATTAAGGAATTGACTTTATAAGAACCCGAGTCAACGGGACTTAAAATAAAACGGGTTTTTAGCTCCCGGAACCCACCAAGTTAACTAGGTAAAATTAACCTAGTTAGTAAAGGGTAAATAAATAATAAACTATGAGTTATAGTTTCATATATGAATCTCTAAACTTGAGGGACTAAACATGGGCAACTAGAATAGTGTTTTATTAAAACACTTAAAAAAAATAAAAAATAACAGAAATCAATACACACACATACGTATGCGACCAGGGGAAAGCTCCATGGGAGCTCAAACCCTAACTTCAACAAATCAATAAAATTGAAGGATCAAACCAAGTCCAAATCGAAAATTGAGCATAGATTAGTGATCCTCATCACAAGGGGGTTACAAGGTATGTAAAATTTGGTGTTAATTCTCTACTTGAAATTCTCATGAATTTAGGGTATTCGAAATTTGTTGATGCATGCTTGTTATATGGATGAAATAGGAACCTTGTAGTGTTTAGGAGTAAACCCTAGACAAGATATGTTGAAATCGTGCCAAATTTTAGTAAAAAAAATCCATGAACACCATTGAAGGTGATTGTTGTTAGGGTTTTTGATTGGTAAAATGGAGTTATGATGTCAAGAACTTGCTTAAAGTGAAAGCTGAATTCAAACGACTCTTGATCAGAATTTACAGCCGACTTGTATCGGCTGTAACCTGGACAAAACGTGATAAAAACATGTGTTTCTTGAGTCTAAAATGTAATTCCAGGAAATATCTTTAAAACCCCACTGGAATCGCATTTTTTCGACGAGAATTGAGCGTTTTATGAATTTTTCCGTATCAAAGGTTCAAGCTGCGTTTTCTGGCAGAATTTGCAGCCCATTACGAATGTCATAACTCAATTTAGGAATTGAGTTATGGTCTCAAATTCTTACTGTAGAAAGTTTTAAGTGATTAAAAGAATCTCCAATTGGAATTTCGTCAATCGGATAAACGAGGAATTTTAAATGATTTTTTCCGTAAGCTGCAGTCAGAAGTGACGAATCTGATTGTGGCTTAGTAAATGAATTTTTATGAATTTTTGGTAAAGAGTTAGATCTTGAAATTTTAACACAAGGCCTAACCCTCTTAGATGTACGCCATATAAAAAAATCATAATTTTTGAAGACATGTAAACAGGTTAAACAAGTCACCAAAAACAGCCCATTTTCAGTGATATGAAATGCCTAAATGAAATCGCGGCCTACTAGTTAGTATGTGAAATTTGATTTCGTTAAGAGTTCGGATGAAATATGCCTAAGTGAGTTCATTGAACCAAATGTGCATTTGAATATGTTGATAAGTCAATTGACTTTTAAAAAGTCAAACTGACCAATGATTAGATCGAATGATAATTTTGATATGGACGAATGATAAATTCGACATAAAACCCATAGGATGGAATAGTCGTAAATGATTATGACTAAACTAATCGTCTTACGAATTATGATGATAGTTTGACGCTTGACAAGCTAGGTGGAGGCTTGGAAAGGAAGCGGGTCAAACGAAGCAAATAAGAAGTAAAAGCATGTTTCGGATGCAAGGTAAGTAAAACTTACACCTACTTGTAGTATACGTGTTTATTTTATAGGCGATAAATACAACAAAGGATTTGGTTCGAATTATGAGTTCCAACATGAAACGAATTGGGTTGGAACGAATAGAAACATTTTAAACCATGATTTATGGTGAAAAAGGCAAAATGGTAAACTAGTCATGAATTGGTTAATAGTTTAAGAGTTTTCTTAAAGTTACCTTATAGCGTAACTAGCAATGGAAAATGGGTAAAAATAGAAATTTAGCCAAGTATTGACTAAAGTAAAATAAGTTTCAAAGGACACCCATAGCATAAGCCGAATGGGTTAAAAATATAGGAAATTGACTTTAGAAAGAAAGAGATCTAGTGAGAAAATCCGAAATGGTTCGGATGTGTGATTTGTAAATAAAAACCATGTTTTTGTTACATATGAAAATGTTGTGTTATATATAGATCGAACGGGTCAAATGGTGGGAATAACGTCATTTGACAAAATCAACTAATGTGGTGGTCAAGTCATGTGTTACAGGAGCGAATAGTAATTTGGATAATTGCGTCGCCATAGAATATCGGTAATAAAAGCAAGGTGTTGAAACGGGTCACTAGGTTGACTCGAGCCAGGTACGTATAAATACGATTGTGGTTAAACATACATTTTTTGGGTCAAATTGTAGCAAATGCCCTTCGTCGTAAATGAGGGGCTAAAGTTGACTAAAATGCCCTTGTTGGGTAAACCGGGCAAACGACCTTTAAAGGTTGTTGGAAATAAGTGTTTTGGTAGATTAAATCCTTAAGATAAGTATAAAAGGGATGTATGGGACCTTAGTGCATAAATACCCTTAACGGGTCAAAATAAGCATACAAATGAAAACGGGTTTAAATTGTGTAATAAACCGGGGATTATAATCTAGCATGGTAAATAACATTAAGTTGAAGAAGTATATGAGATAAAAAGGTCAAATACACAAGTTTGATGATGAAATCACGAACGGGTCAAAAGTTGGCAAAAAGGGTAATAAGCCGAAGTCTTAAAAGTCTTAAATTTTATCAAGCCGGATGTAGGATTTTAACTCCATATGATGGAGAATCAAATTTCAAACATGTAGGAAGAAACGGTAGGTCAAACGGATGAGCAGTTTGAAAGATACGAAAGATTTCGTGTCAAATTACGGCAAAATGGAAAAGTTGGATGCAGGGTCCACCGTAAATTACGGTGCCACCGTAATTTACGGTGGAGCTGATTTGTGTTACGGTGCTAATCTACTGTTGTACGGTAGGGAGTGGTCAATACATAAGCCACCGTAAATTACGGTGCCACCGTAATTTACGGTGGAGATCAGAATTTAGTTATTGTTTTGGGTTCAAGATATTAATGTTGGATTTCCAAATTTCCTCATTATATTAATTATTTAATTATCAAAACTGACCTTTAAGTTGGTTTTGATCACAGGTGAAGGTCGAGAGTTCCGGATGAAGATCAAGCGTCGAGCAAGAACCGAACACATGTTAAACAAAGCTTCCGCAACGTTGTCTTGTCGTTATTTTAAACGGCAAATTAAATTACATTATGTATATCACTTAAATTGTAAAAGTTTTTAACAAACCCGTATTTCCGATGTATGTGTAATCATTAATTAAATGATTATTTTCGCAAAATATACGTTAAACCTTGATTTATAGGAACGGGTGTTACAAGTTGGTAATCAGAGCTCATGGTTAAAGAGTAAATTGTGTTCGGTTCGAGGCTTGATCGCAAATCCGGTAAGTACATGTATGTTAATAGTTTAGCATGCTAAAGTGTTGTAAACAACACATAGGGCTATCGTGTGATACACGTTACCCCAATTAAAATGATTGATATAGTTGACGAAAATACGTGCGTTGACGCGTATAGTAGAAAAAGCCTTGTATTATAATACGGGCGATTATTAAAGTTGATTTTACTAACTTTTGTGAATGTTTTAATTAAAGGACATTCGCGTTGAAGACGACGAGAGTCAAACGAATTGTGGATACGATGAGGGAACGGTCCGAAGTATGACAAGAGGAGCATGCTCACCGAGGACTAAATCGCGTAACGACCGTGAACAAGGTTAATGGCAAGGAACGCCCGTCGGGGCAAACATTACCAGGTGCACATTTTAAATAATCGCACAAATAGTAATATGCAACAAATAAGTAGAAATTGAAAGTTGCATATGTAGATTAAAAACTTGGAAAAACCCGAATAGAAAATGTATTCGGGATATTGTTTCCAAGAGAAACAAATAGAGGCGTTACTTACATAGGGCGTGATGTGAAAACTATAAAAAGGTCATGTGTGTCATGTGTTAATCGCTTACTCTGGCCAAGTAAGTAGTGGCATATGATACCATGAACTTCTTATGGCGGACACGTTTACATCCGATGTAGTAAGGGCCGAGTGAATGGGACTAACTTAAAAGTACCCAAATGAATCAAATGAGCAAAATAATTGATAATAATGTAAACGCACAGCCGTGTGACGGAAGCGTATTACATTAGGATGATGAGCCCGAGTGAAGGGACAAACAAGCATGAAAAATGATTTAGACAAGTATTGGGAGGGAGTGTACTTACGCTCGAACCCAGAAAACGCAAGCATGAAAAATGATTTAGACAAGTATTGGGAGGGAGTGTACTTACGCTCGAACCCAGAAAACGCAAACATGTAAACTGATTTAGACAAGCATTGGGAGGGAGTGTACTTACACTCGAACCCGGAAAATGCAAATATGTCCCTTAACGGGTCATTTTTGTAAAACGTCAAACTTAAAGACAAAGTCGGAATATAAAAAAAATGAAGCGAGGTCTTAATGCACACCGGGAGAGTTGCAATAATAACGACTTCGGTAAAACACCCGGTTGATGGGTAAGAATTAAACACATGCGTAAACCAAGAGACGTGAATGCGGAAAAAAAATCAAAGGACTTGGATTACGAGTTATGACTATAAAATCTCGTATATAGAAATTGTGAGTAAATATGTTCAACTATTCGAAGTCGAATGGGTTGAATAAAGAATAAAGTTGATTGTTTATAAGTGATGGATTTCACGTTAATAGGTCAAACAGGTTGAATACAATATAACGCCGAATGGCACAAATGAGCACTAGCCAGATAAAGGTAGCGTTAAATGCAAGAGAATAATGAGCCCGGTATTGGGATATAACCAAATAAGAATAAATTATGGACTGTCAATATCCTGGTATGGATAATTGACAAAAGTTAAAGAGAAGATCCTAAAACTAAAACTTCGGTTTTAGTAAGAAATAATGTTTTTACAAACATAAATTCTGATAGGAATTTAAATAATAAGTATGAAAGATACTAGTCTTGACACTGATAGGCGCAAGACAATATATTCGAAAAGTGATATATTTTCGAAAATGAAAGGTTGATACAAACTAAACACGATGTGACACGATCACGGTTAGGAAATGTAATGTGAAGTAAAATCACGTTATAACCAAGCGAGCGGTGAAAAGTAACGGGACTAATAAGTCTAGTTAGTAAGACCGGTTAAGGCCAGTAATTCAAATAAAAAAAAATTGGTTTGCTTGTAAGCGGTGGATTTCGGTATAACTGAACCGAATAAATAAATCTGAAAACAAAAGAAATTATTGCTAAAAGTGAAATATTTCACTAAAGACCTTTAAACGGGTCAAGGTAACGGATTCACCAAGAGTTCGATAATATATAAAAGCGATGGAAATCGCTAAGTTAACTAAACTAGTAGAAATAACGGAATTACGTTATTTCAAGTTACATTATGTCGTAGGAGATATGTAGACAATTAGTAACCAAAAAGATGTTACCATACTTTTCGGGTAACACTAACGATTGGTTAAAAAGTATAATTAATGTTTAAAATATTTCTCGGACAGAATACATTGAGTTTAAACTCAATGAATTATGTAAGAAAAGGTTTCGGGGACGAAACCTCTTTAAGGGGGGTAGACTTGTAACACCCCTAAAACGGGTTTGGTAATCATACTCCGTTAATACCAAAAGACGGGTAAAGTACCGTTAGCAGTAAAGTTAACCCGGTAAATATTTGGATTTAATAAGAAATCCTAATAATTTAAATACAAGCGAATCAAAGAATTAAGGAATTGACTTTATAAGAACCCAAGTCAACGGGACTTAAAATAAAACGGGTTTTTAGCTCCCGGAACCCACCAAGTTAACTAGGTAAAATTAACCTAGTTAGTAAAGGGTAAATAAATAATAAACTATGAGTTATAGTTTCATATATGAATCTCTAAACTTGAGGGACTAAACATGGGCAACTAGAATAGTGTTTTATTAAAACACTTAAAAAAAATAAAAAATAATAGAAATCAATACACACACATACGTATGCGACCAGGGGAAAGCTCCATGGGAGCTTAAACCCTAACTTCAACAAATCAACAAAATTGAAGGATCAAACCAAGTCCAAATCGAAAATTGAGCATAGATTAGTGATCCTCATCACAAGGGGGTTACAAGGTATGTAAAATTTGGTGTTAATTCTCTACTTGAAATTCTCATGAATTTAGGGTATTCGAAATTTGTTGATGCATGCTTGTTATATGGATGAAATAGGAACCTTGTAGTGTTTAGGAGTAAACCCTAGACAAGATATGTTGAAATCGTGCCAAATTTTAGTAAAAAAAATCCATGAACACCATTGAAGGTGATTGTTGTTAGGGTTTTTGATTGGTAAAATGGAGTTATTATGTCAAGAACTTGCTTAAAGTGAAAGCTGAATTCAAACGACTCTTGATCAGAATTTACAGCCGACTTGTATCGGCTGTAACCTGGACAAAACGTGATAAAAACATGTGTTTCTTGAGTCTAAAATGTAATTCCAGGAAATATCTTTAAAACCCCACTGGAATCGCATTTTTTCGACGAGAATTGAGCGTTTTATGAATTTTTCCGTATCAAAGGTTCAAGCTACGTTTTCTGGCAGAATTTGCAGCCCATTACGAATGTCATAACTCAATTTAGGAATTGAGTTATGGTCTCAAATTCTTACTGTAGAAAGTTTTAAGTGATTAAAAGAATCTCCAATTGGAATTTCGTCAATCGGATAAACGAGGAATTTTAAATGATTTTTTCCGTAAGCTGCAGTCAGAAGTGACGAATCTGATTGTGGCTTAGTAAATGAATTTTTATGAATTTTTGGTAAAGAGTTAGATCTTGAAATTTTAACACAAGGCCTAACCCTCTTAGATGTACGCCATATAAAAAAATCACAATTTTTGAAGACATGTAAACAGGTTAAACAAGTCACCAAAAACAGGCCATTTTCAGTGATATGAAATGCCTAAATGAAATCGCGGCCTACTAGTTAGTATGTGAAATTTGATTTCGTTAAGAGTTCGGATGAAATATGCCTAAGTGAGTTCATTGAACCAAATGTGCATTTGAATATGTTGATAAGTCAATTGACTTTTAAAAAGTCAAACTGACCAATGATTAGATCGAATGATAATTTTGATATGGACGAATGATAAATTCGACATAAAATCCGTAGGATGGAATAGTCGTAAATGATTATGACTAAACTAATCATCTTACGAATTATGATGATAGTTTGACGCTTGACAAGCTAGGTGGAGGCTTGGAAAGGAAGCGGGTCAAACGAAGCAAATAAGAAGTAAAAGCATGTTTCGGATGCAAGGTAAGTAAAACTTACACCTACTTGTAGTATACGTGTTTATTTTATAGGCGATAAATACAACAAAGGATTTGGTTCGAATTATGAGTTCCAACATGAAACGAATTGGGTTGGAACGAATAGAAACATTTTAAACCATGATTTATGGTGAAAAAGGCAAAATGGTAAACTAGTCATGAATTGGTTAATAGTTTAAGAGTTTTCTTAAAGTTACCTTATAGCGTAACTAGCAATGGAAAATGGGTAAAAATAGAAATTTAGCCAAGTATTGACTAAAGTAAAATAAGTTTCAAAGGACACCCATAGCATAAGCCGAATGGGTTAAAAATATAGGAAATTGACTTTAGAAAGAAAGGGATCTAGTGAGAAAATCCGAAATGGTTCGGATGTGTGATTTGTAAATAAAAACCATGTTTTTGTTACATATGAAAATGTTGTGTTATATATAGATCGAACGGGTCAAATGGTGGGAATAACGTCATTTGACAAAATCAACTAATGTGGTGGTCAAGTCATGTGTTACAGGAGCGAATAGTAATTTGGATAATTGCGTCGCCATAGAATATCGGTAATAAAAGCAAGGTGTTGAAACGGGTCACTAGGTTGACTCGAGCCAGGTACGTATAAATACGATTGTGGTTAAACATACATTTTTTGGGTCAAATTGTAGCAAATGCCCTTCGTCGTAAATGAGGGGCTAAAGTTGACTAAAATGCCCTTGTTGGGTAAACCGGGCAAACGACCTTTAAAGGTTGTTGGAAATAAGTGTTTTGGTAGATTAAATCCTTAAGATAAGTATAAAAGGGATGTATGGGACCTTAGTGCATAAATACCCTTAACGGGTCAAAATAAGCATACAAATGAAAACGGGTTTAAATTGTGTAATAAACCGGGGATTATAATCTAGCATGGTAAATAACATTAAGTTGAAGAAGTATATGAGATAAAAAGGTCAAATACACAAGTTTGATGATGAAATCACGAACGGGTCAAAAGTTGGCAAAAAGGGTAATAAGCCGAAGTCTTAAAAGTCTTAAATTTTATCAAGCCGGATGTAGGATTTTAACTCCATATGATGGAGAATCAAATTTCAAACATGTAGGAAGAAACGGTAGGTCAAACGGATGAGCAGTTTGAAAGATACGAAAGATTTCGTGTCAAATTACGGCAAAATGGAAAAGTTGGATGCAGGGTCCACCGTAAATTACGGTGCCACCGTAATTTACGGTGGAGCTGATTTGTGTTACGGTGCTAATCTACTGTTGTACGGTAGGGAGTGGTCAATACATGAGCCACCGTAAATTACGGTGCCACCGTAATTTACGGTGGAGATCAGAATTTAGTTATTGTTTTGGGTTCAAGATATTAATGTTGGATTTCCAAATTTCCTCATTATATTAATTATTTAATTATCAAAACTGACCTTTAAGTTGGTTTTGATCACAGGTGAAGGTCGAGAGTTCCGGATGAAGATCAAGCGTCGAGCAAGAACCGAACACATGTTAAACAAAGCTTCCGCAACGTTGTCTTGTCGTTATTTTAAACGGCAAATTAAATTACATTATGTATATCACTTAAATTGTAAAAGTTTTTAACAAACCCGTATTTCCGATGTATGTGTAATCATTAATTAAATGATTATTTTCGCAAAATATACGTTAAACCTTGATTTATAGGAACGGGTGTTACAAGTTGGTAATCAGAGCTCATGGTTAAAGAGTAAATTGTGTTCGGTTCGAGGCTTGATCGCAAATCCGGTAAGTACATGTATGTTAATAGTTTAGCATGCTAAAGTGTTGTAAACAACACATAGGGCTATCGTGTGATACACGTTACCCCAATTAAAATGATTGATATAGTTGACGAAAATACGTGCGTTGACGCGTATAGTAGAAAAAGCCTTGTATTATAATACGGGCGATTATTAAAGTTGATTTTACTAACTTTTGTGAATGTTTTAATTAAAGGACATTCGCGTTGAAGACGACGAGAGTCAAACGAATTGTGGATACGATGAGGGAACGGTCCGAAGTATGACAAGAGGAGCATGCTCACCGAGGACTAAATCGCGTAACGACCGTGAACAAGGTTAATGGCAAGGAACGCCCGTCGGGGCAAACATTACCAGGTGCACATTTTAAATAATCGCACAAATAGTAATATGCAACAAATAAGTAGAAATTGAAAGTTGCATATGTAGATTAAAAACTTGGAAAAACCCGAATAGAAAATGTATTCGGGATATTGTTTCCAAGAGAAACAAATAGAGGCGTTACTTACATAGGGCGTGATGTGAAAACTATAAAAAGGTCATGTGTGTCATGTGTTAATCGCTTACTCTGGCCAAGTAAGTAGTGGCATATGATACCATGAACTTCTTATGGCGGACACGTTTACATCCGATGTAGTAAGGGCCGAGTGAATGGGACTAACTTAAAAGTACCCAAATGAATCAAATGAGCAAAATAATTGATAATAATGTAAACGCACAGCCGTGTGACGGAAGCGTATTACATTAGGATGATGAGCCCGAGTGAAGGGACAAACAAGCATGAAAAATGATTTAGACAAGTATTGGGAGGGAGTGTACTTACGCTCGAACCCAGAAAACGCAAGCATGAAAAATGATTTAGACAAGTATTGGGAGGGAGTGTACTTACACTCGAACCCAGAAAACGCAAACATGTAAACTGATTTAGACAAGCATTGGGAGGGAGTGTACTTACACTCGAACCCGGAAAATGCAAATATGTCCCTTAACGGGTCATTTTTGTAAAACGTCAAACTTAAAGACAAAGTCGGAATATAAAAAAAATGAAGCGAGGTCTTAATGCACACCGGGAGAGTTGCAATAATAACGACTTCGGTAAAACACCCGGTTGATGGGTAAGAATTAAACACATGCGTAAACCAAGAGACGTGAATGCGGAAAAAAAAATCAAAGGACTTGGATTACGAGTTATGACTATAAAATCTCGTATATAGAAATTGTGAGTAAATATGTTCAACTATTCGAAGTCGAATGGGTTGAATAAAGAATAAAGTTGATTGTTTATAAGTGATGGATTTCACGTTAATAGGTCAAACAGGTTGAATACAATATAACGCCGAATGGCACAAATGAGCACTAGCCAGATAAAGGTAGCGTTAAATGCAAGAGAATAATGAGCCCGGTATTGGGATATAACCAAATAAGAATAAATTATGGACTGTCAATATCCTGGTATGGATAATTGACAAAAGTTAAAGAGAAGATCCTAAAACTAAAACTTCGGTTTTAGTAAGAAATAATGTTTTTACAAACATAAATTCTGATAGGAATTTAAATAATAAGTATGAAAGATACTAGTCTTGACACTGATAGGCGCAAGACAATATATTCGAAAAGTGATATATTTTCGAAAATGAAAGGTTGATACAAACTAAACACGATGTGACACGATCACGGTTAGGAAATGTAATGTGAAGTAAAATCACGTTATAACCAAGCGAGCGGTGAAAAGTAACGGGACTAATAAGTCTAGTTAGTAAGACCGGTTAAGGCCAGTAATTCAAATCAAAAAAAAAAAAATTGGTTTGCTTGTAAGCGGTGGATTCGGTATAACTGAACCGAATAAATAAATCTGAAAACAAAAGAAATTATTGCTAAAAGTGAAATATTTCACTAAAGACCTTTAAACGGGTCAAGGTAACGGATTCACCAAGAGTTCGATAATATATAAAAGCGATGGAAATCGCTAAGTTAACTAAACTAGTAGAAATAACGGAATTACGTTATTTCAAGTTACATTATGTCGTAGGAGATATGTAGACAATTAGTAACCAAAAAGATGTTACCATACTTTTCGGGTAACACTAACGATTGGTTAAAAAGTATAATTAATGTTTAAAATATTTCTCGGACAGAATACATTGAGTTTAAACTCAATGAATTATGTAAGAAAAGGTTTCGGGGACGAAACCTCTTTAAGGGGGGTAGACTTGTAACACCCCTAAAACGGGTTTGGTAATCATACTCCGTTAATACCAAAATACGAGTAAAGTACCGTTAGCAGTAAAGTTAACCCGGTAAATATTTGGATTTAATAAGAAATCCTAATAATTTAAATACAAGCGAATCAAAGAATTAAGGAATTGACTTTATAAGAACCCGAGTCAACGGGACTTAAAATAAAACGGGTTTTTAGCTCCCGGAACCCACCAAGTTAACTAGGTAAAATTAACCTAGTTAGTAAAGGGTAAATAAATAATAAACTATGAGTTATAGTTTCATATATGAATCTCTAAACTTGAGGGACTAAACATGGGCAACTAGAATAGTGTTTTATTAAAACACTTAAAAAAAATAAAAAATAACAGAAATCAATACACACACATACGTATGCGACCAGGGGAAAGCTCCATGGGAGCTCAAACCCTAACTTCAACAAATCAATAAAATTGAAGGATCAAACCAAGTCCAAATCGAAAATTGAGCATAGATTAGTGATCCTCATCACAAGGGGGTTACAAGGTATGTAAAATTTGGTGTTAATTCTCTACTTGAAATTCTCATGAATTTAGGGTATTCGAAATTTGTTGATGCATGCTTGTTATATGGATGAAATAGGAACCTTGTAGTGTTTAGGAGTAAACCCTAGACAAGATATGTTGAAATCGTGCCAAATTTTAGTAAAAAAAATCCATGAACACCATTGAAGGTGATTGTTGTTAGGGTTTTTGATTGGTAAAATGGAGTTATGATGTCAAGAACTTGCTTAAAGTGAAAGCTGAATTCAAACGACTCTTGATCAGAATTTACAGCCGACTTGTATCGGCTGTAACCTGGACAAAACGTGATAAAAACATGTGTTTCTTGAGTCTAAAATGTAATTCCAGGAAATATCTTTAAAACCCCACTGGAATCGCATTTTTTCGACGAGAATTGAGCGTTTTATGAATTTTTCCGTATCAAAGGTTCAAGCTGCGTTTTCTGGCAGAATTTGCAGCCCATTACGAATGTCATAACTCAATTTAGGAATTGAGTTATGGTCTCAAATTCTTACTGTAGAAAGTTTTAAGTGATTAAAAGAATCTCCAATTGGAATTTCGTCAATCGGATAAACGAGGAATTTTAAATGAATTTTTCCGTAAGCTGCAGTCAGAAGTGACGAATCTGATTGTGGCTTAGTAAATGAATTTTTATGAATTTTTGGTAAAGAGTTAGATCTTGAAATTTTAACACAAGGCCTAACCCTCTTAGATGTACGCCATATAAAAAATCATAATTTTTGAAGACATGTAAACAGGTTAAACAAGTCACCAAAAACAGCCCATTTTCAGTGATATGAAATGCCTAAATGAAATCGCGGCCTACTAGTTAGTATGTGAAATTTGATTTCGTTAAGAGTTCGGATGAAATATGCCTAAGTGAGTTCATTGAACCAAATGTGCATTTGAATATGTTGATAAGTCAATTGACTTTTAAAAAGTCAAACTGACCAATGATTAGATCGAATGATAATTTTGATATGGACGAATGATAAATTCGACATAAAACCCGTAGGATGGAATAGTCGTAAATGATTATGACTAAACTAATCGTCTTACGAATTATGATGATAGTTTGACGCTTGACAAGCTAGGTGGAGGCTTGGAAAGGAAGTGGGTCAAACGAAGCAAATAAGAAGTAAAAGCATGTTTCGGATGCAAGGTAAGTAAAACTTACACCTACTTGTAGTATACGTGTTTATTTTATAGGCGATAAATACAACAAAGGATTTGGTTCGAATTATGAGTTCCAACATGAAACGAATTGGGTTGGAACGAATAGAAACATTTTAAACCATGATTTATGGTGAAAAAGGCAAAATGGTAAACTAGTCATGAATTGGTTAATAGTTTAAGAGTTTTCTTAAAGTTACCTTATAGCGTAACTAGCAATGGAAAATGGGTAAAATGGAAATTTAGTCAAGTATTGACTAAAGTAAAATAAGTTTCAAAGGACACCCATAGCATAAGCCGAATGGGTTAAAAATATAGGAAATTGACTTTAGAAAGAAAGGGATCTAGTGAGAAAATCCGAAATGGTTCGGATGTGTGATTTGTAAATAAAAACCATGTTTTTGTTACATATGAAAATGTTGTGTTATATATAGATCGAACGGGTCAAATGGTGGGAATAACGTCATTTGACAAAATCAACTAATGTGGTGGTCAAGTCATGTGTTACAGGAGCGAATAGTAATTTGGATAATTGCGTCGCCATAGAATATCGGTAATAAAAGCAAGGTGTTGAAACGGGTCACTAGGTTGACTCGAGCCAGGTACGTATAAATACGATTGTGGTTAAACATACATTTTTTGGGTCAAATTGTAGCAAATGCCCTTCGTCGTAAATGAGGGGCTAAAGTTGACTAAAATGCCCTTGTTGGGTAAACCGGGCAAACGACCTTTAAAGGTTGTTGGAAATAAGTGTTTTGGTAGATTAAATCTTTAAGATAAGTATAAAAGGGATGTATGGGACCTTAGTGCATAAATACCCTTAACGGGTCAAAATAAGCATACAAATGAAAACGGGTTTAAATTGTGTAATAAACCGGGGATTATAATCTAGCATGGTAAATAACATTAAGTTGAAGAAGTATATGAGATAAAAAGGTCAAATACACAAGTTTGATGATGAAATCACGAACGGGTCAAAAGTTGGCAAAAAGGGTAATAAGCCGAAGTCTTAAAAGTCTTAAATTTTATCAAGACGGATGTAGGATTTTAACTCCATGTGATGGAGAATCAAATTTCAAACATGTAGGAAGAAACGGTAGGTCAAACGGATGAGCAGTTTGAAAGATACGAAAGATTTCGTGTCAAATTACGGCAAAATGGAAAAGTTGGATGCAGGGTCCACCGTAAATTACGGTGCCACCGTAATTTACGTTGGAGCTGATTTGTGTTACGGTGCTAATCTACTGTTGTACGGTAGGGAGTGGTCAATACATGAGCCACCGTAAATTACGGTGCCACCGTAATTTACGGTGGAGATCAGAATTTAGTTATTGTTTTGGGTTCAAGATATTAATGTTGGATTTCCAAATTTCCTCATTATATTAATTATTTAATTATCAAAACTGACCTTTAAGTTGGTTTTGATCACAGGTGAAGGTCGAGAGTTCCGGATGAAGATCAAGCGTCGAGCAAAAACCGAACACATGTTAAACAAAGCTTCCGCAACGTTGTCTTGTCATTATTTTAAACGGCAAATTAAATTACATTATGTATATCACTTAAATTGTAAACGTTTTTAACAAACCCGTATTTCCGATGTATGTGTAATCATTAATTAAATGATTATTTTCGCAAAATATACGTTAAACCTTGATTTATAGGAACGGGTGTTACAATCAGGCACAGCTGGCGAGTTCACAGTTTATGAAAACGTTTGTTACCAAGTGTTTATTCCAGTTCGTTAACAATTGCAAAAGTAATAGTGATAATATCTCGATGATAAACAAGACGGCTCCTGATGTATGTTTTGCCCTTTCCCCAGTGCTCCTATCAAAGCACTGGGCCCGACTGGGTAATTAGTTCACAACCGTCCTCCCCGGTACGGCGTGAGGGTGCCAAACCTAAGTAGCGCTACCAACTAATATCCCGCTACCTCCCCGGTAACAAAAGATGGGACTTAAGAATGATAGGATGAGAATATTATCAAATATATACCAGTTTTTACCCAAAAGACTTATCCCTCCCCGGGATACCCACTGACTGTCCCAACCACCGGGACGCATGCTCAAAGTAGTGAACTCACCTTAGAGTGCTCGGTAGGTTATGTTACTTGCTTAACAAAAATGATCAATCGAATCCTATGACAGTTGTGCATAACAGTCAGTTCGCATACAAGCTTAGTGTGTATTGTTTCACATGTATTTGTCAGACAGTGCATTAGCATTAAACAGATTGTGCAAGTGGTATCAGTCAATTAACAGTGTCCATGTCTCGCAAGGGCATTTATCAATTCATGTCATCTACACTGTTATACGCATAAGTCGCAAATACTACTCAACACATTGCAACTACTCCCTAAACTCTTGTTCCACTTATATCAGTTTGCAACAATTTACTTGTTATTCATCAAATCACATAATTGGAGTTCCTCAAGTTCATCTATAGTCGGCCCAATTGTCATACGGCCCATTGGCCTATCCAGCCCAAGTGTGCGGTGTGCAAGTGTGTGATCCATCCGTTCGGCCCACTTAAACCCCTACGGCCCACTCTTATTACCCAGCCCATGCCATCAACTAAAAGTTGTCAGCCAAGTTCACTAAGTTTACATGTGCTTGTTATCGGCCCAATGTTTTGCATGTGATTTGTATCAGAAATCATGAGGCCCATGTGTTGGACTGAATGACCTGAATTCATGTCGGTCAATTAAAAGTTTAAAAGCTTGTTTGTTTTGGGTCCAATCATAGTATGAGGTGATTAACTGTTTGTCAGCCATTAAATGTCCATGTGAAATCTGTCCATTTATATTTTCAATTCATA
The DNA here is from genome assembly GCA_030545235.1 of Helianthus tuberosus. NCBI lineage: Eukaryota > Viridiplantae > Streptophyta > Magnoliopsida > Asterales > Asteraceae > Helianthus > Helianthus tuberosus. Next base: position 28,915,166 of record CM060438.1, on the reverse strand, counting down.
AGATCAAGTGTCTGAATTCATGTGAAGTATAAGGGTTGTTGGCCACATAAATTTTTGAAGGTTAATATCAATTCACAGAATAGGACAAACTCATTCAATATTGCAGATTTCAAATCATGAATATGACAGCCATAATTAACACAACATTGACCAGCCAACATTCAACCAATCATTCCTATTCCATTTGTTTCTCATGAAGCACCATGTTGCATTTAAACAAGTTAACACATAACCTAATCAACTCTATCAATATACAACCATACAAAGTCATAACATTTACAATCTAAATTACCATCATACATCAAGAATATACCTCATTAATATGTTATCTAAACCCTATATCATGGATTTACATCGTGCCAAACATAACCACTATTACATTACACTAATGATCTATGTAATATCTAACATGTATAGTAGTTTGGTGATCCCTAACATGCAACCATCTCAACCTCTAATTGTTTCGTTTAACAGTTGATACGTACAAGCATGATTCACATCGATCAACTAGAGCAACAAATGGATTAACAATAAAATTCACTAACCGAATGCAAGAGTATAGATTGGAGAGATCACAGGGTTTCAATGAGAAGGCTCCACTGCCGTCGTACACCTAGGGGTTTTAGGGTTTGTATGGTTTGTGTTTCAAGTTTCAACTAGAAAAGAGCACATTACGTAAATAGCATAAAGGTTTGGGGGCCTTGGGGCGGTACCCTCTTTTGGACCGAATGCCCAAACTTAGGCACAAACCATTGGGCTGTTACCATAATTCAACACGCTTACAACCGAGTTTCGGGCCTGATCTATGTGTATGTGGGCCGATAATAACAATGTGGAGGTAGTTCCCTAAGTTAGTTAATTGGTACATAAGAGCGTTCTAACGGCTTCATGCAGTTAATCAGTTAAACGCACGTCATGCAGTTAATTAGTTAAGTATATGCTACACATCCCTAGTCACGTTATACATATAGCAAATATATCACATACACTAGTGTTTAGCAATTTTTATCGCCGCAAGAGATATGAAAGGAAATAATCAGAAAACAGAATCACATGAGTAAGAGATACTGAGAGATACCGACCTTGAAAGTTCGGATTGTCACAGTGCAGCCCTCCTTGCGTTCTTCATAGCAAATTGTTGGATCAACTCTTCACAATTTATATTATCCAAGACTTCGTTCTCGATAGCTATCATCGCCAACCCACTAAGTCTATCTTGAGACATTGTGGATAGTAAGTAAGATTTTAACAACTTCAACTTTGAAAAACTTCTTTCTGCGGATGACACAGTGACTGGAATAGTTAACATCTACAGGGTCGCTAAATTTATTGGTTAGTGATGCACGAAATAAATTAAGCTCCATATATAGTGCCTCGACATCAATATCTGAGCTCCCTTCAAACTTGAGTGCATCTTCAACGTCTTCTTGTTGATTTTCAACATTAACTGTAGGTGGATTAGGCGCCAAAAACTTTTGCATAGCACCGGCTTGAGACTTCACCAATTCATCCGCTCGTTTCCTTTTTTGACGTTTTTGCCATCCGGAAGCTTGTTTAGGAGCCATTATTCATTAACGCCTAAAAAAACGACAACACTTAATCAATACGACAATACACGATACGGGTTCTGATGTTAAACAAAATAATAATCAACATCAACAATTAAACTAACAGTTCTGTAAATATGAAATTATGAATATATGATGATCAGTTCTATCAAAGTTTCAACAATTAAAGTATTAAACTAACAGTTATATAAATATGAATATGAAATTATGAATAATAATCAACATCAACAATTCTGATGTCACAATTCATCTCATAACTTTCACTGTTCAATCAAAGTTTCAACTTTTACAACAATATTCTATAAACAAACTTACGAACAGTTAATCAATAATCAGAAATTGAGAACCAAAGTTTCAATATATAAAAGTTCAATCGGAAATTCACCTGATCTTCTGCCGTCGTTCGATTTCCTGCTGCGTATTCGGTATTTTGAAGTTCCGTCCGTCCTGTTTCCAGGCCCTGCGTATTTCTTTTTTTTTTTAATCATTTTAGTATTGGATTGGGCCCAATAAACCTATTGTTAAGTTGGGTAAATTATAAAAAATACAAATTTTTTGATAATGAGCCTCTATATTGGATTTGTTATGTGTGTACAAATTTTTTTTAAAATAACATATATATATTGATTTTTTTTAAATCTCGTGCCCCTAAAAAAAATGGGCCTTGTGCGGAAGTCCTCCCCGCACACCTAAAGAGCCGCCCATGTTAGTACCCAAATGTGTTACATTGATAAACTTAAAAAAATGCAAAGGTATTTTAGTCATTAATTAACAAATTTTGGTGTTAGTACCCAAAGTTGTTACAAAATTGAAACCATAAAACCTAAACCTATTAAAAAAAAAGTTAGTACCCAAAGGCGAAATTAGGTATAAACCACATGACCCATTTGTGTAATTAACTCTTTTTTTTTCCTCTTATGTTAAGGTTTTTATTTTAAATATGAAGCAAGATTTTTTATGGTCACAATCTGTTGGATTTTTATTATGCGTATTATCATCTTGTGATACTTGTGTGAGACAAACGGGGTTGAACGACCCGAACCGACCTTATACAGAGTGATTAATCCATAATTTGTAGCCTAACAGGTAAAGTTTTCAACTTTAAATTTGCAGCTCGAAAATTGTCAAAAGATTAAGGGTCCTAATATTAACACATGGAAAAACTTATTTACACATGGTGTATACGGGCCGTATACTGTTATACGGCCCGTATAAAATAAAAGCAACTGACAAAGTCTGTGCCAGCAGACTTTGTCAGTTTTTTTTATTCCATACGGGCCGTATAACAGTATACGGCCCGTATACACCATGTGTAAATAAGTTTGCCTGGTCGTATACAATGTATACGAACGTGTATACGGGCCGTATACTGTTATACGGCCTGTATGGAACGAAAATTTGCTTTTTCAAGTATTTTAGAGTCGTGAGGTGCTCAAAACTTTCTAAAAGTAGAAAAAAAATAAAACATCAACAAGTAACAAAGATTGAAGAACAAGAAAACGTGTCGTATGACTGTAATAAAACGGAAGCAATCAACGCGGGATTACGGGCATGGTGTTATTCTTTATTTAATATTTATAGAATAAAAGGAAGGGTGAGGCATTTGATGAGAGTTGTAAGGAGTCTGAATAAAACGGAAGCTATCAACGCGGGATTACGGACATGCGTTTAATTCCCAACATATTTGTTTTATCACGTACATTTCGTAAGAAACTTTTCGTGCACTGAACCTTCACCTCCAATCATTTCCTAGTCAAATCACACACTATAAAGTTTAAACTTATCGTGTGTTGTAGTTTGGAAAGATGACCGAATAGAGATCTGAATAACAAACTGTGGAGAACTTGTTTGCGTTATCCACCAACAATCCGTTCATTATCTGTTGTTGTCTAAAACAATATCAATTAACGTTCAGTTGTGTATACAAATTCATCACCGGTTTCTACAGCACAAGCACATACACAGGGAGAATGTTCTCGAAATTGAAGGAAAAGAAAAAATAGTTGTTGATGTTTTTCACTATCAGGATTTTGTTGATTGTGGATTTTCTTGAGTCGTCGGGAAAACTTTTCCTCAGGGGAGGGTGAGTAGTATGAGTCTGAGTCCATTGTGGTTCGTGAATGTTGGAAGAACCCGACACGTCTTCTGCTGCCTCTTCGGTTGGTAAAAGACATAGGATGGCTTGTAATACAGGCTCTTTGTCAGTTGTGGTTGATTTATAGGAGGAGGTTATGAAACGAATATATGTTTATGCGAACATCCTTGTTTTGTCACGTACATGCGTTTAATTCCCAACATCCTTATTGTATCAGACTCTCACCCCTCCTGATGCAATTTTCACAGTGGTACCAATGTCCTGCTACTACAATCCTTCCAACGCCTGATTCTGATACAACCCTTGTGGATTTCGGTTGGTTCAGAAACTTAACAAGAGAAGCAACTAAAAAAAGGAAAGAAAGAAATTTTTTACCATTTTTTACCATATGTATACGGGCCGTATACCGTTTATACGGCCGTGTACTCTCGGTAAAAAACAAAATTACCGATCGTATACAATGTATACGATGATTGTATACGGGCCGTATATTCTGATACGGCTCGTATACTATGGGTAAAAAATGGTAAAAAATGGTTTATTCTCTTTAATCTATTAGAACGATCCTTGTCTTGAGAACCTGATTCTGGTTTAAACAATGGAATTTGTAGATCAACAGAAATAACTGAAAATAACTCGCCATTCTCTTGCACCTGTATACGTTGCAAGCTATAGAATGTTTGAAGTATTCTTGGTTCAATACAAACTCTTCTGAAAGACAAGAATACAACGTTCATGTATCACAAGATAATGATTTCTCGACAAATGAAGTATTATCTGACATCATCTGTTCATCATTGTTCTTGAAGATGAAGATGAAGAAACGAGACTTTGTTTTGAGAAATTAACAAGGTAAACCTGAATTTTCAGATTTTTAGACACTTACTTGAACATGAGTCTGAGTCCATTGTGGTTCGTGCATGCTTCGATTTCAACAAATCTTTCAAGGTCTTAAGTGACGGACAACTGGTTAAAAGATGTAGAAGAGTTTGTGTAGAGATTTTTACGTACAAATTTGCATCATCCTTACGGTTACAAATGAAGCGTTGGGATTCAAGGGTTTATGAGTAAAAGAATTGTGGATTTCGGTTGGATCAGATCTCGGAAGTACTGAACAACAGAAATAACAATATACGGCCCTCACAAAGTTGTCATTTTCAAGTGTGAGATTAGCTAAACGAGGATGAAAGATACTCAAACCATCTGATCCCGTTGTTGCAAACTCCTTTAATGTGAGATTCTTCAAGTTTGCACATTTTGAGAAAATACCAATGTGTTTGTCAGCTTCGTCAATACACAAAGTGACAGAATTTGTGGATTTCGGTTGGGTCAGAAACTTAACAAGATAAGCAACTAAAAAGTTAACACTCTGATTCAGATTCAGAAAGCAGATGTTTAGTAGTGTTTGAGAAACTAACAAGGTAAACCTTAATTTTCAAAATTTTAGACACTTACTTGAACCGTTAGTAATGCTAGATGTCATTTTGGCTGAACCACAACCTATTACAGCACTGTATGAACCTGCGTTTTGAAAATAGGCTTTGTTCTTCGTTTATTGGATCGTTCTAATAGATTAAAGAGGTTTTTACCATTTTTTACCATATGTATACGAGTCGTATACGATTTATACGGCCGTATACCATTGGTAAAAAATATTTTTACCGATCGTATACAATGTATACGATGGTTGTATACGGGTCGTATATTATTATACGGCTCGTATACTATGGGTAAAAAATGGTAAAAAAGGGATTATTCTCTTTAATCTATTAGAACGATCCTTGTCTTGAGAACCTGATTCTGATTTAAACAACGGAATTTTTGGATCATACTACTAGCAGAAGAACCCGACACGTCTTCTGTGATGATTCGAAACATTCACGAACCACAATGGACTCAGACTCATACTACTAGCAGAAGAACCCGACACGTCTTCTGTGATGATTCGAAACATTCCGAATAACTAGCAGAAAAACCCGTACCGGTGATTGTTTATTCATACTATTCTTCATAGCCATATTCCCACTCACAAGTTGTTGATACATATCGTCCGTTCAAGTTGAGCTTCCTGATACATATCGTTCGTAAGAAACTGTTCGTGCACTGAACCTTCAGTTGTGTACCCTTCAATCTTGTTGAGTATTTTTCTAACTTTATGCTTGCATCCACCACAGTGAATATTAACTTTGTGTGAAAGAGTTTGGAAACCGGACCGAATCTATGAAGAAACTGTTGGAATTTGTGGATTTCGGTTGGTTCAGAAACTTAACAAGAGAAGCAACTAAAAAAATACAATTGATTTCTCTTCCGGTTACCAGGCCTATCATCTCCGTCTACGTTTGGTTTCCTCAACGAAGAACCATCAGCCATTATCAGCCCTTTTTTCCTTTGGTTTCTGGTTGATTGGTAAAAAATGGTTTATTCTCTTTAATCTATTAGAACGATCCTTGTAACCATCAACCGTTCAAGTTGATATAGGAGAGTTGATGCAATTTTCCAAGCATTTTATCGTGTGTTGTAATTTTAATGAAGCAATGAAGATTGAATATGCAAACCGCATCCGTCTTTTGTTATAGATAAGCGTATCACTCGATCCACTTACATTCGAATAACGCTGAATAACGGTTGGGTTTGCACATTCAATCTTCAATACTTCAGTAAAATTCCACTAGTAGAAGAACCCGACACGTCTTCATGTAACAGAGAATGTTTTAGAAATTGAAGGAAAATGAAAAGATTTGTTGAAATCGAATTTGACAACTATGACAGCTTATTAAAAGTATCGTGTGTTGTAGTTTGGAAAGATGACTGAACAGAGATCTGCATAACAAACTGTGGAGAACTTGTTTGTGTCAGGTTCTTCTGCTAGTTACTCGGAATCGATAAATAACCAACACGAAGATCTCTGCGATCGCTAAGGTTTTCATCAACGGACTGATCGGTAACATTACTCTACCTGTGCTCCGATTTAAGCGGCATGTTCCGATCAACGTTTATCGACATTGTTAAAGGTGATGAAGAGTTTAGAAACCCTAGAATGATTGTGTTTTTACGGGAATAAAACGTGATACTTGAAAAAACGCCAATATATACGGCCCGTATATAGTTATACGGTCCGTATACCATTGGTAACATCAAAAACCCACAAAAATAAATCAATTGAGCCGTATACGTTTTACAAATCGTATACACATGTATACGACCCGTATAACTGTATACGGGCCGTATATAATAAAACAAAAAAAAACATTCCCTGCGCATTTTCCTATTAAAAAACATTATATACGAGCCGTATAATTGTATACGGCCCGTATACAATAAGGGATGTGAAAATAAGATATAGGGTGTGTGGGAATAAGGCACCCCAAGATGGATCATGGTGTTAATACGACTTGACCCTAGTGACATGTTACATCTCGCACGTCTCCTTTAAGACCAATCAATGTCAGTTTAGATTTATTCACAACTTTCAGTACATACTACATACTCTTTTCCCAACGGGTAAAAAATTAGTTATTAATTAAATTAATAGCTTAGTTTTATAAATTTAAAATAACAAATATATATATATATATATATATAAAATAAAAATAAACATAATATAAACTAAAAAAAACGAATTTGTTAAAATTTAAAACATTACAAAAACTAGATAATCAAATCTAAACACACCAAATAACCAAAACTAAACAAGAAGAGATATTAAACGTAAACAAGACGAGATAAATAGACCTTTTGAAAAAGAGCCGTTATAAGAATTAAATATTATTTTTTTACTATTTTATTTGAATTTATTATTAAATAAAAACACTAGATAACAAATAAATAAATAAATAAATTATATTGACAAGAATTATATTTTTATAATTTTAATATCTTAATAAGTAAAATAAGTGTAGTAATTAATTAAATAGATTATATGAATTAGATAGAGTTTAAATAAAATGAAAATTATGTGATGAGGTGGGTATTGAGGTGGATGTTTGGAACGGTTTGAAATTGTTTAATGTTGTGTGGAAAAGTGATGTTTGGAATTGTGGTGGTTTGGAATGCTGACTAGGTAGTCTGGATTTGAACAAAGTATTAGCGTTGTGGATGCTCTTGTACAATCCTAATTCAACGATTGTTGTAAAACTAATTATTTAACTCGCGTGTTGCGGCGGGAACACAACGATATTTCGTTGGTATCGTGGGTACGTGGATTCGTCTTTTACTTTAGGTTCGTTTTTCATTCTATATTTAGTATATGTTTGAAATTGTTACTTCAATTAGTTAAGTATAATTTTCAACATACACATTTTCACTTTGCGGGAATAGTAATAGTAGTTGACAGCCATTTGCTGAAATGGGCGGTCGGCCCTCTCTTATTGGACAAACCAGTTTATCATTTTATACACGTTTTAAAATTACGTTCTTGCCCCGGAATAGTTTTTCCCTGCCATTGGTTCAGATAGGCGGCGTGCAATACCCATTGGATCACCCAGTTTATTATTTTATATTCACTTTAAATTTACGGTTTTGCCCCCCGTTAAAAAATGTGGATTTGCCCCAACTTCAAAATACATTTACCCTTTTGGCCCGAGCTAAAAAATACGCTTTCGCCCTCGGTAGAAAATTACGCTTTTACCCTCAGCCAAAATTACGTTTTCGCCCCAATTCAAAATAAAATTTTGTTTTTCCCCTGGCTCAAAATTATGATTTTTTACCAGTTTATTATTTTATACCCACTTTAAAATTATGGTTTTTACCCCAGTTTAAAATTACGTCTTTGCCCCCAGCTCAAAATATAATTATGCTTTTGCCCCTAGCTAAAATTTACGATTTTCCCCTCGGTTGAAAATTACGATATCACCCTCAATTCAAAACAACGTTTTTGCCGCTAATGCAAAATAAAAATATTGTTTTCCCAAGCTAAAAATTACGATTTTACTAAAAAAAAATAAGACTTTGCCCCCAGCTAAAAATCGAGTCAATGAGCTGTCTAACACTCACTCATTAGTCCTTACAAATTACTGTTTTGCCCTGAGCTCAAAATTGCGATATTTTTGTCATCGTTTTACTTTTTTTTTTCTTGCAAAACTATAGTACTGTTTTTTTTATTTGTTGAGAATTATTCGATCATCGCCCCGCAACGCGGACGGGACATCACCTAGTTGTAAACAATTTGTATTACATATATTCTTACATACACATGTTATGAAAGTTCAAATAAATATTTAAAAAACTAACACTCAATATATTGGAAGAATATTAGGCCTTTATGTGATGAAAATATATACTAAAATGTAGTTTCAATATTCAAATCTATATGCCTTTACGTGATGAAAATCTAATTCTAATAATAACTCCAACTAATGCCACATGGTATTTTCTTATATAAAGTTTTAACTAATGTCACGTGACATTTTCTTCTTAAAATCATTAATAATATTATTTAATTAATATATAATTCTAATTAATGATTAATAATAATAATATGATATTAATATTAATTAAAATTCAAGATTGATGATTAAAAAAATACTTAAACTTCAACTTTTTTAACGGTAGTTATCTATAATTTTAAAACCTATGATTTTAATACTTTTTAAAATGAATAATTATGCTTAAATTTTTTCATATGATCTATAACATTCATATTCCACATATTAGTTGTGGTTTCCGATTTATTCTTGTATTTCACAATATTTTATGCTTAAGGTGTATATTATGAACTATTGAGGTCAATCACATATTTGTAATTGAATTTTTGTTTCATTTTTAATGGGATGTGTTTGAATTGTATTTAACTATTTTTTTTTCAGGTTGTAACAGGTTCATGTCAAAACATATAATTTTTACGAGTCAAAAGGATATGAGTCATGTTAGGCCAACGTTTCAACAACATTTGTGCATTCTATTTTTTATATATAGACATTTTGTAATGTTTGATGTATTGTTTATGACTAACGAAAACATATTATCAAAAGTAAGTTCTGCCGCTGTCGTCCCAGAAGAGACAGCAAAGGTGCCTGTAAAACCTGGCGGTGGTCCTTCCACTTCGAATTCCAAGTCGAGAGACCTGGTCACAACAGGTGAGGCTGGTATGGTGGTAACAGGGTTCGTTTCCAGCAATGGGTTGCTAGTTATCACCGCCTGACTCGGTGTTACTGCCGTGTTCTGATCGCTTGCCATTGAGTTCAGTCTTGCTGTTGTTACCGAAAGGTCCCACGGATGGCACCAATGAAGAAACCGGCGTAGAGGCTATGACGTATAGTCTGTGCACTCGTGGTTGATGCTGGGGTGAAGACATTGGCGTCTGTTATCAACGACTGTTTTCAATTAAAGAAACAGATACCAACGACTGTTTTCAATTAAAGAAACAGATCGAGTATTTTGTAAAGGCGGGTAAGTTGGCTCACCTGGTTCGAGACATAAAACAAGGTCCGCCTCCCATCATAGAAGAAAATAATAAAAGGGCGGGTAAGAGACAGCGAGAGCTAAACATGGTGTACGCCGATAAGGGAAATGGGGCAAAACAGAGTTTCTCCACGCTTGAACCCTGGATGCTGGCAACCATGACGATCGAACCACGCGTAGAGGATTTGCACCTGACCACTGACCCCCTAATCATATCCGCCGCGGTAGGCGATTAAAACATGAGAAGAATCCTGGTAGACACCGGGAGTTCTGAAGACATCATTTACGAAACATTGCTTTAACATAACGCAACCAGAAGATAGAAAATTTCTCGAGTCAGTGCACACCCCTATTAAAGGCTTCACCGGAGAAAAGGTTGATCCAATTGGCCATATTACTTTCCTAGTTACATTCGGACAAACCCCCCTGGGGAAGAACAATACTCCTCACGTTTCTTGTGGTGTGTGCTGAGTCTTACCATAATGTAATCATTGGAAGGTTCACTCTGGGGAAACTGGATGCTATAGTCTCCACGGCGCGTGGGTTCATGAAGTTCCCCACCCCGCGGGGTATTGCAACAGTATTTCGAGACAAGCTGGGAGAAGTATTGGACACCAAAAGATGCCGTCAAGGGCCTACCGGCGCCATCGCCCCTGAAAGGTGGGTCTTAAGCACACGCCATCCAGAGCAGACAGTAACAATAGGGATAGCCTCTCCCCTGAGGTAAAAAACAACCTGAAACAGCTGCTGAGAAGGAACGCCGACATCTTTGCTTTTGAGCACTCTGACATGACTGGGATACCCCGGGATAAGGCAGAGCACAAGTTAGCAACACTCCAGGGCATTAAACCCGTCACACAGGGTAAACGCAGCATGGCTCCGGATCGAAAAGCAGCGGTAGTCAAAGAAGTACAAAAGTTGGTTGAAGCTGGAATTCTCAGAGAAACAAAGTATCACACATGGGTATCAAACCCTGTGATGGTCAAGAAACCAGATGACAAATGGCGGATGTGCATCGACTTTAAAGATCTGAATAAAGCATGCCCCAAAGATGCCTACCTGTAAAACCACGTAAAAATGTGTCCAATAAGGTATAGACACGTGTCCTAAACTCTAAACAGGTGAAAGAGTTAGTTTGAAGGACCAAAGTTATCGAACAGTGAAACTATGAAACCATAGGGACTAAAAGTGTCAACATGCCAAACTTGTGCCTCTGAATGACCTTCCATGATAAATATATTCTTAAACGAGTGATTGATTGGATATAAGAAGCCGTTTATGAAAATAATCGGAAGATTATTAAATTACAAGGGTTAAACGTGTCAACATGTCGTTTCTGACCTCTGAGTGACCTTTTAATGAAACCGAGGCTTCGAAACATTCAAATATACTCTTAAGAATAAGTGGTATAAATTTCACGAGGTTTCGATATCGTTAAACATGTTTTCAAGACTTTGGGCCAAAAGTGTCAACTTGATGAAACTTGCTTCCATAGTGATATTTAACGAACCCGAGCCTAACGAGGTTTGTTTATACATCCTTGGGCCCCAAGAAATTAACTATAAGGGTCTCTATTGCCAAAAACCATGTTAAAAAGGGGTTTAGATCGACCAGGGACTGAAACTGTCAACTTTCAAAATGTTTTCCCGGTTTAACCTGTCCACGCGGCCCGCGTAAGACACCCTTAAGTCTTACGCGGCCCGCCTCAAAACGCCCAGATCAGAAATCAGCTGCCACGTGCGGGTTTGGCCTGTTCCACCGCCTTAACCTCAAAGATATCGACCTAGGGAGCTGTAAGTCGGTTTATTACAATAGGTAGGACACCTGGGTCGATCTCAGAGCATCCTATTACACCTGGAAGTGATCAAAATCCTTGGACATTGCTATACAAAGAACCTTAGTTCATATGTTCTTGGCACATCATTTGCAACAATTTCAAAAGGGCTTGCTCTGGAGCTTCCATCAGTTAGAAGAGGATTATCAAGTGTAGAAAAGTTTGCTAGGACCTTAAGTAAGCTTCTAATTACTTGTTTAGTTGTTTAATTTAGCTTAATTACTCTAAAGTCAAACTTATCGTAAAATTAGTTTAACTTTCGTTTTAATTACATGTGGCTTAACCACTGATCAAATTGAAAGTGGTTATAAGACCACATTAGTGTAGGTGATTAACCCTTAAAAGGGCACCTCCTAATTACCTCGTTTGACTGGTCAATTGTCGGGTCAAAGTAGTTTGACAAAAAGTCAAACTGGATAGAATTTACAAAAATGATTCTAATTAATAAAAACAAAAGTTCTAAATTATATTTTAACATTCTAATGACTTGGTAATCAATATTAAAACATGTTTTATCAGTCCTAACCCGGCAATTAATAGTCTAAGGTCAGTTTATAATCGAAAGTCACAAAAGCTTGACTTTTGCTTTGACTTTCAGTTCTGACCCATCTAAGCTTAATTCTCCTATGTTTTAAGCTTCCTTTAGGACCACATTACTTAGTAGTATAACTCCCTGGAGTTATATTGCATGGTGATTAGTGGTTTGAATTATATGCACTTGATCGTAATTATGCTTAATAATGCCATAAACGCCCTTTTTACATACAGCTGAGATTTTTAACAATGTGATTGGACTAACACCTTTGCTACTGATATTTAGACATGTCCTAAAGATTTGACATCAATTGGAGGTCTAGAATAGGAGTTATGCTCAATAGCGTAATTAAGGGACTTTTTATCATTTAAATGGCGTAATTAGTATGAAGCCTATCTAAACTCGATTTTTGACACCAAGCTTCATACCTAGTGATGTAAAATAATATTTTAGGATTTTTAAAGATTTTTAATTATTTTTAGGCTGAGCATAACATAGGTTTATAGCTTGATTTCGGTAAGTGTCGGTTTTACCCTTTTCATGCATAAAATGAGTTTTACATAACTTTTTAGTGTCAAACCTTTTGCTACTGTTTTCAATTGATAAATAAAGTATTTTGAACTTTATAAACTGATCAAGAACTCAGATTTACTATTTTAACCCGAATACCCCTTTAAACCAACTTTTAAGCGTTTTTAGTACATAGTAAGGGTCAAAACTATATTTGACATATAAAACTTATTAACCACTGATGTTTTAAGTTAATTTATCTAATTATACAGTAAACTAAAGTTTGTAAACTCAGAAGTCTATTTTGACCTTTAAGGCCTATGTAAAATTACCAAAATGCCCCTACGGGACATAGTTTGGCCATACAAGATAATTTTCACATATATAAAGTATCCTACTGTTATAACTTATAAAAATACATATTTTTACTGATATTATCAGATCTGAAACTCAGTTGCATAATTAAATTCTTTTATGGGCATTAAAATTACCAAAATGCCCTTATGGGACTTATTTTGGTTTAAATTACTTTTTGGGCATATATGTTAACATCTTACTGGTGTATTAACATAATTTGAGCATAATAATGATTAAGACCTGTATATAATTTATTTGGTTACCCATTTCTCGTTTAAGCGTTCGGATCGGCTTATGTGACTAGTTTACATAAATAGTCGAAACGGGTCAAACCTTTTTCATTAAATCCTCAAAATCCAGAATGTATTTAGTTTACCCACATTATACAAATATCCAAGCTTGTCGGGTCTAAATCACATTCTATTCCGATATCCGCTTAATCTAGCGTTTAGAACCGTAAGGTTTCTTTCTAGCTAGCCGGTCTAAGTCCTTGACTTAATTAAAGACCCGTTAGCATCCTAATAGGTTAATAAACCTTCCATACAGATTAAATAGCTTCCGGTAGAAGGTGCCTTCGAAAAGCTTTAAGATTTTTACTGCTAGCATCAGGTAAATACTTTTAACTTATTTTCCCTATACGGGATTGGGATATGGTATTATAATAATACCACTTGGTTGGGTATGAAATTATTTAATTGGATTGTGATTAATAAATTTGCATAACCCGTTTTAATATGTCTTGTTTGATAACATAAACATTGGGGGTTAGTCTGACCGTGTCCTGGATATCCTCGGCTCATTTCATTTAAAATGGCCACGACCTATGCATGGGGTGTAGTCATACACCTGACAGATGCAAATGCTAAAATAATATATAAACCCACATGTTGGGGATAACTCCTTTGTGGGTTCTATAAGTGGTGAGTCGGTTAATCATGACCGGCTTCCAACCGGCCCCAATTGTAAGACAAACATGTAAATCTGTATACAAGATTATATTTAAGTAATTGTCCCAAGTTATAAAAGATTTGTGCCATGAGCACTTAAATCAATTTTCATAAATGTTTTCAAAAGAGTCAGTTAATTGTATTTACCAGTGTAAACTGACGTATTTTCTTAAAGACTGATTGACAGGTACCTCTCGAAACAGGCTGGAGCTATAGGGTATCAATAGAGGATCTTGCAAATCCATAAGATGCCTGCAGTCTGTTATTTTGTTTCTTTGTACATTTATGATCCGCCTGTGGATCTTATTACATTCCAGTCTGTACATTCATAAACTCGAACACTCAGACAGTATGGTTTGTAATAGTTTATTCACCAAGACTTCCGCTGTGCTATTATATTGTGTGTATTGACTATGATGATATCAACTACGTCACGATACTCCCCGCCGGGCCCACCGGACATATGTGGAAATATCGGGGTGTGACATGTTGGTATCAGAGCCAAAATTGAGTGAATTAAACACTAACCTTTTGTGTTTAATCTCAATGACACAATAAGCACATTCCTTAGACTCTCGAGTCTAGGTAAATGACCTAGGATTTTACTCTTAACCTTCCTTTTATTGTTTTATTATATTTACTTGTTTTGACAGGAAAATGCCACCAAGACTAAGAGGACGAGGCAAGGGACCCATGCGTGGAGGACCCTCTAGTAGCTCCGGACCCTCTCACAGGCGTACACCATCTGACTCGCTTTCCGGCTCCGACTCCAAGGATTTGAGTCATAGCTTTCAACCAGCAAGACATTCTGTCTCGCTGGGGTCCTCACCATTAGACCCTCCTTATTTTGGGATGCCCATTCCGATCGAACCCCATCATTCTCCTCTTTCGTTGGGAACTCATCAATCCAACCAATCATACCATTCTTACCAATCTCATCCTTTTCACCAATCAGATTCCACTTACTCACCTTCACAATTCAATCCCAACGCTTATGTTAATGACTTTATGGGCTACAACCCTTTGGGACCTGAGGATCACTTTTCTCAGGAAATGGAGATGGACGACGACCCATACCCGGATTTGCAAACAGGAACACCAGGTCACCCGATAAGTATCTCTAGCAGTTCCCCATTTCTGGGATCACCGTACAATGGGCCCGACTCATTCCAGGAGAGGATGGGCCAGTATGACTGGTTTTTAACACCTTCATTCCATAGCTCACCTGTCCAACCTCCCTTGGATGAACCACAGCTTCGAGCGGTTACCCCACCACCCTTGCCAGTTGAGGATCCACCTCAACAGCCTCCTGAGCCTCCAAGGTGAAA
Source organism: Helianthus tuberosus (assembly GCA_030545235.1). NCBI lineage: Eukaryota > Viridiplantae > Streptophyta > Magnoliopsida > Asterales > Asteraceae > Helianthus > Helianthus tuberosus. The sequence continues at coordinate 28,899,593 of CM060438.1, read as the reverse complement.
AAGGAATGCTAGAATGTCCGTACGTGGGGGACCACAGTTTGGATCTCCTCGTGGCCCAAGTTCGTATCCTCCCATCCCAGAAGACCCTCAGTTGGGTGAGTCATCACGCACGGTGACGGAAGTTAACCTTCCGCCGGTTTCACACGCACCATTTCAGCCACCGTTGGGTTTCGACAACCCTATTCCGACATACCCAGGATCGTCTGGGTATAATTCGTCTGGATACCCATCCGACTATGGGACTCAGGATCCGTACCTCACAGCTGCCCAATACCATCATCTTTACCCTTCTTCTTACCCTCCAGTTTATCCCACTGGATACCCGGCACAGGATTCTCAATACCCGCCATACCAACAACCTCCTCCGTATCAGTAGCAGCAAACTCAAGAGATTCTAGAGAGGTTAGAGAGGGTTGAACATAAGGCTCACGAAAATAAGAAAAAGCACAATGGTTTTGTTAAGGGCCTTATGAACCTTCTCAAGGGAAAGAAGAAATAGGGTGATGTTGGGTTGTTTTGCTTGTTATGTAATAAAGTCCCTGTGAGGACGTTTATTTTGTTTTCATGTATCAAGTCCCCGCGCGGACTTATTTCTGTTTCAGTATGCCCCTGCGTGGGCAGTGTTTTCAGTAGCCCCTGTGTGGGTAAATTGTGATGTTTTCCTCAAGTCCCTTTTCGAGCAATGTTGTAATCGTATCGTGATTTTTAATGCAGTTATTTTGGTTTTAAATATGTAATTTATTATATCATGCTACTTTATTTCAAATTTTATCTAATCCGCCTAAGAAACTCTTAGAGGTATAACCTAGCCAGAATATTAAATGGCTATGATGGTATAACCTTTTTAAGATATGACTCCCTGTTAACTTCTGAAAACATGTTAACAATCCTGCATTGTGCGGTACGAGAAATCACACAACCTTCCTAAAATATTTGGATTTTTCCAAGCCACTATTTTAGCCTATATGATCATCATGAATCATGGCTAATAAACATCAATATGATGTATACACCACACATCCATTAGAGATGTATGCATATAAGGAGAGGTGTAATAAAGACAATGAAAGTTCTATTGATAGACTTCTTGTCAAAAAGGCGATGAACTTGGTTCAACCCTTAAATGATCACCGATCCAGAGGATCATTGGTTATATTTTAACCGTCCATGTGACAAGCTTTCTAAGATATTTAAATGTCCTTCGAGACAAACTTTGTGTAATATGAATATCTCTTTGATTATTATTTATATATGGTCTATATGGTTTAATAATACCATGACCATCTAGTCATCAATGCGATGATCTGATATGTAATTTAAATATATCATCTATGTTTGATATAGTATTCAGAAATGGCTGGCTCGGATGAAGCAAGCAGTCATCCTACAGAAGGCAACAATACCAGGATTAATATCACTGGTGCCGAACTGCAGGCAATGATCACTGCAGCAGTTTCTCAAGCGGTAGATGCTAAGTTTAAAGAGCCTAGTATTGTTAGGTCTCAAATTCATTCCAAATCCCAATCTCAACCTCACACTAATAGGAAAAGTGAGTCTCAGCACTCATCTAACCAGGGTAGTGAACCCAAGAGGCAGATAGTCCTCAAGTCGACTCCTAGGTACGCTAAGGGTTGTACCTACAAGTATTTTGTCTCCTGTAAGCCTAGGGATTTTACTGGAGAGAAAGGAGCGATTGATTGTATGAAATGGTTAGACGAGATGGAAACTGTAATAGACATCAGCGGATGTGCTAAGGAGAATGTGGTTATGTTTGTATCACAATCCTTCAAGGGTGATGCCCTCACATGGTGGAAAGCCCTAGTGCAGTCTACTGGGAAGGTTCATTTGTATAATCTTTCATGGGAGAAGTTTGTAGATCTTGTAAAGGACACTTACTGCCCTCAACACGAGGTTGAGAGGATTGAATCAGATTTCCTCACCTTAGTAATGAAGGATCTGGATTGTAGATCCTATGTGACTAGTTTCAACTCTATGTCAAGGTTGGTACCATACTTAGTCACTCCTGAACCCAAACGCATCGCGCGTTTCATTGGTGGCTTGGCCCCTGAAGTAAAGGGAAATGTTAAGGCCTCAAAGCCAGCCACTTATAGATCCGCTGTGTATCTATCCTTATCCCTCACTTTGGATGTTGTGAGGAGTAGGGCGAAGAAGGCGACCGATGAAGGGAAGAGGAAACGAGAGGAAGACAAGTCTCCTCAGTCGAACAAAAAGGGCCAAGGGAACTCTGGTTCCAAAAAGGGGCAGTCGAGTGACAAGCCCAGGTGTAAGACTTGTAATAAAAGGCATTTCGGGAAATGCAACCAGGACCCACAAGCCAAACCATGTGGGATCTGTAAAAAGAAAGGACACAAGTCTGTTGAATGCCGAAATATAAAGGATGCAACCTGCTACGGTTGCAATGAAAAGGGGCACATCAAAACCAATTGCCCCAAGAATGCAAAGAAGCCCGAGGAGGCAAAGAAAAACAATGCAAGAGTTTTTCAGATGCAAGCAAAGGAAGCAGTGAATGACGAGAATGTCATAACAGGTACCTTCCTCGTCAATAATAATTATGCTAGAGTCTTATTTGATTCCGGTGCTGATAAGTCTTTTGTAGACCATAAGTTCTGTAAGTTATTGAATCTGCCTATTAAGACTCTAGACATAAAATACGAGGTAGAACTTGCTGATGGTACCTTAGAAACAACTTCCACTCTTCTTGATGGATGTTCTATATCCATTAAGAATCATTCTATCCCACTTTCCCTCTTGCCAATGAAATTGGCTGGGTTTGATATAGTTTTAGGCATGGATTGGTTGTCGTATAACCAAGCCCAAATTGCCTGTGATAAAAAGCTAATTATTATCAAAACCCCTTCTGGCGAACCCGTCACTATTCAAGGAGATACACATTATGGATTGCCTAGCAATGAATCTATTCTCAAATTAGCGCAGTGTATGAAAAGTGGATGTGTCATTTACATGGCACAAGTAACTGTGAATGACCCTAAGCCTAAAATTGAAGATATTCCGATTATCTCGGAATATCCTGATGTCTTTCCTGATGAGTTACCTGGATTACCTCCTGAGAGGCAAGTAGAATTCAGGATAGACATTCTCCCAGGATCAGCGCCTATAGCACGAGCTCCGTATCGTCTAGCACCTACAGAAATGAAAGAGCTCAGAACTCAATTGGATGAACTATTGGAGAAAGGTTTCATACAACCTAGTTCTTCCCCCTGGGGAGCTCCAATACTGCTCGTGAAAAAGAAGGACGGATCAATGCGTTTATGCATTGATTATCAGGAATTAAATAAGGTAACGATCAAGAATCGTTATCCCTTGCCCAGGATCGACGACTTGTTCGATCAACTCCAAGGGGCAAGCTACTTCTCGAAAATTGACTTAAGATCTGGGTATCATCAACTCAAAGTTAGGACCGAAGATGTACCAAAAACGGCGTTCAGAACGAGATATGGACATTTCTAGTTCTTAGTGATGCCTTTCGGGCTCACTAATGCGCCAGCAGCATTCATGGACCTCATGAATAGAGTTTGCAAGCCATATTTAGATAAGTTTGTCATTGTCTTCATAGATGACATACTTATCTACTCTCGTAATCAAATAGATCACGAGAAGCATCTTCGATGCATTCTAAGATTACTTCGATAGGAGAAACTATATGCAAAATTCTCCAAATGCGAGTTTTGGCTTCGCGAAGTCCAATTTCTTGGACATGTCGTCAATGAGCGAGGTATCCAAGTAGATCCCGCTAAGGTAGAAGCCGTAATGAATTGGGAAGCACCCAAGACTCCAACCGAAATACGTAGCTTTCTGGGTTTAGCTGGGTATTATAGAAAATTCATTGAGAACTTCTCAAGAATAGCAGCGCCATTAACTTCTTTGACCCGTAAGAAAGTTAAGTTTGATTGGGGTCCAAAACAACAAGAATCCTTTGAGATTCTTAAGGAGAAATTGAGCAATGCTCCGGTGCTAACTCTACCTGATGGAATTGAAGAGTTTGTTGTATACTGTGATGCTTCACACACCGGTATGGGTTGTGTGCTCATGCAGCGAGGCAAGGTGATTGCCTATGCATCACGACAACTAAAAGTGCATGAGAAAAATTACACCACCCACGATTTGGAGTTGGGTGCCGTTGTATTCGCACTTAAGTTATGGAGACATTACTTGTATGGAACTAAATGTGTGATCTATTCAGATCACAAAAGTCTCCAACATTTGTTTAATCAAAAGGAGCTTAATATGAGACAACGCCGTTGGATGGAAACCTTAAATGACTATGATTGCGAAATTTGCTACCATCCTGGTAAAGCAAATGTGGTCGCAGATGCTCTAAGCCGGAAGGAAAGAGTTAAACCAATTAGGATCAATGCCAAGAGCATTGAGTTGAAGAATAGTCTGAATAACAGACTATTAGTAGCACAGAAGGATGCTGTTTTGGAAGATAATCTTCCAAATGAAAAGTTAGGTATAACTGTTGAACAGTTAACACCTGGGAAGGATGGAATTCTCAGGATGAACGAAAGAATTTGGGTTCCTATTCAGGGAGGACTTCGAGAGGTAATCCTCCAGGAAGCCCACAACTCTAAGTACTCAGTTCACCCGGGAGGTGACAAAATGTATCATGATTTGAAAACTAACTATTGGTGGATAGGTATGAAGAAATCTATTGCCACCCATGTAGCTAAGTGCCTGACTTGTGCTCAAATCAAAGCTGAACATCAAAAGCCATCAGGACTACTTCAACAACCAGAACTTCCCACATGGAAGTGGGAGATGGTGACCATGGATTTCATAACCAAGTTACCTAAAACCAGGCATGGAAATAATACAATATGGGTTATTGTTGATAGACTGACTAAGTCAGCACATTTCTTACCCATCAAGGAGACTCATAGCTCTGATAAGTTAGCCCAGTTATATGTAGATAAGATTGTGGCTCTACATAGCGTACCGGTGACTATTATCTCGGATAGAGATACTAGATACACCTCACATTTTTGGAAAAGTTTCCAACAATCTTTGGGCACGCGTTTGAATTTTAGTACTGCTTACCATCCACAGACGGATGGACAGAGTGAGCGTACAATTCAAACATTGGAAGATATGCTGCGAGCATGTGTCATCGATTTAGGAGGTAGTTGGGATGACCATCTACCCTAAATCGAGTTCTCCTATAATAATAGCTACCATACAAGCATTCAGGCTGCGCCTTTTGAGGCATTATATGGTAGGAAATGCAGAACGCCTGTCTGTTGGGCAGAAGTAGGAGAAGCTCAGTTGTCAGGACCTGATATAGTCCTTGAAACAACGGACAAAATTGTCCAGATTCGTGATCGCTTAAAAGCTGCCAGGGATAGGCAGAAAAGCTATGCTAATGGGAAGCGAAGGTCTCTAAAATTTGAAATAGGCGATAAAGTTCTACTGAAAGTATCACCCTGGAAAGGTGTGATGCGTTTTGTTTAAAAGGGCAAGTTAAGCCCTAGGTATATTGGACCATTCGAAATTATCGAATGTGTCGGCAGTGTAGCTTATAAGCTGAACTGCCTGAGGAGCTAAGTGGGATTCATAATGTGTTTCACATTTTTAATCTCAAGAAATACCTAGCCGATGAATCTTTAACAATGTCTCATAAGGACGTGCAAATTGAAGAAAGTTTGAGATTTGTTGAAAGACCTATATCGATCGAGGATCGACAGGTTAAAAAGCTCCGAAGAAAGCATGTACCTATAGTTAAGGTCAAATGGGAAGCCCGTAGAGGTCCCGAGTATACGTGGGAGGTCGAGTCCACTATGAAACAGAAATACCCTCACTTATTTCAGTAAATCTCGGGGTCGAGATTTATTTTAAGGGTGTGAGGATGTAACACCACGTAAAAACGTGTCCAATAAGGTATAGACACGTGTCCTAAACTCTAAACAGGTGAAAGAGTTAGTTTGAAGGACCAAAGTTATCGAACAGTGAAACTAAGAAACCACAGGGACTAAAAGTGTCAACATGCCAAAATTGTGCCTCTGAATGACCTTCCATGATAAATATATTCTTAAACGAGTGATTAATTGGATATAAGAAGCCGTTTATGAAAATAATCGAAAGATTATTAAATTACAAGGGTTAAACGTGTCAACATGTCGTTTCTGACCTTTGAGTGACCTTTTAATGAAATCGAGGCTTCGAAACATTCAAATATACTCTTAAGAATAAGTGGTATAAATTTCACGAGGTTTCGATATCGTTAAACATGTTTTCAAGACTTTGGGCCAAAAGTGTCAACTTGATGAAACTTGCTTCCATAGTGATATTTAACGAACCCGAGCCTAACGAGGTTTGTTTATACATCCTTAGGCCCCAAGAAATTAACTACAAGGGTCTCTATTGCCAAAAACCATGTTAAAAAGGGGTTTAGATCGACCAGGGACTGAAACTGTCAACTTTCAAAATGTTTTCCCGGTTTAACCTGTCCACACGGCCCGCGTAAGACACCCTTAAGTCTTACGCGTCCCGCCTCAAAACGCCCAGATCAGAAATCAGCTGCCAGGTGCGGGTTTGGCCTGTTCCACCGCCTTAACCTCAAAGATATCGACCTAGGGAGCTGTAAGTCGGTTTATTACAATAGGTAGGACACCTGGGTCGATCTCAGAGCATCCTATTACACCTGGAAGTGATCAAAATCCTTGGACATTGCTACATAAAGAACCTTAGTTCATATGTTCTTGGCACATCATTTGCAACAATTTCAAAAGGGCTTTGCTCTGGAGCTTCCATCAGTTAGAAGAGGATTATCAAGTGTAGAAAAGTTTGCTAGGAACTTAAGTAAGCTTCTAATTACTTGTTTAGTTGTTTAATTTAGCTTAATTACTCTAAAGTCAAACTTATCGTAAAATTAGTTTGACTTTCGTTTTAATTACATGTGGCTTAACCACTGATCAAATTGAAAGTGGTTATAAGACCACATTAGTGTAGGTGATTAACCCTTAAAAGGGCACCTCCTAATTACCTCGTTTGACTGGTCAATTGTCGGGTCAAAGTAGTTTGACAAAAAGTCAAACTGGATAGAATTTACAAAAATGATTCTAATTAATAAAAACAAAAGTTCTAAATTATATTTTAACATTCTAATGACTTGGTAATCAGTATTAAAACATGTTTTATCAGTCCTAACCCGGCAATTAATAGTCTAAGGTCAATTTATAACCGAAAGTCGCAAAAGCTTGACTTTTGCTTTGACTTTTAGTTCTGACCCGTCTAAGCTTAATTCTCCTATGTTTTAAACTTCCTTTAGGACCACATTACTTAGTAGTATAACCCCCTGGAGTTATATTGCTTGGTGATTAGTGGTTTGAATTATATGCACTTGATCGTAATTATGCTTAATAATGCCATAAACGCCCTTTTTACATACAACTGAGATTTTTAACAATGTGATTGGACTAACACCTTTGCTACTGATATTTAGACATGTCCTAAAGATTTGACATCAATTGGAGGTCTAGAATAGGAGTTATGCTCAATAGCGTAATTAAGGGACTTTTTATCATTTAAATGGCGTAATTAGTATGAAGCCTATCTAAACTCGATTTTTGACACCAAGCTTCATACCTACTGATGTAAAATAATATTTTAGGATTTTTAAAGATTTTTAATTATTTTTAGGCTGAGCATAACATAGGTTTATAGCTTGATTTCGGTAAGTGTCGGTTTTACCCTTTTCATGCATAAAATGAGTTTTACATAACTTTTTAGTGTCAAACCTTTTGCTACTAATTTCAATTGATAAATAAAGTATTTTGAACTTTATAAACTGATCAAGAACTCAGATTTACTATTTTAACCCGAATACCCCTTTAAACCGACTTTTAAGCGTTTTTAGTACATAGTATGGGTCAAAACTATATTTGACATATAAAACTTATTAACCACTGATGTTTTAAGTTAATTTATCTAATTATACAGTAAACTAAAGTTTGTAAACTCAGAAGTCTATTTTGACCTTTAAGGCCTATGTAAAATTACCAAAATGCCCCTACGGGACATAGTTTGGCCATAAAAGATAATTTTCACATATATAAAGTATCCTACTGTTATAACTTATAAAAATACATATTTTTACTGATATTATCAGATCTGAAACTCAGTTGCATAATTAAATTCTTTTATGGGCATTAAAATTACTAAAATGCCCTTATGGGACTTATTTTGGTTTAAATTACTTTTTGGGCATATATGTTAACATCTTACTGGTGTATTAACATAATTTGAGCATAATAATGATTAAGACCTGTATATAATTTATTTGGTTACCCATTTCGCGTTTACGCGTTCGGATCGGCTTATGTGACTAGTTTACATAAATAGTCGAAACGGGTCAAACCTTTTTCATTAAATCCTCAAAATCCAGAATGTATTTAGTTTACCCACATTATACAAATATCCAAGCTTGTCGGGTCTAAATCACATTCTATTCCGATCTCCGCTTAATCTAGCGTTTAGAACCGTAAGGTTTCTTTCTAGCTAGCCGGTCTAAGTCCTTGACTTAATTAAAGACCCGTTAGCATCCTAATAGGTTAATAAACCTTCCATACAGATTAAATAGCTTCCGGTAGAAGGTGCCTTCGAAAAGCTTTAAGATTTTTACTGCTAGCATCAGGTAAATACTTTTAACTTATTTTCCCTATACGGGATTGGGATATGGTATTATAATAATACCACTTGGTCGGGTATGAAATTATTTAATCGGATTGTGATTAATAAATTTGCATAACCCGTTTTAATATGTCTTGTTTGATAACATAAACATTGGGGGTTAATTTGACCGTGTCCTGGATATCCTCGGCTCATTTCATTTAAAATGGCCACGACCTATGCACGGGGTGTAGGCATACACCTGACAGATGCAAATGCTAAAATAATATATAAACCCACATGTTGGGGATAACTCCTTTGTGGGTTCTATAAGTGGTGAGTCGGTTAATCATGACCGGCTTCCAACCGGCCCCAATTGTAAGACAAACATGTAAATCTGTATACAAGATTATATTTAAGTAATTGTCCCAAGTTATAAAAGATTTGTGCCATGAGCACTTAAATCAATTTTCATAAATGTTTTCAAAAGAGTCAGTTAATTGTATTTACCAGTGTAAACTGACGTATTTTCTTAAAGACTGATTGACAGGTACCTCTCGAAATAGGCTGGAGCTATAGGGTATCAATAGAGGATCTTGCAAATCCATAAGATGCCTGCAGTCTGTTATTTTGTTTCTTTGTACATTTATGATCCGCCTGTGGATCTTATTACATTCCAGTTTGTACATTCATAAACTCGAACACTCAGACAGTATGGTTTGTAATAGTTTATTCACCAAGACTTCCGCTGTGCTATTATATTGTGTGTATTGACTATGATGATATCAACTACGTCACGATACTCCCCGCCGGGCCCACCGGACATATGTGAAAATATCGGGGTGTGACACTACCCGCTGCCTGAGATGGACTTCAAGGATGACTCTCTGGTCCCTTATAGGCATGGTTGTAAAAATCCCGACTAGGTGCCGATTAATCACCGATTAATCCCCGACTAGTCGCCGATTAATCAAATTAATCCCGATTAATCCCCATAAATTCTGACTAATCCCCGATTAATCCCGATTAATCACTAGTCCCCACCCCGCCGCTCGACTAGCGACTAGCGATTACTACAACACTGCTTAGGTACAAGTGCTTCTTAGACGCTTATAAGGGTTACCACCAGATCAAAATGTCCAGAGAAGACGAAGAGAAAATGGCGTTTCATACCGATGTGGGCATCTTTTGTTATACCAAAATGCCTTTTGGCCTGCGAAACGCCGGAGCCACTTATCAGCGGCTCATGGACAAGGCTTTTGAAAAACAAATCGGCAGAAACTTGGAAGTATACGTCGACGATCTGGTGATCAAGAGCAGAGAGGAAAAGCAAATGCTCGAAGACATCGAGGAGACTTTCCAAAAGCTAAGAGAGTATAACATCAAGCTCAACCCCAAAAAGTGTTCGTTTGGGGTGGAAGAAGGTTAATTTTTGGGGGTAGTGGTCACCCGGGATGGTTTTAAAGCCAACCCGGAAAAAAGTATCCGCTATAACACAAATGCCCTCCCCCAGAACTTTAAAAGAGGCACAAGCATTGAACGGATGTCTAGTGGCGTTGAACAGATTCCTGGCAAGACACGCCGAGCGATCTCTGCCATTCATAAAGACGTTAAAAGATTGCCTTAACAAGAAGAACTTCAAATGGACCAGCGAAGCAGAACAAGCTTTGCAAGACATGAAGCGATTCATCGAAAAATTACCAATGTTGACAGCGCCATACCCAGAAGAACTACTAAAAATGTACGTGGCAGCGGCTCATAACGCGGTAAGCGCGGTACTCATGGTTGAAAGAGATGGAAAACAAACGCCCATATATTATATCAGCCGAGTTCTGGCGGGACCCGAAACACGGTATCCAACGCTTGAAAAGTTGGTGCTAGCGTTAGTCCATGCTACCCGGCGTCTCCGAAGATATTTCCAAGGGCATCGCGTATAGGTCTTAACGAATTACCCGCTACAGCAAATTTTGCACAAGCCAGAGATCTCCGGAAGATTGGCTAAATGGGCGATCGAGTTGGGAGCCCTGGATATCGAATATCGAAAGCGAACAACAATCAAGGGCAGGTGATCGCCGACTTCTTGGTTGAAATTCCTGATGGTGAAACTATACAGGATCCCTCAATCCAAGACATCCCGGAATCCGGCACAGCCAGGCAAACCTGGAAGCTCTACACCGACGGATCATCCAGCGGGAAAGGTTACGGGGCAGGTCTTATGTTGATAAGCCCATATGAAATAAGGCTAACGTACGCCTTACGTTTTGATTTTGAATGCTCCAACAATGAAGCATAATATGAGGTGCTACTCGCGGGTTTGAGGATAGCCCAATCTATGGGAGCTACAAGAGTCGACGCGTATGTTGACTCTTTGCTGGTCAATAAACAAGTAAACGAAACTTACGAAGCCAAGGACGAATCAATGGCAAAGTATTTGGCTAAAACCAAGGAGCTCATAGCTTCCTTTGACAGTGTCACGCTTAACCACGTCCACAGAGGAAAAAACCAAATAGTAGACACCTTGAGCAAACTTGCTACTTAGGGTATGGAAATAGAAGTAAAGGTAGAAACATTGCAAACGCCTTCTATTGAACCCCGGGAAGTTTCCGCCATCCCGGCAGAAGAACCCTGCCGGTACACTCCAATACTAAAGTTCCTCACAAAGGGTGAATTACCTCCCGCTATAGGCGAAGCCCATAAGATCCAAAACAACGCATTGCAATATGAAGTAAACAATGGCGTCCTATACAGGAAGTCATACTTGGGACCACTACTGCGGTGTGTATCCCCAGCAGAGGCAAAATATCTAATCCAAGAAATACACTCTGGCATATGTGGTATTCACGCTGGACCCCGGGCAGTTGTTACCAAAATCCACAGCGCCGGGTACTATCGGCCCAGGATGCATGAAGACGTGGTAGAGGAACTCAGAAGGTGCCGTAGTTTCCAAAAGCTTGCTCCCCAAACACTCCGCCCCAAGAACAATTTAATTCCTGTTACGGCGGCCTGGCCTTTCCAAAAGTGGGCAGTCGACATCATGGGGCCATTCCCGCTGGCCCCCGGGAAGCTAAAGTACCTGATCGTGGCAATCGACTATTTCACCAAGTGGGTTGAAGCCAAGCCCTTGGCCAAAATAACGGCTGAAAACGCCAAAAACTTCCTATGGGAACACATAGTGTGCCGATTTGGGCTACCGCTATACTTGGTGAGTGATAACGGAACGCAATTCACTGATAGGGTCTTGCAAGATTGGTGTGCCGAACTTCAGATTCAACAAATCTTCACATCGGAAACACATCCATAAGGAAACGGCTAGGTGGAGTGGGTGAATAGGAGTTTGCTGGATGGAATAAAAAGAAGGTTAGGTTATGAAGGAAGCTCCTGGGTTGAAGTATTACCGAATGTCCTCTGGGCACATCGAACAATGCCTAAGACAAGTACCAATGAAATCCCTTTTAGCCTAACCTACGGCGCGGAAGCAATGATACCCACGGAAGTTGGATTACCCTTGCTATGGCGTCTCACTACTAATGATGACAACGACAGGCTCCTCAGGGAAGGCCTAGATCTACTAGAAGAGCAGCGTGAGGCAGCCGCCATCAGCGAGGCAAAGTACAAGAAAACTCTGGAAAAATACTATAATCAGCGCGTGGCTCAGCATACTTTCAAGGAAGGCGAGTACGTCATGCATGATAATGAAGCCAGTAGAGCGGAACCCTCAGGAAAATTGGGACCCAATTGGAAAGGCCCCTACGTCATCCAAGAAGACTTAGGCAAAGGGGCCTACCGCTTATCTAGGCTAGATGGTACCTCGGTTCCTCGTAGTTGGAACGCGGCTCAATTGAAAAAATGTTATATATAGGGCCTTGCCCCTAACGGCGGGTTTGATTGTTTTTCTTTTTACAAACAAGTGTAATTCATCTCTAACGATGTCTCTTTATTTTTCTAAGTTTTGAGTTAATAAAAGCTATTTCTTTTTATTTTTCCTCATTACTTACATGTACAACAAAATTTACCATCGCATTCACACTGCACTTTACGGTACAAACAATTACCATCGAATTTAAACTGCACATAACGGTAAAAAAAAGAATCCTTTACACGAAATATTTTTCATATATAAGTCAAAGGATCAAAAATATACAGCGCTAAGAGTGGGTATCTTGGTAATAGATACATTAACCACTAAAAAAAAGATAGGTATTTTGGTAATAAATACATACAACTATCTTACAAAAAACAAAGTACTTGTCCCTGTTGCTAAATACCAACATACGGGAACCAAAAATGAACATGTTCTAAACATCTACTTCTGGGAAAGCGTTGCTCTCACCTCTGCAGGGGTGTGTAACGCCACACCATAACATTCCAATGGGTGAGGATCAATGATCAAGTCATCAACATTCTCCTCATCCACCGGAAGAGCCACCACCTCCCGATCACCAACCAGGTTTTTATCGGAACGGCCACTGCGGCGCCGTTCGTACACCAATCCACAGCGTTGAACATGATCAGGTGGAAAGGCTCCCATCAGAGTGTCCGCTGATAGTGAAACCACACTTGCATCAGCTTCGGAAGGACCTTCATATATGACACTCTTGCAGGACCGGCTAACCCGGGGTAAAGCATCATCAGAGTGCACCTCTTTTCCTTTGATCATCTCATCCGTCACCAGAATTTGGAGATGAATCAAACCATCTGCTGCATCCAATCGTCAGAAAATGTCGAAAAGTCTCTGTTTATAGCACTTCCGGCTCATTTTTTCAAATTACCAAATTTGGAAAAAATAACTTAATTTATAGAAGTTTAAACGGTTTGACAGCGATGACGACAACACAATTAATGAAAAGTAATCATCACACGTCAAATCGCCACATTTCAGGCAAACGGCGACGTCATTCATCATGATATTAGCATTAAATGTCTGACACAAAATCGAGTGCTTGCACATAACCCAAGCAAAACAGTGTTTATACAAAATATCCAAGGAACAGTGTACATAACAAACAAAATAAAAACACTCATTCCTCCTCCGACTCCTCCGCGGGGTCTAACATTAGGCGTAAGGAGTCCACGCCATCTTCATTCACTTTATCCATCAGATCAGCATACGCGGGAAGCGGCTCGTTGCATGCCGCTTCAAGAGCATCCGCCATATCTCCCTGAAGTTTGCCCCTCGTTGTGTGGAACTCGGGAGTAATCTTCTCTGATTGTTGGCACTCAAAGTAGCCCTTGTAAACACCATCATGATGGCCGGACTGATAAGCTGCGGCAGAGAGGCGGTCCAACAACGCCGTAAAAGACCCCGACTGGCGGAGATAATCAAATGCCCCAACCAGGCCACTGGTTATCAGCCAATTCCTGTCACCTCGTAATTCAGCCAGCTGGCTAGTCAGGCTGTCCCCCTCGGCTTTAGTTTGTTCCAAAGCATTTGCCACTTCCTTAAGGCGTGCCTGATGGGTGACAGAAGACTCAACCAATTTGTTCCTCTCAGAAACAAGGGAATCGCACTGTTGTTGAACCTCCCTAAGTCGTGCTTCCCGCTCCTCCAGCTCAACTTGCTGCACCTGAACCTTGGCGTTAGACGTTTCTATCTCAACAGTTAAAGTCTGGTACCGCTCCTGCACCTGAGACACAAAATCAGTGTCAATTCGGAACTTTTCCATCTTAGCAGACATTTCAGATCTCACCTTTTGAGCCTCGGTAACAGCTTTACGCTCCAATTCTTCTTGAACAGTTTTGGCATGAGCAAGGACCCGATCCTTCTCCGCTATATCGCGGAGAAGTCACCCGTTTCAGGTCATCCTCTGCCTTACTTTTCTCCGACACAAACCTGCTCTCCCTCAGACCAGCGGCTTGGAGTTGACTCTTCAAGTGGTACTTCTCATCTTTCAGCTCTTGAATAGCAGCCCGCGCTTGGTGGAGCTCATTGTTATCATGCATCCACCTACGCCGGATCTCTGCAAGCCTCCGGGGCTGACTAACGGAATCCACCATAGTGGAATTCATCAAATTTTCATTGTTTAACCCCTCGACAAATGCCGACTCAGCTGGGGGATATGCTTGCTCAACCCAGTGCTGAATCACTGGGGGAAAAATCAGTCTCGAAGACTCAGCTATTTTCCACTTGGGTTGGTAACGCTTATCTTTCATGTTGGGGTCCCAATTGATAGTAGGCAAATACAGAACATCACCCAAACGGGCCCCATCATCAGCGATTCCGCTGCTTGATCCCCCGACATCACTCATGGTGGCATCCGTGACACTGGTTGCCTCGTGAGCAGCGGATAATGTAGGCATCTCCTTCTCGGTTGCAGAAAAAATACTAAGTGGAGAATCAAATAAGGAGGAGGGGGTGACACTTTATGGCAGCGGTGTAGACACCGGACTAGTTGTCACAGCCACAACAGTTGTAGGCATGGGTGGCAGCATAGGACAACTAGCAGCAGCGGCAGCACTTGCCCGTGATATAAGATCGGAGAGGCTGGGTTCGAGAGCATCGGAATGTATGATTTCCACAGATGTCAACGGGGCAGAGGACACACCCTCAATTCGAACCCCAGCAGTAGAACCTGTGTGAAATCAGATTTTCAGCAACATAGAACACAAAGTCCATAATAACACCCACATACAAAATTACTTACCAATGGGCAAGGCATAGGCGGCTTGCATAGCCTCGAAAGCAGTCAGGGCAGGTACAGTAAACGACTTGCGTTTTTTTGACACGCGGGTCGGACTTGTCAACTCAGCAGCAGTAACAGCAGCACCCCCTATAACAACCCTCAAGAAAACCGACACCCTCATAAATTTTCTGACACCCCAATATACATTAAAATATCCAAATATGTCCCAAAAATACACCCCATACGTGAAAACGGGCCCCGAATACCTTATATATTATTAAAAATAATTAAAAATCAAGTTTTTAAGTTTGTCGCCGGCCGCGTAGACCTCTTAAAGGTCTTACGCGGGCCGCTAGAGATCTAAGGTGTGGTGCAGCCCGGTGATGACACGTGTCATCATCGTGGCAGGTCTAGGAGATGACCCGGATCTGCTACAGCGTTGACCGGGTTTGACGCGGGCTGCGTAGCCCTTAGGCTACTCTTACGCGGGCCGCGAGAAAGTCGGGCTTCGGCCCTATAAATTGATTTGATCGGCCTTCAGTCGATTTCGTCCAAAACTTTCATTCTTTCTCTCAATATTACATAGTAGGCATTATAATTGGGTATTATACCCCCCCTAAATAGTGAAGTTCTGCTCCGTTGTAAGTATTATAACCCCTGGATACGTATTAGATACGCTGCCCGATTGATCTAGGGTTCCCACTGGATACGTATTAGATACGCTGCCGTATTAGATAAACTTGATTAAATTGGGATTCACTCACCAGTATTTCCCACTGACAAATGTTTTTAAAATGCGTTTCAGGTAACAAATTGTGAAAGCCAAATAGAAGCCAGCTGGACAGCACTGAAGGCTTGGAAAAGTGGCGATAAAGTTTCCTAAAATAAAATAGATGTTTTTATTAAATAAAATAGGATTTATTCCTATGAAAACGTGTGTACTACAAACTTGGGTTTATCCCATATGTTTAATATTATGAAAATGTGGTATTTTACTCTGATCAAATATTTCCTAACTGCGGTCCTGATGAAAAATTCCGCTGCCAAATTAGACAATATGCGATACCACCAAAACTGGCTCGCGGCCGCCCGTTCCCGGGGATTTGGGATCGGGGGTTGCGACAGAAGGTGGTATCAGAGCTAAGCCACTGATTCAGCCACAGAAGTGTTCTGCTGACATCAAAATTCAATCTGTTAGGAAATAAGTTGTGGAAATACGTGCATAATTGTATTTAATTGTTATGTGTTATTTGACTATTTGTTAGTTTACAGTATGAGCGACCAAGGACCATCTGACGTGTACCGTCAATTGTCTGGTTCGCCTAGAAGCGAAGGCACCTCCTCTTCTCAGCCTGCCTTCTCGGGGTATTCTGCTGATACGGAAGAAGGAATCTTTGTGTTTAAGGCTCAGTCAGAAGAGCCATTTCCTCAGAAAAAGAGGGGATGGTTTAGTAGAGGGGCACACGAGCGTAGAAAACGTATGAAAAAATTACAAGATCAGAGAGCACTAGCAGCAGCCAAGAGAGATAGATGCCTATGACCAGGACATGATCAATAGGGGTATAACCAACATTCACATTTTAGCAACCACTGCAGCTGACCTTAATCTGGAGCAAATAATGGCACCCCAACCACCACCACAAATTCTTGACTAACCAATGGAAATAGAAAACCCTGAAAATCAAATAGAAATGCATGTCTTCAATCCAGAAGAAATACCTAGGGTACCCGCACCAAACCCCTTAGACCCAAATTACGACCCCTGCTGGGATGGCGTTAGGGACTATGTGCAACGCTACCCGATACACGAAGACATGCCCATGCCAAACATAGGAGCCTACCCAGGTTTGGATCCTTCAGATCCCTATTACCACGATGAATACATTAGGGAGATTTTAGAAGATCTTTACCGATTCCAGGCACCTACACCCCCATATCAAGAACCCGCACCCCAGATTCCAAACCCAGTCCTAGAACCTGCACCCCCAATGAGTGCAGAAAACGTACAAGAACTTAGGACATTTGGTGAGGAAATTTTAGAAAGTAGTGAACGAATGAGACAGGTGGGAGAGCGACTCGTCTGGAAGTATGACGAGCGCAATATGGATTTTTGATGAATCCATATCCGTGAATGTGATGGTGGAGACGGTAATAGTAATAATAATAATAAAATATAATATGTGTATATGCGTGTAAAATGTTAAAAAAAACCTACGGGTGCCTATTACTAATAGTGTTGTTTTAAATTTCAGTTGGTATTGTAATTTTTTATTTCAGTACTGGTGTGTAATAGATGCATAGTATATGAATAGAGTAAGTCGCAATGATCGACGCTTTTGACCAAAATGCGTGTCATGTGATTGACTATATTAAATATTATTTTGTGATATTAATACGGGGTAAATGTTCAAAATTCAGATGGCTGACGAAGGAAATCAAGGAAATCTGAATAATGATAACCAGAGTAACATTAACTTGGTTAATGAGAATCCAAGCATCAATAACAATGGAAACCAAGTGGATAATAGTGCTATCCAACACATAGTGGCACAAGGAATTATAGATGCAATGCCATTTATTCTTCAAACTGTTAAGGATGCTGATAATAAAAGTAAACATAGCAGTAAGCGACCAATTGAACCAGAACACAGCGTGAACAATGGACCTGTACTTCAAGCGCCCATTCCCAAAAGAAGAAGAACCATGCTTTATGGTTGTTCTTACAAAGAATTCTGGTCCTGCAAATCAATAGAATTCTCGGGCATTGAAGGACCCATTGCAGCTCTACGCTGGATAGAAAAGACTGAGGCTATTTTAAAAATAAGCAAATGTGCTGAAGAAGATAAGATAATGTTTGTTTCTAACCTGTTTAAGAACTCAGCCTTAGAATGGTGGAACACTATCCTCCAATCAAAAGGAAGTGATAGGATATATAATATGGAATGGGAGGAATTTAAAAATATGGTAGAAAGAAAAGTCTGCCCTCCCAATGAAAAGGAACAAATAGCAAATAAGTTTCTGAACTTAAGAATGACCGGGGTAGATAGTAAGGGTTATACTACCACATTCTTTGAATATGCTAGAATAGTACCAACCCTTGCATCACCTGAACCGGTATTAATCTCCCGTTACATCTGGGGATTAATTGGAGAGATTAGACACGTAGTCAAGGCAGCTAGACCTCAAACCATAGAAGAAGCTGTAGAACTAGCAAATACCTTGACATATGAGTTAATCCGTACTAGAGAAGAAGACCAGAGGAGAAACCTAGCTCAAAGGTTTACCCAAGAATTCCGTTCTGGGAATTACAATCGTAGGAATATGGGTTCTACCTCTGCACCATTCTGCAAGGTCTGCAAGAAAAAGCATTCGGGAAAATGCTCCACTCTTTGCAATTTCTGCAAGATGCCAGGACACAAGGAAGAAGATTGCATGAGAAAATTTAGTAATGGACTGTGCTTCAACTGTGGAGAAAAAGGTCACATCAAGCCGAACTGTACGAAATTGGCTCCAGCTGTGAACAACAAGAACGCTAAAAATGCTTGAGCATTTGTTCTGACTGCAGATGAAGCCAAAATGATTCCAGACGTTATAGCCGGTACGTTTTTAGTTAATGATGTTTTTGCTAAAGTATTATTTGACTCTGGTGCAAACCAAATTTTTATTAATACTTCGTTTTGCAAACTTCTAAATTAATCATTAACTAAACTAGCACAAGAGTGTCTAGTCGAGACAACAAATGGGGAAACGGTTAGGATTTCTGAAATCTTGCAGCGAGCAAGAATAGAATTTTTAAACCAAAAGTATATTGCAAATCTTTATCCCATGAATCTGGCAGGATTTGATGTCGTTTTATGAATGGATTGGTTAATAGCCAATAAAGCCAGTATTTTATGTGATCAAAAGTCGATTCAAGTAAATTCACCAAAAGGTGAAAAGATCACAATTAAAGGTGATAAACTATCTAGATCCATGAAATTTATCTCTGTAATGAAAACTGCAAGCTATATAAGAAAAGGATCTATAGTGTATTTGATTTCTATAATCACTAACACTAAAGGAAAAGAATTAAAAGACATTCCAGTAGTGTCTCAGTTTTCAGATGTATTTCTAGAAGAATTACCAGGACTACCGCTAGACAGGGAAGTTGAATTCTGAATTCATCTGTTACCTGGAACATCACCAATTGCCAAAGCACCCTACCGTTTGGCACCAGCAGAGATGCAGGAATTAAAGAAACAGTTAGAAGAGTTACTAGAGAAGGGATTCAAACAACCAAGCTCATCACCATGGGGAGCACCGATTTTATTCGTTAAAAAGAATGACGGATCGATGCGTATGTGCATTAATTACCGTGAATTAAACAAGGCCACGATTAAGAACCGGTACCCATTACCGAGAATAAATGATCTATTCGATCAACTGCAAGGAGCTCGATTTTTCTCTAAAATCGATTTAAGGTTAGGATATCATCAATTAAAGGTACAGGAAGAGGACATTCGTAAGACCGCATTTAGAACAAGGTATGGCCATTATGAATTTACTGTTATGCCATTTGGTTTAACCAATGCCCCAGCCGCATTTATGGACACGATGAACCGAATATGTAAGCCATATTTGGATAAAATCATAATTGTCTTTATAGATGATATTCTAATTTACTCTAAAAGTAAAAAGGAACATGTAAAGCATTTGC
Source organism: Helianthus tuberosus (assembly GCA_030545235.1). Classification (NCBI taxonomy): domain Eukaryota; kingdom Viridiplantae; phylum Streptophyta; class Magnoliopsida; order Asterales; family Asteraceae; genus Helianthus; species Helianthus tuberosus. The sequence goes on along the minus strand of CM060438.1, from coordinate 28,879,631 downwards.
ACGCACTTTTAAGTCTATTAAGAAAAGAAAAGCTTTATGCTAAATTTTCAAAGTGCGAGTTTTTGTTAGAGCAAGTACAGTTTCTTGGACACTTAGTTAATCATGAAGTAATTCACATAGATCCAACAATAATCGAGGCGATTACCAAATGGAAAACCCCTGAGTCACCAACCGAGGTTAGAAGTTTCTTAGGATTGGCTAGTTATTATAGAAGATTTATTCAAGATTTCTCTAGAATAGCCATTCCTTTAACTAAGTTAACCTTTAAATCTATTAAGTTTGAATGGGGACCAAAACAAGAAGAAGCATTTACAATTCTTAAGCAAAGATTAACCCACGCACCCATACTAGCGTTACCAGAAGGAACTGAAGATTTTGTAATATATTGTGACGCTTCCAAATTAGGTTATGGATGTGTATTAATGCAACGTCAAAAGGTTATAGCTTACGCCTCTAGACAACTTAAAGATCATGAAGAGAATTATTCAACCCATGATCTAGAGTTAGGAGCAATAATTTTTGCCCTTAAGATCTGGAGACATCACCTCTATGGTAGTAAGTTTATCATATTCACAGATCATACAAGTTTAAGGTATGTTTTTGGGTAAAAAGAATTAAATATGAGACAAAGACGTTGGATGGAAATGCTTAGTGATTATGATTGTGATATACAGTATCATGAAGGAAAAGCAAATGTAGTGGCGAATGCTTTAAGCCGAAAGTATCATGAAAAGCCAAAAAGGGTACGTTCTCTTAAATTAAATCTACAAGTAGATTTAAATGATCAGATAAGAGAAGCACAAGAATCAGTAATCAAGGATGATACTGAAAAATTAAAAGGTATGTTAAAGGAATTAGAGCAAGGAACAGATGGAATTTAGAGATTCCATAAGAAGAGAATGTGGATACCTAAATTAGGAAACCTACGTCATCATATATTAGAAGAAACCCATAAATCTAAGTATACGATGCACCCAGGAAGTGATAAGATGTACCAGGATTTAAGAAAGAATTTCTGGTGGATAGGAATGAAAAAGGACATAGCAGCTTATGTTTCTAAATGTTTAACATGTTCACAAGTTAAAGCTGAACACCAGAAACCCTTAGGTCTGTTGCAGCAGTTAGAAATGCCAGTATGGAAATGGGAATTGATAACAATGGATTTTGTTACCAAATTACCCAAAACAAGAAAAGGTAATGATACAATCTGGGTGATTGTAGATAGGCTAACCAAGTCAGCTCATTTCCTACCAATGAAAGAAACTTTCAGTATGGAACAGTTAGCTAAATTATATGTAAATGAAATAGTTTCATTACATGGAATTCCTTTATCAATCATTTCTGATAGGGATAGCCGTTTTACCTCTCATTTTTGGTCAAGTTTCCAAAAGGCAATGGGAACCAAGTTAAATCTAAGCACAACTTATCATCCTTAAATGGACAGACAAAGCGAAAGGACAATCCAGACAATGGAAGACATGCTTAGAGCTTGTGTAATTGATTTCGGAGGTAATTGGGACGATCACTTACCTTTAATAGATTTTTCTTATAATAATAGTTATCACACAAGTATCAACGCTGCACCATTCGAAGCACTTTATGGACGAAAGTGCCGAACCCCAGTCTGTTGGGCAGAAATTGGGGAAAAGCAACTATCTGGACCTGACATAGTACAAGAAACAACTGACAAGATCATTCAAGTCAAGGAGCGACTGAAAGCAGCACGTGATCGACAGAAGAGCTATGCTGATAACCGATGAAAACCATTGGAATTTCAAGTAGGAGATAAAGTATTGTTAAAGGTCTCTCCTTGGAAAGGAATAGTAAGATTCGTCAAACGGGGAAAGCTAAGTCCCAGGTATGTTAGAACTTTTAAGATTATTAGAAGAATAGGACCTATAGCCTATCAGCTACAACTGCCAGAGGAAATGGCAGGAATACATGATGTATTTCATGTATCAAATCTCAAGAAATCCTTAGCCGATGAACCACTGATAGTACCTCTTAAGGATATAGAGGTAAATGAACAACTCAAGTTTGTAGAAAGACCTCTACAAATTGAAGACAGGAAAGTCAAGAACCTCAAGCATAAAAGATTGGTTCTGGTCAAAGTGAAGTGGGACTCCAAACGAGGACCTGAGTACACATGGGAGCTTGAATCTGAAATGCAAAGGAAATATCCACACCTAATCCAGTAGATCTCGAGGACGAGCTCTAAAACAAGGTGGGGAGGATATAACAACCCTCAAGAAAACCGACACCCTCATAAATTTTCTGACACCCCAATATACATTAAAATATCCCAATATGTCCCCAAAATACACCCCATACGTGAAAACGGGCCCCGAATACCTTAAATATTATTAAAAATAATTAAAAATCAAGTTTTTAAGTTTGTCGCGGGCCGCGTAGACCTCTTAAAGGTCTTACGCGGGCCGCTAGAGATCTAAGGTGTGGCGGAGCCCGGTGATGACACGTGTCATCATCGTGGCAGGTTTAGGAGATGACCCGGATCAGCTACAGCGGTGACCGGGTTTGACGCGGGCTGCGTAGCCCTTAGGCTACTCTTACGCGGGCCGCGAGAAAGTCGGGTTTCAGCACTATAAATAGATTTGATCGGCCTTAAGTCGATTTTGTCCAAAACTTTCTTTCTTTCTCTCAATATTACGTAGTAGGCATTATAATCGGGTATTATACCCCCCTAAATAGCGAAGTTCTGCTCCGTTGTAAGTATTATAACCCCTGGATACGTATTAGATACGCTGCCCGATTGATCTAGGGTTCCGTAACGGCTGTCGTGGTTCTGCCCGACGTAGTCGTTGGAATACCGTCTCGGGGAGGGTATTGCTAATGTTAAAATGGGTTATTATACTAACGCGTGTGCATTTGTGTAAATTTTAGATTGTCACCAGGAAACCCTAAAGGATAATCTAAGACAGCAATGTGAGTTGATCCGCTTTTTTGTGAACCTTTTGTTAACTGTTTTTACAAAACCTCATTTAATTAATTATATAGTAAGCAGTTATTGAGTATTTGTAAGGATACAATTATCATGAGTATGTTGGGGTTTTGTATACAAAATTTGTTATCACCTGGTCAAGGAGTAACATTTCCACAAGTCGGGTCTGACAGTACCATGGATGTTAATTGATATAACTTGGAAACAAATGTAATTGCGAGATCGCCCTCAATACTGTACAATGGTTTTTATTTAAACTTGATTAAATTGGGATTCACTCACCAGTATTTCCCACTGACAAATGTTTTTAAAATGCGTTTCAGGTAACAAATTGTGAAAGCCAAATAGAAGCCAGCTGGACAGCACTGAAGGCTTGGAAAAGTGGCGATAAAGTTACCTAAAATAAAATAGATGTTTTTATTAAATAAAATAGGATTTATTCCTATGAAAACGTGTGTACTACGAACTTGGGTTTATCCCATATGTTTAATATTATGAAAATGTGATATTTTACTCTGATCAAATATTTCCTAACTATGGTCCTGATGAAAAATTTCGCTGCCAAATTAGACAATACGCGATACCACCAAAACTGTCTCGCGGCCGCCCGTTCCCGGGGATTTGGGATCGGGGGTTGCGACACCCCCAGCGGGTACAGTCATGCCAATCGAGGAAGTAGCGGCCCCTGCGGCCATGTACTTCCTCCCGGTGACTTTTACATGGACCGGTTTTTCTCCGTGGCAGCAACACTACTTCCTCCGCTGGGGGGAGGCTGAGAAATATAAGCAGCCGGGTCCGTCGGCACAGCTGGAAGCAAAAACTGCTCCAAGTGAATCTTAAGAACATCTGGTTCCTGTTCACCAATCACGCGGTCCGCGGCCCTTAAAGCAGCATTCCGCGGAGGATCCACAAAGTCAAACAAACTCCATTTACCTGTGACATGTACACATGTTAGTCCACATAATTAGCAAAACATATGCAAAGCCAAAAAGGTGCATTCCTTCATCATCCCTCCGGAAAGAAGGATACAACTTGATATCGCGCCATAACATGCTTATTCCCGCCACCACCAAGGCTCTATCCGGGATTACCGTGCACTCGGAAGGGCACCCGCATAATTTTGTATAAAGAGAGTTTGCCACATAAGCATCTTTTGGGGGACCTTCGTCTTTAACTTTGTCCTTCGGTCCCATCTCCCTCCAATGCATTTCCCCGGGAATGACACAGACATCGATATAGAAGAACTTTTTCTTGTAGTCCTTATCCTTGGAACTGGTAGGAATGTCTCTCAAGCAAAATACATCGGTGTCCCTTCTGTCGAAGGTAAAAAAGGGGGATTTCCATACAAGGACAAAAAAGCCCTAAAAACGATGAGTTCAGGGAGATGCCCTAAGGAGATACAGGCAAACTCAAACTGTCGGAGTTTAACCAACCCTAACGGATGCAGTTGGGAAATGTGGATGGGATAATGGTCAAGAACCAACTTACAGAACTTGGTGATCGGCAATCGGAAGTTGCAAAACTTGAAAAAATCACTAAACAAAGTGATTTTACCTTTCTTCAACGGAAATGCCGTGTCTGTCTTCGACGGCAGTACCGGATTCCACTCCGCCCTAATATCGTAATCTTGAATAAGATTGTTGAACGAAGTCTGCCCCCATTTGGCATACAGGGCATCAGAGCTTGCTGGGGCATAAGAAGAAGATTCGCCGGTCTTCGAGGCCATTTTTAGATTCAAGCAGTTGAAGGAAGTAACAGTGAACAAGGAAGGAAATGAAATTCCAAACCCTAAACTGTTAACACCTATTTATAGGGGATGGAAACCTCTCGAATTCAGAAAGGCAAACGGGTGGGAACGCGTGTCAAGACAGGGGAGGTACAACTGTCATTCTAATGATGACTTAACTGTCACATCTTTTCCCATCGCCGCCATTTTTTCAAAAAACATAACGGTACCCCACTCAAGACACTCACACTCAAAGGGGAAAATTTTGACATTTCCTTTTTAGTCCGATTTTATGAATTTCATTTCATAACTTCGGACTGGGGGGGATATGACGAGGTATGACCCGGATCGGCTAACCCGACCCGGTCATTACCTATTATTTTATTATAAATACTTAATTATATATGTTTATTCTAGAATGTTCTATTCTGCACGGATAAACTACGTAACCGAATCCCCAACTTTTTGGGAAGATCATGCAAATCTCTAACTTATCGGAGCTCATCCTAAATTAGGGGAAACCCTAATGGCAAACTATAAATAGAGGTAAACATCTAAGGTATGATTCATCTTGCTCTCGTTTACTCTCTCTCTCTACATACATATTTACCTTCTCCCAAACCGAGACTTATTCTCACGCAGGAGGGTGGTTACAGGAATAACCCCATTCCTGTAACGAGTCCTAACGGTGTTCTGTTTTGCAGTAGCTGTTCGGATCGCCAAAGAGTCGAAGTCCTATCCGGAGCTTACCCATAAGGTCAGTGTTTCTTCAGTATGATATAAGATTTCTTTTTAGTAAAATGATTAAGAACGTTTTAAGCATTCAAATACTTTTGACACATTTGGTCATTTTACTTTTTTGCTTTTTTTAAACATGAAACATGTTACCGAGTTGAATCTTTATGACAGAATACGACTCTAATTGATCGTTTTCACTATCATATGTAAAACGTAATTTCAGTCCTATGTTGTATTTTGAGATTTATAAATTATATATAAATATACACAACCCATGTAATACACGGGTCTATAACCTAGTATATACTAAAATGTAGTTTCAATATTCAAATCTATATTTTAGTATAGAAAAACATTTTTATTAAAAATCTAATACATTCAAATCTATATTTAACATTACTTAGTATGAATGTATTAAATTTTTAATAAAAATGTTTTTCAATACTAAAATATAGATTTGAATGTATTAAAATTTTAATACATTCAAAAGTTTCTAACTGACTCGAATCATTAACGACCTATCTCGGCTCGTTACCGATTAGAAACTTTTCTATCCGACCGGGCTGTTAACGACCATAAATGTCTCGAGCTGATCGGGCTCATTAATGATGATCTGAAATGCCTCGACTCGACCTGAGCCGTTGACGATTCGAAACATCTTGACCCGAACCGGCCCATTAACGACATGAAATGACTCGACCCAACCCTGCCTGATGCGACGTACTTTCCTTTTGTTGTTCGTTTCAACAAAGGAAAGAATTGGAATCTAAATTACATTCTTGATCGTGTTCGGTTAGCAAAGAAATTGCAAATGAATTCCTTCAAATTCCTTAAACTAATGGCCGGAATTCAAAATCTTTCCAAATTTTATGGGAAATCAAGTAAAGTCATTGGAATCTTCAACGAGTTAACCATGTCTAAAACGTCTCAACCTGAACTGATTCGTCACCGACCCGCAATGCCTCGCCCCGATCTCACCCACCGCTTACCCGCAACAATTTGGCTTGATTAGTCCGCACCAGCCTGCAACGTCTCGACACCCATCATCTGGTCACGTCTCGACCCGACCCGTTAATGACCCATAACGTCTTGACCTGACTTGGCCCCCGTTAACGACCCTAAACGTCACGAACCAACTCGTTAACAGCCCGAAACGTATCGAATCGACTCGACCCGTTTGCGACACAAAAAACATCTCAACCTGACCCGACCCGTTAACCACCCAAAACGTATCAAACTGACTGACTCGTTAACGACTTGAAACATCTCGACCTGCCCCGTTAATGACTCAAAACGTTTGGAAATGTCTCAACCTGCCTCATTAACGACTTGAAACGTCTCGCTTCGACCTGACCCGTTAACGACCCGAAACAAATACACCCGTTAACACCCCGATACATCTCGATTCGGCCCTACTCATTACCGGCGCAAAAGGTATCCAACTGACCCAACCTGACCCTCGTTAACAACCCGAATCGACCCGTTAGCGGTTCTAAATGTATTGAACCGACCTGACCCGTTAATGACTAAAAACGCATCGAGCCGACTTGGCCCGTTGACGACCTGAAACGTCTTGAGTCGACTTGACCCGTTAACGACTCAAAATGTCTCTTTTCGACCCGACTCGTGAACAGTCCGACACGTCTCCGATCGACCCGGTTAATTACAAAAAATGGCCCGTTACCGACTTGAAATTCTTGACTCGACCCAACCCGTTATGTACTAGAAATGTCTCGAACTGACCGACCCACCCGTTAACGACTCGAAATGTTTCTAACCGACTCGAATCATTAACGACTTGTCTCGGCCCGTTACCGATTAAAAACTTCTCGATTCGACCGAGCTGTTAACGATCATAAATGTCACGATCTGGAAGGGCTCATTAATGACCTGAAATGCCACGACTCGATCTGACCTGTTGACGATTCGAAACGTCTTCACCCAAACCGACCCATTAATGACCTGAAACAACTCGACCTGACCCGCCGCTAATGACCCGAACTGGCTCACCCGATCGGTAGGATGGGATTGGTTGATTCCAATTCATTTGCCAAACGAACACATTAAGAATCATAGTGAGATTCCAATTACATCAATTTCTAATTCCTGTTGGAATGTTTGCCTAAGACCTAGCAGATAATGGTACTAATTACTCTTGTTAATTATATTATATATTTATTAATAAATTTATCATTATCTACTCTAAACTTTGATGCCACGAAGATTATTTATTTATTTATAAATTCACATTTCAACATATGTGTTAAAACAAAACTAACAAAACAATGCCTCTCTCTCAGTGAAGCAACCGACGGACATGGAAGGCCAGAGTTCGGGTATTACGAAATTTTACTTCGCGAGGCTACAGAGAGGTGTAGTACAAAAGTTATGGAAGATTTAGGACACTTTGGGACGGTTGAGGGCTTGTACGTCGCTAGGAAGAAAGACAAACGCGGTTTTCGATTCGGTTATGCGAGCTTCAAAGGGGTGAAAGACGCGATGGAGTTAGAGAAGAAGATGAGGAATGTGTGGATAGGCAACTATAAACTCTTCATCAATGTGGCTAACGTTTCTCTGGAAAGTGAGGAGGGGAGAAAAAATAAGGATTATGAGGGGAAGAAGAAGGTGCAGTTCAGTCATTAGGAGGCTAGACATCACGTGTACAAGGATCCGGAAGCAAGCAGAGGCAACTCCTTTGTGACCAGTGGTAAAACATATGCAGGTACTGTGACAGGTATGCATCAACGGAATGCGGGTAATGGGACAAATATGCATCAACGGAATGCGGGTATTGGGACAAATATACATCAGCGGAACGCTATCTTGAAGGAAGTTGTGGTGTCGGAATTTGCGAAAGCGTATGTGGATATACATGGTATGGAGATTGTCGGTAAGATGAAGGACCTATGGACACTTAGGAAATTGAATGTTTTAATGAAGGAATTATAGGGACTCGTCTATCAAGTACCTAGGCGGTCTGAGCATCCTTTCAGTTTTCAAATTGACACTAGAGGCCGACAACTTTAGAACCAACGCACCTAGTTTCGGGTGGTTTGAAAGTTTGGAGATTTTGAGGGGACAAACGGTTGCTTTTGAGAGACTAGCATGGCTAAATATTCACGGTGTTCCGCTTCACTTGTCAGGGAACGAGGTGTTCGACTCGGTGGGTAGATGTTTCAGAAAAGTTGTTCACGCCTCACAACGTCACCCAGAAGACAATCTTCTAACTTCAGATTGTGTGTGCGTGATGATGGACTCCGTTAAAAGGATAGAGGAGGAGGTTGTTATCGTAGAGGAGGGTAAATGGTTCAGGGTATGGGTCGAAGAGAAGAGGGGTGACTGGGTTCCCGACTCGGTAGAGAATCACGAGGATCAAGGGGAGGAAGTCGACAGTTGGGCTTCATTATCCGAAACTGATTATGGGGTGGTCGTCGGAAAATCATTGCCGGAAGTGGGTGACGGGGTGTTTTCCAAGGAAGTTGGGATGGAAGCAGGTAATAAAAATTTGAGAAAGGAATTTTATGGTTTTGACGACCAAATCCTGTCGCCGGAAGTTAGGGACGAGGTCGACGGAGGTAACTCGGAGTTCCCTGGGACGGGGGCTCACGAGAGGTTCTTAGAATTTTCTCTGGATGTTCAAGGTGACGGAGATGGTAAGTCTCCGGCCGAAAATGGTATCGTCGAGGAAGATTCTCCGGCTGGTATTGATGTCATCGAGGATGATGAACAGTTGAGGGACGTCAATAATTTTAGTTCCGTAAAAAAATCAAATGGCTTTTTGGAAAGAGAAGAAGAAAGGAGGATGGTGGGCTTGTTAGGCCCAGAAAAAGGATCAGACAAAATGACCCGTTTGACTTAAATGAAACAATTAGTATTCAGGAGGATAGTGTCTACACTGAAGAACAAGAGGATTGCAACGTAAAAAATATGGGAAATGAAGGAGATTATGAAAATTGTCAGGAAAAATTTAGTGGTAGCGGAAGGAAATAGTGGAGAGGATGGTAGAAGATTTAAACTTGCAGCCAAACGAAGAGGAGGAGGAGGAGAATATAAATTTGGAGATGCACGTTACATCCGTAATGGGGGCATAGTGGGAGTTGACCTTCAGAACCATGAGCCTTTAATAAGAGAAGCGGCCAGGAAAGAAGGAATTCAAAAAGGAGATAGATGAATTTGCTTTCTTTAAACATTAGAAGTTTAGGAGAGGGGGTAAAAAACAACGCAGAGTGGATAAAAAATTTGAAACGTGAGAATGGTATTGACTTCATAGCTTTACAAGAGATACAGTTTAGTGACGTTTCAGGTATCGAATTTGAGAAATTCTGGGGAGCTGGCAATTTCGAGATGGATCACGTGCCGGCAGTCGGTAGATCTGGAGGGGTTGTTAGTATGTGGGACCCTAAATCTTCAAGGTACACGATTCTATAAAACATTCTAATTTTTATTAACTTTGGGACCTTAAAGGGGAGCAATATAGCTATTAATGTTATTAACGTGTATGCTCCGCAAAAAGTCCCTCAGGAAAAGGTCATTTGGGATGACATTGGGGGGGGGGGGGGGGCGGGTGATGGGTTATTACCCAGGGTGGTGGGTGATTATGGGTGACTTTAATGCGGTTCGCAATAGGGGCAGAAGGAAGAACTCAAATTTTAATAAAAAAATGTGCTTCAATTTTCAATAATTCTATTTTTGAAAATGGGTTAAGAGAATATGATATGAAAGGTAGGAAATTCACGTATTTTAAGGATTATGGTAACAAACATAGCAAGATAGATAGGGTCTTGGTCTGTCAAGATTTCTTTTCTGAGTGGCCGGTGGCATGCCTTAGGGCGATGCCGAGGGTTCACTCGGACCATTGCCCTCTTATCTTGACGTGTTCAGATAAAAACTTTGGGCCTAAGTCATTTATATTTTTTTAACTCTTAGTTGGAGAGAAATGATTTCGATGAGGTGGTTCATAAGGCAGGTGACAATTTTATCGGGGTTGGGGAGCCAGACAAGGTGTTAATGAAGAAATTAAAGAAGATTAGGGTGGGTATTAAAATTTGGAAAAAAGAGGTTTTATCAAAGGAAGGGGAGACGAAGATGACTCTTAAAGAAGAATTAGAGAACCTGGATGAGATGTCAAAAGTTAGAGAGTTATCCGAAGAGGAGGAGTGTGCCAAAATGGAATGTTTGAAAGAATTAAAAGAGCTCAAAGGTTACAAAATTAAAGACCTTAAACAAAGAGCGAGAACTAGATGGGATTTGGAAGGTGATGAAAACTCAGCGTTCTTTCATGGGTACATCAAAAGTAGACGGGCTTTCAACAATATTCCTGGTCTTATAATTGATGGTGTTTGGACTACTATACCTTCTTTGATTAAAAAAGAGATTATGAATTTTTTCAAAAGGGCTTTCGAGGAAAAAACTAAGGTTAGACCAAAACTCATATGCCATAATGTTAGGCGTCTTTCAGAGGCAGATGCGGAGTCTCCGACGGTTCCTTTTAGCAAAGAAGAGATCAAAAGTGCGGTGTTCAAATGTGGATCTAACAAAGCTCCTGGGCCGGACGGTTTTAACTTCAAATTCATCAAAACGTATTGGAATTTATTTAAATGTGATTTCTATAACTTGTTGGTTTCTTTTTACATCAAAGGATCAATATTGGTGGGGTGTAGCTCATCCTTCATAACTCTTATCCCGAAAAACAAGGATCCGATGGGGCTGAGAGAATATAGACCGATCAATCTGATTGGGGTGATAAGCAAAACTATCTCAAGATTTTGGCAAACTGTCTCAAAATGGTTACTGGGACCATCATATCAGAAAATCAAACGACATTTCTAAAAGAGAGGTACATTCTTGACAGTCTGTTAATGCTTAATGAGCCCATTGCCTGGTTTAAAAAAGATAAAAAAAGGTTTTTCTTTTAAAAATCGATTTTGAAAAGGCTTACGATAACGTTTGTTGGAGTTTTCTGTTGGACATCATAGGGCAAATGGGCTTTCCTGATTTATGGTGTAAATGGATCGAAGGGATCCTAGTTTCGGCTAGATCCTCGGTTCTTGTGATCGGGTCTCCTACCTTTGAATTTAGATGCTTCAAAGGGGTTAGACAGGGAGACCCGTTATCCCCGTTTTTGTTTCTCCTGGTCATGGTCATGGAGGTGTTGTCTAGCATTTTGTGCAAAGCTAGGAATGAAGGAATTTTCAAAGGAATCCAAACCCCTAACAACAGTCTGATTATCTCTTATCTGTTCTATGCTGATGATGCTCTCTTGTTGGGGGATTGGGATAATGTGAAGAACGTGGCTAGATGTTTGAGAATCTTTTATTTGTATTTGGGTCTTAAAATCAATTTTCAAAAATCTAACATATACGGGTTGGGGGTAGATAGTGGTGATGTGTCTGATATGGCTAAAGTGATTGGGTGTGCCACGGATTCTGTTCCGCTTACTTACTTGGGGATTACGATAGGGACTAATATGAACATAATCAACAACTGGACACCAATTCTTGAGGTTTTTGATAAAAGATTGTCAGTGTGGAAAGCTAAAACTTTGTCGATAGGAGGGAGGCTTCTTTGATCAATTCGGTGTTAGAAAGTCTACCTATCTATTATTTCTCTTTATATAAAGCCCCGACAAGTGTTATTAAGACCCTTGAGACCAAAATGAGAAAATTCCTATGGGCGGGTTCTAGTGGTAATTTTAAAATGAACTGGGTGGCTTGGGATTGGGTCACTTGACCAAAGATAAAAGGTGGGTTGGGTATTAACAGGCTCAAAGAGATCAATGAGACCCTTCTTGTTAAACGGGGGTGGAGGTAACGGACGCAATAGCTGACATATCGACGCATCCCATGCTTGAGGCGTCATTCCAAAGACGCATAAGGGTGGCATTTTGGTAAATCATATTTGTTCAAACAACATTTTGGTAATTTCCAAAAAAAAAAAAACAATTTGATTACATGCAAGAAAGATGGATGCATTTGAAGTGTTCCTAACTTCCTTCTGTCTCGTAATAATTTATTATATTCAGATTTTTGAAAACTTATATGTTTGACTTTGTAAAGTTAAACCTACAGAATCCATTTACCCACCATTATGTATACAGGAGAATAAGTACCCACTGAGAAACATATGTTGCTGTTGAACATATGCATACAGAAGATAACTCGCAACTTATCGTTTACAAATTACAACGGTGCTATGAAAGAATAACATGGATTTTCCGGCAAAGAGAAGTTCCAGGAGAGGTGCATCGAGATCGCCGGTGGCAAGCTGTTGTTTAAGTGTTGGAGAAATAGAGAGGAGAAGTGTTAGCTCTGGCGAAAATAAGAGAAAGCAATGGTTTTGTTTTGTCGGGTTTTGTTTTGTCAGGGGTGCTAAGCATGTGGAAGACAATGGTTTGTGCACTTGGTAAGAAAAGTCTTGGATGGGAGCGAATACGAATATGGGTGGCGCCGGTTCGTCTTGGATGAGAGGCGATGTTTTCCGCGCATCTGGGTTTGTCTTCGGGCTGGTGGAGGTCGGGTTTCTGCGCATCTGGGAGAGGCAGAGGGCTGGTGGCGGTCGAGTAATCGACCTTGACTATATCGTCCAGTGTCGTGGTGGTTGGCACGTCGTTCCTTGCAGTTAAAAAAAGGTAAGAAAAGTCTACAAAATTGATTAGTATTTATGAAGGTGGGGAGTAAATTACAAATTAATTAAGAGTCTTTGACTGACTAGATTCCTTATGTAAACTCCCACTGTAGAGGACTACTCACCACCACCATTACTAGTGTGGCAGAATAATGTCAAAACTTACCAGAAAACCACTTGTGGTACTCTTCTTTTATTTCATATGTTCCATAAACATTATCTTAGCTCAACCTGACTTCTTCAGTAAATATTGTAATATCGAATATCCCAATTACACAACAAACATCACTTTCCGCACAAATCTTGATCGCGCCCTCGCCCGCTTACCCGCCACTGACAACGGCTACGGTTTCTTCAACAGCTCTTCGGGCCAGAGCCCCGACACAGCCTATGCCATCGCGCTTTGTCGGGCCGACAGTACTGACTTGGCATCATGTCTCACTTGTGTCAACAACTCTATTGTGAAGCTGAGGGAGATTTGCCCCAATCTGATTGATTCAAGTGGATATTATGATAATTGTATGCTTTATTATACTAATAATATTATATTAGGGAAAAATATTTTTATTGATGTTATAGAGGAATATATGGATGATAATGTCCCCAATGCGGCCGGATTATTTGAAGACGTGTTAAAATTGATGGGAAACGTGATAGTTCAAGCGGCCCGTGGCGGACAGTTAAAGTACGCTACTGGAAGGATGGCACGGGCTAATGCCAAGGCCATTTATGGGCTTGCGCAGTGTACTCCGGATCTAACGAGTGAACAGTGTGGCAATTGCTTGAGAGATATGGTCGCGCGACTCAATGGGTGTTGTCGCGTAAAAATGGGGGTGAGGATTCTTTCTCCTAAGTGTAATATAAGGTATGAAGATCATCTGTTTTATGAGAACGTATCCCCTCTCCTATCATTTTAACTGAATCTTTCCTCTAGTTAGCCTCTACTAAATCAGTCACAGTATCACTCTATTTTCTCTTATAGGGAATGTGTCAAGCATATATAGAGCTACATTTAGCCTCACCCAATCTAACCCTAACAAATATCGACCTCTTTCATCTTCTTAAACCTCTGTCATAATTACAAAATTGTAGGAATCCGTTCGTGTAAAATATATAAAAATTCCTTTATTAACTTGAATTACAAGAACTAATCAGAAACAAAATAAAATACAGAACTATTACAACTGAAAAATGAAAAAACAAGAACAGAATCACGAACAGAAACACTGTTCTGGCTAAGGATCGTGTTAGACACGGGTCCCTTAAAACAAATTTCGTGTCTCCCAGGAGATCACGTTTGTTTCCAGGATACAACAGCCGAAAGCAGTTGCACTGCCGGTCTTGACTCCAACCCGAATGAGTACCTTGCTTGCTTGAGAGAAGAAGATGATAATTCTGTAGGGAGAGAAGATTGTATAGAGCTGGTGAATTTCGGTGTGTTTGATTCTGCAGCTGAAGCCTCTATTTATACTGCATATAATGTCGAAACTGAAAAACGAAATTAATGGGAGAATTAAACTGCATTAAACGTCTTCAATGCACCTTAATTCGTCATTAAATTCTCAGTCAAATGCATTAACTACGTCAGTTTCGAATGCTGAAAACGTAACTGCACTGCAGTAACTGCTGCTGGAAGCTTCTGCGCGCGCGCAGGTCTGCACCCTCATGCGCGGTGCGTCCATTTGGCTCACTGCCATGCACGTGTGCGCCCCACTGGCTCAATCCCATGCGCACCGGTGCACGCGCGCCACGTCACCTCAGTGCCCATGCACCATGCGCAACCGCGCATCCATGTGTACTCGCGCGCACATGCGCATGACTGCCACGTCATGAGCCACATCACCTACCACTTGGTCCTTGCAACCCTTGTTCTCCACCACGTGCACGCGTTCAAAAAATACAAAGGCGGCTCGCGGTGATGCGAGTGTGCGAAGTGTAAAGTGCGCCATCAAAGCGCCACATTGCGCCTCATCGCCCACGCCACGCGCGCGCGAGTGCGAGGTAGGGTGCTCCGCACCCTTCGCGAGTACACTAGTGAATGCTTCCATGAAACAATTAAGGATGGAGAGTTCCCACTTAAATACCCCTTTAAGTTCCATCTCTCATCCGATGTGGGATAAGGTGCCACTTTCCCACTTATTTCAGCATTCAAGTTTCAAACACCAAACTTTGAGCATCGATATCTCATTCATCTTAGCTCCATTTTGGACGTGGTTTAGTTCGTTGCGAAGCCCTTCCGACATAGAACACAAACACACAAATAAATATATAAAACCCGCTCATTTTATTATATTTATTTCTAGTCCAAAATAGGAAAAAATCATTTTCCTATATTTGTGAAAAATGCTATTTTCACAAAATTTCCAACAATCCCCCACATGAATAGAAATCGATCTATCAAGTTTCAACGATACACATTCAACGGTTGAGTATTGCAAGATAGGTAGGTGTAACCTTTGAACCTTCTTTTGTGAAGCATACTTAGCCTCCTAGGGTCTTGTAGACGCGGTGTCTTTGAACAATCCCCCATTTATGTAGGCGACAATATACATTCACACAATACTCTCCCTAGTCGAGTCAAGTCCTCATGGTTGTGTCCGTTCATGGTCATGGAACACGTTCTTGCTTCTGCGAGAGCTCTAGGATTTGCGCCTCCCCACAAATCCATTCGAAGCGACCCCACTTCTCTCTAACATATGTGATTCCTCTGAATCATTAAAAGCATCATGGTTAATTCGGATTTCCTCAAAATCCTTAACCTCAACATGCTTAACCTTTCCTTCATATCACTGATTGGAATGGACTAGGAAGTATACAACTCCCTTTATTGATTTTGGGGCACCCCCCACAGTGACTCCCTTTGGGTTTATGATTAAGTTTGCCTATTGAACCTAGATCTTGGGATCTCCAGTCAACTAGGTTAGGTTTCCCTCATATTCCCTTCATCTATGGGCTTTAGTCCCATTCCTCTTGACAACCTATACACCTTATCTGTGCTTAAGCCTTTCGTTAACGGGTCCGCAATGTTATCATTTGACCTCACATAGTCAACTGAGATAACACCCGTTGAGATAAGTTGTCGTACCGTGTTGTGTCTACGTCGAATGTGCCTTGATCTGCGATTGTACATCATGTTTTGTGCTCTAGCAAGAGCAGAATGATTGTCACAATGTATGCAGATTGCCGTCAACGGCTTTGGCCATCTTGGAATATCTTCCACAAATTGACGTAGCCACTCCGCCTCTTCCCCGCTTTTATCTAAAGCGACGAATTCGGATTCCATCATGGATCTCGCTATAACCGTTTGCTTGGAAGACTTCCAAGCTATAGCTGCGCCAGCAAGTGTAAACACGTAACCACTTGTGGATCTGTGATCCTTTATATCTGATATCCAGTTTGCGTCATTGTATCCTTCGATCACTGCTGGATCACGGGTATAATGTAATCCATAGTCTCTCGTGTATCTTATGTATCTGAGCACCCTCGTGATAGCTTTCCAATGATCCTCGCTCGGATTACTGGTGTATCTACTTAGCCTGCTCACAGCATATGCTAAGTCGGGTCTAGTACATGTCATTAGATACATTAGACTACCAATGATCCTTGAGTACTCTAACTGAGAAACACTCTCGCCTCTATTCTTCCTTACGCGTTAGGTATTATCAATTGGAGATCGAGCTATACTTGTATCATCCAAATTGAATTTCCCAAGGATCTTGTCCACGTAGTGAGATTGACTTAACACAAGACCATTTTGGGTTCTAGTGATTTTTACTCCAAGAATCACATCCGCGAGACCCATGTCTTTCATGTCAAACCTCGCTTTCAACATGTCTTTCGTTGAGTTGATCATCTTATCATCACTCCCAATGATAAGCATATCATCTACTTAAAGACACAGAATCACATAACCTCTTGGTGTGTCTTTAAAATAAACACACTTGTCGCACTCATTTATTTTGAAACCATTGTCAATCATGACATGATCAAACTTTTGGTGCCATTGTTTTGGAGCTTGCTTCAAGCCATACAAAGACTTGACCAATTTACATACTTTACCCTTATTTCCTGGGGCGGAAAAACCCTCAGGTTGTTCCATGTAAATTTCTTCTTCTAAATCGCCATTTAGAAATGCGGTCTTTACATCCATTTGGTGAACTTCCAAATTTCTTAGAGCCGCAATTGCAAGAACCAATCGAATAGAGGTTATTCGCGTTACAGGCGAGTAAGTATCAAAGTAGTCTAGACCCTCCTTTTGTCTAAATCCTTTTATCACTAACCTCGCCTTGTATTTATCAATACTTCCGTCGACTTTCATCTTCCTTTTGAATATCCAACGATATCCAAGTGGTTTACAACCAGGTGGAAGATCTACTAACTCCCAAGTATGATTTTGCAATATAGAATCAATTTCATTCTTAATTGCTTCTTGCCATTGAGGTCCTTCCGCGGAGGTAACCGCTTCGCGGTAGGTATTGGGCTCACCCTCAACCATATAGCTCATGAAGTTTGGACCAAAAGATTTTTCAACCCTTTGTCGTTTACTTCGTCTAAGCTCACCCTCCTCAACCTTAGGTCGTTCATGTCTTTCATCTATCTTCATAGATGAACTTGGTCCTGGTTCATCTAACCATGTAGACGAACTTGGACCAGCTTCATCAACCGCTCTTGATGAAGGCGCATGTGTTTGTCCTAACATAGGAAACACATTCTCAAAATATGAGACGGTGTTAGAATTTGCCTCCATGATAGTGTGTTTGTGTACATCGGGATTCTTGGACTCATGTACAAGAAAACGATGCGCTCTAATTTGATGTGCATATCCTATGAAAATGCAATCAACCGTTTTGGATCCTATCCTAAGAGCCTTAGGAGGTGGTACAATCACCTTAGCTAGGCACCCCCACACTTTCAAGTATTTGTACGAAGGCTTCCTTTTTCTCCATAACTCATATGGAGTTTCGTCCCTATTTTTCAAAGGTATCTTGTTCAAAAGATAGTTTGCTGAGAGAATGGCGTCCCCTCACATTTCTCGGTTCACTCCCGAGCTTATCAACATGGCGTTCATCATTTCTATCAATGTGCGGTTCTTACGTTCCGCAACGCCATTTGATTGTGGAGAATAAGGTGGTGTACACTCATGTACAATGCCACTTTTTGCGCATAAATCCGCAAAAGGTGCAACATATTCACCTCCTCGATCGCTTCTCAAAGCTTTTATCTTCTTTTTAAGTTGATTCTCAACTTCATTTTTGTACAAGATAAACTTCTCTATTGCTTCGTCTTTACTCTTTAGTAAATACACGTAGCAATATTTAGTACAATCATCAATAAACGTGATGAAGTACTTATTTCCTCCACGCGTGGGAACCGCTTTTAAATCACACACATCGGTATGAATTAAATCAAGGGGTTCGGTTATTCGTTCAACCGATTTAAACGATGATCTCGTAAGTTTGGATTCAACACAAGTCTCGCATTTGTGATTGGACTCGATATGGAATGTTGGTATCAAGTTTAATTTAATTAAACGTCGTAATGAATTAAAATTTACATGTCCTAGTCTACCATGCCAAACATTAGAAGACTCAACCATGTAAGTAGAAGTAGAAGTTTCATTCAAACTTTTGTTATGGTTTACAACCATTACATTCATTTTAAACATTCCATTTAGGGCATAGCCCTTTCCAATAAAAGTACCACGTCTAGACAAGACAAAATTGTCCGATTCAAAGACTAGACGAAATCCAAACTTGTTGAGCATCCATCCCGACACGAGATTCTTCCGCATCTCTGGGACATAAAGCACATTTGTCAAGGTAAGCTCCTTGCCCGAAGTCGTCTTCAAGACGACCGTGCCTTCCCCCTTGATGCTTGCGGTAGCTTTATTTCCCATATAAATCTTGTCTTCACCCGAAGCTTCGTTGAATGTAGAGAAAAGAGCCTTATCTCCACAAACATGGCGGGTTGCACCCATGTCAACGAACCATCCTTTTGGGTTTTCACCCATTGCGTTAACTTCTTCAATCATAGCCGCTTCCTCGGTTATCATTGCGATTAGAGGCATACCATCCTCATCAACCATATGCGCACGCTCACGCTTAGGTTTCTTGCATTGGTTAGCACGGTGCCCCGTCTCGTTACAATTGTAACAAGTACCTTGGAAAGGCGCAGGCTTATTTTTCACAGCCCCCTTTTTCGGTCCAAGGTTGTTAACCTTTGCTTTCCCTTTGTTGTTGTTTTTACCCTAACTATAAAGGGTCATGTAATTTTACAAGGGTACGTCTAAACTAATTTGAAGAGTGTACTAAAAGTTTCAACGCTGTATAATCTTTCACGTAATCATGTATAAATGAATGAATTGTGTGGTTGAAATGATATATAACTAATTTGAAGAGTGTACTAAAAGTTTTAAGGTCGTATAATCTTTCATGGTATCATGTATAAATGAATGAATTGTGTGGTTGAAATGAAGCAACTGATTCATTACAATTGTGCGTTTAAAACAACATATATTTGAGCCACATATGTGTGTATGCTATCATTGCATCTCCCTTTCGCTCCCCACCTACCTCCACCACATGTCGCCTCTCTCTCTATGATCCCATTTCTAAAACTAATATCTAAACGTTTGGTGTTAAACGTATCCCCTCTCCTATCATTTTAACTGAATCTTTCCTCTAGCTAGCCTCTACTAAATCAGTCACAGTATCACTCTATTTTCTCTTATAGGGAATGTGTCAAGCATATATAGAGCTACATTTAGCCTCACCCAATCTAACCCTAACAAATATCGACCTCTTTCATCTTCTTAAACCTCTGTCATAATTAAAAAATTGTAGGAATCCGTTCGTGTAAAATATATAAAAATTCCTTTATTAACTTGAATTACAAGAACTAATCAGAAACAAAATAAAATACAGAACTATTACAACTGAAAAATGAAAAAACAAGAACAGAATCACGAACAGAAACACTGTTCTGGCTAAGGATCGTGTTAGACACGGGTCCCTTAAAACAAATTTCGTGTCTCCCAGGAGATCACGTTTGTTTCCAGGATACAACACCCGAAAGCAGTTGCACTGCCGGTCTTGACTCCAACCCGGACGAGTACCTTGCTTGCTTGAGAGAAGAAGATGATAATTCTGTAGGGAGAGAAGATTGTATAGAGCTGGTGAATTTCGGTGTGTTTGATTCTGCAGCTGAAGCCTCTATTTATACTGCATATAATGTCGAAACTGAAAAACGGAATTAATGGGAGAATTAAACTGCATTAAACGTCTTCAATGCACCTTAATTCGTCATTAAATTCTCAGTCAAACGCATTAACTACGTCAGTTTCGAATGCTGAAAACGTAACTGCACTGCAGTAACTGCTGCTGGAAGCTTCTGCGCGCGCGCGCAGGTCTGCACCCTCATGCGCGGTGCGTCCATTTGGCTCACTGCCATGCGCGCGTGCGCCCCACTGGCTCAATCCCATGCGCACCGGTGCGCGCGCGCCATGTCACCTGGTAGCCTCTACGAGCACGCCACACAGTCGCGCCGTTTTGGCTCACCTAGGTGCGCCGCACACGTCACCTCAGTGCCCATGCACCATGCGCAACCGCGCATCCATGTGTACTCGCGCGCACATGCGCATGACTGCCACATCACCTACCACTTGGTCCTTGCAACTCTTGTTCTCCACCACGCGCACGCGGTCAAAAATACAAAGGCGGCTCTCAAACGGCTCGCGGTGATGCAAAGTGCAAAGTGCGCCATCAAAGCGCCACATTGCGGCTCATCGCCCACGCCCCGCGCGTGTGCGAGTGCTCCGCACCCTTTGCGAGTACACTAGTGAGTGCTTCCATGAAACAATTAAGGATGGAGAGTTCCCACTTAAATACCCCTTTAAGTTCCATCTCTCATCCGATGTGGGACAAGGTGCCACTTTCCCACTTACTTCAGCATTCAAGTTTCAAACACCAAACTTTGAGCATCGATATCTCATTCATCTTAGCTCCGTTTTGGACGTGGTTTAGTTCGTTGCGAAGCCCTTCCGACATAGAACACAAACCCACAAATAAATATATAAAACCCGCTCATTTTATTATATTTATTTCTAGTCCAAAATAGGAAAAAATCATTTTCCTATATTTGTGAAAAATGCTATTTTCACAAAATTTCCAACAAAAATGACCCCACCACCATTACTAACCTACTATATTCCACTATCATAACCACAAACGAATTGCACACTTGATTAAATATATTATGCTTAAAAACTCTAATAAAATGAAAGCTCATGGTTAATACTTCTATCCTTACATTTCTTAAATTACAACAACACTAATATAGAATTATTGTAAATGAACCATTTTCACAAATCTACCTAACAACTTCTGTTACCATTCTTCTTGCATGACAGTGATTCCCCCAAGAAAAGATACAAGTTTAACTCTAATAGTAACATCCATGGTTATGGCGATGTCCGCATTTGTCTTGATAGTAGTTTCTATTTGCATCTTTGCAATGTTGAGGAAGAAGAAATTGCTTGAAAAAAGTATAGAAAGTAAGTTATTGAATTCGCATCTTAGCATTCATATGAAAGATCTCTCAAATATGCAACTAACAACATAATATTAAAAAAAAACATTTTGCTATGGAGAACAGCCGCCAAATATGAACCTAAACCTTAATATTGTTAGTCTCTCCTGTTTTCTGTTGATCAGTTCTGTTTAAAACATAAAGGAAAACAGAAATAACATACCTTTGATTGCATCAGTAGAGAATCCAGTCAGAGACGCAGCCACGGTGTTCGACATAGTTGTCAGTTTGATCTGGTTCCACCTTAGGGTGTAAAGTGATGATGGTGATGAACCGAAAGTAGGGAGGTTTCGGTTATGGAGAGAGAGGGACGAATTGTGATGTTATGTTGTTAGGTTGTGTGTATTGTATAATTGTCTCTGATAATCTCCTTCATCGAGAGGCCTGTTGTTGTTTCTCCTCGAAGGCATTTTGAGCCAGGAATTCGGCTCTGATACCAACTGATGTAGCGCGTGATATGGAAACGAAGATCAAACACGTTGATTCTAAGAATACCCGTGTGTTCTTCCCCAACTCCCAAGATTCCACCCAAAAGGCACGGAATTTGAAGTGAAAAATCAATAGTTTCAAAATTCAATTCTGATCATTCATATTACTAGAGGGACATATAAATAGAAACCGAAATTCGAAATGGGCCTAAAAAAGATAACGGGCCAAACACACGGCCTAAAACAAAATGCCCAAAATAGATAAAAAAAAACATAAAAATGCAAATAAGTAATAGAAATAAGCGTTTTTTGGCCCGGACGATGACCCAAACCGCTATAGGCTGTTTGTAGCAAGATGGAGCTCGTTCTCACGTTCGTTTCGCCTGGTCGCACGCCCAAAACGGAGCCTCGTAGCCCAAGTTAGAGCCATTTTAGTGAAACCCCTTTTGTTACGCGGTCTTGGGCCTCCAAATACAAAATAGCCCGTTCCTCCACACTTGGACCTGCATCATTCCCCCCTGGATAGACAAAATTCGCCCTCGAATTACCAACAGGTTCATCATCAGAAGAATCTCCATAATAAGGCAACAGATGCTTCACATTAAACACATCAGAACAACGAATGTGACTAGGCAGCTTTAGACGATATGCATTCGGATTGATCTTCTCCAGGATTTCAATTGGGCCAATCTTCTTTGCTGATAACTTGTTGTATTCCCCAACTGTAAAACGATCTCTAGTCAAAACTGCCCAAACAAAATCACCTTCCTCGAACTCAACATGCCTACGCTTCTGATCAGCAGCTTGCTTATACTTCTGATTAGCTCGGATCAAATGATCATACACAGCATTATGAACTTCATGTAAGCCCTCTACAAAATCTTGAACTTTCTTAGGAACGGATCCTGAAAGAGGGAGAGACATCAAATCAAGTGGTCCCCGAGGCTGAGCTGAATACACTATCTGAAATGGGCTATATCCGGTGCTCTGATTAACAGCATGATTATGTGCAAACTCAGCTTGGCATAACTTTTAATCCCATGCCTTCACATGATCACCAACCAAACATCTCAGCAAATTCCCAAGTGACCGATTAACAACTTCAGTTTGCCCATCAGTTTGTGGGTGATAAGCACTACTGAAGTTGAGTTGAGTATTCACCATCTTCCACAAGCTACGCCAAAAATGACTCAGAAATCGGGTATCCCGATCAGACACAATAGAAGAAGGTAGCCCATGCAAACGGTACACGTCACGAAAAAAGAGTTGGGCCACGTTAACAGCATCAGTCGTCTTCTTGCAGGGAATAAAATGGACCATCTTAGAAAACCGATCCACAACAACAAAGATAGAATCATTACCTCTCTGAGTACGAGGTAACCCCAACACGAAATCCATACTAATATCAACCCATGGCTGTGAGGGAATTGGCAAAGGCATATAGAGACCCGCATTGGTAGCCGTGCCCTTTGACACCTGACAGATATGGCACCTCTTCACATAACGATCCACCTCCTTCCTCATAGAAGGCCAATAATAAGAAGCTTGCACCAGCTGTAGAGTACGGTCACGACCAACATGTCCTTCACCATGTAACTCCTTAATAATCTGTAAACGAAGGCTAGAATCAGGAATACATAGCTGATTTCCCTTGAACAAAAAACCATCATGCAAAAGAAAATCTGACTTTTTCCCAGTTTCCACATCTTGCAAAATAACTGAGAAATAAGGGTCAATGGCTAACTGCTCACGAATGACCTCCAGACCCGGCACATCAACCCTCATAGATACAAGCAGATTACTCCTCCTGCTTAAGGCATCAGCAACTCTATTTGAAACACCAGTCTTGTGTTTGACCACAAAAGTAAACTTCTCAAGAAAGGCCAACCATCGCCCATGCTTATGAGATACCTTGTCTTGAGTACGAATGTGCCTTAGGGAATCATGATCAGTGAATAAAACAAACTCCTTTTGAAACAAGTAATGACGCCAATGCTTTACAGCTTGGACCACTGCATAAAACTCTAGATCATAAGTACTGTACCTCAACTTAGGCCTAGTTAACTTCTCACTAAAATAAGCAACAGGTCGACCACCCTGACTAAGAACCCCACCAATTCCAACCTTTGAGGCATCAGTATGAAGTTCAAAAACATGAGAAAAATCAGGCAATACCAGAATTGGTGCTGTAGTGAGCTTCTCTTTCATAACTTGAAAAGCCAACTCGGCCGCCTCTGTCCAAACAAACGTCTTCCCCTTCATACAATCTGTCACTGGGGCCATAATAGAACTGAAGTGTGGAATAAACCGTCTATAGAAAGAAGCAAGCCCATGGAAACTACGAACTTCAGTAATGGTAGTAGGAGTTGGCCAATTTTGAACAGCCGCCACTTTGGATTCATCAACCTGTATCCCATCACCAGAAATAACATACCCCAAGAATAACACTTTAGGGGTCATGAACACACACTTCCTGATGGCTGCATAAAAACGGTCCCTGCGAAGTAAGGCCAAAACCTGCCTCACATGCACAACATGGTCGCTAAAAGAAGCACTATAATTGAGAATGTCATCAAAATACACAACCACAAACTTCCCAATAAAAGGTCTAAGCAACTGATTCATCACACGCATAAAAGTACTAGGTGCGTTTGATAAACCAAATGGCATCACCAACCACTCATACAACCCTTCACGAGTCTTGAAGGCAGTCTTCCACTCGTCACCCGGTCTAAGACGAATCTGGTAATAACCACTCTTCAAATCTAACTTCGTAAAAATAGTAGCACCACTAATTTGATCAAGCAAATCATCAAGTCGAGGAATAGGAAACCTGTACCTCACAGTAATCTTGTTGATTGCTCGACTGTCAACACACATACGCCAAGTGCCATCTTTTTTTGGAGTCAATAAAGCCGGAACAGCACAAGGGCTCATACTTTCACGAACATGGCCCTTAGAAATCAATTCCTCAACCTGTCTTCGCAGCTTCATGCTCACCAGGGCTCATCCTGTAATGTGGTCTATTGGGTAACTGTGACCCAGGCTCCAAATCAATATGATGTTGGATGTCACGCAAAGGTGGCAATCCATCGGGCAATTCATCAGGGAAAACATCAGAAAATTCTTCCAGCAAAGGGACCATAGCATCAGGAATTTCGACTTCCTCTGGCACTGTCTTCCCTATCAAAATAAAAACATTGTCTGTCTCCTCCAACTCTTCTTGAAACTGACTGATGGTCAACAAAGTACCCGACTGTTTTGTGACCAACTGCTTAGGCTTGCTAGGAACAAGAGTGATCTTCACACCGCCAAACAGAAAGCTATAAGTATTCGACCGCCCATTATGCTCTATATTACGCTCATATTCCCAAGGCCTACCCAACAATAAGTGACACGCATCCATAGGGACCACATCACACACAACATCATCTTTATACGTTGACCCAATAGAAATAGAAACGAGTGCCCGTTTAGATACCGTAACTTCACCTCCCTTTTTAAGCCATTGAAGCTTATAAGGCTTCGGGTGACTCTCTGTCTTCAAGGCTAACTTTTGAACTGCCTCTTCAGAAATCAGATTGTCACAACTCCCCGAATCAATAAAAAACGTGCAAACCTTTCCCAAAATTGTACATGTTGAGTGGAAGATGTTGTGCTTCAGCCAGTCATCCCCATCTGCCTTTGGTGTATAGCAAGAGCGTCTGACCACCAAGTTCACCCCAACATCACCGGTCACAACCTCCTCTTCATATTCAGTTTCTTCATCGTACACTGGGTTATTCTCATACTCTTCATACTGGTCATCCTCAGACTCAACAAACAAGTGTTTTTTACCAGCCTTTTTGCACTCAGCTTGACGATGGCCTGTTTCACCACAACTGAAACATCTGGGACCACTACTGCTAGCCCCCTTAGAAGTAGGCCCGGTATTGCTACCCCCTGGCTTCTGCTGACTAGGCCCGCCACGAGGCGCCCCACTGCCTGACCCAACGTTTCCTCCAGCAGGGGTAAATGAACCGCCCACCCGACAGTTTTGTTTCTCAAACGCCAATGCCCGTTGGTGTGCCTCTGGAATGGTTAGCGGATCAAAAAGGTTCACGGACTCCATAATTTGAACCCTCAGACCCCCAATATATCGAGAAACAAGTTGTTCCTCCGGTTCTTGAATATCATTCCTCGCAATCAACTGGTAAAACTCTGTGGTATAATCATCAACCGATTTAGCCCCTGTTTTAAATTCAGCAGACGCTGGTACATCAACCTTTGAAAGTTATGAGGCAAAAAGTTGGACCGCAAGCACTTCTTCATCTTGGTCTATGTCACGATCCTTGACTTTCCAAGCCTGTTCCTTGTTAACTTCAATTGTTGCCACCACGCAGAGGCCCTACCACGTAACCTGGTAGCGATCAAGGCCACCCGCTTATTTTCAGGCACCTCCTTGTATTTAAACACCTCCTCCACGGTAGCCAACCAATCGATGAACCCCTCCGGATTCAAACTAGACCCATCAAATTCTGGAATATCAATCCTTATCCCAGAATCCCAACGCCTGTTACCCCCTCCACGTTCACCCCTTGGTCGCCCTTCCTGTTCGTCTTCGGAAGTCGAACCATCACCAAATGGGTTACTAAAATCAGAACCATACCCGTCATTAGGTCTCTGCCTTCTACGATTGACCAAGTCGGCCATCCTGTCAGTCAACTGATCGACCACCTGATCCAGCCGTTGATCCATTCTCGCCATAAGTCGCTGCTCCAACTCCCGTTCATAAACTTCATCGAGAGGCCTGTTGTTGTTTCTCCTCGGAGGCATTTTGAGCCAGGAATTCGGCTCTGATACCAACTGATGTAGCGCGTGATACGGAAATGAAGATCAAACACGTTGATTCTAAGAATACCCGTGTGTTCTTCCCCAACCCCCAAGATTCCACCCAAAAGGCACGGAATTTGAAGTGAAAAATCAATAGTTTCAAAATTCAATTCTGATCATTCATATTACTAGAGGGACATATAAATAGAAACCGAAATTCGAAATGGGCCTAAAAAAGATAACGGGCCAAACACACGGCCTAAAACAAAATGCCCAAAATAGATAAAAAAAAGGGTAACTTTATAGAAATGTAACCAAGTTTGTAAACTGTTCTAATTAAGTCACTGAAACTTTTTTTGTCTCTCTAAAGTCATTGAAGTTTTATTTGTTATTATAATACTATGTAATTACCAGGTTACCAGGTAACTAGTGATGACGTGTCAGGTTACATTAATTTTTTTTATCTTTGATAAGATGTGGAAAATATATATAACCACATGGATTTTTTTATTAAAAAAAGAAAAAAAATCACATTTTAATTCTAAAACTTACAATTTAATCAGTTTTAACTTTGAAAAAAAAAATTTAAAGCATAAAGTTATATTTTTATTAGTTTGCATATTTTTATTTGTACTAAAACACTTTACGATGTGATTTAAAATACTTTTTTTAGTAGTTGTTCAAAATTTAAAGAACACCACTACCTCTAATGCTACCTGCTCCATGTTATGAACTTTAGACTGAGTGTAGTGGGGCAACCTTTTGAGTGGGCGTCTTGCGACACGTGGCGCCACGTCACATAAGAGGATTTTGACCAAAAAAGGGGTAGTGGGGCAACCTTGCTGGGTGGGGCGTCTTGCGACACGTGGCACCCATTTAATTTTGATTTTTTTTATGTTAAAAATATAAAGTGTTATATTTTTTTTATAAAATTATTGATACTCATTAAATAAAATAACCAACATACAACTTATTCATTAAAAAACATACAACAATACACATCTACTACTCATCGTCACTAACGTACTCGTTTAGGTCGAGGTCGACTACATTGTTATTATCTTCATCCTCGTTATCTCCTTCATCCTCGTTAACGAGTTCCGCCTCGTATCTTGGTTGTTTGTTGTCCCATAGGTGATCGATCAAGTCATACATAAGCATGGTGTGTTTCTGTCTATTCTTTATATCCATTATGTTCTCGAGTCGTGTCTCCGATGATACTTCTTGTGTCCAATACTCCGGGAACAATGAAGGGTCATTCTCATTGTAATCTTGGCAAATGGCTTTGTCTTCGTCTTCCAATATCATGTTATGCAAAATAATGCATGTGTAAATGACGTCATGCATTTTTTCCTTTGTCCAGTATCTTGCTGGATAATTGATGACGTGCCATCGCTTTCGAAGAACTCCAAACGCTCGCTCGATATCTTTTCTTGTTGATTCTTGTTTTCTCGTGAAATATTTTCTTTTAAGATCAATAGGCTCGGTGAACGTCTTTACGAACGTTGCGTACTCCGGATAGATACCGTCAGTTAAATAATATCCGCGTTTGTAGTAATTATCGCTCGCATAAAACGCTGAAGTTGGTGCCAACCCGTTTATAATCTCTTCGAGAACCGGCGAAGACTCAAACACGTTGATGTCGCTGTGAGAACCTTGTTGACCAAAATATGCATTCCATATCCAAAGATCATAAGATGCAACCGCCTGCAATATTAACGACGGTTTGCGAATGTCACCTCTAGTATGTGTACCACGCCAAGCGGTAGGGCATTGTTCCCACTTCCAGTGCATGCAGTCCATGCTACCGATCATACTGGGGAAACCGTGAACGTGCTCATGCACTTCGTACATCCTTTGGAGATCACTCCAAGTCGGACGTCGTAAATAAGCCGGCCCATACAACTCAATCACACCTATATAAATTTAATTTAAATATGTATACGAACATTGACAGTAACATATAAAAAAATTGACGCTAAAGTTAAATATATAAAAAAATTGAAAAAAAAATTTACTAAATATACCTTTACAAAAGTGTATGAGTGTGTCTCGCGCAGTCTTGGAAGACATTCTCAGGTACTCGTCAAATGAATCAACGCTTGTGCCATATGCAAGTTGTCGGATGGCCGCAGTACACTTTTGTAACGAAGTAAAGCCAAGATACCCACGAGCGTCATACTTTTGTTTGAAATAATCATAATCTTCCTCCATGTCGTTTGTAATACGGGTAAATAAACGTTTACTCATGCGAAAGCGACGTCTAAATATCTTCGCGTCATATACCGGCTCCTCCCCGAAATAGTCTTGCATCAGCCGTTGTTGTCCTGCGGCACGATCCCGCATAATATAAGTTCTTTTTCTAATCAGTGGGTCATCCGTTTCATTGTCCTCGCTAGCAACGTGAACCATTAAATTGATCGTTGTCATTACCGCCTCGTTGACGGCTTCTTCAAATTCATAAGAACTAGATGAAGTTGTATCGTCGTCGGACGAGGATGACGAAGGGACGTTGAACTCCATTTGTGGTTCCAAAAAAACAAAATGGTTATGTTGAAAGAATGTATTTTTAGAGTGTGTTGTGTTGTATGGTGGATGTATATATATATATATAGTAATTTGGTTAAAAAAAACAAAACTTTAGTCAATACATCCGTTGGAACCACAAATGTAACGGCTAGTTTCTTTGATTTTTGTGGAAAGTAGGCGACGAGAACAGGTTGGGCTGGAGGGGGACGCCACCCAAGTCACCCCCGGGGGCGGTGTTCCAGACGACCTGGGGGTGGGAGTCGCCCCACTACACTCAGTCTTAAATCCTCATATTCTTTTCGATACCAACAATATGAAATCAGTAAACATAAAACAAAAAAAAGCATCAATCATTCTCTTCCTTTCCTAGCCATCGCCATCCCATTAACTATCTCGAAGAACCCTAGCCATCGCCATCCCATTAACCATCTCGAAGAACCACTAAACATGAAACATCACTAGTTAGAGATCGCAAAAAAAAGAAACCATACATGGTTTTCGTCGTCAAAGGTTGCCGACCGAAGGTTCGCCGTATTGCTGGCTGCGTCATCGTTGAAGGTAGGTCGGTTGTCGGAAGGTCTGAAACGAAGGTTGTCAGAGGGCCAGATTGGGTTGGGAGGGTCGACGAAGGGTTCGGTGATTGTGGTTCTGAAGCGTCGGCAGGAAGTTGGGAGGGTTTATATATATTTAATTTTATAAAATCTACTTAACCTCATTAATATTTAATTAAACATTAATAGAAAATAAAAATATAAAAGAAAATAAATGATAACCTGATAACCTGGTAATTACATAGTACTAAAACACCAAATTAAAGTTTAGTTATTCTAGAGAAACAAAAAAAGTTTCAGTGACTTAATTGAAACAGGTGACAAACTTGGTTACATTTCTATGACATTTTCCCTAAAAAACATAAAAATGCAAATAAGTAATAGAAATAAGCGTTTTTTGGCCCGGACGATGACCCAAACCGCCATAGGCTGTTTGCAGCAAGATGGAGCTCGTTCTCACGTTCGTTTCGCCTGGTCGCACGCCCAAAACGGACCCTCGTAGCCCAAGTTAGAGCCATTTTAGTGAAGCCCCTTTTGTTACGCGGTCTTGGGCCTCCAAATACAAATAGTCCGTTCCTCCACACTTGGGCCTGCATCACTTTATCACAACAAGTCTTCAATATATTAATTATATGGAGTTAATAAAGTCATGAGTCCACTGATAAATTTCCAACAACATTTAGTGACTATATTATGTCTTTATAACTTAGGTTGTTGATATCAGTCTATTATGACTCCTCCATGAGATAGGTTTTGTCTATTGACATAAAGATATACCCAAAATTACATTTTGTCATCTTTGAATATTACAAAGTTAGAGTAATAAACCGGTTTTAATTCTCACTTCTTCTTTAAAATATAGTCTCTCATTTCTTTTAAAGATATTGTAATACTCTATTAAATGCTTCACATTAATCTAGACATATCTAGTGTGTTGCAATGTGAGTAATATCTAAACGAGTATAGACTTAAACTTACATAAGGCTTCTAATTAATGAAGCGTAAGAAATAATCTCATTTATCCTATTATCCTCTAAAGGAGAGCAGTATTGTTTGTTACATATGTAAAGACCAATTTAATGTTAAACTTATGGAACGTAAGTAATGTCCCATTTGGTCTATCTCAACATGTTATGATATCTATTATGTAAGAGATATCTCTGAGATCTATTATATCAAAGTTTGTGTTAACAATGCTTTGACTTATGTAACATCTACTTGTCAAAAGAATATCATCTATATAGACAAGTTTATCTTAGTTGCTCCCACTCATCTTGAGGTAGGTACATTATTCCACTTGGTTGTTGATGAAAATAATTGCGTTAAGATTTCATCACATTATGATGTTTGCATTAAACCATACATGGATTTTATTGGCTTATAGACAAACTGTTCTTTAACTTTAAGTTTAGAACTTTCAGGTTGTTTTATGAACATGTAAATATGTCAGCCAGTTGTTAGGGAAAGTTGTTTTAATGTTCATCTAATGTAGCCCAAAACTATTATAAGCTACTAGAACAGTGATGATCCTAAAAGAAATCTTTTGTTAGATATGTAAGAAAGATTCTTTAATAATATATCTTTTCCCGAGTACAACCTTTGACAATCAATCATGCTTCTTTGTGTCTTAACGTTTATATCAGGATTTGGTTTAGTTATGAACACTCTTAGGTAATTCAATCAAATCCTAAACGTTATACGAACACATAAAACAATTTTACTAGAAAACATTTTTATTCTATTTAGAAGATTAATTGACGCTAATGGCTTAATTAGGAGAGATAGGATCAATAAACTTTTCCAAAATCCATTTCAATTTCAGTTAGGGAGGTTATATAATCATCAAAGTTAGTAGGCTTTTAAACCTAGATGACCTCCTGAGTTGATTATTGGGTTTGTTAGAAGTTTCAGTTTTATTAATTAGCTCTTGGTTAGGTTGCTATCATTTTCAGGATTCTAAGTTTGTAAGAGTTGGTGCAGTATGGTGTACAAGAGGTGTAATCGGAGTTAAATTCAGAGTAAAATTTAATGACATTCTTCCCCCCGCCTCTTGTATTCCTTGCAAGTCATGATAAGGACTTTGACTACTCCCACTGACCTTAGAAATCTTTAGGAACTCGGCATGCTTAGGATCAATATTTAACGACCAAACAAATTCTAATAGAGAAAACATATTAATGACGTTAGTCATTGTAGTTTCTCTTGTTGAGGATTATGTTAGTTTAGGTAAGAAATCTAAGTGTGCCCATAATTAAGCAACAATGAAACTTTTGTAAGAGTAGCATTAGATTTTAAGGAGACAAGTGATGATAGAACAGTGTCAAGATGGAGCAGTGTCTTGTACAAGAGGTGTAAACTGAAGTAATATAAAGTTTTCACTCCCCCACCTCTTGCAACTTTTTACAAGTTATAATTAAGACACTTAATGCTCCCACTGATCTATGATATCTCTATAAATGCTACAAGATAAGTTTCAATTAGGTATGTGACGTGGGAACCTATCATATATATGTTAGACTTTACTTGATTTCCTTAATGTCCAGATGTCATAAGAAACTTAGGGACATATTTAATAGAAATCATGTTAAGCTCATATATGAATAGATTTCTTTAAGACCATGGGTCACATGAGACTAATTTAGATACAAGCAGATAGTCTTTAATTGATAAATGAATTATGTCAGAATATTCCATTTGGAATAAGTTCCACGAATGTCAATGAATGACTTATGATGGGCCCATACTTATTCCTTGAGCCAAGTAATATTTAGGGCTATAACGTCATGATTTAAAATCACTTAGAATGAGAGTAGATAAGAAATTATCCTCATTAACCATGTCATGATTTCTCATGAATGTTGGTTATAATGGATGAAATTTGTAAGTCTCATTTTCCTTTTGTCAAATTTTTCATTTGCATGATGACAAAAGTTGTGAAAGTGTAAGGTATCATCTAGTTTCATCTTAGTAATGTTTCAATCCAGATATTTAGAACAAATAAAATGAGAGTTTAAGGTAAGTGTGACTTTATGTTGACTATGCAAACCTCACAACCTTCATAACATTGCTTAGTTATGATACGATATTCTGATTAATCTTCAGAGTATATAAAGTATCGAAAAGCGTTGTTAGAAGACTGCTTATTATGGTTTTTATAGCCTTAACATTTAATTTTGTCACTAACTCTTATGTTAATTATTTGTTGATTTCTGGTAAGGAAACGTTTAAAAACTAGAGTCAACTAATCATGTGTTAATAGGAATATTATAATTAGTAGACTTAAATATCTTTAATAAGTGACTATCTAATTAATTCATCCAACTGTTCTTTAGAATAATGGATAGTCTCGTTGCTTATGTCTAGTCTAATGACATAATGATGCAGTGAGATTTTCCCTTGAAGAACCTTAGAGGTGGAATTAACTGTTGTAATTTGTCTATGGACCTTAGAACAATCCTCTTTTAAGGTTTTAAGTGGTTGTAAGGTGAGTAACAACTTATTTTTCCAGCTTCAAACATTTATTTCTTTGTATATATGTTGCTTATCAACACACTCATTATACTTTGGTATTTTTTAGTGTTATAGTTGATTTATAAGGCATCAAATTGTACAAGTGAAAATCTTAGTATGTAATGTACTGAAAATTGTACTTATTTCCATGTGTAAGCCCTTAACTTTATGGGTCATGGCATTGTACATTATGATGTATTCACATAAACCACTTAACTTTATAATTTAGAATTGTAAATGAAGGTATGCATCTTAGGAGTTCTAGTGATTATTCCATATATAAGCGATTAGCCTTAGGAAAGACTTAATCTGAAATAACTTTAGTGATAGCATTATGTTAGAGAGTTCTTGATTATCATAAGAGACATCATGTTCGATTTGTCCGAATCATCATGCTCTAATTTTCTTCTATATAATCTTTATCAGAAGAGGGCAATAGGATTATCGTGTCTTAAGAAATAATCAAGGATTTAATTTAAGAGCTAATTCTAATAGAAACTTTAAATAAAGCAAACATTTTAGGTTTAGGAGTTAGAGTGGATGAGATATATGTAGAAGTAAATTATAGTGAGTAAAATTATGGGTACTAAAAAATAAGACAGACGAAATGATCATAAAATTAATTAAGGATCATTAATATAAGGATCATTATGTGAAGAGATTGTGATATGTCTATTACTAACATCAAAATAATAGACTTAGTAAAATTCTACTTAAACAAAACAAATCAGCTTTGGCCAGAAGTGTAATCATTTAAGTATGTGTGCAAAGTAATCGTGACAAATCAGCTTTGGCCAGAAATGAGACAATCACTTTAGTTATGCACTTGTCAAGCATGCTAAACATAAATGAATTAAATCAGCTTTGGCCAGAATTAAGACATTTCACGTTTGTAATGCATACTCAACACAACTTTTATAATACTTGAATAATAAATAGATATATTAAATCAGCTTTGGCCAGAATTAATACATCAGAAGCTCATTCAAGTTAAGCTAGTTTGGTTTTGTAAAACATTATTTGATCCTTATTAATTAACTAAGTATTTACAGAACCAAATTTTTAATAGCAAACCACCTGTTAGGTCACATTAAGCAGCTTAAAAATAATGAGGTTTCGAGTCTTGTGCGATCAGTAATGCCCAAGTCTTATGCGATCAATAAGGCCCAAGTCTTGTGCGATCAATGAGGCCCAAAACAAATTTGTGCGATCAGTAAGGACTTGTGCGATCAATAATGACTTGTGCGATCAGTGAGGCCCAAATAATTTGTGCGATCAGTGAGGCCCAATAACTTGTGTGATCAGTAATGCCTTGTGCGATCCACAAGTCTTGTGCGATCCACAAATCTTGCGCGATCCACAAATCTTGCGCGATTTCCCTTGTGCGATCAGATCATTTTTTTTCTTTGTGATCTGATCTTGTGCGAATGTCTTGTGCGATCAGATCATATCTGATCTGATCTTGTGCGACTGTTAAAGGACTTATGCGATTAGTACATTTATGATTTCGAAACCCACTGTTAATAGCTGTTTCTTGTGATAATAACTAAAACTCGAAATTTAAGGGATTGTGGGATAGTGTTTCCTATTTTATTTATAACCTAAACTTATCAAAAGATTTCGAAAATAATAACTGAAAATCCTTTAACAGTTTTCGAAATTTTAATAGATAAAATTTAGATCAAACATTGGAAAAACATCCACTAATCCAAATTATATTCCAAAATAAGGGAATTTTTGAGTTTTCGCTTAGAACAATATGATGAACCCTAAAATATAAAAAACATAATTCTGGGTTCCGAAATCTAAATTTTAAGACTTTCTTTAATAGATTTCGAATATTAGTTTTACCCATTATAATTTCGAGTCAAATTATCAACTTCCGAAAACAGGGATTTCGGCAACAAAACTCGAAAACAGCCGTGATCATGAAGGCTTAAAATATTTTTCTGTTTTCCAGATTTTTGATCCCAGAATAATGGATACGAAAACAGATCTGATTTATCAACATATGCTCTGATACCACATGTTGATCAGTTCTGTTTAAAACATAAAGGAAAACAGAAATAACATACCTTTGATTGCATCAGTAGAGAATCCAGTCAGAGACGCAGCCACGGTGTTCGACATAGTTGTCAGTTTGATCTGGTTCCTCCTTAGGGTGTAAAGTGATGATGGTGATGAACCGAAAGTAGGGAGGTTTCGGTTATGGAGCGAGAGGGACGAATTGTGATGTTATGTTGTTAGGTTGTGTGTATTGTATAATTGTCTCTGATAATCTCCTTATATATACACCCAAGAGGAAACCCAATTAGTTAATAAGGGTAATATGGTCCATCAACAATTACCAACTAATTATTAATAGGTTATTAATATATTTTGATCTATATTATATAAATGATAATGATGGCTACTAGATTAAATATAAATAAATAAATAAATATTTAATCTTACATTTTCTAGATAAACTTTCGCGCATTGTAGAATTTTCGGAATATGATTTTCAAACAGTGAAGAAAGCAACAAATGATTTCTCTGAAGACAATAAAATCGGACATGGTGGGTTCGGAGTCGTTTACAAGGTACACTTAAACACTTTTTCTGTTAGTAGGAATTTTTCGTCTAGTAATACTTAGTTTTCTAGTAGTGACGTTGAAAGGAATAAACAAATAAAGTCTAATTTGACACTAATGTATGATTATTTAAGGGGGAGCTCCAAAATGGACGTTTAATAGCAGTGAAGAGGTTGTCAATTAATTCCGGACAAGGTGAACCACAATTCAAAAACGAGGTGATGTTGGTCGCTAAGCTTCACCATCGTAATTTAGTTGGGTTGCTTGGTTTCTGTTTAGAAGGGAGCGAAAGACTCCTCATATACGAGTTTTTGCCAAATTCAAGCCTAGATAAACTTTTATTTGGTAATAAAGTTGTTCTAAATGCATTAAAGACTTTAGTAATGAAGTTCCTTTAATATGCATCTAACGTGTGAGTTTGTAGACCCGAATAAGAGATCACTTTTGGATTGGGATACAAGGTACAACATAATCGAAGGTGTTGCTCGAGGACTACTTTATCTTCATGAAGATTCACATGAAAGAATCATCCATCGTGATCTCAAAGCTAGTAACATTTTGTTAGATGCGCAAATGAATGCCAAAATAACAGATTTTGGTTTAGCAAGATTGTTTAACCCTGATGAAACACAAGGCAATACACATAGGGTTGTGGGGACCTAGTAAGTATATATAAGACCTTTGAGCATAGATGCGTAGTTAATTATTTAGCTCACACGGGTGGCGGAGCTTGAACGAAAAGTCAATGAGGGCCGGACTCCCAAAATCCAAGTCAGTGGGGACCGGACTCTTAATTATCTAATATTTTACACTAAAAAATCGGTAAAATTAACTCTACGAATGAAATTTTACACTAAAAATCGGTAAAATTAACTCTACGAACAAAATTTTACGCTAAAAAATCGGTAAAATTTACTCTAGAACGAAAAATCAGACCCTAATAAAGCTCCGCCCTTGTTCACACCCTCTTGACACAATTTGTTCCTCAAAATACATACTTTGTACATCATTTTAGAAACAAAATTTGCTAACTTTTTTTTTCTCATCCAATCTTTTCAGTGGTTATATGGCACCAGAATACATAATGCATGGCAAATTCTCAAGGAAATTAGATGTCTTTAGCTTTGGAGTGTTGCTGTTGGAAATAATAACAGGCCAACAAAACCAAAGTTTCAGAAACGACGATAATCTCTACCTTCTCAACTATGTAAGTACCTTGTTATTTCAAAATTGAAACCAAAATAATGTTTTCTTATTATTAATTTGGCAATTTAACATAACTTCATAATTTTTTTGTTGATATCTATTAGGCATGGAGAAGTTGGCGAGATGA
Source organism: Helianthus tuberosus (assembly GCA_030545235.1). Taxonomy (NCBI): domain Eukaryota; kingdom Viridiplantae; phylum Streptophyta; class Magnoliopsida; order Asterales; family Asteraceae; genus Helianthus; species Helianthus tuberosus. The sequence continues at coordinate 28,842,263 of CM060438.1, read as the reverse complement.
AACATTATCGAATATAATAGACCCGGTGTTATTAAGAGGATCAAGTTCATCAACCGACAACATCGTCAGATGTGTTCACATAGCGTTATTATGTGTTCAAAAAGATGCCGTAGATAGGCCAACGATGTCTGAGGTTGTTTCTATGCTCAGTAGCTTCTCCCTCACTCTCCAAGTACCATTAGAGCCTGCGTTTTTCACTGAAAATAGCGCTGATCATGTCAATGCTTCGAATGAGAATTTTACAGGATCATCATCGAAGATTTCTATAAATAGCGCTTCAACTTCTGAGACGATTCCCCGATAACCGTTGATGATGATGATGATGATGCAGTTAATACGTTTCAGAAACAAGTGATCACGAGATACCCTTTGTTTTTTTTTTTAAATATATATGCTATTTTTTAAAATTATTCTGATTTTCTATTATTATCAATCAGATAAATATACTAAATCAGATGTAAGTTAAATAGTATATGTAAGATTATATTTAGCAAACTTTCTGCGTTATTTTCCCAGGTAATATTCTAGTATTCCTTGTAGTGTGGATATATGACCTTGATTTACTTTTTCTTGTAATAATAATTGGAGACAAGAAGCAAACATTAGTTCAATTATTTTCTCATCTATTTTCGCCTTTTTCAGCTTCCGTAATTTTTTCAATGTAGGATGAATTTAAAAATGTAAAATATATGTTAGAGCATTCAGTATCCACCAAATTTTGTGGAAGGAGTTTTTATATTATAAAAAATGATTGTAAGTGCTTGTTTTTAAAAAAGTATTATTTAATTGAAAGAAGCGATAAAAGCGTATTTGTTTTTAATGGAATTATAGAGTAGATAGATGGAAAAGATGTAAATGCTCACTGGATTATATTGTAAAAAGATATCTAAACTAACAATGATATCAATCGACATACTTATCAACATGTGACATGTCCTTACAAATTACAATAATACGATGGGTGTAACCAAAACAGGTTGAACACTTGAACCCAATCAGAAGTGCACAAATTAGAACCCATTAGCCACAACAGCCCATATAAAACTACTGGAGAGTTCAAATGATCAAGAAGAATTTTTTTGTAAGAAGAAGAAAGAATAAGTTTCAACCAATAAAAATGCTTAATTTTACTTCATTTAATATTTGCATTTAATTTTAATATAAGGGTATATTGGTAAACTTTACATAGATCATTAATTTGTAACATTTCCCCTTTAATCACTAACTAACTAACTTAAATTTGTAACTCCTTTTCAAAATATATAGTTTTTCAAATTAAAAAACAACTTAATTTAAAGTGTAGAATAAATTAAAATGTGTGTAGGATAAATTACGAGTTGTGTAGGATATATTTCGGGGTGTGTAGGATAAATTTTGACGTATGTAGGATAAAATTCTATAATGTGTAAGGTATATGTAGGAAAATTTTGATATGTGTAGGTTTTGTAGATTATATGTACAATAATTAATGATTAGTTGACTAATTAATTTAAGTGAGAAAAATTAATGAGATAAGTTATAAATGAATTAGTATTTTACCAAATATCTCCTTTTTTTTTTCTTCTTTCAATTATTTTCTTCTCAAATGAACCTTCCCCTATAACACTAACTATATAAGTATATATACAACGACATTTAGTAAGAATAAAAATGCAAAGATACTTATGAATTGAGATGATATACTTTAACATATATGACATATTAATAATGTATTAACCTTGGAACAAATTTAATTTTGTTTGAGTAAACTGCAATTTTATCCCCTGTGGTTTGGGGGCGCTGACACTCTTACTCCCTGTTTTCAAAATTTTGATGCCATGTCCGTCTTCTGATGTTTTCTGATTGCATCAATGTATCCCCCCTTCGCCAAATCAATGTTTTCTGTTTTGACTGTTAGAGGCACGGGTATTTTCGTAATCCTACCTAACATATCGCCAATCTAGCTTCTTCTTTAAACGTAAACCTAATGCAAATTCCAGATGCATTCCGTCACAAAGTTGATCCAAGACAGCGATTGCAATTTATGAAGAGAAACCAACTAAAATTATGAAATTCAACTTCTTGATCAAATAATCATAATCAAATAAAAGTTCATCATACTTTAAATCAGAAACTTAACATTTTAAATCGCTAAATCATAATCAATTTTTTCTCAAGTTAAAATCAATCGCTAAATCATATCACATGCACCTGATAGTAATGATCAACATAAATTTTGCAAAACTACCATCCTACCTTGAGAATTCATCTGATTTATGGATCTAGAATTCATCAGAAACTTTGATTTATTGTCCATTTTCAGCAAAACTTTGAAAATACGGGTAAGAGTGTCAGCGCCTCCAAACCACAAGAGGTAAAATAACAGTTTACTCCTTTTGTTTTAATATGTTTCCCTTTGAAAAATATTGTTAATGTTTTAATTCATCAATTATTTCCCCAAAAGTTATACCCATTTGCAATATTTTAGAACCGGGCCAGACATCGAACCGGAGACCTTATCGGTCCGTTGTTCGGACCGGTTCGACCGGATATAAGAACCAAAATAATTTTATAATTAATTTAACGAACATATATAAAAATACTGAAAAATTGAAAATATTTATATAAAAGAACTGGTCAACGGTTCACCAGTTCGATGTCAAAACAGTTAACCATCTTGGAGTCTGATTTCCGATCCAACAGGCCGATCTGATTCGTGAAAACACTGCCCATTTGTAAACCTACCACATTTAACAAATTGCATTTGATTTTAAACAGGGTGTAATGCATGAGCCAAGTCATTTGTCGAATCATGTGGGGAATAATGCATGAAACATTGTTTCATGTTTGATATGCATGGAGACTGAAGAGTGATACATGTATAACTAAGCGGCACGTTGACGCAAAATGGCGAAGAGCAATCCGGATTTTGATTTTTAGGTTGGCGGGTATGGAATGGCGCCCTTTCCACCTCAGCCAAAAAGCCACCAATAACGCCCCCATCCAATTTTCCAAGCGCCATTAGGGAGGCGGTATTGAACCATTATTGGCAGCACAATAACGAGCTGCAACAACTCTTTTTATGGGCCCCACTTCACTTTAAACCAGGGGCATTGCATTTGAGTAGGGCTTTAACCCATTGTGGCAATGATGTAGCACAATGAAGCCCCTAGGGGCTCTAACCCATACTACCCAGCCTTAGAGTTAAATTTTTGGGTTTTCAATTAATTAGGAACCCGCACGTACCTTGTTCCAAGTTAGTCTTTGAACAGACAACCTATTTAGTTGACAAATTTTGAAAGTTAAAGTATTCAAGTTGAACATTTTTACAACTTTCAAAATGTTATCGGTTGGTAGTTGAATGAGAGTTGGTCTCATGTGTGTCGTTTAGGTTTTCAATTGAAAATTTTTTAAGATTGGTTTAAAACCCTAGCAGTTGTTCTCATTACGCGTTTAGCTTTTTTGTGTGTGCAAACGTGGCATTCAAACAAGCTAAAGGCAAAGAGGAAGTGTTAGATAACAAGTTGCGGGAGTGACGACACGACATGAATGCACTCATTGGATCAAGAGTATCAATTTGCAGCTGACCACTCATCAACATCACGAGGATCTGAAGCTTTGAAGATCGAAGATTCACAAACTACATTCAAGGAGGAGTTTGTTGATGCACCTCTTGACTGTGACAGCCTGGCAGGTGAAGACTTTTGAAAGTCCGACAGTTTGAAGAACGAACCATCATGAGCAACATCCAAGGGGGAGTTTGTTGATACACTTTTGTATGGATGTAGCAAGTGTCGGTTCAGATCGGTTCGAGACTGAAGTCAACGACGTTCCTCCCCTTATATATATTTTCATACTATAAATATGTGTAGGATAAATTTCAAAAAATGTAGGATGAATTAGGAGTTGTGTAGGATAAATTTCAATATGTGTAGGAAAATTTTCAAACATGTAGGAAAAATTTTGATGAGTGTAGGCAAAAACTTTAGTGTGGATGATGATAATCTTTATGATTAGTCAAAGATAATAATAAATGAGATGAGAGAAAAACTATTTAATTTTTATAGCTGTACCCTTTAATTTTTTTTTCTTCTCAATTTAATTTTTTTCTCAAATGAACCTCCCCTTATATATATTTTCATACTATAAATAAGCAACATTTTGTTGTTTTATGTTGTTAGGGGAAGATTCATTTGAAAAGAAAATTTAATTGAGAAGAAAAAGAACAAAGGTTAATTTTGTAAAACATTAAATAGTTTTTCACTTATCTCATTTATTATCATTTTTGACTAATTAGTTAGTCATAAAGACTATTATCCTCCACACTAACTTTTTTTGCCTACACACATCAAAAAGTTGTCCTACATACTTTGAAATTCATCCTACACGTTGAAATTTATATTACACAACTCGTAATTTATCCTACACAACTTCTAATTTATCCTACACTTTAAATTATTTTATTTTATTTTTTTGAAAAAATATATATTTTGAAGATAAGTTACAAAAAATTTATTGTATTAGCTATTAAAGAGGAAGACTACAAATTTATGACCTATATAGATTTACCAATGTACCCTTATAGTAACATTAAATACTTATATTAAATGAAGTAAAATAAAGCATTCTTATTGGTTGAAATTTGTTCTTTTTTCTTCTTACAAAAAATTTATTCTCATTTAAACTCTCCACTATGTTGTTATACCATATGTATGGGGAGTCTTTCACAAAAAAATTGATTTTTAATTTTTCATCCAAAGGTTTTTATCTTTTTCAATTTAACTTCTTTAATTTTTTTACTTTAAACCCAAAGACTTTCATGTTTTGCAATTTAACCCCAATATTTTTTTATTTTCACCTTCGGTCCCTTATACTTTCCATCTGTCGCAAGTTTTTCGTTTTACGTTTCGTTCTGCGAGATAACATGTCGCAACGTGTGTGTGTGTGGTTCAACATTTTTTATCTGTTTTCCCAGTTTGACAGGCCCGTCGCAACGCGTCTATTATTGTCACACCCCAACCAATGGCGGAAACATCGGGATGAGACGAAGTGTGAAGATTGCTAGAGACATCATAACGCTATTTGTGACAATATTTAATAAACCGATTTCATTTCATAATTCCTTTGTCAACATTACAAGGAAATCAAATAACATCAAGTTCAAGGGAAATACAATAAAACATAATCAAAATTGATACAACGATTAAACCTAAACGTCTATATGTGTATCTAGGCATCAACGCTACTTCATTTCATAGCATCATCATCCTCAACCTGTAACATGTTTGAAATAAAGTTCAATGCGAAAGCAAAGGCGAGTATACAAGTTTGGTACATACGTATCAAAAGATAAGTTTAAACAATTCCATGTGGCAAGCTCTTGATACAAGATAAACTATAAAATTGGCATGTGTCAAACATATCAAACCAATAATGAAACGCAATATGCTCATGACATAACCACAAGTCTACGGGCGGGTCGTTAATCCTATAGCGCTATATATGTCATGGTTTGGCTCGTACGAAGTTAATGATAAGTCTAACACATAATGTCCTCAACCCAAGTTTAAAGTATAAAGTAATCAAATAAGCATGCGTGTAATAGGAATGTTTATGTATTATGATAAAGTTTGTGTGTAAGTTTATAAATAACATGTTACACCCCAAAAAGTGGTAAACGAAAAAGGGGTTCAAGTATACTCACAAGGCTTGCATATGCTTTCCGATTATCCAATCGTTGACGAGTAGTGAGATTTGGAGTCCGAATGTATAAGGGTTAAAGTTTAAGGTAGGTTTAGAGTCGAGATTCGAAATTTAAGATAACATGAGAATAACATATGAGAACAACATGTGAAAATGATCATCTAATACATATGATACTTGTTCTTGACACTATGTAACTCCAAGGAGTTTATATGGTTTCATGGAACACGGTTCCATTAGAATCGTAACAAGTTATCATACTATAGGATGATGTAATCTAGTACTTGACATATGAACACTAGTTCATCATCGAAGATTCGATTATTTAGATTATGAGGTTATGTATCGTATAGGTTATATAGATATATTAATAAGTCTAAAAGATTAATAGTTCAAGCATGAGGTAGAAGATTAACATCTTCATTTAGGTACCTCTAATGTCATAGAAATCATGTAGGAGGTAGGAAGATCAAGTCTTCCATTTAGGCACCTCTAGGTGTTCACCACTACACTTGGTGTAAAAACAACCAAGGAGGGTCATCAACATACAATAAGGAATGAATAAATACAACTAATCTAAGGAAAACATCAAGTAATGTGTGGATTTACAAGTAGGATAGCCCAAGCTAGTCCTATAATCACACAAACATCAAGCATTAGGCTTGTTCATTACTTGTGGGTTAAAACCCAAACAAAACAGAAAGTATGTGAGGTTTACACCTCTGATTTCACATGTCTCAGCCCCGTTTTTAAGCTTAACTAACCATGGAAGAGGTTATAAGCATAAGGACATGGGTTTGAGTGAGTTAAACTCAAGTTTATCAAAGTTTGAAATAAGAACAGAAAAATCAGTCCACTTTGGAGCCCTTTTGCAATGTTCCAGGCTCTGGTTTTCCAGGGAAAACCCATGGAAACGTAGTTAAGGTCAATACAAAGTAGTAGGAAAAAGAATCGAGTGAATCGGATAAGAATTGAGTGAGTTATGCTCATTTTCGTGAAAGGGTGTCAATCTGCTCGAACCCTTGCTTTCAGCTACGGTTTGGAGGATGTTTTGAGAGTTTTTAGTGTTGCAAAAGTGGTAGGGAGGCTGGTTATAAGTGGTATTTATAGGGGGGAGGATTAGGGTTTCAATGGGTTGGGCTTTGGAAGTGTTTAGAAGGGGTTAAACCTTGAAACTAGCCCACAAAACCCAACTATATGGGGCTGAATTTTGCTGAATTGGGGCTGCCATATTTCTTTATTTTTAAAACATTATAATGAGTAATTTTGTTAATTAAGTTGTGTAATAATATGCAACAATGTTTCCCCTAACTTGTAACAAGGTAAAATATGAAATAAAACATGATTTAACTAGGTAAAAAGTGTAATGTATAAGTATGTAACATGTTTGTAAGTGACAAGTATATGTCACATATTAGATGATTAATCGTTGTATAAATAATCATATTATTAGGGGTTTTTAAGTATCAACAATTTAAGGACAAGCATGGACATGTATCGTGAATAAGTATCGTATAAGTATGAATTACAAATAAGGATTCGATGTACAATGAATTCGAACGTATGAACATGTATGAATATGTAGAAGGTGAATTTAAAGAAATACGAATTTTATTTATGATCCAAGTCTCGGATTTTACAACGAAAAGATGACTACAATAATACAATATTTCCAAAAATAGCATTACAAGGCGAGCTTTCTAATTATGGAAAGTATGAAAAAGCAGGGCGTTACAGTCTCCCCTCCTTTAGGAAATTTCGTCCCGAAATTTATTCAAGAGGAAGACCTTGGAGAAAAAGCATTTTGGCTAAAAGAATCGAGACTTGGGAGTTTTGAAACGTTTAGAAAAGTACGAAATTTTGAAGAACGATAGGATAGGAATTTGTTTGACTAAAATGAGTTGAGGCGTTTAAGCATAGGTAAAACGTGCATGTGTGCGCATAGGCAAAGGAGTTTAAATAAGTTTGAATGTCCCAGAATGGAGAGGTATCTTTAAAATTTGATATCCAAGAAGTTTAACTTTCGTATAATGCGGTTAGTATTTTGATGTAAAGTGTGGTAGTTTGCATGGAGAGTTTAAAGGATAGTATAAAAATCACACTTTCGTAAAAATTGTTTATTGAGAGTAACGAAAAGATTTGGTACTTTGAATAAAGCGTTAAAGGTATACAAAGTACATTTACATAAGAATAAAGAATAGGAAGACGGTTTTAAAGGTAATGAGATAAGTTAGGATTTGAATGTTTAAACAAGCTTGATTGTGAATGGGGTTCGTATGAAAGAAAGGATAATGGAGAATAATAGGAGTATGGGGCGAACAATTGACACTAAATGAATGCAAGTATATGAATGATATAAGTATTAGATAGACGAAAATAGCGTGTTAAAGATGAAGTCTCGTCATGGATAATCAGATATAATGTGTTTGTGAGTTGTTTAAAGTTTGTATTAGGTCAAAAGGTCTGCAAAACACTGAATTTCTCATGGCACGTTTTACGAATGTTTGGTAACATGGTGAAACACTTATATATAGGAAGTACCAGCGGCGTATCCACCATGTTTTGACCATGTCACGTCTGTCTCGTATTCGGTGTCAGGTTACGTTCCGTGTCTTACCATACACTGTAGTACACTCTATGGTTCTCATACGCCTATCACTATAATCCCGTGTGCACCCGCGATTATTTTGATCGTCGCATGATCTGCATAGCTTGTACTAGTTGTGTATCAGTCAGGGTATACATAAAAAAGAATAAGAATGTGTACGTATAAGAATATAGTATGTAAGCAAGTCCATGCTTAAGTATGTATGGGACCCACGCAAGCGAATCCCTCGGATTACGTTCGCGTATAGGTACGAATGTATGAATCATGAGTATGAGCATAAGTATAAGTTTAAGTATGAATTTGCACGTAAGTATGAGCATAGACATAAAACGTACGAGTAATATGAGTACACGTATAAGCATGGAACGTATGAATATAAGTATAAGCATGAAACGTATGAGTATGAGTAGAACATGAAACGTATGAATGTAAGTAAAAACATGAAACTTATGAATATAAGTATGAATACGATTATAAGTATAAGCGTAAAATGTATTGTGATGAATATGAGTGTGAGTGGGAGTACGAATACTAATGATTCCGTATATAGTATTATTCGAAACATGACAAACTTAAGCATGTAAAAGTGCTCAAAAAGTTGAGCATGTAAGTACGAACGATATAAATGAAGTTGTCGCGATGCAACGACTAAAACGTGTATGATGATATGCATGTGTAGTTGTTTAAATGAAACGTTGAGTTTATCGACTCAAAATTAGATTGGGCCTGGTTTGAAAGGTAGAATATAGTTTGTATATGTAAAGGAACATAAAGTACTCATTGGTTATGCATAACGTATTTTGTAACGAATGGAAATGCTACTTTTGTTTTAAAAGAGCTTACGTATGTTGAAGGTTATCGGTCCCCATGAAGTCTTCTTGCACACGTGTTCTTGAGATTTGAATGACAACTTAAGCGGTGTAGAAAAGTTTTCGAAAATAATAAGTTCGCTTCATTTGCACCCAAACAAGAAATTTTGAATTTTGGAGGTGAAAGCGTCGATCCTTAGAAAAGAAATTTAGCAAAAGGGCTTAGTGATTAAAATTTAACAAATGATTTGTTGATGTTGAAAAGAGTCTTTGGTAAAACGATCATATAATATCCATAAGATCTTATAAGTGTATGAGAAGGGTTGATTTGATTTTGATTAAGAGTAGAAGTCCCTAGTATGATGGTATAATGTGAACGTGTTTTAGTTATTAAATCGAATATGAAGTTCATGGACAAGAGATTCATTGGACCGATTAAATTGATAGGTAGCATTTCGTAAGGTTTGGAAATTTGTGTAGTAAAACGTTTAAGATATGTTTAAGAATCTCGTGTATATGATTAAGTGAAAGTAGGTTGTAGGATAAGAAGTACGTTTGATAAAACAATGTATTTTGAATTCAATATAGGTAGGTATTTCGATAAGGATAAACGATTTAGGTATAACATGTGATCGGGTTTGCATAATAAGATATTTTGAAGAGACATTTTGGTAACGATCACCTAGGTAAGGGAATCACCCCTAACTCGTTGGTGTGGTCGTTTTAAGAAAAGGGGAGTGGAGTTAATCGTCAAGGTAATGAAATCACTCCTATCTCAATGATATGTCCCCACTCTTCGATACAAGGAATAGGAATTTAAATTATATGAAATCATGCATATGTATAAATGTATGGAAAGATTCAATATGATGTGTGTGTGAGAAAAGTATCGAAAGTAAATTCGAATTTGAAAGATTGCATCGTATAAAATAAATAATAGAAACATACGTTTGATTAAAAATTTGGATGGTTCCAAAACGGAACTTCGACTAACCAAAGTGGTCGAAAAGTCTTTCAAATTTGAGGAGCATGCTTTGGCCTAATAGGTGAAATACTCTCGCCGACAAGTCAGTTAACGGTATTTACCCTTCCGGTTACTACATGTCACAAATCGATCGAAATCTCGAGACTTGGCGGGATTTATGAAAAATTCAAGGAGTGGAACTAGTCGACAAGGTGCGGGTTTCACCCCTAACTTGACGATTTCGTATCCTAAGTGTGGTTGGTACTCGTCGGATCAAAATTTAATTTCAACACTTTGACGAGGGTCCACTAGAATTTGAAAGCGGGAATTCTCCATCAAGGTGGGGATCTCACTCCTAACTTGGTGGCGAATTCCGTGTAAAAAGAATAGGTAGATTGAGAGTCTTTCACCAAATTATGGGTTTCACGCCTATTTTGGTGAAGTCGTCTCGTTTGTGTATTACAAGTGGTTTCGAATTTAGTATAAATGAGTAAAAGACGTATGTTCAAAATAATAATAACAAGTATAAGCACATAAAGCATTTTAAGAAAATAACACGTAAGATACATTTCAAGAACAACATGTAAAGATATTTCATAAAAGTAGCATGTGAAGCAAGTATGGTCGAATTTTGGTGCTTAACTATAGACTAGGTGAAAAGCATGGCAATTTTCCTAATTCCCTATAGTTATGGGTCTGATACCAATCTGTCACACCCCAACCAATGGCGGAAACATCGGGATGAGACGAAGTGTGAAGATTGCTAGAGACATCATAACGCTATTTGTGACAATATTTAATAAACCGATTTCATTTCATAATTCCTTTGTCAACATTACAAGGAAATCAAATAACATCAAGTTCAAGGGAAATACAATACAACATAATCAAAATTGATACAACGATTAAACCTAAACGTCTATATGTGTATCTAGGCATCAACGCTACTTCATTTTATAGCATCATCATCCTCAACCTGTAACATTTTTAAAATAAAGTTCAATGCGAAAGCAAATGCGAGTATACAAGTTTGGTACATACGTATCAAAAGATAAGTTTAAACAATTCCATGTGGCAAGCTCTTGATACGAGATAAACTATAAAATTGGCATGTGTCAAACATATCAAACCAATAATGAAACGCAATATGCTCATGACATAACCACAAGTCTACGGGCGGGTCGTTAATCCTATAGTGCTATATATGTCATGGTTTGGCTCGTACGAAGTTAATGATAAGTCTAACACATAATGTCCTCAACCCAAGTTTAAAGTATCAAGTAATCAAATAAGCATGCGTGTAATAGGAATGTTTATGTATTATGATAAAGTTTGTGTGTAAGTTTATAAATAACATGTTACACCCCAAAAAGTGGTAAACGAAAAAGGGGTTCAAGTATACTCACAAGGCTTGCATATGCTTTCCGATTATCCAATCGTTGACGGGTAGTGAGATTTGGAGTCCGAATGTATAAGGGTTAAAGTTTAAGGTAGGTTTAGAGTCGAGATTCGAAATTTAAGACAACATGAAAATAACATATGAGAACAACATGTGAAAATGATCATCTAATACATATGATACTTGTTCTTGACACTATGTAACTCCAAGGAGTTTATATGGTTTCATGGAACACGGTTCCATTAGAATCGTAACAAGTTATCATACTATAGGATGATGTAATCTAGTACTTGACATATGAACACTAGTTCATCATCTAAGATTCGATTATTTGGATTATGAGGTTATGTATCGTATAGGTTATATAGATATATTAATAAGTCCAAAAGATTAATAGTTCAAGCATGAGGTAGAAGATTAACATCTTCATTTAGGTACCTCTGATGTCATAGAAATCATGTAGGAGGTAGAAAGATCAAGTCTTCCATTTAGGCACCTCTAGGTGTTCACCACTACACTTGGTGTAAAAACAACCAAGGAGGGTCATGAACATACAATAAGGAATGAATAAATACAACTAATCTAAGGAAAACATCAAGTAATGCGTGGATTTACAAGTAGGATAGCCCAAGCTAGTCCTATAATCACACAAACATCAAGCATTAGGCTTGTTCATTACTTGTGGGTTAAAACCCAAACAAAACAAAACGTATGTGAGATTTACACCTCTGATTTCACATGTCTCAGCCCTGTTTTTAAGCTTAACTAACCATGGAAGAGGTTATAAGCATAAGGACGTGGGTTTGAGTGAGTTAAACTCAAGTTTAAACAAGTTTATCAAAGTTTGAAATAAGAACAGAAAAATCAGTCCACTTTGGAGCCCTTTTGGCAATGTTCCAGGCTCTGGTTTTCCAGGGAAAACCCATGGAAACGTAGCTAAGGTCAATACAAAGTAGTAGGAAAAAGAATCGAGTGAATCGGATAAGAATTGAGTGAGTTATGCTCATTTTCGTGAAAGGGTGTCAATCTGCTCGAACCCTTGCTTTCAGCTACGGTTTGGAGGATGTTTTGAGAGTTTTTAGTGTTGCAAAAGTGATAGGGAGGCTGGTTATAAGTGGTATTTATAGGGGGAAGGATTAGGGTTTCAATGGGTTGGGCTTTAGAAGTGTTTAGAAGGGGTTAAACCTTGAAACTAGCCCACAAAACCCAACTATATGGGGCTGAATTTTGCTGAATTGGGGCTGCCATATTTCTTTTTTTTTTTTTTTAATTTTTAAAACATTATAATGAATAATTTTGTTAATTAAGTTGTGTAATAATATGCAACAATGTTTCCCCTAACTTGTAACAAGGTAAAATATGAAATAAAACATGATTTAACTAGGTAAAAAGTGTAATGTATAAGTATGTAACATGTTTGTAAGTGACAAGTATATGTCACATATTAGATGATTAATCGTTGTATAAATAAGCATATTATTAGGGGTTTTTAAGTATCAACAATTTAAGGACAAGCATCGACATGTATCGTGAATAAGTATCGTATAAGTATGAATTACAAATAAGGATTCGATGTACAATGAATTCGAACGTATGAACATGTATGAATATGTAGAAGGTGAATTTAAAGAAATACGAATTTTATTTGTGACCCAAGTCTCGGATTTTACATCGAAAATATGACTACAATAATACAATATTTCCAAAAATAGCATTACAAGGCGAGCTTTCTAATTATGGAAAGTAAGAAAAAGCAGGGCGTTACAATTATTCTCCGTTTGACCAGTTCATTCCAATGCGCGGGTCCTAATTTGACTTAGTTTTTTCTTTCTTCGTTTTACGTCTCGGTTTAATATCTTCGCATTAACACGCTGCAACGAGTGTGCGTGATTCAACGTTTTTACGTCTGTTTTTCGTTCAATGATATTTTTTTTTCTTTTTTATTCATTTAATTTTACGAGCTCTTTTGTTGTTGGTGGTGTGGCATTGGAGTTACTTGGCACGATTGTAGAAACGTGTTTAACCTATTAAATTTTGGGTAAATTACAAAAATCGTCCTTTATGTATGATACTTATTGCAAACTGTGTCATTTGTCTTTAATAAGTACAAAAAACGTACTTGATGTTTGCAAACCCTTGCAAGTTATGTTCGTTAATCATAACACAGTTAGTTTTCATGGTTAAATTTGACTAAATCAACACCACATAAGGGTATTTTGGTCATTTTATCTTAAATATTAAAATAAATAATAAAAAAACAATAAATAAAACAATTTAAAATTATATATGTATATATACTTATAATACATACAGACACTACATTATTAACCCCTCTTCTCCTTCTCTCTCTCTAACTATCCTACCATCACCACCGACCACCACTTCACCTGCCACCACCACCACTTCACCTGCCACCACCAACACCACCATCACCGATTTTTCTCCTCTCTCTTCTCTCTTCAAGATCCACCATGTGCTAGTGTCGGCACAAATTAGTCTAGAGACTGGTGAAATTTCGAAAATATAGAAGGGTTTGTTGTGAAAGTTTGTTGGGTTTGAAAAAGATGAAAACTTGATGTTGATTGGGTTCGTATCTTTTGTGATTTATGGTTCTGATGTGGTTATTGAACAGTCAATTGGGAAAGTAGAATTATTAAATTAAGAGACTTTTATTTGTGGGACTGTCTTGACTAATGATTTGCTCCTACCTAAAATATTATATCTTTTTTTTTTCAAATAATTGTGGTTGAATACTTGAATCACTGTATGCTAAACATGAACAATTTTCAGGAAATAGATCCAGTTTAGTATATAGATTTAGTACTGCTGCAGCCCTTGAGGAACCGGTTAATCCGCCTGTTCGTGTTCATGACACAACTTCTGATAATTGGAAAATTTGTTGATTCAGCATCAGGTAATAATGTTTTGTTGTATTTGTTATAGAGAGGGGAGAGTGTGTGTAATGAAGAGAGGAGACAGATCGGTGGTGGTGGCAAGTGAAGTGGTGATGGTGGTGGTGGTGGTAGGATAGTTAGAGAGAAGGAGAAGATGGATTAATAATGTAGTGTCTGTATGTATTATTAGGACTGCAAACGAACCAAACGTTCGGCGAACAGTTCGTGAACCGTTCGGCGGGAAGTTCGTTTGTTTACTAAACAAACAAACATGAATAGAGGTCGTGTTCGTTCGTTTATGTTCGTGAACGTTTGGTAACGTGTCCGTTTGTGTTCAATACTTCATTAGTGTTTTTAGTTTTTATATTTATTTAAATACTTTAAAATTCTGACAAATTAAATATCTAATAAGTGTTGGTGTATTACATATTCTGTTCATGAACGATTGTTTGTGTTCGTTTGTTTCCATTTGTGTTCAAGAACATTAGTTTGTGCTCATTTGTGTTCGTCAACGTTCGTTGCCTAAAATTAACAAACAAACACAAACGAACACGAACAAGTTCATTTCCTTAACAAACGAACACAAACATAAAATCTCGTTCGATACGTGTTCGTGAACGGTTCACAAACACATATATTTCTTACCAGACGAACACGAACAAGGTCTTGTTCGTGTTTGTTTGGTTCGTTTGCAGCCCTATGTATTATAAGTATATATACATATATAATTTTATAATTGTTTTATTTATAGTTTTTTATGATTATTTATCTTAATATTTAGGATAAAATGACCAAAATACTCTTATGTGGGGTTGACTTAGTCAAATTTAACCATGAAAACTAACAGTGTTATGACTAAATGACATAACTTGCAAGAGTTTGCAAACATCGAGTACGTTTTTGTACTTATTAAAGACAAAGGACACAGTTTGCAATAAGTAACATACATAAACGACGATTTTTGTAATCTACTCTTAAAATTTTTACTAAACATAATTTGTTTTGAGTTTGCCCCTATACCTCCTTCACTTAAAAAAAACTATTGTTTGCGTGCATATTTTTATAAACGTGTCAGTATGAATTCAATTCGCTCTATTCGACGTAAACTTTTTGTCTGGAAACAAGTCAAATCAAATATAATACATTTTTGTTTAAAAAAAACTTTTTTTACGTGCATATTTTTATGTACGTTCTGGCATAAATTCGAGTTGGTGTATGTTTCAACGTAAACTTTTTTGAAAAATGAGTGAGATCAAATAATGTTTCCGTGCTTATTTTATGAATGTTTTGTTAATTTTGTTTCGAACCGAGTAGAGTCAGATTGTGGTTTCTTTTTTTTCCCTTTTTTTTCAAAAGTTCTAATTAATCTCTTTTGATTCTACATGTCAGCTTTTTCCGTTATACCCGTTACGTTTTCTTTGATATGTCGAAAAGTATGTTTTCATATGGTTAACACATCACACAACGTTTAGACTATCCATTCGATGTTTGCGATGTACCCGTGACGCATCGCACAAGGATCTTATTGATAGTATATATTAATTACCATCATTTTTATGCTTTAATGATTGTACATTGTACTTTGTTGATATTTTTTTTATTTTCTTTCTTTTCAAAGATTTTTTACTTTTACTCCTATATATTTCATTTTTCAAATTTGTAACAAAATATGTTTCATTTTTAACATCAACAATTATTCACTTTCAACTTTGGTCCGGTTTTTCAATTTCAACTTTGTTCTCATATATTTTTCATCTGTTACAACTTTTTTCATTTTACGTTTTAGTCTAAATTTTGCGAGTTAATCCGCTAAAACATGCGTGATTTGATATTTTTACATCTATTTTTCTCGTTTAACGGCACTGTCGCAACATGCGGGATACTAGGTCAACTTAGTTATTATTTTCTATGTTTTACGTTTAGGTCTAATTTTAACACGTTAACATGCCACAACGGGCGCACGTGGTTCAACATTTTTACGTCTACTTTTCATTCACTTTAACCTCCCCCCTCGCAACGCACAGGACCTACGGTGGTGTGGCATTATTGCTACTTGGCACGGTTTTATGTCCTGGCTCAACGCCGTGAAGGGGAGCTTAAGACTTGTTATGTGTATATAAACCATTAAAATTATTCATTGATATGTTTATTACATTGTTAAACGTTTTCTTACACATGCGTCGGTTCTACAAATAGACAAAAAGTTTGTTTGTATATTTTTTTAGAATGTTCGAAGAGATGGAATAATGTTCTTCTTGTAATAACTGTTTTCTGCGTAAAAACTAAAAACTACAGATATGCGTGCGCACATGAGAGAGAAATAAATTTACGTTTTAAGAGCACTCACAATAGAGTTTGTATAACTGTATCCCACTTTCTCATGTCCAAATTATGGGGAAAATATGAAATTTTGTTTATTTTCTATATTAAAGCACCATACCTATAACCTATGCACCATATACCAAATTAAGTTGCAAACTTAAGTAAACCCCTTTTAGAGGTTTACTATTGATGCTCTATCTCATATTTTTAAGTGTGTAAGTGAAAACATGTATCGTTTAATTAAATATAATTATATCTACAGAGAATCCGATGCAGAGGATTTTTAAAAAGTTAGAAGTTTTAAAATACATTTTAGTTAAATTATATAAAAGAGTTGATGTTCATTCCTTTTTTAACTGTGCAAGTGAAAACATGTATCGTTTAATTAAATATAATTATATCTACAAGAATCCGATGCAGAGGATTTTTAAAAAGTTAGAAGTTTTAAAATACATTTTAGTTAAATTATATAAAAGAGTTGATGTTCATTCCTTATTAGGATTCTATTTAAAGGGTCAATTACATATATCCTCTGCTAAGATCACTCATTACATATATACCCAATCTGTAAAATTAATTACATATTTCTCCTTATTAAACTATATATATTACATATTTACCCGTTTTATTAAAATTGCTCGTATTAAGTTACTATATTTTACCCTTAATCAACTTACTCAAATTTACAAATTGCTTTTCTACTTAAAAAAAATAATTCATGTTTCTTCTTCAATTTTGCCGGAGCCTACCACGACCCGCAACCATCGTCAACCAAAACAAATGTTGGAAAAGAAAGTGATTTCAACAATTTTGAACACAAACATGCAAACAAAGAAAACTGACAAGAAAAATCTAAACACGGAACTTTAATATTGACAAGTTTATTAGTTCATTGGCCATCAGTGAAATGGATTTCAAGCATTAAATAAAAATTGATGAGAAAAAAATCTAAATGCATCATAATTAAATTCCTCATTCGCACTCATCCGGTTAAAATCATCGTCTTTCAATCTTAATTAATTCCTTGTTGGTGTTCAATTACAATAGCTTGAATTTGGTTTTCGTGAACCGGATTGCGTCCAAGGGGAACCAGATCGCCTTGTTGTTTGCCGGTGTGAAACAGATTGGTCCAAGTAGAAGCAATGTCCTGAATCAGATTGCAAAGAGAGAAGGGTCTTCTGATGTTTTTGTTTTTAGAAAATGAAAATACAAAAGGGTAAAGGAGTACTTTCTTATGAAAAAGAGGAAATGTGTAATTGATATTATGGGTTGGGTAAATACATAATAGAGCTTCTTGAGACCATGTGGAGTGGTAATGCTCTTACCCTTGGGCGTTTTGCGCAATGTGACAGCCCAATCAGCAATGGGGTATTATGGGGCGTTTTCTAAAATGGGTATAGTGGGGATGTTGAGCATTATGTTAAAAGATGTGTAATAAAATTAAATAAAAAATCATCAAAAACTCTTATTGGACAAACAAAAGGATGATTGGCCAAACCTAATGAACCAAGGCGTGGAATAAAGCACGCTCCAAATGAATTTTGCCAAAAAAGGGCCCATGGGGGCGGCTTGTGGGGCGGTTCCAGCGTTTTGTTCCAAAAAAACGCTCATAAATCATCGACTACGGATGGTCTAATAGGGGAAAATATGTAAAAATCCCCTATTTAAAATACATATTAGTTAAATTATACAAAAGAGATGAGGTTTCATTGTTTATTCTATCACCATCACATTTACTTGTTCTTCCATTGTCTATTCTATCACTATCACATTTACTTGTTCTTCTGTTGTCTGTCGATAGTGAAAGAAATGAATTAAGAGCCTTTAGCTTTATGCCTTATATAAACTCCCACTATAGAGGACTTCTCACCACCTATCACCACCATTACTAGTGGCAGAATAATGTCAAAACTTACCAAAAAACCACTTGTGATACTCTTCTTTTATTTCATATGTTCCATAAACACTATCATCTTAGCTCAACCTGACTTCTTCAGTAAATATTGTAATATCGAATATCCCAATTACACAACAAACAGCACTTTCCGCACAAATCTTGACCGCGCCCTCGCCCGCTTACCCACCACTGACAACGGCTACGGTTTCTTCAACAGCTCTTCGGGCCAGAGCCCCGACACGGCCTATGCCATCGCGCTTTGTCGGGCCGACAGTACTGACTTGGTATCATGTCTCACTTGTGTCAACAACTCCATTGTGAAGCTGAGGGAGATTTGCCCCAATCAGATAGATTCAAGTGGATATTATGATAATTGTATGCTTTATTATACTAATAATACTATATTAGGGAAAAATATTTTTATTGATGTTATAGAGGAATATATGGATATTGATGTCACCAATGCGGACGGATTATTTGAAGACGTGTTAAAATTGCTAGGAAACGTGACAGTTCAAGCGGCCCGTGACGGACAGTTAAAGTACGCTACTGGAAGGATGGCACGGGCTAATGCCACGGCCATTTATGGGCTTGCGCAGTGTACTCCGGATCTAACGAGTGAACAGTGTGGCAATTGCGTGAGATATATGGTCGCGCGACTCAATGGGTGTTGTCGCGTAAAAATGGGGGTGAGGATTCTTTCTCCTAAGTGTAATATAAGGTATGAAGATCATCTGTTTTATGAGGATGTGAGTGTGAGCATTTCTCCTCCATCTCAGGGTCAGCCTCCTCTTGGTACGTTTTCTTGTTATTTGAATGTTGATTTATTAATGAAAAAAAAGTATTTTTTCATATTGTAATAGTCGAATCAGTGATAAAATTATAATGGAAACATTTTTAATAATTTGATAATATATTAGTGAAAAAGAAAACATTGGTTTGTGTTATTGGTTATGAATTTATGATCCAAGAACACTCTCCTCTAGTTCTTATCTAATGGAAACATTTTTAATAATTTGATAATATATTAGTGACACTGACTTTTATTCCAACAAATATATTTGTCTACATGTTGATTTTTATTTTGTGTATATTGATTAGAAAAAATGAACTTTTAAGTCAAGTCAAAATTATGTTTAATTTTTATAATTTTTTAATAGGATGGATAGAAACATACGGCATTTTTAATAGGATGGATAGAAACATACGGCATATTTTTTTAATATTACGTCAATATTACATCATTGATAACGTAATATAACTCCTTTTATGAATTAAAAAATGAACTTTTAAGGCCCACTCGTTGATTTTTTTTTTTTTTTTTGCTTCATAAATATATAAATTACAAAAGAAATAGAAAAGTAGATAGGAGAACGTATGGAAAATTCAACACTTAAGAATGAGCATCCTGAAAATTAAAAATAGTCTAATTTTGACCGTTAACATTTTTTTATTTGGATCCGCCCTCCCAGTTTTTCTAATATCAAGTTCACTATTATTTTTATGAATTATATAATATAATCAACAACTTTATTTTATTTTATTTAAGTTTAGTGTTGATATATCTTTTTAAAAAAAATTAACATTTTCTTGTTGGTTATAACGATATGTCGATGTGTCTAAATCGCTAGTAATGTGTCAAAATTAATTATAAAGGTTCATGTAATTTTACAAGGATACGTCTAAACTAATTACAACAGTGTACTAAAAGTTTCAACACGTCTAATCTTTCATGGCGTCATGTATAAATGAATGAGTTGTTTGTTTAAAATGAAGTAGCTGATTCATTACAATAGTGCGTTTAAAACTACATGTATGTGACCAATATGTGTCGATCAGAATTACAACCTCACCCATATTCCACTATCATCACGGATAAATGATCCCAAATGTATGATTAAATATATCATCATGCTTAAAAACTTAAAACTTTGGTAAAATGAAAGCTCATAGTTGATACTTTTATGGTTACTTTTCCTTAAATGACAAAACACTATATAATTTTACCATAGCATTATCATAGGCAAACCATTTAAACAAATTCACGTAACATTTATCTTACCATTATTCTTTCATGACAGTAGTTTCGGCAGGAAAAGATACAAGCTCAACTCGAATAGTAACATCTATCGTTATGGCGACGTCAGCATTTGTTATGATAGTAGTTTCTATTTGCATCTTCGCAATGTTGAGGAAAAAGAAATTGCTTGAAAAAAGTATAGAAAGTAAGTTATTGAACTTGCATCTTAGCATTCATATGAAAGATCTTTCAAATTTGCAACTAACAGCATAAGATTTTTTTTTTAAAAAAAAAGACCATTTTGCTATGGAGAACGGTCACTAAATATGAACCTAAACCTTAATATCATTATTCTCCCCTTTTCTAGGTAAACTTTCTGATACGAGCATTGTAGAATTTTTGGAATATGATTTTCAAACAGTGAAGAAAGCAACAAATGATTTCTCTGAAGACAACAAAATCGGGCATGGTGGTTTCGGAATCGTTTACAAGGTACATTTCAACAATTGTTTTGGGGTCTACATATTCAAACACCCAAGTGCCTATTCAGACACCCTCGTATTGGCCTCGTATAACCTTTTTCAATTTCCAAGAGAATCTCTGATTATGTCATATTTTGTCTTATATGCCTCGTATAGGCCTATACGGAGCGTATAAACGAAAAAGACCATTCTACCCCTGATTTGGGTTGTACGCATGGGTAAATTGGTCTTTTTTGCCTCTCTTGTATGCATCGTATAAGCCTGTATGAGACGTATATGAAGGGGTGTTTTTTTACAAACACTTTTATAAATGGCAAATTACCATTTTAGGCTTGAGTTGGGGGTGTCTCAGGGCTAAAATGGTAATTTACCATTTTCTTTTTTTAAAATTTTAAACTTCAGGGCAAGACTGGTTGTCTATGGTTGTTTAAAAAACTGTTATACCCCTGAGTTAGGGCTAGACTAGGGGCAACACAGGGCTAAAATGGTCTTTTGGACCACATTAGATACCCAGTCTTGCCTTGTACGCGGCATATATTTATATTTTTTTATTTTCTCTTTTTAAGATCAATAACACTAATATTAATTATAAAAAAACTCATACTAATATTAATTATAAAAAAACTCATATTAATTATAATAACACTAATATTAATTATACAAAAATCATATAATTATAATAGTTGTAGTTTAGGTCCTATATAGGCCTATACAAGACCTATATGGGACTTATATGAGACCTATACTACACTATATGATACAATACTACATCTATAGGCCCATACGATGCTTATACGAGACCTATACGAGACTTATACTGCACTATACGATACGATACGATACGAGACTATAGGATAAGATACAACACTCGTATAGGCCTATAGGTGTAGTATAGGTCCCATATAGGACTATAGGTGTGGTTTAGGTCCCATATAGGCCTATAGGAGGCATATACAAGACCTATAGGGGACCTATACGAGACTTATACTATACACTATACGATACTGTATGATACAATACAATACGATACTATAAGATACGATACAACACCCGTATAGCCCTATAGGTGTAGTATAGATCCCATATAGCACTATAGGTGTAGTTTAGGTTCCGTGTAGGCCTATAGGCCTATATAAGAGCTATGGGGGACCTACACGAGATTTATACTACATTATATGATACGATACTACACCCAAATGTACATACGAGACTTATACTACACTATATTATACGATACAATACAATACGATACGATACTATAGGATACGATACAACACCCGTATAGGCGTATACGAGACCTCAACCACACTTATAATCCAATACGAGACCTATACTACACCCGTATAGGCGCATATGGGACCTATACTACACCTATAGGCGTATACGGGTGTTTTATCATATCCTATAGTATCGTATTGTATTGTATCGTATAGTATCATATCATATAGTGTATAGTATAAGTCTCGTATAGGTCCCATATAGGTCCTTTATATGCCTATAGTCCTATACGAGACCTATACTACACCTACAGACCTATACGAGTGTTGTATCGTATCCTATAGTCTCGTATTGTATTGTATCGTAAGTGTAGTATAAGTCTCGTATAGGTCTTGTATAAGCCTATACGGGACCTATACTACACCTACAGGCCTATACGGGTGTTGTATCGTATCCTATAGTATCATATCATATTGTATCGTATCGTATAGTGTAGTATAAGTCTCGTATAGGTCTTGTATAGGCCTATAGGACTATACAGGACATAAATCACACCTATAGTCCTATACGAGACCTATACTATACCTATAGGCCTATACAGGTGTTGTACAATATCTTATAGTATCGTATCATATAATGTATAGTATTAGTTTCGTATACATCCCCTATAGGTCTTGTATATGCTTTTAGGCCTATACGGGACCTATACTACACCTACAGGCCTATACGGGTGTTGTATCGTATACTATAGTATCGTATCGTATCGTATTGTATAGTATAGTATAGTGTAGTATAAGTCTCGTATAGGTCTTGTATAGGCCTATAGGCCTATACGAAACATAAATCAATCCTATAATCCTATACGGGACCAATACTACACTTATAGGCCTATACGGGTGTTGTATCATATTCTACAGTATTGTACCGTATTGTATCATATAGTGTATAATATAAGTCTCGTATAGGCCTATACAGGTGTTGAATCATATCCTATACTTTTTATTTTTATTTATTTAAAACAGAAAACTTATTTTTTTATAAAAGTTTGCTAAAACAAAAAAAAAAAAACTTATATACGCCCCATATTGCCCTATGCGTGGCATAGATGGGGCATGAGTCATATACGAGTCCTATACGCCACGTATAGGCCTATACACGGCGTATAGGAGCAGCCAAACCAGAACTGACATACGCCCCCGTATAAGCCTATACGAGGCATATACGAGGTAGAGGATGTGCAAATAGGCAGATAGGGTGTGTGGATAGTTTGAGCCTTTTTTTGTAAGTAGGGATTTTCCGTCCGTGGTACTTAGTTTTCTAGTAGTGATGTTCAATGGAATAAACAAATAAAGTTTGATGTGACACCATTGTATGATAATATAAGGGGGAGCTCCAAAATGGACGTTTAATAGCAGTGAAGAGGCTGTCAGTTAATTCCGGACAAGGTGAACCACAGTTCAAAAATGAGGTGATGTTGGTTGCTAAGCTTCACCATCGTAATTTAGTTAGGTTGCTTGGTTTCTGCTTAGAAGGAAGCGAAAGACTCCTCATATACGAGTTTTTGCCAAATTCAAGCCTAGATAAACTTTTATTTGGTAATAAAGTTATTCTAAATGCATTAAAGACTTTAGTAATGAAGTTCCTTTAATATGCATTTAACGTGTGAGTTTGTAGATCCGAATAAGAGATCACTTCTGGATTGGGATACAAGATACAATATAATCGAAGGTGTTGCTCGAGGACTACTTTATCTTCATGAAGACTCGCGTGTAAGAATCATCCATCGTGATCTCAAAGCTAGTAACATTTTATTAGACGCGGGAATGAATGCTAAAATAACAGATTTTGGTATGGCAAGATTGTTTAACCCTGATGAAACGCAAGGCAATACACACAGGGTTGTGGGGACCTAGTAAGTATAACACCTTTGAGCATAGACGCGCACCCTCGATCTTGACACAATTAGTGCCTCAAAATACATACTATGTATATTATTTTAGTAACAAAATTTGCTAACTTTTTTTCTTTCATTGCAATCTTTTCAGTGGTTATATGGCACCAGAATACGTAATGCATGGCAAATTCTCTGTGAAGTTAGATGTCTTTAGCTTTGGAGTGTTGCTGTTAGAAATAATAACAGGCCAACAAAACCAAAGTTTTCGAGACGACGAAAATCTCTACCTTCTCAGCTATGTAAGTACCTTGTTATTTCAAAATTTGAAACGAAAATAATGTTTTCTTTTTCTTATTATTTTGGAAATTTAACATAACTTCATAATTTTTTTGTTGATATCTATTAGGCATGGAGATGTTGGCGAGATGGAACATTATCAAATATAATAGACCCGGAATTATTAAAAGGATCAAGTTCATCAACCGACATCGTCAGAAGCATTCACATAGCGTTATTATGTGTTCAAAAAGATGCCATGGATAGGCCAACGATGTCTGAGGTTGTGCTTATGCTCAATAGCTTCTCTCTCACTCTCCAAGTACCATCAGAGCCTGCGTTTTTCATTGAAAATAGTGGTGATCATGTCGGTGCTTCGAATGAGAGTAGTAAAGAATCTGGATCATCGAAGATTTCTACAAATACTGCTTCAATTTCTGAGATTACTCCTCGATAACCGTTAATGATGATGATGCACTTAATAAGTTTCAAAAACAAGTACCCTTTTGTTGTTTCATGAAAAAAGGTTTTTATATGTTTTTACAATTCAACGTATATTAGCACTTGAAGAACATATGTTTTGAAATAGACAATATATACTATTTTTTATGATTATTTTGAGTTTCTATTATTATATATCAAATAAGCTTATGAAATCAGACGTGAGTTAAATAGTAAATGTAGATTATTTTTAGCAAACTATCTATGTATTTTTCCCAGCTAGTAATATTCTAGAATTCTGGGCAGCCCCATGACCTAGCTTCTAAAGTGGATGTTATAGCTAGGTTCGAGTCTCACCTGGAGCAAAAATGCTTTGGGTTGAGTTACAGATTTCATCACAGTGGGCCTTCAAACGATTAATTTCCTCTGGAATGGTGATAGGTCGGGTCACTAATGCCGTTTGTGTTCGCGGGAGTCGGTGGCCTTTTCCCACTGAATTTACCTAGCTGAGGGGGCTTTTGTTAGACATTAAAAAAATTCTAAAATACTTTGTAGTGTGGATGTAGGACTTTGATGACAAAATAGAAAACATTAGTCCAATTATTTTCTCATCCATTTTCGTATTTTTCAGCATCCTTACAAATTTCATTGTATGAAGTATTTAATAAGCGTTAATTACAAAGATGGACTCTGTGGTTTATAGCTAGTTTCGCCACTGGATACTAACTTTTTTTAGCAGGTTCAGGTTTCATGATTTTAATTTCGTAATACCTTTGGGGACTAACACCAAACTTAGTTAATTTTTATGTTAAATTCAGTAAAATGACTAAAATACCCTTTCATTTTAAAAGAACCATGTATGTCATTACTCAATTTTTAATTCCAAAGACCATTTATGTCATTACTCTATTTTTACTTTTTATATAATAAAAATAATATAAAACAGAATATATAACCCCATCACCACCACCTCTACCTCCACCACACCACACCACCACTCCTGCCACTTCATCGAGCTGCATTTGGTAAAAGATTAATTTTTTTAATATAAAATGCTAACTTAACTATGAATTTATAATATGTTTGCTTATTTTCATGGAAGAAACTGTTTAATACTTTGATTAGTTATGATCAACATAGTCGGTTTCACAATGAAATGTTATGGAAGGCAGACACGCGCACACACACGGATCTTTGTGGTTTTCTTCATTGAATAGAGATTAATGCAACTTATTTATTTGCTTTGCACGCTTGTTGCGTGTTCGGTCATATCAGAGATTTAAATAACCTATACTAGGAAACCGAATAATACAAATTTAATACAATTAATACACATAATCATAGAGATGATTTCGTTTATCATTAGCATGATTTACGTTATGCTTTTACCCCCCGTCAGAACAGGCGGGGAACCAATACGAAGGAAGCCGCGAAGTTTTTCAAAGAGAGTCCTTGAGAGACTTTTAGTGAAGATATCCGCAACCTGGAGATTGGATGGAACAAATTTTGTATGGAGACGACCAGAGGAAACAAGCTCACGCACAAAATGATAATCAATGTCGATATGCTTTGCACGTTTGTGTGAAGCTGGGTTTTGACTTAGAAAAATAGCACTCTTGTTGTCACAAAGCAAAGTCGGACGAGCCATAGGTAGAGCGTGTAGTTCTCGAAGAAGGTGAGTAAGCCAGATGATTTCAGCTGCAGTATTGGCCATGTCACGATATTCAGATTCACAACTGGAGCGAGAGACTGTATGTTGTTTCTTCGCACTCCAGGAAACCAGATTGCCACCCAAATAAATAGAATAACCGTAAGTGGAGCATCTAGTTTCAATACTATGGGCCCAGTCTGCATCAGAGTAGCCTACGATGGTTGTTGAAGTTGGTTTGGAGAAGGTTAACCCAAAAGCAATTGTACCTTTAACATAACGTAGTATCCGTTTAACCAACTGAAAATGTGAAGTTGTGGGAGCCTGTAGATGTTGACTGGCTTGATTTATTGCATAAGAGATGTCTGGTCTGGTAATATGGTGAGATACTGAAGAGCTCCAACTAGAGACCTGTAAAGAGTAGGATCATGAAATGGAACACCCTTGCTGAGAAAAGTATCAGTGGTAGCAAGAGGAGTGGCAACAGGTTTGGAATCTAACAGACCAGCACGAGACAAAATGTCATGTGCATATTTCGCCTGACTGAGAAAGAGACTGGCATCAGAGTGAGTAACTTCAAGACCCAAGAAGTAACCGAGTGGACCCAAGTCTTTGACTGAAAATTCTTTATGCAGGCGAGCAACAAAGGACGTAATAAAAGAGGAATCACTGCCAGATGATGATGATGTCGTCCACATACACAAGAAGATAAACAATGGCTTTTGTTGTCTTATAAATAAAAAGTGATGGATCCGCTTGACTGCAAACAAAACCATGTGATGTTAAGAAGGTGCTTAGTCGTTAAAACCAGGCTCGAGGCGCCTGTTTGAGACCATAAAGAGCTTTCTGTAGACGACACAGATGATTAGGAAATCTAGCATCAATAAAAATACAATATGTTTACAATATATAGAGATTGAAATAACCTATACTAGGAAACCGAATAATACAAATTTAATACAATTAATACACATAATCGTAGAGATGATATCGTAAATCATTAGCATGATTTACGTTATGCTTTTAGTATCCCTTTAGTTGCCCTCTGTATAATTCTTTCAGTAACATATCTCCTAACATAGGTAGGGTATCCAGTAGCCCAAGAACATCCTTAGTTTTTGTGTCACTAACTTCATTGGCAACAAACCAAACATCGTAATTATTTACAACATGTTCCCCGTATTTCACCATACATTTGATCCTCCATGCCGCAGCTCCCTTTTGGTTTGGACACTTCTGTAGAAGCAGCGGGATTGTTTTGTCTACGCAAGACTTGCAATCTTGGGGATTTAGATTTAAATAGCCCGGACAAAGTGCTACAGCGGTAACTTCATTTGGTTTAATGCCAACGGATTTAGAGGTTAAAGCGGGTAGGCTCTTGAGTGCGGACATGAGGTTTGTTTTGTAGAGGCTGTTGGGTTGATAAGTGTCGGAGTCTTTCTTGCATCGGAAGATTTCGCTATAGATTGGTTCAGCCATGGTGAAGTTAGCAACATTGAGGATTATTTGTAGAAGAAGCAAAAGTAAAATTATAGATTTCTTTTTCATTAGTTTCTTCATCGTATGTGTGGAAGGTTGTGTTTTTATAGTTTGGCTTATATGAATGTCAAAAAATGAAACGTGACATTACATTTATAGAATTGTACCTTAAAATAGGATGTAAAGGTACCTCAAAATACAATAGAGTTTGATTTGTGTATAGTTGTAGACTTGTAATACCATTAACAACAAGTTAAACCATAAAGATGATAACAAATAGTTAATAATATTCAATTTAGGATCTTTGATTACATGTTTTTTTTTCAGTAAATATTATGAAAATCTAACTTTCACATGTAACTAGTGTAATACCCTGCACGCGTTGCGCGCTTACCTGGACCGTTTTTGGTTTGATAACATGTACGTTGGTGTTTCATCTTCTTTTAATCTAATCTTATTATTTAAACTTAATAAAAATACACGTTGCCTAACTAACTTGCTTTGCTGAGAAAAAAATAAGGAGAAACTACTTAATTCTAAGATATCAGAACTTTAACAAAAGGAAAACAAAACTCCATTTCACATTATACCCAACTAACTGAAACAATTTCAACCAAAAAAAACACTCAAATACCCTGCTAAATCATTAACCGTAGCAATATATGAGGGAAGTCTCAACTTTTATGGTCATGCGGCTACTGAAACAGTAAACGTATAATTATGTACGATAAAGGAGATAAAAAAAACCTTCAGCTGCAAGCGTAGCTTAATAATTCCTCATTCACCCAATAGTGGTATTCATATTCGATCATATCTAAAGGTCCAATGATGATGTTTTTGTGGGCTTGAAAGTGGCATGGGTCAAATGTAATATGCAACACCAAATCAAACTGCAGATATTCAGAGTAGGTCGAAAGAGGGGGCAAGAATTCCCGTTTTTCTGTGACCAAGTAGCAGAGATCGAACGCTCCCCGGTGATCTAATAGTCCAATCGACCTCAAATTTTTATAGGAGCTTCACAACAACGTGCACACCTGCAAGCTTACCTGTT
The DNA here is from genome assembly GCA_030545235.1 of Helianthus tuberosus. Classification (NCBI taxonomy): domain Eukaryota; kingdom Viridiplantae; phylum Streptophyta; class Magnoliopsida; order Asterales; family Asteraceae; genus Helianthus; species Helianthus tuberosus. Next base: position 28,813,179 of record CM060438.1, on the reverse strand, counting down.
ACGAATTAAAGAAAAAAAAATGTGACATGTATAGTGATCTGTTATAAGAAGGTAGGTGCAATCAACTAAATGCTACTTGCAAGGTGTCCTATTCCTAACCCATGACATAATGCATCGTATGAAACAACTTTACCTGCAATATGTAATCTTCCCTACCATATGCAATCTGACCCGTTACCAAAAGATTTATCCAAAATTCAAGCAGCAACATAACACGCTAAAAGGAACATGTTCTAAAAAACGCTAGCTTAGTGACCATAATTTCAACCTACAATATGACCTATTATTGATCCACTACAAATGCAAGGCACTGTATAACCTAAGATATGGAAAAAAACCATGCTATCTTAGGCTGCTGGGGACATCTTTTTTGTTGGGTGGTTACGGAAAAGTAAGATAGCAATATTTCAAGGAAAGCGATACATACACAATTTCTAATCATTCTCACCTCAATTTCCAGATTAAAGTGTAATTCTTTTTACAGGTTGTGCCAATCAAAGAGTACAAAAACGGTAGAAGGTTGGTAAATATCTTTTAGTATTACTAATAAAGTTTGTCATGTTGGTGGTCTAATATAGTTTTTATAGACCATATTTCAAATATTTTTTTCTCTAGCTTATTAATTATTTTCTTTGATATAATGTTCCAAAAAATATTTATTTATTAAACAATAAGAACTAAGGAAGATTTACACCTCGTTATGAAAACGCCTAAGACCAAAAACAACAATATTGACTTACTTGCATTAAGAACCATAAAAAGTGCCAATTTTGATCAATTTACTTGAAAAGCGAGTTCAGTTGTCCTATGTATTGTCTCCAACAGATCTACAAATAACATTTATGGTTCATCTTCAATAAAAACCAAATTGTTTAGTTGTGTACTGAGAATGACTGTTTTAACCGGAACCTGCATCGACCCGTTACCCAAACAGAACATTTTACCACCCCGTCGCTGATCATCCTGTCATATTTACAAAGGGACAATCTTCGACATCACTATAAGTTAAAGGGATCAATCATACAACATAGCTATTTTTGACGTCTCAAGTCAACACAATTAATTTGTGAATTGAAAAGTAATATGTTGTATCAACTATCATCGAAAGCCAAATCTTGCGTAGATTCAATCTGAGGGAAACTTACATCGAGTAAATCTCGAGAGTTATGCACTTTTGATGAGTCAAAAGAAGCGGACTGAATAAGATTTCGCATTCTACAATTTCTAAATCCACTGCAAACATTGCTCGTAAATTCTCCACTTTCTGAATTTCGTTGGGAATTTGCATGCACAGCCACTACACCACCACTTAGGGCCGAATTGGCGCCATAGCCGCTATATTTTCCGCCTTCTTGTTTCCTGCAGATTTAGACCCTTGTGTAATTAGTGAAAGCCCGAACTCCGGGTGCCCAAAACATGCCACCTGGCTTCTTTCTAAAATAAGAGCTTTGTTAAATTATGTTTACTAACGTTCACTGAAAGGAAAGATGTTCATTTTACATTCACACATTTTCGCCCCAATCATCTCCAATCTATGAATGTTTATAGAAAATGAAGGTGGGTCGGTCCAAACACCCCATGAAACCATTAACCCAATATTTTAACTGGTTGACCTGGCTTGACAAGGTCTAATGGGTGTTTGGGTTAGCTTATTTTGGAGTAACTTATGACTTATTGACTTATAAAAGTTAATAAGTTGTTTTTTTAGTGTTTGGGTTAGCTTATTTTGGAAGGTTTTGTATGTTTGAGAAGTCATTTTTGAGAAGTTAGAATTTCTAACTTCTCACTTATGACTTATATAAGTCAACAAGTCATTTTGAGAAGGAACCCCAAACACCCCCCTAGAAGCAATAATAATGCACATATATTAAAACTTGATTAAGAAAACCTTTTGATAAAACATGTTTTCACCTGGTGGCCTAACCATCATCCCAAACAAACTAAACCACAGGCATTGGCAAAATCAACCAAAACAAAAAAACAAAAAAACAAAATCAAATATCATGCACTTACTCTGAAGGTCTGTTTGATAAGTTGAATTGAAGCAACCTGCAAAAACCTTAATCTTATCCGGTGTATCTAAAAAAGAACTATTGAGATGTTCTTACATATGTTGCATAGAACCCAACTGAAGAAACCGAGTAAAACCCTCTGTATCCTGTGTTTGAACATATGCTGCATAGAACCTAAAAGACCTTTTATTTTGTGATAAAATAACAATCGATGAAGAAGTAAATCTGACAAGAAACTAAACAAATACCTGAGCACCATCGTTGCCGCTGAGGGTTCACGATGGGACCCTGCTTCGTCAAACCCTAGCAACTTCTTTTTTCGAAACGTTTTCGCCGAAACCGATCTGGGTAAACCAGATCTTCAAATCTCATGCCTCCTTCATTTGGATGGTGGTGTGTCACAGAAGAGACTTTGCGAGGTGTGGCGCACGGAATGGATTTAGGGCTGGCGGAGATCGAAAGGTTTTCTTGGGAAATCGATGTAGGGTGAAAGTTGAAACAGGGGATTTAGTTCCAAACCGCCATCGACGTTGAAACCACAACCATCATGGATGTACGACGCCTCTATGGACCGTCGGTTGTGGTTGCCGCCAGGTTCAATAGCCGGAACCCTAGAGCCGCCACCACTCATCGGAGTACTAAGACGGTTAGCCGGAGGAAATGACCGGCAACCGTCACTCTCTCTCATCTCTTTCATCGTTCTCTCACATTTCTCTCTCTTTACCTATGTCTCTGCTCTGTTGCATATTTGAACAATCCACCACCGCCCTCAAATGACGCGTGGCCTATGCTTTGACACTCACCTTCCACCTGGTTTTTTAATATGCTCGAAATGAAATTACCCAAATGTCCTCATTTACTGTTCATTGCCTTTCCCTATTATCAGTTATTAATAATTAATAATAATAATTTTGCTACGAAAATGAAGATTAATTCTTTATGTTTAAAGAGAAAACCTTTTATTCCTTGTAAGGTCATATTAAATTGTATTTATTTCTGTTGATATACAAATATTAGTTGTCAACAGATATATTCCACCTCTGCTTATGAAAAGATACAATTATATATATTACTAGCTTATAAACCCGTGTGTTACACTTGTTAAATAAAAAAAATAGATTGGATAATATTTTAATTTACAGGTGTTACAAACTCATGTACTATACACGTAAAATATAAAACTATGTAATCATAAAGTTTTATATAATCCTTTTCACACACTTAAAAAAGTTTAATAATAGTACCATCTAATTATTGTGTTTTTATATTTAGTTTAATATAAGGATGGTTTAGTGAAAAATATAATTATTGTATTTTTATTTTATAATAATATTAATAAACAACGCATCCTAATCTGGTTATTAACATGTTCAAATTCAATTTATTATAATAGTAAAGATAAGGAATAAAAAATATTTTAAAATAAAATGTAATTAGGGTGAAGAGATTGACACATGATATTAATTGTAATCCTTAGAAGTTAGATTTGATTTTTTTAACTTTACTATCTTTATTAATAATTAATATTTTAAATCATTTGGTTTTATAAATTTATAATGTGTTAAATAATAAGACATGTGGTTAATCTTAATGACCTGTTATATTACAAATAATGTTAATGCACTATCATAATAATGCATAAATAATTAAATTGGAGATATAATAATAATAATAATAATAATAATAATAATAATTTGGTTTTAGATAAATAAACTAACGATTAAAAGGATTTGATCTTTTTATTATATATATTCATATAAAATACAAACATATTAAAAACAAACAAATTAAAAAATATCATGACCTTTCAATCATGGAGGCAAATATAATCTTGATCTCTAATATGTAAAATCGATATATTCAAGAGATAAAAGTAATTCTTATATGTTTAAATAATTGATTATTTTGAATTGTTTATTAGAGATAAGATAATGTCTTTAGATTAATTTACTTATTATTTATTATGATTTAGGTAACATATAAGAAATTGTTACATGACATTTAATAGAATGCTTTATCAGAATTAGATAGAAAAAGAAGTGTTGACATGCCTCAAACACAAAATATAGAGTTTCGAGTTTTTATGTTTTTTTTTTTTCATTGGAGTCAGATAATTAAAATATGTTACGTGTCTTGTCCAATCAATATTCATTGTTCTAAATGGAACACATTTTTAAATAGAGTTTTGAGTACTGTGCAATTGCGAGTTAGGCTGAAATCAACAATTTCACATGTATAACATAACATACCGAAATCTAAGACCTCCGTGCATGCTTCACTTAGGCCATGTGTAGTCATAACGCCCCTTTGTGGGCGTTATGCGACACGTGCCGCGCCACGTGTGCGGGTGGGCGTTATGGGGCGTTATACATTTAAGCCCGTAGTCATAAAGCCCCCGTCTAATCATTACTCAATTATTAATTTCTAATTTTTTATAATTATTTTCTAACTTTATAAAATTAAAATTCATTTCATTAAATTAAAAAACATTACACTAAAATAAAAAAAAACATTAATTAAGAAAACCGATAATAAATAAAAACAGAAAACAATTAAAAACAAAATATATAAACTGAAAAATAAATAAAAACAGAAAATAAATAAAAAAAACCGCAAAAAACAGAAAAAAAAAACGAAAAAAACAGAATATGTTAAAAAAAACATTAAATGAAATAACCTTCTTCAATACCCAAAAGCCCATAAATTAAAAACCAGCCCAAAGCCCATAAATTAAAAACCCTAAAATTCTTCTTCTTCTTCCTTGTCTTCCTTCTTCTTCGATATATACCAGCAACACAAAATAAAAACAGAGCATTAAATATATGAGAAGAAAACCAGAAAAAAAAATTCAAAAAAACACACACATCACGCCGCTATAGACATCGCGCCACCCCCCTCATTTTCGATTGATAGCGCCCCGCGTATTGGTGTGCCCGGCGTTTTGCCGGCGCCATGACCGGGCATACCGCCCCACTACGCATTACCTTAGAGCATAAGGAGTTATCCCATTTTTTTCCATATTTCTTTGTTTGCCAGCATTCTTTCTATTATCTAGACATTTTAAGATACCTAAAAAATTAGAAATTTTTTCTCATGCACAAGGTAAAACCCTACCCAATTTTTAAACAGCGGATTGCAAAAAAATATCACAATCATCACATGTTAAGGGCTAGGCGGCTAGATATGAAAAAAAAAAAAAAAAAATTCAATCCTTTAATCTTGGTTTGCTAAACGCATATTACTTGTCTCAAAACTGAAAATACTATAATTTCAAGTCTCTAATCATTGTACTCCAAGACTCTCGTGACTACGTGTTGTAACAATATTGAAAAGGTATGGTCCCAATTCCTTGCCCACATGGCAAGGACCACACCACTTTTCCATCCTATGTGGCGTTGACACCAACGAGACTATCCAGAAGCTTCCAGAAGTTTCTGAAAAATACCTAAGTGGCACCAAAGATGCTCCACCCGACATAAAGGACAACACATGCCACCAGTCATCAGGCGCCACGTAGGCCTGTAACAAATCCAAGAGCAGCCCGACAACACCAGTACGACGTCTCCAAGATGGGCAAATGTGAGCGCGCCATGTGTACCACTACACTGACCACAGCAGAGGAGACCAAGAGGATATTCCCCTTGGTCGGACAGCTGGCGCGCAACCACAGCTGGCATCGCTGCTCTTCCCTCTCTCACCCTCCGGCTATAAATAGGACCCGTCATCATTCAGGTTGAATCACCTTGCTCTCTATACTCTCACACTTAACACACACTGTTTTATTCTCCCTCAGAACAGTACTTATTCTCACGCCGGAGCCTGGTTAAGAGGGAAACCCCCATATTCCCCTCTTAACGAGACTAACGGTGTTGCTGTTTTGCAGGAACCGAGCCATTCCACGAGTAAGAAGAGAGATTGAACCCACGGAAGAAATAACCCCACAGATTAACCTTAGTGTTAACCTGTGTTTCATTATTGGCGCCATCCGCTTTTAGCAAAACCACTCTCATCTCTTTTTCTTTTCAAAAAACACTCGTCAACATGGCAGAACAAAACCCTTCTCACCAGGCAGATGGAGACGTTTCTTCCTTTGAACTCGTTTCGGACAACGTACACGTCCAGCGGGGCCCAAGGAACGAAATTATCCAAGAAGGGCCGATGAACAACGAGTTTCCCAGTATCTTTGGAAGTACATCCAGGATCATTGCTCAAAACACACCTGGTGCTACTTTCCAAACTCCACCCAGAATCATCACTCAAACCACAAACGGAGCTACGTTCCAGCCTCCGTCAGAGGTAGTCCAACAGACACCACCACCAGTGCAAACTCAGAGCCATGGAGCTGGTCCCTCAGCTCCATCGGATCAAGCACAACTAAACTTCTCTGCACTGCTAGGGCTACCTGAAGGAAAAACTCTGGCTTCCTGGTATGCCGAACAAGTGGCGTCTATAAACCTTGTTTACACACAACTCAGCGCACAGCAAGCTCTGCTTCAGGCACAAGCAAACCAGTCCGCATTTGTCACTCCACTGCCAAGGCCTTTGAGCGCTCCCATGCCTCAACAAACCAATGCATTCAATCTACGCCCTGAGTCAGTACCTCCACCACATATTAGAAGGCCAAGCGCGCACGACACGCGCAATACTTACGGTGAAACAGAAAGCAATTACGTGCAGTATTCTCACCAACCAAAGAAGCCAATACAAAGTCGTTTAGGTCCGCGCAACATAAACGACGAATTTGAAGATGACGACGAGACGAACACAGTGTTCAGCAGGCTGCCACCAGAGCATGAAGCATACAAACCTCGCAAGCGCGCAGGTTATGACCCAAAAGCAGAGCATGATTACACCTTGAGCTATCGTCCAGACGACATGGCTGAGAATTCAAAGTTCATTAGGGAGATCGCCACGGCTGCCATCGACAAAACGAAATTGCCACACAATGTGGGCAAATACAACGGGTTGACAGACCCAGATGATCACCTTCAGGTTTTCAATGGTGCTGGAGCTACAGGCGGATGGAACTTACCAACCTGGTGCCATCTCTTCGCTCAAACCTTCATAGGCGCAGCGCGCTTCTGGTTTGACAGCCTGCCAGCAAGAAAAATCAAATCATGGGTCGATTTCCGAGAGAAGTTCTTGGCACACTTCTCGCAGCAACGACGACACACCAGGGATCCAACCGATTGTTTGAACATATGGCGAAGAGACCACGAAAGCGTGGAAGATTTCATTACAAGATTCAACAAAGAATGTTTGGAGATCGGCGACGTAGGCGAAAAGATGATGCGCGCACACTTCATGAGGGCTGTCAAGTGCGACGATCTAATCAAGCGCGTAAAAGGAAGAGACGGAGGACCCAAAGACTGGGAGACCTTCATTGAAGCAGCCAAAACCATCGCGCAGTCGGACAGGCAGTTGACCGGTGATGATCACCGTCAGCGCAGCTACAACCATAACGACCGGCATAGCAAGAAAGGCAGGAGCCAACCGTGGAAAGCATCCGGCCACAGAGAAAGAAGCCCGGTAAGAGAGGATGCGCGCCACACGATCAATCAAATAGCTCACCGGAAAGAGGTGAAACGAGAAAACAGGGAGAAACAGTGGACACCCCTCACGAAAACTCCTTCAGAAGTCTTGGCAACCGAGAACCACCAGTTCAAGCCACCGCTACAAATGCGCAACAAAAGGGGCCAAGACCCGAATCTCTTCTGCGAATTTCACAAGGACACAGGCCACTTAACCGATGATTGTTTCATCCTCAAATAAGAGATCGAAAGGGCCTTAAGAGACGGAAAGTTAACTCACCTGGTAAAAGGTGGAAGGCGCGATTATCGCCAGATTCAAAGAAGAGAAGAAGGGCCGGATAACAAAAAACTCCGGAAGTTAGAAACCCACATGGTTCAAGGGGGTCCACGAAGGCCAAGAAAAAACTACAACAAGCGCGCGCAAGACGACTCATGGCGCGAGAAACAAGTCGTTTTCCCGGTTGTAAGAGGAGGCCCGCGAGAAAGACGACCCATAGTCATCTCGGGCGTGATAGGGCATTACCAAACAGATTACATTTTCATCGATCCGGGGAGCACTGCGGATATCATATATGAACAGTGTTTTAATCAATTCGATCAAGAGGATAAGGCGCGCTTAGAACCAGTTGATTACCCGCTCACTGGTTTCTGCAATGAAGCCGTTTTTCCTCTAGGACAAATATCATTCCCAGTGTTGCTCTCAGACGGAAGAAACTCAAGAACAGAAGAAGTCACATTCATGGTGCTGCCAGCACATTCAAGACACGATATTCTGCTGGGAAGAGAATCCCAAGGTGACTTCAGCATGATCTGCTCTGGCCCACACTCAGCTGTGGGATTCCCAACAGAAACAGGAGTGGCCATCATATATGCATGCAAAGAAGTATTAGCAACAGATGAGCTAAGACCTGCAAAGACAAGAAAACCAGAACCACGTCAAGAGGCAGAGAAATGGGTGTTAAACAGCGCATATCCAGAACAAACAGTTACCTTAGGACCTGCAATGTCTGACCTAACGCGCGCAACGCTAAAGAAACTGTTGTTCCAAAACATGGACGTGTTCGCCTGGACACCGGCAGACATGGTGGGTGTTCCACGGCACATAGCTGAACATCGATTAAACGTCTCGGAGGACGCAAAGCCGGTAGTGCACGCCAAGCGCCACTTAGGAGACATAAAGCACGACGCCATGAAAGAGCAGGTGATAGAGCTGTTAAACGCGGGAATCATCAGGGAGGTCAGGTATCAAACGTGGGTAGCAAGCCCAGTGATGGTCCAAAAGAACAACGGTAGCTGGAGAATGTGCGTAGACTACAAGGATCTGAATAAGGCATGTCCACGCGACTGTTACGCCTTACCAGACATTGATGAAAAGATTGATTCACTTGCCACATTCCGATGGAAATGTTTCCTCGATTGCTACAAGGGGTACCACCAGGTACAGATGGCCGTGCAGGATGAAGACAAGACCGCGTTCCGCACACCAACAGGGCTATACTGCTATACCAAAATGCCCTTTGGTTTAAAAAATGCGGGCGCGACTTATCAGAGGCTCATGAATGAAACTTTCCACGATGCCATCGGCAAGTATATAGAAGTGTATATGGATGATCTGGTTATTATGAGTAAAGAGGAGAGTACAATGTTGCTGAACATTCAAAAGACGTTCGACACCTTGCGCGGAGTCAGTATCAAGTTAAACCCAGCGAAATGCTCCTTCGGCATGGAAGAGGGAAAATTCCTGTGTTTCATTGTCACGAAAGATGGCTTCAAGGTGAACCCTGATAAGATACAAGCAATTGAACGCATGCCGTCACCTTCGACGATCAAGGAGATGCAAAAATTGGCAGGACGGTTAGCAGCACTTAACCGTTTCCTGGCCAATCACGCAGCCAAATCTTTTCCGTTTATAAAGACTCTCCAAAACTGCATGAAGAAGTGCCAATTTCAGTGGACTCCGGAAGCCGAGAGCGCATTCTGCGAGATGAAAGACTGCCTCATCAAGCTGCCAACATTAACTGCACCAGTCAAGGGCGAGGCTCTGGTGCTATACTTATCAGCCTCCGACAGAGCAGTAGGAGCAGTGTTACTTGTTGATCGACAGGTTGTTCAAACGCCAGTCTATTATGTGTCGCGAACTCTGACTGACCCAGAAACCCGGTACGCAATCATGGAAAAACTAGTACTCGCACTGATCCATGCATCAAGACGGCTGCGCAGGTACTTTGCCAACCACGTCATTCACGTGCTAACAAACTACAATATTGGCAACATACTCGCAAGGCCAGAGATTTCAGGGAGACTGGCAAAATGGGCGATAGAGCTCGGGGGTCCTAATGTCGTGTTCAGGCCAAGACCGACGATCAAGGGTCAAGTACTTGCAGACTTCATGACAGAGGTACCGGATGACAAAGATCGGGAATGCAAGGGGATGGAAAAAGCCGAGAAACAGCAAGTGGAAGAACCATGGTTACTATACACAGATGGCGCGTCTAACGAAGATGGCGCAGGTGCTGGTCTCCGGCTGGTGAGCCCTGACAAACATGAGTTCACCTACGCCATACGCCTGGATTTTAAAAGCACAAACAATGAAGCTGAATACGAAGCTTTCCTTGCTGGGTTAAGGCTGGCAATAAAAATGGGAGTACGACACATCGAAGCGCATGTGGACTCCATGTCGGTGGCAGGGCAAATCAACGGGCAATATGAAGCCAAGGGAGATACAATGGCACTTTACCTGAGTCAAGCAAAGACGCTGCTACAAACCTTCTATTCCTACAAAGTGCACCACATTAATAGAAGCGAGAATAAACCAGCAGACGCGCTGAGTAAACTCGCCTCTACAAGCTTCCAACACCTAGCAAAGGATGTACGCATAGAGGTTTTAAGCAACCCGTCAGTGCCACTGCGAGAAGTAAGCGTCGTTCAACTAGGAACAACGTCTTGGATGACTCCGATAATCGCGTACCTCCAATCTGGAATACTCCCGGAGAACAAGGCAAAAGCGAGGAAAATCCAGTACAAATCCGAACATTATCAGATGGCTGATGGGATTTTGTACAGAAAATCATACCTCGGGCCTTTGTTAAGATGTGTTGATCCCGAAGACGCAAGCTATTTGATCAGAGAAGTGCACGAGGGAATCTGTGGTATACATGCCGGACCAAGAATGGTGGTAGCAAAGGTCATGAATGCGGGGTATTACTGGCCCGGAATGCATTTGGATGCGGTCAAAGAGTTGAGGAAATGCAGTGGATGTCAAAGACATGCCCCCAAAACGATGCGCCCCAAAAATGAGTTGGTACCAGTCACCACGGCGTGGCCTTTTCAACAGTGGGGAATAGATATGGTCGGCCCTTTTCCCGAAGCCCCAGGAGCCGTCAAATTCATAATAGTCGCAGTCGACTATTTCACCAAATGGGTAGAGGCAAAGGCCCTCGCATCAACCACAGCCACTGTTGTCAAAAAATTCATTTGGGAACAAATCATATGTCGCTTTGGATTGCCCCTCAAGATCATCACTGACAATTGAACCAACTTTGCCGAAGACAATCTTCAACAGTGGTTTAAAGACTTACACATTGAGCATACCTTCTCCTCGATCGCGCACCCGCAGGGGAATGGTCAAGTTGAAGCCGTCAACAAGAGTATTGTCGATGGAATCAAGGCAAGGCTGGGAGAAAAAAGAAGAGGTTGGGTAGACGAACTGCCCAGCATCTTGTGGGCCCACAGGACGATGCCCAAAACAAGCAACGGAGAAACACCGTTTAGCTTGGTTTATGGGTCAGAGGCAGTAATACCAGCGGAGATTGGATTGTCGTCACCCCGAATGCTCTCAATGAACATGATCAACAATGAAGAAGAGAGGAGGATCGACCTTGACCTCCTAGAAGAAAGGAGAGAAATGGCGGCAATCAATGAAGCAAAGTACAAAACGAAGCTGGAAAAATATTACAACTCTAAAGTCCGAGTCTGCACATTCAATCCGGGAGAATACGTCCTCAGAGACAACGAGGCCTCAAATGCAGAAAAACCCGGGAAGTTGGCTCCCAAGTGGGAGGGTCCATATGTCATCGACACAGTGCTCGGAAAAGGAGCCTATAAGCTGCGCACCATCGACAACAAGGAGGTTTCTCGAACATGGAACGCCCAACAGCTGAGAAAGTGTTACATGTGAAGAAGATTCTTGTAATTGCAATGGCCAAGTCGCCAACACATTTATAGTAATACAAGAAGTGTTTGGCTATCTTTCTATCATGCAAATTTCTTTGTCACAACTGCATATATTACTTTGGGCATACACGAAAACATCAATGGCTCGACCATTAGGAAACGTTGTAGACCTCCAAGGCCTGTCACAAACAAGTGCACAGCCGGGTCAGATACACAACTAAAGCCTAACAAATGCCAAACAAATACTTCGTGCCCACATAAACACGAAAACATCGAACACAGGACAAACAAACATTGTAAGCACGCCCAAGGCTGAGCACAGCTGGGTCTACACAATAACCTGTAACTCGATCACTTCGTATTCACGATCCAACCTGCGCACAAAAACGACAGAATAAAACGTTGTCATAAACACAACACAACCTGTCAGCGCCATCATTCATTCGTGATACCTGAATCAAAGTAATTATACATGCACATATTACGACGATAACAAAATTCGCATAAAAATAAACAACTATTAGCATAACAAACGTCAAAGCACAGCCAAATATCCACAAGCATAACGAGAAAGTTAAAATTGTTCATTCAACTGTCAAGTACAAGACCAACCAAGGTCATACGCGGCGCGCAGGCCGGAGTCCCTCATTTGGGATGACTGGGCCCAACACCTCCAGCCGCACCACCTTCATCGCCAAGCGCTTTTTTCAACAACACGACACCATCAGATCTTCGTGCCAATTTTTTCGCAACTTTAACCACAGCAATCTCCAAAGACGAAAACTCTTGTCTTTTCGCGGCATAAGTAGCACTACAATCCTCCTTCCACAACTCGAAGTGATGTTCCTTCTCCTTATTAAGGGCCGCAGCCCTGCCCTCGTTGTACCCATCCTTACGCCCGCTGCTGTAACCAGCTTGCCCCAACTCAAACATATAATTGGCAAGCTCGTGGGAGTTGACGATGCGATCAGCAATCTACGAGAAACACACAAATAAGGTACAATTCACGAAAGTCACAAAATAAAGTAAAAGAAATCACCAGAGGCACCGCGCGCGAGAGCAACCACTTGCAATCAGCCGACGCTTCCTCGGCAAGGACTTCAGAGGCGTTGCACTCAACGGTTTTCTCTTGAAGTAGACGTTCAGTAGTCTCATACCGCCTCGCAAGCTCCTCTAGCTTAGCTATACGATCGATGTACTCCTTCTCTTTCTTCTCAAACGCGACGCGCGCCTTTTCAGCTTCCTCAGCAAGCTCAGTCTTCTCACCAGACAAACGTACAATAGCGTCACGTTGAGACTTAAGCTCCACGTTAGTCCGCTCGCACGCTGCCTCCCAATTTTTCTGTTTATCAGCATTCGCTTGTTTCTCTTGGGCGAGCTTCTCCTCTGCATCGGATACCCTCCACAACAACCCTTTCTTCTCGGTATTAAATTTTTCTCTCTCCTCCGCAAACAACCTCTTCTCATTTTCGAACTCAAGAGTGTCCTCCCCCATCAGCTTCCATTCACGGACAATCTCCTGAGAAGTAGACCAGAAGTTAACTCCGGCTTGAACATGATCATCCAACAGTTCTAACCGGCGGCGCCTCTTCTGAAATAACCTTTCAGCTGGGGGGAGAGACAGAGAGAAAAACTCATGACAATTGTCAAGGTCGTTCATCCGGGAGCCCTGGGTCAAGTGCCAGCGAGGCGCATGGGGCAGATCATCGCATGCTGGATTATGGGTATCCCAAGAACCACCTCGAGCATAATCAACATCAGGACTCCGGACTGCCCCGGAGGTTGCACCACCACCATCACCCGGTGGACGTTTTGTATACACCGTTTGATGAGGAGTAGTTTCACTTATCTCCACTTCAACCTCAACATTCTTACCACGATCACCACCAACAGCACCCCCCGCATCACCACCTGTCTTACCACCACCTTCTCCAACCTGCTCAACAGTCACATCTTCTTTTTTCTTCCCGTCAGGAGTATCATGAGGAGGAGATAACCCAAATGTCCTCGACGGCGGAGATTCCGGAGGAGTAATTTTTGAAATATCAATCTTGTGTCCAGTCTTGGCTGTTTTGGCACCTGCTCCAAAACGAGCAGCACATTCAAAGAAAAGAAGGACAAACAAGCAAAAAATGTAAGACAAGTTGGAAGAAGATAAAACGAATACCAGACGCTTCAAAAATCTTCTGCAACAAATCCCCAGGTCTCTCAGCAAAAAAAACCCATGCGCGGCACGCCATGCGTCCATTTGGCTCAACTTTTTAAAGTGCCAAAACCCATGCGCGGTACGCCATGCGTCCATTTGGCTCAACTTTTTAAAGTGCCAAAACCCATGCGCGGTACGCCACGCGTCCACTTGGCTCAACTTTTTAAAAAAGTGCAAAACCCATGCGCGGTACGCCATGCGTCCACTCGGCTCAACTATACAAGTTGCCAAACTCCACGCGCCGGGCGCCCATCAGGTGCAGATTCCTTAGGGACCCCATAAAAACCTCACGCCATAACGAATACCATATTCATAAGTCCAGAATCCCTCCTAGACGATCAACTCAACTAGAAGGCACACTGGACTGGGGGGACTTGAAGAGGTATGGTCCCAATTCCTTGCCCACATGGCAAGGACCACACCACTTTTCCATCCTATGTGGCATTGACACCAACGAGACTATCCAGAAGCTTCCAGAAGTTTCTGGAAAATACCTAAGTGGCACCAAAGATGCTCCACCCGACATAAAGGACAACACGTGCCACCAGTCATCAGGCGCCACGTAGGCCTGTAACAAATCCAAGAGCAGCCCGACAACACCAGTACGACGTCTCCAAGATGGGCAAATGTGAGCGCGCCACGTGTACCACTACACTGACCACAGCAGAGGAGACCAAGAGGATATTCCCCTTGGTCGGACAGCTGGCGCGCAACCACAGCTGGCATCGCTGCTCTTCCCTCTCTCACCCTCCGGCCATAAATAGGACCCTTCATCATTCAGGTTGAATCACCTTGCTCTCTATACTCTCACACTTAACACACACTGTTTTATTCTCCCTCAGAACAGTACTTATTCTCACGCCGGAGCCTGGTTAAGAGGGAAACCCCCATATTCCCCTCTTAACGAGACTAACGGTATTGCTGTTTTGCAGGAACCGAGTCATTCCACGAGTAAGAAGAGAGATTGAACCCACGGAAGAAATAACCCCACAGATTAACCTTAGTGTTAACCTGTGTTTCATCAAATATGAAACATAATTATGAACTGATTTAGCTAGTAAGTGAACAAGCGAAACAATAATAACACTACTAAATAAATGAGTATCGCTAACTGGCGAACATTTCTGTTAGAAATCCATTAGTGATAGTAGTTAGCGATGAGAATCAGTCAGTGAATGCGTGTCAGAAATACGGACGGCTACGTTAGTAAGGGACAAATGACGGGTCTCCTCTGGTTTCTTCGGTGGAGCATACACTATTACCGATGGCCTTTCCCTCAGTAGTTCTGCCATAATTAAATTCCAACTAAAAAATATTATTAAGGTTAATAAATAAAAGCAGAATTTAAACCCTATATAAATTCTTGAATTTAAAATTAATTACAAGTAAACTAATAATTATAAACAAATACTCTTGACGAACTTGTCTTGTGCTCACTTTTAGCATATGTCAACTTGTCGTGTGATCAATCTTTACATTTTATAAATAAGTAAATATAATGTCTGATGAGACATTTCGATTACTCCAACATTGAAAATGAACCTATTCCTAAACACCACAATGCGAACCTATTCCTAAACATCACAATGCGATGCTTGTATAAGAGAGAGTTTTGTTGGATCATTGCCTTCATTCTCTTGACTAGAGGAGCTTCTGGGAGGGTCTTAGCCATCTAACCCATCAATGATTGATTGTAATGGACCCTATAAATGTGTGATTCCATCACGTCCCCGTGTTGTTGCAACTTCTTACGGGGTAGGGGTGGTCATCACTCACCACCAATTTATCACTCACGATTTCTAA
Organism: Helianthus tuberosus; assembly: GCA_030545235.1. NCBI lineage: Eukaryota > Viridiplantae > Streptophyta > Magnoliopsida > Asterales > Asteraceae > Helianthus > Helianthus tuberosus. Next base: position 28,797,454 of record CM060438.1, on the reverse strand, counting down.
TCAAGTTCCGCCACGTCATCGAGCTTTATTCCATCACTCACCACCACACCCAACAATTTTCCCCCAACCAACAATTTCCATCACAACAATCAAAACTCAACGCGTCAAAAATCTAACGCGAATTAATGTTAACGCGTGATGGAGAGGGGGTGGCGGTGGTGTTTGGGCTTCTTCCACGCATGGAACTCTTTCATCACGCAGCCACCCCGGGTGGCCTTATACCGTTTCCCACTTGCATACATTAGTTCTAACAATCATTAGGCATGAGCCAACGTACAACTTCCATCATGTGTCAAGTCATTTACACCACATCACTCTTTACCGGAGTAATACATGTAACAATGTTTTGTATGCATGGGGAGCTATACATGTATAACTAAGCTCAATAAATATAGGATGTTTACATAAATAAAAAAAAAAGTTGTTCTGATTAATTAGAACCAACTGCATGTACCTTGCTCCAAGTTAGTCTTAGTATAGACCTCTTGTTTGATCGATCCAAACCAATATTTGACACATCTAACCCGTTTCTAAAGTTGGAGTGTATTGTGTTTTAGGTAAATGAGAGTACAAAATAACCTACTGCTTGCTTCTACCCTTTTTATAATCAACGATCTCACTTATTCTCGCTGCAACCTTCCAACCTACTTCACCTCATAACTAGGTCAATCTTCACTGCTTCTAAATCACATTAACCAACCAATGTGGATAACCCGTTTTCTGACCCGTATTCGACCCAACACATCAAAATTAACCCAACACACATTTATTCACACTTCAAAAGTTTTTAACATTGATGAAGAAACTTTTAGAAATATAGGATGTTTACAGAAATAAAAAAAAGTGCTCGATTATAAGTTCTAACTTATATGCCTTTTGTTATCAAACATGTTTAATATTAAATGGTATCGGAATTGGTACTTGCATGAAGTGAAGCGCGAATGTGGGGATGATGTTATAGAACTCGGAAATCACTATGTGCATACCTCAGATAACAGTTGGGAGTTAATATTGCTGCAGCTATTGCGCCACTACAACAACGTTTAATCTCTCCAGATACATGAAGTATACATTTAGTACAATCATTAGGTAATATATCACTAGTACATTGCATAACCATGTACACTGTTTGACTTCCATAACGTAGATTCTGATAAGCGTATCCCATTGGTTTCCCCTTGTATAATTCTCGCAATAACGTTTCTACCAAACTAGACAGGGTATTCTGTAGCCCAACAACATCTTTAGTTTTTATGTCACTAACTTCGTTGGCAACAAACCAAACATCATAATTATTTACAACATATTCCCCGTATTTCACCATACATTTCATCCTCCATGCCGCGGCTCCCTTCTGGTTTGGACACTTCTGTAGAAGCAGTGGGATTGTTTTTTCTACGCAAGACTTGCAATCTTGGGGATTTAAATAGCCCGCACAAAGTGCTACAGCGGTAACTTGATTTGGTTTAACGCCAACGGTATTAGAGGTTAAAGCGGGTAGACTCTTGAGAGCCGACACGAGGTTTGTTTTGTAGAGGCTGTTGGGTTGATAAGTGCCGGAGTCTTTCTTGCATCGGAAGATTTCGCTATAGATTGGTTCAGCCATGGTGAAGTTAGCAACATTTTGTAGAATAAGCAAAAGTAAAATGATGGTTTTCATTTTCATTTGTTTCGTCTTCGTATTTGTGGAAGGTTGTGTTTTTATAAGCCAAAAGTGAATGTTGTAAAATGAAACGTGATTTTAAAGTAGAGTTGTACACAATCTGATCAGTTAATTAAAGTATTATTGTTGAATGTAAGTAGTAAAGTACCTCAAAATACTACTACCTTATAATAGAGTTTGAATTGTGTATAGTTGTAAAATAGAGTTTGAATTGTGTAGAGTTGTAGTACCATCAACCAAGTTAAACCATAAAAATGATAACAAATAGTGAATATAATTAAATTGAGGATCTTAATTTGATTACATTTCTTTATAATTCCACTATAAATATTATGAAAATTCAACTTTCAGTAATAATTTTGTTACAAAAATGAACATTCGCTCTTTTTGTTTAAAGAGAACTTTTTATTCCTTGTACCGTCATATTAAATTGCATTTATATCTATTAATACACAAATATTAGTTATAAATAGATATATTCCACCTCTGCTTTTCAAGTTTTAATGTTTCGAGTTAATTACTGTTTTCGTCCCTGTGCTTTTCCATCCATTAGTTTAAAAATTGCGATTTCAGTCCCTGTGGTTTCACTTTCGTAACCATCTCAGTCCCTGTGGTTTCACTTTCGTAATCATTTCAATCCATTATTCTTTTAAGTACAAGGACTGAAATGGTTATGAGGTGGACTGAAATGGTTACGAAAGTGAAGAAACACGTAACTAATTTTAGAGTTAATTAGTTTGGTTTATGTTCCTATCATGATGGTTAATCTTCTTTAACTTTCCTGAGCTCCGATTTGATCCAATCTTCCTGCAAAACAGAACACCGTTAGCTCGTTAAGAGGGAAATATAGGGGTTTCCCTCTTAACCAGGCTCCGGCGTGAGAATAAGTATCTGCTTTGAGGAAATAAGTGTGTGTTAAGAGTGAGAGTGGAGAGAATGGAATGTTTAACCTGTGCATGGAGGTCTCTATTTATAGCCGGAGAGGTGTAAGAGGAGATGGGCTGATGGGCCTTGGGCCGGAAGGCGACAAGCAGGGAATATCCTCTATGTCTCACTAGTGTCGACCGTTAGTGTCTTCTAGAAGATCCCAGGAGCTGGCGCGGCATAATTGGAGACACGTGTCCCTGTTGTCGGCCTTGTTGTCCCTCTGCCATCAGCAGGTAAGTGGAGATCATGGGGCAGGTGTCGCCGCCCCCTGATTGGTGCCATGTAGGCGTCCTTGTGTACTCTCTGTCTCCTGTACGTCAGATGATCATGGAGCACGATGGAGCAGAGCCTGGAGGATGCTGATTGGCTTAATCTTCTGCCACTTGTACCTTCTGTACTTTCTGAAGTGGCCTCGCGCCCTAACTCCTGCACGACCCTTGTTGGGCATGTTATTAGTCTGCGCATGGTTGTAGGGGCTGAGGCTCTTATTTAAAACACTGAGTGTGAAAAGTGAAGTAATCTCTTGTTTGAACCTCGAGTGAGGTCATGGTTGTCTGAGCATCTCGCGCGAGTCTGAAGATTGATCGGCTTTCTGAATAAGGAGTATGGTCTAGATCGCGACCTGAAAAAGGTTTGCGCGGCTTTTTGGGACCATACCCCTGCACCATGCGCGAAGCAAGTGGTTGGAGCTCTGGACTTAGAAAAAAGGAAGTGTTAGGTTAGAAAAAATACTTGCTAAGCCGTGGTAGATGGCGCGCGTATGTAAGTGGTTGTCAGTTACTACGGCGCGACTACTAGGACGGTTTGATAGTAGTTGTTTTTAATTCTGTTGCGCGCATCATGGGTAATCATGCATGCGGCACAACCTTGTTAGCTCGATTCTAGTAGGGGGCGCACGTGTAAGCGTTTGGCAGTTAATACGGCGCAACTACCAGGTTTATCTGCTGATAATTCTCTGCTTTTGAGTATAAGCGCGCAGGTTCATTGAATGAGTATGAATGTTGCGTGGTCTAGGTAACTTCTGCATGAAGTTTGTAGTAACTTTGAGCGGGAAAAACCTCGAATTTTGAATTCTGACAGGTTGGTGCAAAATGTCGTTGATGGCGACGTTTGAGTTGACTGCTGACACAGCCATCATCTTGCTGTCACTGACGGTTCGCCTTTTGTCAGGCGATTGAGAACCACGCGCGCGTGAGAACCGTCACCCCGAGAAACCCGCCTTACGTGGCATCTGTTGATTGGTGACGCGCGCGGTGAATCCGGCACGTTTACCCATCGCATTAAATGCGATGGGTATATATAGTCGATGAGATGAGAGAAGAGATTTGCATGATCTCTTATCTGTTCTACTTTCTCTCTCAGTTATTCAAACTTCCTTCAAATCTTCAAAGGTTGTAGTAGCAGATCTTCAAATTTCCCAGAAGTTTAAAAATACTCAAGTTCTTGTTTGCTGTATATTCATGGCTGAAGAAGAATCTCATCATGAAGAAGGTCCCCTCCCCGTCCTCAAGTGGGATCAGGGGTTATTAGAACAGATTACGAGAGGATTCCGGTTTCCACCAGAGTGGGATGCACGATATCCCGGTCAGAATCAAACGGCCGCTGACTCGCCTCCGGGCTATATTACCCTCTTTGAAGACTTCTTCTTACAGGGTAACTTCCGGTTGCCGGCAACGGACTTCATGGCTCATATTCTTCATTATTATGGGTTTCATCTCTCTCAAATGAGTCCACCCGGTATGGTGAGGGTGAGACATTTCGAGTTTTTGTGTCGTTCCCACGACATAGAGCCTACAGTAGAGAGATTTAGGGTATTATACCAGCTAATTAGGAATAAGGGGTTTTATTCTTTTGGCAATCGGGGTTATGCCAAGAAGATTCTTCTCAACCCTCCCAAGAGTTTCCATGACTGGAAGCAAAAGTTTTTCTTCATTAGAGAGGAGGTTATCCCCATTGCAATGATCTTTCGTGCGCCGGATGTGATCGAGAAGGAGGAGCTGGCGAATCCAAAGAAGGAAGACTGGTACGTGAAGCTCACTGCCACACCTAACCGACTTTTTGGTGAAAATGTTCTGGTAGCGGCGCAGATGAGTGACCAATGGCCGGAAGATAGCACTGAAGTGCCCGTGTTGAAGTTTCAAGATAGAGGTTAGTTACTTCTTTGATTATTTAATCTTTTTGTACTTTATTTGCGCTTAAATGTCGATTTTGAATGTAGAGGCGCGCCTTTATCAAGCTGCTTTCCCCACATTCGGTGGATCCATGGGCGTGCGCCCGCTGGAACCAGGGGAGCAGTATTGGTATGAGAGGATCAAAGGTCATTTTCTATATCCCCCTGTTGGAGCTTTTGCCAATCCACCCACCGCAACCGAAGGTACGCATATACCTAACCCCAGGCCCTTGCGAGCTGTAACTTCTGTTGGGAAAGAGATTCTTTATCTTTCCAGCGAGGAGTGTGTAGGGTCTTCAAATGGGGAGCTAAGTTTCTGGTCTAACATCTTTCCAGGTGTGTTGCCCGACCTTTGGATTGACCCAGAGGAGAAGAAGAAAAAGCCGAATAAGAAGAAAGTTATTACCATTGATGCTGAAGTGACCAGCAAGAAAGGTAGGAGTAGCCGTGCGACTACCGGTGCTTCTGATAAAGGTACTCTACGACTTCGTTAGAGTAACTAGTAGGATTATGTTATTGCCAGTGACTCACTTGAGGGTTTGTCACGTATAGGCGAGAAGAAGACCTGCGCCGCTGGTTCAAAGAGCTCGGGGAGCGCGGGTTCACGGAACCCAGATGCTGGTGCTACCCCTTCTTCCATCGCGCTGGATGAAAAGGAAGAGGAGGAAGAACCTGCTGTCAAGTTGATAAGCAGAAAAAGAAGTAGAGAAGAGACTACTGCGGGCGCGCCGGTGACGCATAAGACTGGGGAGATCCCAGTAATAGGAAAACAGAGCAGTTTGCGCTCTCTCTATAAATTCTCTCCAGGTTAGTTGTGCTTCCTTCATGTTCCTTGATGAAATTTCTTTTGAACAGTTGGTTTCAGCAGAGGCCAAGAAGAAGACCCCCGAGAAAAAGGGTGTTGAGTTTAAAGACCCCCAAGAGCCGGCGCAGAAGAGAACCAGGGTTGTGATCAAGCCCTTTAAGCCTGCTGGGTTGGAGGCTGAGAAGGAGAAAAAGAAGGCTACAGAGAAGCCTGTTGAGAATGAGAAAGAGAGAGAGAAAAAAAAAGCTGCTGAAAAACCTGAGGGAGATAAGTCCAAGGAGACTGGGGCCACTGCTACTATTGCCCATGAGAAGGCGTAGGGTCCGGAGGTCGTCCATATTATGGGGCTTGACTAGCCCCTTCATGAGAAAGAGAAGGAAACTACCCGAGGGAAGGGACCTGCGGTTGTTGAGCCAACCAAGTCTGTGTAGGTTGATGCCCCCACCCAAACTGTTCAAGTCACTTCTGCTGGGGGATCGGCTACTGTTGTAGGTGGTGCTGGAGGATCCATGCCGCAAACTTCAATCGGTCCTAAGGATAGGCGACATCTACTATAAAACTTACACCGAGGAGGCTCGCGGTGATGCTCCCCACCGAGCTCCCTGGGGTTTGAAGCAGAAAGATACCTTCCTCGAGTTCGCTGCTTGCCGTGATTGGTTTTTAAATTCCTTCCCTCCCGGCGAAGTTAACCGACAGAGAGCTCGAACCCATGACGAGTTATATCAGGCTTACGTTGTTGGGGATGCCAACACCCGCGCTGCTAACCATCAAATTGTGCGCGAGTGGCGCACAATGGTTAGAGAGCGGGGTGATTGGGAAAAATACCGTGACCGTTTATTGAGGCAAGCTAAGGATTTTGAGAAGCTTAATGCTGCATTTGCTGAAGAGAAAACCAAGTTCGAATCAGAGAAGAAATCTGAAGAGTGGGGTCGCGAGGGCTTGAGGAGCAAATTGCAAGCTGCTGAAGATCTTTTGTCAAAAGAGCCCGCAGAGTAGAAAAAGATATGTGAAAAAGATAACCAGCGCATGTATGCAGCTCGCAACAAGATTACCGACCTTGAGGCCCAAAATTCCATATTGACGAAGAAGGTTGAGGATCTTAAAGCTGATAAAGAGCGCGCTGAGGTTCCACCAACTTCAGCCCTTTCTTCTTTGTTGTTTTTTACTTGTCGAAATATTACTTTAAATCGCTATCTCATCCTTCGCAGGCTGAGTTTAAGGCGCAGGTGACCAGTAAGGATAAGGACCTAGCGGCCAAGGACGTGGAAATTGCAGAGTTGAAACGTCGTTTGCATGAGCAAACTGACAAAAATGAGTCCTTAGAAATTGTCCTTGAGGCTGAGAAAGTAAAGGCTGCTACTGCTGAGGAGGCCAAACAGAAGGCTGAAGAAGCGCAAGATATCAGTACCTCTGCTCTCAACATAGCACAGAACAATTACTCTGAAGCCCAAGGCATCGTTGATACGCTGGTCTCCGAGGCTGAGTGGATGCGCGGTAGAGGTGTGGTCCTGGTAAGGCTCTCCTCTTTTTTAGGTTAGGCTTTGTTTTTGTTGTCTTGGTTCTTATCTGTTGACTCTTTTTTTTTGTAGATGGCTAACTCCATCCTAAATGCTTCTGAGCTGGATACGGCTGTTGCCGCTCTCATAGATGCCTCACGCGTGGTTGGTCATCGCGGAGGTTATCTGGAGTGTGCGCAACATGTTGAAGAGGCATTAGGACAGGAGTTTGATGTCAGTCATTGCTCAGTGACCGATGAGGCTGATGCTGCATTAGCCCACGCTGAAAAGGTCTATGACCATTTATCACTGCCTGTGATGGATTTGGTCGCAGAGGCGCTGAAGCATGATGACTGGTGCCAACGGCTAAAGACTATTCTAGACCCTCCACAGACTGTGGAATTATCTGATGAAGAAGACCCAGCCGGTGGTGATGGCGATGGCGATAGAGATGATGACGATGATGGTGATGGTTATGAGTAGATAGTGCTGATAGGCTATGCCTTGTAATTTTCTTTTTATATGTAAGTTATCGCGCAGTCGCGCTTGGTGATGGTTATGTAATTATCGCGTTGTTGCGCTTTTTGGAATGTGACATCAATGCTTCTTTTCTTATGTCAAGTTACAATTATTGCATTGTTGCTAGAAACTTTGGTTAAGTTAGCGCGAATAAATGTAAGTGTGGCTCGCATATGAGTGTAACTGCCCGGTCTCGCGCTATGATCGCGGAGGACCTTGGAGGCATGACTCTAGAGCTCGTAATTTACTGAAGTGTTTTCGTGCTAATCAGAAGTTTAACATGCATTTGTAACGTAGAAGTCATGATGCTAAAAACAAAAGGCATAGGCAATGCTTTCATTAAGTAGCTTTGAAACAGGTGCAGGGCCAATCATACATAATCACAGTAGGGGGACGTAAAGCCAACATAAATAATTAAAAAGGCGAGTGGCCAACATAAATAGATAAAAGCGCATGGCCAAGGGTGTTCACATGTAGCATTTGCGTAATTGTTGCGCGTTCCATGTGTGCGGGATGATGTGTCCATCCAGGGTACGCAGCTTGTATGCCCCTTTCCCTAGCACCTCATGTATTAAGTATGGGCCCTCCCATTTTGGTGCTAGTTTTCCGGGGCATTCGGCATTTGAAGCCTCATTGTCTCTGAAAACGTATTCACCTGGATCGTAGGTACAAATGCGCACTCTGACATTGTAGTACCTCTCCAACTGTGTCTTGTACTTGGCATCTTTGATTCGTGCTATTTCACGCCTCTCTTCGAGTAGGTCCAAGTCTAGATGGTGCTCCGCCTCGTTATCAATTTTGTTGACCGCTGTCAAGCGCGGCGAGGGGAGGCCAATTTCAGCTGGGATAACCGCCTCTGAGCCGTAGACCAGGCTAAAGGGGGTTTCGCCAGTGCTTGTTTTCGGCATGGTTCGATGAGCCCCACAGGATGCTCGGGAGCTCATCTACCCAGCCTCTTCTCTTGGTGCCCAGGCGGGCCTTTATCCCTTCGACTATACTTTTGTTGACACTTTCTACTTGACCGTTGCCCTGAGGGTGCGCAACGGAAGAGAAAGTGTGCTCGATATTCAGCTCTTTCATCCATTCTTGAAGGTCTTCAGAAGCAAAATTGGTGCCGTTATCGGTTACGATTTTGAGTGGGAGGCTAAACCTGCAAATGATGTGTTCCCATATGAATTTGCGCACCATCATTGCAGAAGTTGAAGCGGGGGCTTTGGCCTCCACCCATTTTGTGAAATAATCAACGGCAACAATTATGAACTTCACTGCTCCAGGAGCTTCGGGGAAAGGTCCCACCATATCAATTCTCCACTGCTGGAAAGGCCAAGCAGTGGATACAGGGATTAGGACATTCTTCGGGCGCAGGGTTTTCGGAGCGTGTCTTTGACATGAGTCGCATTTGCGCAGCTCCTTCAGGGCGTCAACATGCATCTCTGGCCAATAGTAACCAGCATTCATTATCTTTGCTACGACCATGCGTGGTCCCGCATGAATGCCACAGATGCCCTGGCGAATCTCCCTGATCAGGTAGGTTGCGTCTTGAGGGTCCACACAGCGCAGTAGTGGCCCTAAGAAGGATCTCCTATACAAAATTCCGCCATTCATCTCGTAGAACAGTGCTTTGTTCTATATCTTCCTTGCCTCTGCTTTGTTTTCAGGGAGAATTCCTTCTTGCAGATACTTGATGATAGGGTTCATCCAAGACGGTGGCCCTATCTCAATCACATTCACTTGGCACAACAAAACTGATGGGTTTTTCAGAACTTCAATTCTTACATCCTTGGCCAAGTGCTGAAAAGCTGTTGAAGCAAGCTTGCTTAAAGCGTCTGCTGGTTTGTTCTCTGACCTGTTGATGTGAACTACTTTGTATGACTTGAATTGCTGGAGTAACTCTTTTGCTTGCTCTAGATACAAGGCCATAACTTCGCCTTTTGCATCATACAACCCGTTAATTTGACTTGCGATTAGGAGAGAGTCGACGTGCGCTTGTAAGTTTTGAGCTCCCATCTTGATGGCTAGGCGCAAGCCTGCCAAAAATGCTTCATATTCCGCCTCGTTATTGGTGTTTTTGAAATCCAACTTGATGGCGTAGGTAAACTCATGCTTTTCGGGGCTGACAAGGCATAACCCAGCTCCTGCGCCATCTTCGTTTGAGGCCCCATCAGTATATAGCAACCATAATCCATCGGATGTGTCTTTGATGGGAGTATCCACAACTTCACAATCCTTGATCTTATCCACTGGGACTTCTGTGATGAAGTCTGCTAATACTTGACCTTTAATGGCTGGGCGCGACCTGTACAAAATGTTGTGACCCCCCAGCTCTATTGCCCACTTTGCTAAACGGCCAGACGTCTCTGGCTTTTGCAAAATTGTACCGATATGGAAGTTAGTGAGTACTGTGATTACATGCCCGGTAAAATACCTACCCAGCCTCCTTGAGGCGTGTAGCAGCGCGAGCACTAACTTTTCCATGGTCGAGTATCGTGTTTCTGGATCTGTAAGCACCCTACTAACATAGTAGACTGGAGTCTGAACTCCGTCTCTTTCCACTAACAATACCGACCCAAATGCCTTATCCGATGAAGACAAGTACAGAATGAGTGGCTCTTTCTCGAACGGTGCGGTTAGTGTAGGGAGCTTAATCAAACACTCCTTCATTTGTTGGAAGGCGGCTTCTGCTTTCTGGAGTCCATTTGAATTCTTGCTTTTTCACGCAGTTGAGCAGAGTACTGATAAAAGGGTACGATTTTGCAGCGTGGTTTGATAGAAATCGATTAAGCGCGGCTAGGCGGCCGGCTAGTCTCTGCATTTCTTTAATCGTGCGCGGTGTCGGCATCCGTTTGATGGCTTGAACTTTTTCGGGGTTAACTTTAAAGCCGTCGTTCGTAACCACGAATCCTAAAAACTTGCCTTCTTCCATGCCAAAAGAACATTTTGCTGGGTTCAGCTTCATGTTCACGCTCCTTAGAGAATTAAATGTCTTCCCTATGTCTTTTAGCATCTGGTCCTCCTCGGGACTCTTAATCACCATATCGTCAATGTACACTTCGATATGTTTTCCGATGTCATCAGCAAATATCGTATCCATCAGACGCTGGTATATTGCGCCAGCATTCCGATGTCGGTACGAAAAGCTGTCTTGTCTTCATTTTCTAGCGCCATTTGGACCTGGTGATACCCCTTGTAACAGTCCAAAAAACATTTCCACCTGTATGGCGCGAGAGAGTCTATTTTCTTGTCGATCTCAGGCAGTGAATAACAATCTTTGGGGCATGCCTTATTGAGATCAGTATAATCGACGCACATTCGCCATCCTCCAGTAGACTTCGCAACCATAACGGGGTTTGCAACCCAACTTTGATAGCGCACCTCCCTCAGAATCCCAACTTTTAGCAGCTTACAAACTTGCTCATTCATGGCCTTAGCGCACCTCCCTAGGCTGCGCCTTCTTTGCACTTTCGGCTCGACGGAAGGATAAGTGTTCAAACAGTGTTCAGTGACGTCGCGCGGGACACCGGTCATGTCGGCCGGGGTCCAGGAGAATATTTCCATGTTTCTGAACAGAAGTTGTTTAAGGTTGGTGATAAAGTACTACTTAAAGTATCACCCTGGAAAGGGGTAATGCGATTTGGTAAGAAAGGCAAGTTAAGCCCGAGGTATATAGGACCATTCGAGATCATCGAATGTGTCGGATCTGTTGCTTACAAGTTAAACTTACCTGAAGAGCTCAGTGGTATTCATAACGTATTCCACATCTGCAATCTGAAGAAATGTCTAGCGGATGAATCACAAGTCATACCACATACAGACGTGCACATTGACGAGAGCTTAAAGTTTGTCAAAAAACCTTTGTCGATTGAGGATCGACTGGTTAAGAAGCTTCGAAGGAAGCATGTACCGATCGTAAAGGTTAAATGGGATGCCCGTAGAGGTCCCGAGTACACGTGGGAGGTAAAGTCCACAATGAAAGAAAAGTACCCACATTTATTTCAGTAAATCTCGAGGTCGAGATTTCTTTTAAGGGGGTGAGGATGTAACACCTCGAAATTTCATGTCCAATAATGTATTGACACGTCTCATAAGCTTTGAACGTGCGAAAGAATACTCTAGAGGGACTAAAATTGACAAACAAGGAAAGTATGTGAATATAAGGGTTCAAAATGTCAACAATGGATAAATATACTTTACAATAACCCTACATAATGTTTATACCCTTAAACGAATGAATCATGGATCATACGAAGCTAATTGTGAAAGAAAGTGAGAGGGGGGTTAAATGTGTCAACATGTTTAAAGTATACCTCTGATTGACCTTTTAGCAAACCCGGAGCTTTGTAACGATTAATTATGCTCACTAGAATGTATGATAAAAATTTCACCAAGTTTCGTTATCATATGAGAAAGTTATGATAAAATTCGTATACGAGGGGTTAAAAGCGTCAACGTTGAAATTTATGACTTTTCGGGTGATCAAAAGTTAATCAAGGACTACACAAAGATTGGGTATGTCTTGGAGCTTTTATAAATCAATTTAGAGGGCTTATAATGCAAGGAATAAAGGCAAAACAACTTTTGGAAGGACCAAGGACCAAAACTGCAATAATTGAAAACTTGTTAACCAGACACCAGGCCTCAGGCGGGGCGCGTAAGGCTTGCTAGAACCTTACGTGGGGCGCCTCAGCCTCCCAGATACAGAAAACATGGACAGGTGTCTGTCCAGCCCTTTTAACCGACTTTAAACCTTGTTTTTGCATACCATGTGCAACCCCAACTGGTTTTTAGAGTATATGGACACTTGTGAATGATCAGTGATCACTTATAGCCTTGCATGGCATGATCTAGTGGGATTAAACCCACTATATAAAGTTCCATGTTTGGAACATTTTTTATCATTCATTCCAACTTCACTTTTGAAGACTTCTGGAGCACAAGTGCAATCCCTAAGCATCTCTGGTCGTAATTAGTACTTCGGTAAGTATCCTTAACCTTCCTTAATCATGTTTTATTTAGTTATTAGCTTAAAAGTCAAATCGTCGTAATTAAGTTTTGACTTATCGATTAATCACTAATGGTCCAGTGATTAGTCAAACTTAAGGTAGTTATAAGTTGGTAATTATATGGGCAATAAACCCTTAAAAGGGCACCCTCTGATTCCCGCTCTAACTAGATCATTTGTCGGGTCAAAGTTGTTTATAAAAAGTCAACATAATCTTATTTGCGAATTAACACGTAATTAGCAATGTAGAAGACGTGTAACCTATTTTATCACTCATATAACTTGGTAATTAGTATAAGAACTGGTCTAAGCTTGTTTGATCCGACAATTTTCTGTTTAGGCTCGGTTAGGAACCGAAAGTCGCAAAACTTTGACTTTTTCTTTGGGTTCAGTTCTGACCCGATTTAGATGGGTTTAGAAATGCCTTAGAGCTTCCTTAGGACCAGGTTACATGATGGTATAACCCTCTGTGATTGGCTCGTTGATTGTCCGATTCATTTACACGTTTCAATTAATTGCTTAATGTTGACCATAATGCCCATTTGACCTTAAAACGAGAATTTTGGAAATATGAGAGGACAATAATCTTTGTTACTGATTTATAAACACATCCCTAAAATTTCACATCAGTTGGAGGTCTAGATTAGGAGTTATGCTCAATAGCGTAATTAGAAAGCTTTTTGTTAATTAAAACGGCGTATTTAGCATAAAGCCTATCTAAACCCAATTTTTGACACCAAACCTTTTACCCACTGATGTAATATAATATTTTGGGATTTTTAAAGATTTTTAAGTATTTTTAAACTGATCATAACCTAAGGTTATTGCCTTGATTCGGTAAATACCAATTATACCCTTTTTGCTTATAAAATGAGTTTTGCATAACATTTAGACACCAAACTTTTGGCCACTGATTTTATATGATAAATGAAGTATTTTGAACTTGTAAACTGATCAGAAAACTCAGATTTCCTGTTACGACCCGGAAATCGCTTAAAACGGCTTTTTACGCGTATTAAACACCTAGTATGGGTTTAAAACCATTTTGTCATATAAGACTTATCACCAATTGATATAACCTGTTAAAATAAGTTGTTCTATTGATTATCTCAGACCCGAGTCTCAGAATTATAATTTACCTCTTTTGTAATCTTTTAAATGACCAAAATACCCCTACGGGGCTTAATTTGAGATTAAACTCGTTTTGGGCATAATGGAAGGTATCATACTGATATCACAACATATTTAAAGCATATTAACTTAGGAAATCTGTTCGTGACTCATTCGGTTACCCGTTTTGCGTTTTTCGCGTTCGGTTCGGTTTATGTAACTAGTTTGCATAAAATCCAGAATGTGTTTAGTTTACCCATATTATACAAGTCTCCAAGCTTGTCGGGTCTAAACCACATTCTATTCTGGTTTTCGCTTAATCGTGCGTTTGAACCGTATCTTCTTTCAAAACTAACCGGTCTAAGTTTAGGCTTATTTAAAGACCCGTTAGGATTCTAATAGGTTATTATAAACCTTCGTTCCAGAATAGGAGACCCGATAAAAGCTACATGCACTTGCTTGTTGTGATTATTACTTGCAAAGGTAAATACTTTTAACTTATTTTCCCTTATACGGGCTTGGGGTACGGTATATAAAATACCGCTTGGTCGGGCATTGAATCTTTAATCGTATGATGGTTAATTTATTGAAATGACCCTTTGAATTGTTTTGTTGCTTAAAGCCTTTGGGGGATTAATGACCATGTCCCGGATATCCTTGGCATCATTTTACGAAATGTCCACGACCTATGCACGGGGTGTAAGCGTACACCCGTCAGTGCCTAAATAAATAATGTGGTGTGTCTATTGATCTTTAACCCGGCACGAACCGGGCTACTGAACGCATAAGAAAATATGTAATTCTTTTACAAGTTTATGTATAAATAATTATCCCAAGTTATAAAGTGTTTTGTGCCACGTGCATTCAAATCAGTTTTATTAAACCTTTCAAAATGAGTCAGTTAATTGTATTTACCAGTGTAAACTGACGTATTTTCCCAAAAAGGTTAAGTGCAGGTACTACTCGAAATAGGCTGGCTTTCTCCTAGCATCCACAATAAGTCTCGCAAGCTTTGATGACATAAAACTGTTGAACAATGTTTCCTTTTTATTTGATCCACCTGTGGATTATTTTCAACTATTTTGTGATACTTAATATTACAATTATATTCGGTTGAAATGAATCTATCTTTTGCTTCCGCTGTGCATTTAAATATTGTGTTGTTTGACTATGATGATATCAACTACGTCACGATACTCCCCACCGGGCCCACCGGTAATACGTGGAAATATCGGGGTGTGACAGGTTGGTATCAGAGCCAACATTGAGTGAATTAAACACTAGCCTTTTTTGTTTAATCTCAATGACACAATTGCACATTCCTAAATTTTCGAGTCTAGACAAAGAACTTAGGACAAATCCAAATTGTTTTAATCTTAACTTTGTCCTTTACATTTCTTGTTGTATCTTTCATTTGTTTTGACAGGAAATGCCACCGAGATTCCGAAGAGGAGGACGAGGTAAGGGGCCGATCAACGCCCCCAACGATCACGAAGCCGGGCCTTCACACCGGCGGACTCCTTCTACTACTATGAGTGCCGATCCTCAGGGGAACTGGAGGACCTACCTGGAGCCTGCTAGGCGATCTGCCTCGATTAGCTCAACACCTCCCTATCGTCACTCCTTTGGGCCGCACTCAGAAAACGAGCCCGATGACTCACGCCACTCCTTCTTGTCGTTGCAGCGGTCCGTTTCGCACCGTTCCTTTGGCGACCCCACTCCTGTCTTTCAAGGCCGGTTCAACCCGGCAAACTATATTGAAGAACCAGTGGGTTTTAACCCACTACGACCTGAAGACCATTTCTCAGGAGACCATGCAATGGACATGGATGAGGACACAGATCCAGTTGAACCAGCGTCTGGGACACATACTCACACCATCGAGATCTCTGATGGATCATCTTTCCACGGATCACCCTACCGTGGTCCAGATAGTTACCAAGCGAGGTTCAACCAGTATGAGTGGTATTTTACACCCTCTCATAACCCACAGCAGCAGCAGGATCCCTCCGAGGATTCACGTTTCGTGGCAGTCACACCACCGCCTCCACCGCCGCCAGTTCATCAAGCACCTCCAGAACCACCAAGGCGTAGGAGAACAGGCGCACGAATATCCGCGCGAGGAGGGGGTTTTCACTTTAGCACCCCCATCACTCAAGTGGCAGTCACTATCTGCCACCGCATGAAGACCCACAAATGGGCGGGCCTTCAAACCCAGTTTCAGAGGTGAATTCTGCACCAGTTGCACCACCACCGCCACCATTGGGATTTGGTAATCCAATACCTACATACGCCAGTTCCACGGCGTATAATCCATTTGAGCAGCCGGCTCACACTAACTATAATTATGCTGAAGCCGACCCATACCTTGTAGCAGCCAACTACAACGCCCTTCATCCTAAAGGACCATATGGAACTCCCTGGGGAGTGGGATACCCAGCTCATGGGTATCAAATACCTGCTCGACCTCCGATTCAGCAGCAGCCACAGCCACCACAGTTTTCCCCACCGGAACAGGAAGAAATCCTCCACAGGCTAAACAGGGTGGAACGAGAATTTCAAGAAGAGCGTAGGAACAACAAAGGATTTCTCAAAGTCTAGCAAGTTTGTTAAAAGGAAAGAAGAAGAGGGATCATTGAATCCCTATTTCCTTATTTCAATCTAGTCCCTACGTGGACATTTATCTATGTACTTAGTCCCTGCATGGACTTGCATTTTAGTCCCTGCGTGGACATCTATTTTAGTAATTGGTCCCTGCGTGGACTTGTATTTCAGTTTAGCCCCTACGTGGGCAAGTTGTTCTGTTAAAAGTCCCGTTTAGGGCAATGTGCACTCCTTTTTATGTTTAATGGAATGTTAAATTTAAAAATTTCATTTTTATCATTGTATGCATAAATATATTATACATGAAATAAATAAATTAAAAATCATCCCTTTTAAAATAAACCGCCCATTAAATATTAAATAAGAATCTTAAAGGTATAACCTAGCCTGCATGTCATTATAAGACTTGGCCAAGATGGTAAGACCTGTTTAAAAGATTCGAATCCCTGTTAACATCTGAAAACATGTTAACGCTCCTGGCAGACGTGATTCGTTAAAATCACACACGTCATTCTTATAATAGGATTCTTCAAAAGATTCCTATCCTAACCTGATGATCTATAAATCATGGGTTAAATCATCAATTAAGATGATCATATGTTGACCATCCATTGGTAATATAGTGCCTACGGGCCATACTCATTGTCTTGTAAGACAAAAGACAGTAGTAGTCTACGACTCCCTGTCAGAAAAAGGTAAAGAACTATGTTCAGACCTTCATGCCTTGATTCTCTGAAATCATGGCTTATGATTTAAAAATGTCCCTGTGACTAGGCCTTTTGTGCTACTAATAATATTGTTATTGTTTTATAATTAGGATAAATTATAATAAAAATACTAAATAAATATGAATAACGAATTAACCAAATATAGTCTGTGTTTACCATGGTTAATGAATTGCCATAAAAGACAATTCCATAATAGACTCCCAAATAAATTATTGTCCATATCTTATGTAACAGTTCAAACTACATGGCTGACTTGGATGAGATCAACAGTCACCCAAGGGAGGATCATGATAATACCCGAATTAACATTGCGGGTGCAGAACTGCAAGCATTAATAGACAATGCTGTTGCAAAAGCAATAAAGCGGCAGTATAATGAATATAGCGGGACTCGAAGTAGGACCCTATCCGCGCCGCATTCCAAGCCTAAGACTCATTCTGAGGCTCACAGCAAGCCACCCTCCAAGAAGGAAGAGCCAAAGAAAGACGATGACGATCGTCACTCTTCAAATCAGCAAAGTGTTCCATCTCAAAGGATCATACTGAATCAAGAACCCATAATAAGGGTTGCTCCTATAAGTATTTTGTTTCATGCAAACCCAGGGATTTCACTGGGGAAAAAGGAGTTGTAGACTGAATGACATGGTTGGATGAGATGGACACTGTAGTGGATATCAGTGGTTGCGCTAATAAGGATGTGGTGAAATTCGTGTCTCAGTCATTCACGGGTGAGGCATTAGCTTGGTGGAGGTCTTTGCAGAGTCGGCCCTGAAGGAGGGCGGGGAGGACAACCGAACAGGGCCCGTGATTTCGTAGGGCACGTAATTTTAAAAAAAAATCTGATATTATATATGTAATTTTTTTAATAAGGTATAGCCAAACAAATACTAACATAGGCCCACTTAAAAAAATCATATGGTTTAGATTTGTTAGCCCATTAGGTTACTGAGCCCAATACCCCAAATCATTTTAAAAACTAAAAAAAACATTTATCCCTTGTTGGGCGGCAACTGCGAACTAGTGCCCTAGAAAATTGTGCCTTCACCTTTCACACATAGAGACTGTTCAGTTCAACAATCTGCACTTTTGCTTTTAGTTCTTCGATTGTTGTTTGATTCAGGCCGTATTCACAAAATCACAAAGATCGTGGATCAATGTATAGAGCCTGTTTGTTTGATTTCAGCCTGTTCGACTTCAATCTCAAACAATACACGGACACGGATCATGTTGAAAGGTAAACATCTGTCGAATTCAGTTGTTATGTTTTGTTTTTGCTCGAATTCACAGTGAATTATTCACTCATTCAGGCCCTTATTAGTTATACAATTGTTGAATTCAGGCCTGTATTCACAGTGAAGACTAAATTGTTGGAAACTTATACAAAAACGATTGTCGAATTCAGGCCCGTATTCTGTTTTTTTTTTTGTTGAATTCAGGTACGGTTTACGATTCTATGATTAGTTGATTCATGATTTTGGATTTTTTTTGTCGATCATTAGGCGTTAACTTAATTTGACAAAAACGACACTCATTCAGGCCCCTTACGGTATGTCACTCATTCGAATACTATATTTTGTATTTCGTTAATTGCATTGTTTATCGAATGCTATATTTTTTCAACGCTTCACGGTTGAATGAAAAAACTAGTTTAAATTACTTATTTCGTTAAGGCCTAAGGGCACGTTTTTTCGAGCTCGAACAGGGTACAGTAATTCTCAGGGTCGGCCCTGGGTCTTTGATCCAAGCTACAGGGAAAATCCCATTGTACAATATGACCTGGGAACAGTTTGTGTCATTGATCAAGGAGAACTACTGCCCTCAGCATGAGGTTGAAAAGATTGAATCGGATTTCTTGTCTTTGGTTATGAAGAACCTGGACTGTCAGGCCTACCTTACCAGTTTCAATACAATGTCAAGGTTGGTTCCTTACCTTGTGACACCAGAACCCAAGAGGATAGCTCGATTCATCGGGGGTTTAGCCCTAGAAGTTAAGGCCAGTGTGAAAGCCTCTAGACCAGCTACTTTCCGGTCTGCAGCTGATATAGCATTATCTCTTACTCTGGACGCAGTCAGGCAGAGATCACTGAGAAACACTGATGCTGAGAAAAGGAAGTGTGAGGATGATAGCTCACGGCGATCGGATAAGAGACATAGAGGAAACAATGACCACAAAAAGAGTTCTGGATCTAAGAAAGATGGTCATCAGTCGGGTGATAAACCCAAATGCAAGATCTGCAAGAAACAGCACTTCGGGAAGTGCAGATATGAGTCGAAATCCCAGTCACAGCCAAGGGCATGTGGGATTTGCAAGTCTTCTGAGCACAAGACCTTGGATTGCAAAAGGTTGAAAGATGCTACGTGCTATAGCTGCAATGAAAAAGGGCATATCAAGTCCAACTGCCCAAAACTAGCAAAAAAGACTGAGGATGGGAAAAAGACCAATGCAAGGGTCTTCCGGATGGATGCAAAGGAAGCTATTCAGGACGATAATGTGATCACAGGTACCTTCCTCATAAATGATGTTTATGCAAGAGTGCTATTTGATTCAAGAGCTGATAAGTCATTCGTAGATAATAAGTTTTGTAAATTACTGAATTTACCTGTTAAAACCTTAAGTGTGAAATATGAGGTGGAATTAGCTGATGGTACCTTAGAAACAGCGTCAACCGTGTTAGATGGATGTGTTATATCCATTAGGAACCACTCTTTTCCATTGTCTTTACTTCCTTTGAAATTAGCCGGTTTCGATGTAGTAATAGGCATGGATTGGTTGTCTCGCAACCAAGCCCAGATCGTTTGTGCTAAGAAGCAAGTGGTTGTCAGAGCTCCTCATGGCGAGCCTTTGACAATCCAAGGAGATACTAAGTACGGAATGCTTGAGCAAGCGTCCATGCTCAAGGCATCAAGGTGTTTGACGAAGGGTTGTGTTATCTACAAGGCGCAAGTAACTATTGATGAACCAAAGCCTAAGATCGAAGACATACCCATTATCTCTTAATATCCAGAAGTATTCCCTGAAGAACTACCTGGTTTACCCCCAGATAGGCAAGTGGAGTTCAGGATTGACATTATTCCTGGAGCAGCACCTGTTGCAAGAGCGCCTTACAGATTGGCACCAACAGAGATGAAAGAGTTAAGAACTCAACTAGATGATTTGTTGGCAAAGGGATTTATTAGACCTAGCTCATCTCCTTGGGGAGCACCATTCCTTTTTGTGAAGAAGAAAGATGGCTCGATGCATCTATGCATCGATTATCGAGAACTTAACAAAGTTACTATTAAGAATCGGTATCCATTACCCAGGATCGACGACTTGTTCGATCAGCTTCAAGGAGCGAGTTACTTTTCCAAGATCGACTTAAGGTCAGGATATCATCAACTGAAGGTCAGGGATGAAGATGTACGCAAGACTGCATTTAGGACTCGTTATGGTCATTACGAGTTCTTAGTGATGCCTTTTGGACTCACTAACGCACCAGCTGCATTCATGGACCTCATGAACCGCGTCTGCAAGCCCTACATCGATAAATTTGTCATCGTCTTCATCGATGATATTCTTATTTACTCGAAGAGTCAAGCCGACCATGAGAAGCACCTCCATTGCATTCTGAAACTGCTTCATCGAGAAAAGCTCTACGCCAAGTTCTCTAAGTGTGAATTTTGGCTTCGTGAAGTCCAATTTCTTGGACATGTGGTTAGTGAACGCGGAATCCAAGTAGATCCCGCTAAGGTTGAAGCTGTCATGAATTGGCAAGAGCCGAAGACGCCCATAGAGATTCACAGCTTCTTGGGATTGGCAGGATATTACAGGCGTTTTATTGAAAAATTTTCAAGGATTGCTGCACCCCTAACTTCTTTGACTAGGAAGAATATTAAGTTTGACTGGGACCCAAGCAACAAGAATCCTTGATATCCTTAAGCAGAAGCTAAGCAATGCACCTGTGTTGACATTGCCTGATGGAATAGAAGAGTTTGTGGTATATTGTGATGCATCACACACCGGGATGGGATGTGTGCTTATGCAGAAAGGCAAAGTTATTGTCTATGATTCACGTCAGTTAAAGGTGCATGAAAAGAATTACACCACCCATGACTTAGAGTTGGGTGTCGTTGTATTTGCACTGAAGCTATGGAGGCACTATTTATATGGTATCAAGTGTGTGATCTTTTCTGATCACAAGAGCCTCCAGCACCTGTTTAACCAAAAGGATTTGAACATGAGGCAACGACGTTGGATGGAAACTTTGAATGATTATGACTGTGAGATAAGATACTATCCCGGCAAGGCGAATGTAGTCGTCGATGCCTTGAGTCGAAAGGAAAGAGTGAAGCCTATAAGAATCAATGCCAAGAGCATTGAGATAAAGAATAGTTTGAATGAAAGGTTGTTAGCTACGCAGAAGGAAGCTGTGCGGGAAGCTAACTATCCTGGTGAAAAGCTAGGAGTAACTGAAGAACAGTTATCCTATGGCAAAGACGGAATTCTGAGGTTGAATGGACGAATATGGGTTCCAGTTTATGGAGGACTTCGAAATGTTATCCTCCAGGAAGCCCACAGTTCTAAATACTCCGTTCATCCTGGAGCTGACAAGATGTACCAGGATCTGAAAGCAAATTTCTGGTGGATAGGCTTGAAAAAGTATATAGCTGCCTATGTAGCTAAATGTTTGACGTGTGCGCAAGTCAAAGCTGAACATCAGAAGCCGTTAGGTTTGCTTCAACAGCCTGAACTTCCCACGTGGAAGTGGGAAATGGTGACGATGGATTTCATCACCGAGTGGCCAAAGACAAAGAAAGGAAATGATACCATATGGGTGATAGTAGATACAGTGACTAAGTCAGCACATTTCCTGCCCATTAAGGAGACCTATAGCTCCGACATGTTAGCCCAATTATACGTGGATAAGATTGTATCTCTGCATGGTGTTTCGGTGTCAATTATCTTTGACAGAGATACTAGATACACATCGCATTTTTGGAAAAGTTTCCAACAATCTTTGGGCACGCGCTTCAATTTTAGTACGGCTTACCACCCTCAGACGGACGGGCAGAGTGAGCGTACAATCCAAACTTTAGAAGTCATGCTTCGTACGTGTGTGATTGACTTAGGTGGTAGTTGGGATAACCACCTGCCATTAATCGAGTTCTCCTACAACAATAGCTATCATACCAGCATTAAGGCTGCACCTTTCGAGGCCTTGTACGGTAGAAGGTGCAGAACACCCGTTTGTTGGACGGAAGTTGGAGATGTCCAACTAACAGGACCTAAAATAGTCCTGGAGACGACAGATAAGATTGTGCAGATACGCGATCGTCTCAAAGCTTCCAGGGATAGGCAGAAAAGCTACGCGGACTTAAGGCGTAAACCTCTAAAGTTTGAGGTTGGTGATAAAGTACTACTTAAAGTATCACCCTGGAAAGGGGTAATGCGATTTGGTAAGAAAGGCAAGTTAAGCCCGAGGTACATAGGACCATTTGAGATCATCGAATGTGTCGGATTTGTTGCTTACAAGTTAAACTTACCTGAAGAGCTCAGTGGTATTCATAACGTATTCCACATCTGCAATCTGAAGAAATGTCTAGCGGATGAATCACTAGTCATACCACATACAGACGTGCACATTGACGAGAGCTTAAAGTTTGTCAAAAAATCTTTGTCGATTGAGGATCGACAGGTTAAGAAGCTTCAAAGGAAGCATGTACCGATCATAAAGGTTAAATGGGATGCCCGTAGAGGTCCCGAGTACACGTGGGAGGTAGAGTCCAAAATGAAAGAAAAGTACCCTCATTTATTTCAGTAAAACTCGAAGTCGAGATTTCTTTTAAGGGGGTGAGGATGTAACACCTCGAAATTTCATGTCCAATAATGTATTGACATGTGTCATAAGATTTGAACGTGCGAAAGAATACTCTAGAGGGACTAAAATTGACAAACAAGGAAAGTATGTGAATATAAGGGTTCAAAATGTCAACAATGGATAAATATACTTTAAAATAACCCTACATGATGTTTATACCCTTAAACGAATGAATCATGGATCATACGAAGCTAATTGTGAAAGAAAGTGAGAGATTACAAACTACAGGGGTTAAATGTGTCAACATGTTTAAAGTATATCTCTGAGTGACCTTTTAGCAAACCCGAAGCTTTGTAATGATTAATTATGCTCACTAGAATGTATGATAAAAATTTCACCAAGTTTCGTTATCATATGAGAAAGTTATGATAAAATTCGTATACGGGGGGTTAAAAGCGTCAACGTTGAAATTTATGACTTTTCGGGTGATCAAAAGTTAATCAAGGACTACACAAAGATTGGGTATGTCTTGGAGCCCTTATAAATCAATTTAGAGGGCTTATAATGCAAGGAATAAAAGCAAAACAACTTTTGGAAGGACCAAGGACCAAAACTGCAATAATTGAAAACTTGTTAACCTGACACCAGGCCTCAGGCGGGGCGCGTAAGGCTTTCCAAAACCTTACGCGGGGCGCCTCAGCCTCCCAGATACAGAAAACATGGACAGGTGTCTGTCCAGCCCTTTTAACCGACTTTAAACCTTGTTTTTGCATACCATGTGCAGCCCCAACTGGTTTTTAGAGTATAGGGACAATTGTGAATGATCAGTGATCACTTATAGCCTTGCATGACATGATCTAGTGGGATTAAACCCACTATATAAAGGTCCATGTTTGCAACATTTTTTATCATTCATTCCAACTTCACTTTTGAAGACTTCTGGAGCACAAGTGCAATCCCTAAGCATCTCTGGTCGTAATTAGTACTTCGGTAAGTATCCTTAACCTCCCTTAATCATGTTTTACTTAGTTATTAGCTTAAAAGTCAAACCGTCGTAATTAAGGTTTGACTTGTCGATTAATCACTAATGGTCCAGTGATTAGTCAAACTTAAGGTAGTTATAAGTTGGTAATTATATGGGCAATAAACCCTTAAAAGGGCACCCTCTGATTCCCGCTCTAACTAGATCATTTGTCGGGTCAAAGTTGTTTATAAAAAGTCAACAGAATCTTAATTTGTGAATTAACACGTAATTAGCAATGTAGAAGACGTGTAACCTATTTTATCACTCATATAACTTGGTAATTAGTATAAGAACTGGTCTAAGCTTGTTTGATCCGACAATTTTCTGTTTAGGCTCGGTTCGGAACCGAAAGTCGCAAAACTTTGACTTCAGTTCTGAACCAATTTAGATGGGTTTAGAAATGCCTTAGAGCTTCCTTAGGACCAGGTTACATGATGGTATAACCCTCTGTGATTGGCTCGTTGATTGTCCGGTTCATTTACACTTTTCCGTTAATTGCTTAATGTTGACGATAATGCCCATTTGACCTTAAAATGATAATTTTGGAAATATGAGAGGACAATAATCTTTGTTACTGATTTATAAACACGTCCCTAAAATTTCACATCAGTTGGAGGTCTAGATTAGGAGTTATGCTCAATAGCGTAATTAGAAAGCTTTTTGTTAATTAAAACGGCGTATTTAGCATAAAGCCTGTCTAAACCCAATTTTTGACACCAAATCTTTTACCCACTGATGTAATATAATATTTTGGGATTTTTAAAGATTTTCAAGTATTTTTAAACTGATCATAACCTAAGGTTATTGCCTTGATTCAGTAAATACCGATTATACCCTTTTTGCTTATAAAATGAGTTTTGCATAACATTTAGACACCAAACTTTTGGCCACTGATTTTATATGATAAATGAAGTATTTTGAACTTGTAAACTGATCAGAAAACTCAGATTTCCTGTTACGACCCGGAAATCGCTTAAAACGGCTTTTTACGCGTATTAAACACCTAGTATGGGTTTAAAACCATTTTGTCATATAAGACTTATCACCAACTGATATAACCTGTTAAAATAAGTTGTTCTACTGATTATCTTAGACCCGAGTCTCAGAATTATAATTAACCTCTTTTATAATCTTTTAAATGACCAAAATACCCCTACGGGGCTTAATTTGAGATTAAACTCGTTTTGTGCATAATGGAAGGTATCATACTGATATCACAACATATTTAAAGCATATTAACTTAGGAAATCTGTTTGTGACTCATTCGGTTACCCGTTATGCGTTTTTCGCGTTCGGTTCGGTTTATGTAACTAGTTTGCATAAATTAGCCGAAACAGGTCGAACCTTATCATTTTAATCTCAAAATCCAGAATGTGTTTAGTTTACCCATATTATACAAGTCTCCAAGCTTGTCGGGTCTAAACCACATTCTATTCCGGTCTTCGCTTAATCGTGCGTTTGAACCGTATCTTCTTTCAAAACTAACCGGTCTAAGTTTAGGCTTATTTAAAGACCCGTTAGGATTCTAATAGGTTATTATAAACCTTCGTTCTAGAATAGGAGACCCAGTAAAAGCTACATGCACTTGCTTGTTGTGATTATTACTTGCAAAGGTAAATACTTTTAACTTATTTTCCCTTATACGGGCTTGGGGTACGGTATATAAAATACCGCTTGGTCGGGCATTGAATCTTTAATCGTATGATGGTTAATTTATTGAAATGACCCTTTGAATTTTTTTGTTGCTTAAAGCCTTTGGGGGGTTAATGACCATGTCCCGGATATCCTTGACATCATTTTACGAAATGACCACGACCTAAGCACGGGGTGTCGGCGTACACCCGTCAGTGCCTAAATAAATAATGTGGTGTGTCTATTGATTTTTAACCCGGCACGAACCGGGCTACTGAACGCATAAGAAAACATGTAATTCTTTTACAAGTTTATGTATAAATAATTATCCCAAGTTATAAAGTGTTTTGTGCCACGTGCATTCAAATCAGTTTTATTAAACCTTTCAAAATGAGTCAGTTAATTGTATTTACCAGTGTAAACTGGCGTATTTTCCCAAAAAGGTTAAGTGCAGGTACTACTCGAAATAGGCTGGTTTTCTCCTAGCATCCACAATAAGTCTCGCAAGCTTGGATGACATAAAACTATTGAACAATGTTTCCTTTTTATTTGATCCACCTGTGGATTATTTTCAACTATTTTGTGATACTTAATATTACAATTATATTCGGTTGAAATGAATCTATCTTTTGCTTCCACTGTGCATTTAAATATTGTGTTGTTTGACTATGATGATATCAACTACGTCACTATACTCCCCACCGGGCCCACCGGTAATACGTGGAAATATCAGGGTGCGACATTCCTGGATCAATGAATATGTATTCTATTTCGTAATGACCGATAATACCGGTAACGACGATGGGGCGCGTGGCGCGTGGCCCCCTGCGCACTACCGGGAAGATGACTTGTTGTTCTTGCCATGCAGGCTCGAATGGGCGCTTGCCTTTGTCTCTCGCACTGTATCTTGGTCCATTGACCATGTGTGTCTCTAGGCGCCTAACCTTCTTTTGGTTTCCTTCATCATTACGCTGAATCTGGCACGTCTCTTTGCGCACATTCTTGACCAGATGGCTTAGTTTTCCGCTCTTCTGCGCTTTCTCGATTTCAAACCTCAGACTAATGCAATCGTCAGTTAAATGACCCGTGTCTTTGTGGAAATCGCAGTAAAGATTTGGGTCTTGACCTTTTTTGTTTGACATCGGCTTGGGCGCTTTGAAGTCATGGTTCTCCGTCATGAGCAGCTCTTTGGGTGTTTTAGTGAGCGGAGTCCAGTGTTTTTCACGATTCTCGTTCTTGATGGCTTTTCGGTAACCGATCTTATCAAGTGTTTCTCGCGTGTCCTCTTTGTAGCGCTGTCGTTCTTCATAACCACCGGATTGTCCTGACTTCCATCCGGGGTTTCTGCTCTTATTGCGCTTGCCATAGTCGCGCGAATTTGCCCTTGAAAATGATCTTCGGTGTAAGAGCTTTTGGTTCCAGCCAAGGATTCTTCGGTCTGCACTACAATCTTTGCAGCCGCCATCAGTTTATCCCACTCTTTGGGCATACCGTCCTTTCCTGTGATAGTCCTGATGAGACTATCATAGTGAATGGCTTTTTTGAAGTGAGCGCGCATTAGTTGTTCGTTTACACCACCGATCTCTAAGCACTCTTTGTTGAAGCGCGTGATAAAGTCTTCTAATCCCTCGTTTTCTCTGTGCCAGATGTCTGTTACTTTAGACGTATCACGTTGATAACGTCTTTGTTGGCTGAAATGGTTTATAAATTGAGTCCTGAAGTCGACCCATGACGTGATTCTTCCAGGCGGGAGGCTGTCGAACCAGGCGCGAGCAGCCCCTGTGAAAGTCTAGATAAACAGATGGCACCACATCGGCATGGTCCATTGTCCTAAAACACCAACACTTGTGAATACTCGAACATGATCGTCTGGGTCAGTGAGACCGTTAAATTTCCCCACGGTTTGTGGTAGCTTTGCTTTCTCTAGCGGGGCTAGAGCGATGCTCCTGCTAAACTTTAGGTGCTCCGCCGCTTCTGCTGGTCTATAGACAAGACTGAAATCATGTTCTGCCTCTTCGTTGTATGCCGCGCGTTGCCTTGGTTTGTAGTACTCGTGATTTCTTTACAGGCGGTTGAAAACTGATGAGCCTTCGTCTTCTTGCCATGTGGGGTCATCCGGATCTGTGTTTTGCCATTCATCGTTGATGTTGCGCGGCCCTAGCCGGCTATGCAACGGACGTTTTTGTTGCGCGTATAACAGATGATCATAATAACTGTCAGTCTCCTCATGCGTGTCGCGCGTGACATGCACGCTCGGTCTTCTGGCAGGAGGAGGTCTGAACTGCCCTTGAACATTTTGTTGTGGCGGAGTTTGATGCGCCCCTTTTGTAGGTCCTGGGGGTGTCACTAACGAAGGTTCTGCTTGTAAGATTGCTTGCTGCGCACTTAGCGATCGATACACAACATTCAAAGTGGCCTGTTGTTTGGCATACCAAGAGGCCAGAGTTTCGCCTTCTGGCAAGCCTAACAACGCTGATACGCTTGAAGGTGCCATGTTGGACGAACCAGCGGTATTACTCATTGGGGTAGTCGTTTGATTGGTGCAATTAACACTCGCGCGAGGTCCCCCAATGTTTGTATCTTCGGCTTCTGCTATTTCTTCGATGTGGAGGGCTCGGACGTGCGAGTTGTCTTCGCCCTGGACCACATGAGAGTTAGCACCGAAACCGAAATTTGGAATACCTTGACCAGTCATGATCAAGGACTGAAAACACTCAAAAAACTCAGAAAAAAGAAGATGATATGATTGTGAAAATCGGTGGGCGCCAATGAAGAAACACATAACTAATTTTAGAGTTAATTAGTTTGGTTTATGTTCCTATCATGATGGTTAATCTTCTTTAACTTTCCTTGGCTCCGATTTGATCCAATCTTCCTGCAAAACATAACACCGTTAGCTCATGAAGAGGGGAATATGGGGGTTTCCCTCTTAACCAGGCTCCGGCGTGAGAATAAGTATCTGCTTTGAGGAAATAAGTGTGTGTTAAGAGTGAGAGTGGAGAGAATGGAATGTTTAACCTGTGCATGGAGGTCTCTATTTATAGCTGGAGAGTTGTAAGAGGAGATGGGCTGATGGGCCTTGGGCCGGAAGGCGACAAGCAGGGAATATTGTAACACCCCAAAAACGGGTTTGGTAATCAAACCGCGTTAATAGTAATGACGGGTAAAATACCGTTAGTGGTAAAAATTAACCCGGTAAATATTAGGAATTTAAATAAATGCTTTGAGAAAACAAAGTATATAAAAATGCCCGAGCTAACGGGACTTAAAATATAACGAGTTATAGCTTCCCGAACCCATTAAAAAAGGGTTTTTGTAGGATATAAATGAATCGATAATAAAATCATGATATAGATACTTGAAATCATGTTACCTACTAGTTAGTATGTAAAATTTGATTTCGTTAAGAGTTCGGATGAAATATGCCTAAGTGAGATCAATGAACCAAATGTGCATTTGAATATGTTGATAAGTCAGTCGACTTTTAAAAAGTCTAACCGACCAATGATTAGATCGAATGATAATTTTGATATGGTCAAATGATAAATTCGACATAAAACCCGTAGGATGGAATAGTCGTAAATGATTATGACTAATCTAACCGTCTTACGAATTGTGATGATGATAGTTTGACTCTAGAAAAGCTAGATGAAGACTTGGGAAAGAAGCGGGTCAAACGGATCGAGTACGCGGAAAAAGAGCATAACCGGATGCAAGGTAAGTGAAACTTACACTTTTTGTAGAATATGTGTTTGTTCTAAAAGTTTCTTATACGATTAAGATGATATTCATGATATGGCTCCGACACGACACGAAACGATACGGGTCGGAGCATATCTAATGATGAAAAAAAACCATGTTTTATGATAAAGAGGCAAAATGGTCATGAAGTGACATAAATAAAAATGGGTTTTCGAACGGCTACTTTATAAGTAAGCCTAAACGAGTAAAAAGGGGAAACGGTGATTTAGTCACGAACAAATAGGTAAAAGTTGAAATATAAAACAACACTAAGCGACATAAGTCATGTCGGGCTAAATGCGTAAGGAAAAGGGTTTAAGAGACATAGCTAAAGAGGTGAGAAATCTGAATTTAGTTATTTAATGAAATGGTAAATAGATACCATTCCAATATAAGCGCAAAGTGTTTAAATCGTTTAGACCAAACGGGTCAAATGGTAATGTAGATACCATTTGACAAATAATGACTAATAAGTGCTTGTCGAGTCTTATGCGCACAGGATAAAATGGTTATGATTTAGCGGTGCTACGAATTAGCATATTATGGACACAAGGTATTAAACGGGTTAATATGTTGATCCGAGCCAGGTACGCATATTTTGTATTGTAGTTAGAAGCGATATCGTGGTCAATTATTGGCGAAAGCCCTTCATCTCAAAATGAAGGATTAAAATTGACCAAAAAGTCATTGAGGGGTAAATAGGGAAAAACAACCTTTAAGAGTTGTTTAGAAATAAGCGTTTTGATTAATTGAATCCTTGGGATATGTATAAAATGGAGATAGGGTGTAAGCTAAAAGAAGCGTGATTTAAGCTTAAAAGTGTTAAATACCCCGTAACGGGTCAAAATGAGTAGATATGCAAAACGGGTTAAGATTTGCATAAGAACCTGTAAATTGAACCTTGAATATTAGTAAACTAATATAATGTGATTTGCATGACATTTTTAAGGTAATTAACAAGTTTGTTTGATTAAATCGTAAACAGGTCAAAAGTGTTGAAAAGGGATTTCAAGCCGAGAGCTTGAAATCTGAATTTTTGAAATAGTTTAATATCAGGTATTGACTCCATGAGATGGAGAATTAAATTACGAACGCGTAGGAAAAAAAATCGTGCAAAACGGATTAGTAGAATGAAAGTTATGGCATTTTGAAGTTAGATTTTTGGTTAAAACTAGAGTTGGGCATCTGCAGCAGCAAACAAGCAACTTTCTGTCAAAAAGGGGGCTAGGTGTAGCGCGACCCCCCCCCTAGGTGTAGCGTGACGCCCCCTCCAAATTCTGAATTTGTTTAATTTTTGTTGTTTTCACTCATGAAGCTTGTTATACTCATTCTAACATTACCAAAGCTAACTTTTATGTTGGTTTTGGTCATAGGTGAATGTCAAGGGATTCCCGGATGAAGATCAAGCTCAACGAAGAACCGAACACACGAGATTAAAACTTCCGCACGGCATTACGTCGTAACTTTTAAACGACAATTGCAATTACATTATGTTGTACTATTTTTAAATTGTAAAAGTTTTAGTAAACCCATATTTTATATGTATGTGTATTTGTAAGTACACATTTAATTGTCGTTATTAGTACTAAAACCCTTTTATAATAGTAAGGGTGTTACATACGTGAAATCCGTATTTATACGAAACTTATCTAAATTATTTTATAATTGAGTACGGGTGTTACAAATATCCTCTATGTCTCAATGGTGTCGACCGTTAGTGTCTTCTAGAAGATCCCAGGAGCTGGCGCGGCATAATTGGAGCCATGTGTCCCTGTTGTCGGCCTTGTTGTCCCTCTGCCATCAGCAGGTAAGTGGAGATCATGGGGCATGTGTCGCCGCCCCCTGATTGGTGCCACGTAGGCGTCCTTGTGTACTCTCTGTCTCCTGTACGTCAGATGATCGTGGAGCACGATGGAGCAGAGCCTGGAGGATGCTGATTGGCTTAATCTTCTGCCACTTGTACCTTCTGTACTTTCTGAAGTGGCCTCGCGCCCTAACTCCTGCACGACCCTTGCTGGGCACGTTATTAGTCTGCGCATGGTTGTGGGGGCTGAGGCTCTTATTCAAAACACTGAGTGTGAAAAGTGAAGTAATCACTTGTTTGAACCTCGCGCGAGGTCATGGTTGTCTGAGCATCTCGCGCGGGTCTGAAGATTGATCGACTTTGTGAATAAGGAGTATGGTTTAGAGCGCGACCTGAAAAAGGTTTGCGTGGCTTTTTGGGACCATACCCCTTCAGAAAGTGAAACCAGAGGGACTAAAATCGTAATTTTTAAACTAATGGACTGAAATAGTGATTTTTGACAAACCACAGGGACGAAAACAATAATTAACTGTAATGTTTTCTTTCTTTGGAGTTAGACCATTAAAATATATTATGTGTCTCGTATAATAATCATTATTGTTCTAAATGGAAGACATTTTAAAATAGAGTTTTGAGTACTCTACGGTTGCTGAGTTAGGCCCAAATCAACAATTTCACATGTATAACATACACATCGAATTCTAAGACCTTCGTGCACGCTTCACTTAGAGCATAGGGAGTTATCTTGTTTTCCCATGTTTCTTCGTTTATCACATCACATCAACACCATCTCAACATTCTTTCTGTTTAACCCATTTTCCTCATTGTTCCCACCCACTTTTCCCATCTATATTTATTTTGGAAACTCACCTTATACAAGAAAAGCACAGAAAACTTTGTGTTACACTATCTAAACAAGTGTATTTTTTATAAAAAAAAAAAAAACAATCATGGAACGTAATATACATTAATATGCATATTCCAAACGTTTTTAGCCCAAAAAGACCAAAAAAGCGCCGGAGGGATTTTTTTTAAATAAATAAATAAATTTCTTATGTAACAGTAACATATGAAACATATGAAATTTTGGTTTTTTTTTTGTTAAATATCCACTCAACACTTTTTTGACTTTTTTTTTGCTAAAAAACTTTTTTACGATCCACAAAATTTTCATAAAAAATACGCTGTAAAAACCTATAAATAGTTCATTTTTACATGTAAAATTTTAATTTTTACCTAATTTTTCGGAGTTTTTGCATATTAACACATGTAGAAACCTTTTTATATGGTTAAAAAAAAAGAGTAAACTGCCATTTTGGTCCCTGTGGTTTGGCTAGTTTTGCCACTTTAGTCCAAATCTCAAACTTATTACATCTGGGTCCCTATGGTTTGCATTTTGTTGCCATTTTGGTCCAAAATCCAAAAACCCCATATTTTGACTGTTGAATGCTGATTCGTTTGTCCTTTTGTGCAGGGGCAAAATCGTCCATCTTAAACATTAATATATATATAAATAAAATTATAATAAAATCCCCAAAACCCCCCATAATCTCTGCAACTCTCTCTCTCTCTCTCTAAACACACCTCTGATTCTCTCTCTTCTCTCTCTCTCTCTCTATAACACCACCGCCACAACAATTGCCGGTGATGATTCCGGTACAGCCGGCGGTGTTGCATCGGAGAAGTAGCCACCACTGTCACCATCGTCTCCATCTCCGTCTCAGCCATCTCCCCCACCATCTACGCATCCTACATGTTTCATTTCAAGTGGAACCTGCTTCGATTGACTTTTGTTTCTTTAGATCCAGTTATTAGGGCTTGAATGTGGCCAGTATAGAAGCTTCACAGTCTGATCGATGAAGGATTTTTGATAAAATCCCAGGAATTTTATTAGGGCTTGAATGTGGCGATTGGCTTTTGTTTCATTAGATTCCGCTTGAAAACCGTTTAATTTTACTCACCCTTCATGATTTCAGACTCGCCGGAATGATTCCGTCGGAGTTACCTAGGTAATTGTTCATTTTTTAATTCGGTGGTGGCGATGGGGATAGGTAGTGACAGGGGGTGGTGAAAGTGACGGTGGGGGTCATGGCGGTGGAGGTGGAGGTTGTGGTGGTTGAATGAGACGGTGGAGGTAGTGGTTGTGGGTTGAAGATGAATGAGATGAGGAAAAGGAATTTGGGGAAAGATCTGGATTTAGGATTATGAATATGTAATAGGAATTTGTGTTTTAACTTTGCTACAGAGATTAGATCGTGATGTCCGTCCGGGAAGGAAAGCGAAGGCAGTTCAGTTATATAGGTATGGAATATTGGAATCTGGGTTTTAATGATGTTCTTGATCTGGGTTTTATTGCAAATATGATATTTGATGATGTTCTTGATCTGGGTTTTGATGATGTTCTGATGATGTCTGGGTTTTGATGATGTTCTTGTCTGGGTTTTGACGATGTTCTTGATCTGGGTTTTGATGATGATGTTTGGAGTGGCGGTGGTGGTGGTGCTATAGAGAGAGAGAAGAGAGAGAGAGGGAGGAGGTGGTGGTGGTGCTATGGAGAGAGAGAGAAAAGAGATGATTATTTTAATCTGGGTTTTATTGAAAAAAATGAAATTTAAAAAATGACCAAAATGCCCCTGCACTAAAGGACAAAATAATCAGCATTCAACAGTCAAAATATGGGTTTTTTTGGATTTTGGACTAAAATGGCAACAAAATGCAAACCACAGGGACCCAGATGTAATAAGTTTGAGATTTGGACTAAAGTGGCAAAACTGGTCAAACCACAGGGACCAAAATGGCAGTTTACTCTAAAAAAAAGTTTAAAAACAGTTAAAAAATTGTTAAAAACATTTTTTTATTTGAATGGTTTCTACATATGTTTATATGAAAAGGCTCCGATGAAATTACGTATGAATATATTTTTAATTATTTTCTACATGTAAAATTAGTGGTTCCCTGATTTCTCACTTTTTCAATGTTCCCCATTAAACCCAACCATATGTGTGTGTGTGTGTGTTTGTGTGTAGTATAAAATGAAAACTCATTTGAGTTGAAACCATGAAAACCCTATGTAATAAATCATTTTCAATGAAAATTTTAGGGCATATAATTAATTTTTAACGTGTAAATGGTGTGTAACAACAAGTTTTACTGGATAACACATATGTTATATTCTTGTTACGAATTTTTTATTTAGTTTTTTAAATATCCACCCAACGTTTTTTTTTTTATTTTTTTTAGCTCAAAACGCTCAAAAACATGTATATTTATATTTATAAAAAAGGGTTTGTGACATAGGGTTTTTACGGTTTTCTCAACTCAACAAAGTGCGAAAATCTGTTTTGAACTTTTATATATAAAATCCAAGATTTTCTAGAAAACCCTCTATTTGTAGCATGTAGATAAAAAAAGGGCTTGGTTATTCACACATCCCTCTTGGTTATTTGCACATCCCTTGAACCCTATAGGAAGCGTATAGGGCAATACGGTTCCTCTAGGTCCAAGCGTATTGAGCAATACACTTCCTATATGTGAAGTACAAACTTTTCAGGAGTTGGTCAGCTAATGATTAGGGGACGAGAGGAAGCGTATAGGGCAATACGGTTCCTCTGGGTCCAAGCGTATTAAGCAATACACTTCCTATATGTGTACCAAACTTTACAAAAGATGGTCAGCTAAAAGGAAGTGTATAGGGCCATACGCTCCCTTAATGATTTTTTTTTTCAAAAGACAAGTGGAATCATATAGGGCCATATGTTCCCTATGCATTCCCTGAAGGAATTTTTTTTTTGCAAGAACAGCATATTGTTATTAATATCTTTTTGAACTTTATTTTTTTAAACATTAATTAAGTGGTTTTTTTGTTATAAAATGATGTTAGTTTTTTTGTTATAAATTTTATAAAAGACGTAGTGAAATTAAGCAATCCAAACAAATTAAACATATCCTCTGTAAAAAAAAATTCAAACAAAATACTCATTACATAACATTAAAATTGTTCGTAGAAAAAGAAATAAAACAAAATAACATACCTGCATGGAAAGGTCGGACAGAGGAAAGAGCGGCATGGTCTGGCCGGATTGAGGAAAATGTAGCAAGGAAAGGTCGGGCTGAGTATAGGACGGGTCGTAAGGCTATAAGAATTTAAACAAAATACCCATTACATAGCATTAAATTGCTCGTAGATAAATGAAATAAAAATAAGATAATATACATGCGTGGACAGGAGGGCTGGGTAAAGGATGTCATGGACGGGTCGGGCTGCTGCGTAAAGAACGGGCCCTGGTCCGGATAAACTCGTGGTGGTGGACGGGGTGGAACCGATATACCCATGTACTTATACATTTCACCCATGCCAGTCATCAGCCACCCTATGTCATCATGCATCTGATCCATCTGGCGACCGTGGGATGTTATCTCCTGACCATGCAGGCTGGACCTCAACATCATCATGCCCGCCATCCTGCTCAGCCATCTGAGGCAACTGAACCTCCTCGGCCTCCAAACGCGGGTGATGTACCAACGGCTGCCATGCCCAAACCTGACGGTTCGTCCCGACAAACCTATAACCAACATTAGGAATGTTTGCCGCCACTTTCATCCCTGTCATCGACCTCATGTCCAAATATTTGCAGGGAGCCGGCGGTGGATACCTATCCTCGACCCAACCAAAGTACCGACTAACACTCTGGGCTATCCGGCCGATAAACGATCCTCCATATATACTACCACGACGCTACTTTTTCCAACGTGTGACAAAATAATCCACCAGGCAGAGATGGAGGGCACACGGTCGACCAGTAAATAAACAATAGAGATAGAAAAGATCGGCCTTCGTTACGTGCTCGCAACTCTTGCCACGGGCCGCAATGCCCGTGCTAAAGCAACGATGCAAGTAACGAACTAACGGGTCACGAATCTCCGAGGATCGGACCTCCTCCGCCTTGGTGTATGGACTTTCACCGATGGTGGGCCACCAGGCAATCAACTCATCCTCGGGCATACGATCGATAGCCGTGGTATACACGTCCTGAACCAACTCCTCATCTGTGTAAAAACCGGTGGCGACAGCAAATTGACGAAGCGACATCTCAAATACCTCGGCGAACAGACGGAATGTGATCTCGGGTGATGGGGCCGGCAAGTTCGGATCATCAAAATCCGAGTTCGGCCGGTCATCCGGTCGAGGTCTATAGCGGAATGTGGAGAGAAACTCCACCATCAACGGCCGATAAGATGGTGCGGCTCCTATTCGAAATAAACGATCCCAGAGGCTATCATGCCCGATAACCTGTCGAACAGTGTCCGCCACCCCACATGTCTCTAACGAATCCCAATGTATCCCTCTCATGCACCCCACCTTCATCTCCCTAAGTTTATTGAACCGTTTCGCTTCATACTGATCGAAGTGTCGCGCTCCGGTCAAAGATAATATTTATTTACCCAAATTACCCTTAACAAATAGCTAGTGGTAGTATGGGGTCGAACCACGAAGAGTATGTGGTTTGCGAATGGATTCGATTGAATTATGAAAAGATGTCACACTTATGAAGATTGCTAAGATATATATTTTTGTATTTTTGTTTAATTGAAAGATGTGAATTAGAATTACTAAAATGATTGAATGGATTAACAACTAGTGTTTAACAAATTGCAAGAATTAAAATTGATTGATTGAACAAAAACAAGAAAACAAGGTTCACACCCGGTTTCAACTAATGCAAGACTTAGGGTTACTATGTATTTTAATTAGCTTTACTTGAAATAGTTCATTAACGGGTCGCAGTCACAAAGCTTAGGTGTCAATCGCTATCAACGTCATAAACAATGGACCATGATACACTTCGTTACTTTGGACTAGCAAATCCTACCAAAAGACAAGGCATAAATACGTGTATTTATTTCACAAAGTCAAATTTAATCATTCACTCGACGGTTTGTAAATTCAATACCAACGTAGGACAATTGTCTAAGATTCAAATGCACTTCAAGTTGTCACAAAACAATTATCAAAACATAATAAACCCTAAATCTTACAAAAGTCTACACCGGGGTGAAACCTCCAAGAAATTAGCCGCGCATGATCGAAAGAGCTTGATCACCGGATATTGAGAGCTCGAAGTTGAACATCCTGAAGCCTTGCAGGTGATGGATGATGAGGTTTAGGGTTTGGGTAGGTAATGATGATGAACGGATGAATCGATGGATGGAGCTAGGGTTTGGAATCAAGAATGTGATGTTGATGCAATTCTTGATTCGGGTTGTAGAGATGAAGATAGGTAGATTGGTGGATGATAGGTGATGAGATTAGGCTCCAAGATGATATTCAAAACTCTAAAGCCAGTGTAACCCCCGAATTGGTTGGTGGGAGCCCTTTTTTATTCGTCAAACAAGCAAGAAAAGTCAACAGAACGCGACAGCAACATTTAGGAGCCGTCGCCGACGGCATGATGCCCCGTCGGCGACGGTGCTTGTTTCTCTGATTTTGGCCGACGGCCTATTTAGCTGTCTACGACAGATTTGGGCGACGGGAGTTTACACCAGCCGTCGGCGACGGCCCATATGGGCGTCGGCGACGATGCCCCCAAATGTGATTCTTCATTTTTTCGCTTCCTTGCTCCCGGTTGACCCGTTTCGCGTCCCGGTGGTCCAATTTTCACTCCGGTGACTCGTAAAGCTCCCGAAAAGCTCCTTAAAATCTGCTAGACCTGCAAAACAAGTATCTAATCAACAGTAGGCTATTCGAGATTAAAGCTTGCGTAAAAACATCAAATTAAACAATTACAGGCACCGGTTTTCGACCACGTATCACATACGTTTGGGAAGGGTATATCATATATGGATGTCGTGAACATTCGTCACCTGCCCGTGGATCGAAATCTCCTGCGCCATCCATCTCATCATCTGACGCCATATCTGCAAATTTAAAATGAAAAGAATTTAAGTTATACAAATAATGTATAAACCTTTTTTTGACACATTTTTATAAAAAGGGTTTAGATTTGGGGACCAGGGGAACCATATTGCCCCATACGCTTCCTATACATTGGCTCTAGGGGAACCATATTGCCCCATACGCTTCCTATACTTTGGGTCTAGGGGAACCATATTGCCCCATACGCTTCCTATTATACCAATAGGAATCGTATTGCCCAATACGCTTCCTATTGATTTAATGCGTTCACCAACCCAAGCCCTATGGGAAGTGTATTGCCCTATACGCTTCCTATTAAACTTATGGGAATCGTATTGGGCAATACGCTTCCTATTGGGTCAATATTGTACCAATAGGAACCGTATTGCCCAATACGCTTCCTATTGGTGTCGCATTTAATGCTTCAAACCCTATGAGAAGCGTATTGGCCTATATGGTTTCTATTGAGGGATGTACAAAAATTTTAGGGGATGTGTAGATACCATCACCCTAAAAAAAAGTCTTATACAACCCTCTAATAAAGAAATTTTGGTTTTCTCAGTGTCTGCAAAATTATAATTTTATTTTCACAACGATGGAACAAAAGTTATATGTTGTTTATATAGCCTTACATAACAAACTGACTCACTCTAATGACTCACTACGATACTAATTAGTAGATTATCACCTTCTAAGGCTATGAGGTGTGGGGGCTCCATGGGGCTCCATCCCCGCCACGTCACCATCCATCACCACACCCTCCAAGTGAAGAGGGGGGCGCCATTGATGGAGCTCCATCATGGTAACCATGTATAGCGCCCATGGCTTGGATATGAACCAATCAAATGTTTTTTTTTTTTTTTTTGTTTTTTTTTTTTGTTTAATAGGGGCTCCATCCACACCATGTAAATTAAAGAGGGGCTCCATAGGTGAGGTGGATCCTATGTGGACTTGATAAAGCCCCATGGGGCTCTATCCACACCTCATAGCCTAAGGGGGAGGGGGTGGTCACCAGTGACCATTTTTCCATCACTCACAATATCCAATCATGTTCCGCCATGGCAGCAACCATTTTTTCATCACTCACAACCTTTTTTAGTGGGGGTGGTCATCACTCACCACCACACCCAACAATTTCCCCCCAACCAACAATTACACTCACAAAAAAAACCATCACGCGTTGTAAAAATAACGAAAATGAATTTCGTGGAAAATATAACGCGTTATACTATTAGGTGGGGGTGGGAATATGGAAGTTCAACGCGTGATAGAATGTTCCGTGATAAAAATAACGGGAGTGCCCCGTGTGCTCTAATGGACTCCTTTTAAATATCCACCCGAAGTTCTTTTTTTTTTTTTAAGAAAACTGAGAGTACAAAATAAGCTACTGCTTGCTTCTACCCTTTTTCTCGCAGCAACCTTCCAACGTACTTCACCTCATAACTAGGTCAATCTTGACTCCTTCTAAATCACATTAACCAACCAATGTGAATAACCCATTTTCTGACCCGTACCCATGACCCGTAATCGACCCAACACATCAAAATTAACCCAACACACATTTATTCACACTTCAAAAGTTTTTAACATCGATGAAGAAACTTTTAGAAATATAGGATGTTTACAGAAATAAAATAAAATAAAAAGTGCTCGATTCTAAGTTCTAACTTATATGTTTTAGTTATCAAACATGTTTAATATTAAATGGTATCGGAATTGGTACTTGCATCGCGAATGTGGGGATGATGTTATTTTAGAGCTCGAAAATCACTATGTGCATACCTCAGATAACAGTTGGGAGTTAATATTGCTGCAGCTATTGCACCACTACAACAACGTTTAATCTCTCCAGATACATGAAGTATACATTTAGTACAATCTTTATGTACTATATCATCAGTACATTGCATAACCATGTACACTATTTGATTTTTATTATAAACTTGAGTCCCATAAGCGTATCCCGTTGCTTGCTCCTTGTATAATCCTAGCAATAACCTATCTACCAAACCAGACAGGGTATTCTGTAGCCCAACAACATCCTTAGTTTTTGTGTCACTAACTTCATTGGCAACAAACCAAACATCGTAATTATTTACAACATGTTCCCCGTATTTCACCATACATTTCATCCTCCATGCCGCAGCTCCCTTTTGGTTTGGACACTTCTGTAGAAGCAGTGGGATTGTTTTGTCTACGCAAGACTTGCAATCTTGGGGATTTAAATAGCCCGCACAAAGTGCTACAGCGGTAACTTCATTTGGTTTAACGCCAACGGATTTAGAGGTTAAAGCAGGTAGGCTCTTGAGAGCCGACACGAGGTTTGTTTTGTAGAGGCTGTTGGGTAGATAAGTGCCGGAGTCTTTCTTGCATCGGAAGATTTCGCTATAGATTGGTTCAGCCATGGTGAAGTTAGCAACATTTTGTAGAAGAAGCAAAAGTAAAATGATGGTTTTCATTTTCATTTGTTTCTTCTTCGTATTTGTGGAAGGTTGTGTTTTTATAAGCCAAAAGTGAATGTTGTAAAATGAAACGTGATTTTAAAGTAGAGTTGTACACAATCTGATCAGTTAATTAAAGTATTATTGTTGAATGTAAGTAGTAAAGTACCTCAAAATACTACTACCTTATAATAGAGTTTGAATTGTGTATAGTTGTAAAATAGAGTTTGAATTGTGTAGAGTTGTAGTACCATCAACCAAGTTAAACCATAAAAATGATAACAAATAGTGAATAATTAAATTGAGGATCTTAATTTGATTACATTTCTTTATAATTCCACTATAAATATTATGAAAATTCAACTTTCAGTAGTAATTTTGTTACAAAAATGAACATTCGCTCTTGTTGTTTAAAGAGAACTTTTTATTCCTTGTACCGTCATATTAAATTGCATTTATATCTATTAATACACAAATATTAGTTATAAATAGATATATTCCACCTCTGCTTTTCAAGTTTTAATGTTTCGAGTTAATTACTGTTTTCGTCCCTGTGCTTTTCCATCCATTAGTTTAAAAATTGCGATTTCAGTCCCTGTGGTTTCACTTTCGTAACCATCTCAGTCCCTGTGGTTTCACTTTTATTCTTTTAAGTACAAGGACTGAAATGGTTATGAGGTGGACTGAAATGGTTACGAAAGTTAAGAAACACGTAACTAATTTTAGAGTTAATTAGTTTGGTTTATGTTCCTATCATGATGGTTAATCTTCTTTAACTTTCCTGAGCTCCGATTTGATCCAATCTTCCTGCAAAACAGAACACCGTTAGCTCATTAAGAGGGAAATATGGGGGTTTCCCTCTTAACCAGGCTCCGGCGTGAGAATAAGTATCTGCTTTGAGGAAATAAGTGTGTGTTAAGAGTGAGAGTGGAGAGAATGGAATGTTTAACCTGTGCATGGAGGTGTCTATTTATAGCCGGAGAGGTGTAAGAGTAGATGGGCTGATGGGCCTTGGGCTGGAAGGCGACAAGCAGGGAATATCATCTATGTCTCACTAGTGTGGACCGTTAGTGTCTTCTAGAAGATCCCAGGAGCTGGCGCGGCATAATTGGAGACACGTGTCCCTGTTGTCGGCCTTGTTGTCCCTCTGCCATCAGCAGGTAAGTGGAGATCATGGGGCAGGTGTCGCCGCCCCCTGATTGGTGCCACGTAGGCGTCTTTGTGTACTCTCTGTCTCCTGTACGTCAGATGATCATGGAGCACGATGGAGCAGAGCCTGGAGGATGCTGATTGGCTTAATCTTCTGCCACTTGTACCTTCTGTACTTTCTGAAGTGGCCTCGCGCCCTAACTCCTGCACGACCCTTGTTGGGCACGTTATTAGTCTGCGCATGGTTGTAAGGGCTGAGGCTCTTATTTAAAACACTGAGTGTGAAAAGTGAAGTAATCTCTTGTTTGAACCTCGAGTGAGGTCATGGTTGTCTGAGCATCTCGCGCGAGTCTGAAGATTGATCGGCTTTCTGAATAAGGAGTATGGTCTAGAGCGCGACCTGAAAAAGGTTTGCGCGGCTTTTTGGGACCATACCCCTTCAAGTCCCCCCAGTCCAGTGCTGCACCATGCGCGAAGCAAGTGGTTGGAGCTCTGGACTTAGAAAAAAGGAAGTGTTAGGTTAGACAAAATACTTGCTAAGCCGTGGTAGATGGCGCGCGTATGTAAGTGGTTATCAGTTACTACGGCGCGACTACTAGGACGGTTTGATAGTAGTTGTTTTTTTAATTCTGTTGCGCGCATCATGGGTAATCATGCATGCGGCACAACCTTGTTAGCTCGATTCTAGTAGGGGGCGCGCGTGTAAGCGTTTGGCAGTTAATACGGCGCAACTACCAGGTTTATCTGCTGATAATTCTCTGCTTTTGAGTATAAGCGCGCAGGTTCATTGAATGAGTATGAATGTTGCGTGGTCTAGGTAACTTCTGCATGAAGCTTGTAGTAACTTTGAGCGGGAAAAACCTCGAATTTTGAATTCTGACAGGTTGGTGCAAAATGTCGTTGATGGCGACGTTTGAGTTGACTGCTGACACAGCCATCATCTTGTTGTCACTGACGGTTCGCCTTTTGTCAGGCGATTGAGAACCACGCGCGCGTGAGAACCGTCACCCCGAGAAACCCGCCTTACGTGGCATCTGTTGATTGGTGATGCGCGCGGTGAATCCGGCACGTTTACCCATCGCATTAAATGCGATGGGTATATATAGTCGATGAGATGAGAGAAGAGATTTGCATGATCTCTTATCTGTTCTACTTTCTCTCTCAGTTATTCAAACTTCCTTCAAATCTTCAAAGGTTGTAGTAGCAGATCTTCAAATTTCCCAGAAGTTTAAAAATACTCAAGTTCTCGTTTGCTGTATATTCATGGCTGAAGAAGAATCTCATCATGAAGAAGGTCCCCTCCCCGTCCCCAAGTGGGATCAGGGGTTATTTGAACAGATTACGAGAGGATTCCGGTTTCCACCGGAGTGGGATGCACGATATCCCGGTCAGAATCAAACGGCCGCTGACGCGCCTCCGGGCTATATTACCCTCTTTGAAGACTTCTTCTTACAGGGTAACTTCCGGTTGCCGGCAACGGGCTTCATGGCTCATATTCTTCATTATTATGGGTTTCATCTCTCTCAAATGAGTCCACCCGGTATGGTGAGGGTGAGACATTTCGAGTTTTTGTGCCGTTCCCATGACATAGAGCCTACAGTAGAGAGATTTAGGGTATTATACCAGCTAATTAGGAATAAGGGGTTTTATTCTTTTGGCAATCGGGGTTATGCCAAGAAGATTCTTCTCAACCCTCCCAAGAGTTTCCATGACTGGAAGCAAAAGTTTTTCTTCATTAGAGAGGAGGTTATCCCTATTGCAATGATCTTCCATGCGCCGGATGTGATCGATAAGGAGGAGCTGGCGATTCCAAAGAAGGAAGACTGGTACGTGAAGCTCACTGCCACACCTAACCGACTTTTTGGTGAAAATGTTCTGGTAGCAGCGCAGATGAGTGACCAATGGCCGGAAGATAGCACTGAAGTGCCCGTGTTGAAGTTTCAAGATAGAGGTTAGTTACTTCTTTGATTATTTACTCTTTTTGTACTTTATTTGCGCTTAAATGTCGATTTTG
This sequence comes from Helianthus tuberosus, assembly GCA_030545235.1. Classification (NCBI taxonomy): domain Eukaryota; kingdom Viridiplantae; phylum Streptophyta; class Magnoliopsida; order Asterales; family Asteraceae; genus Helianthus; species Helianthus tuberosus. The sequence goes on along the minus strand of CM060438.1, from coordinate 28,753,918 downwards.
AATGTAGAGGCGCGCCTTTATCAAGTTGTTTTCCCCACATTCGGTGGATCCAAGGGCGTGCGCCCGCTGGAACCAGGGGAGCAGTATTGGTATGAGAGGATCAAAGGTCATTTTCTATAACCCCCTGCTGGAGCTTTTGCCAATCCACCCACCGCAACCGAAGGTACGCATATACCTAACCCCAGGCCCTTGCGAGCTGTAACTTCTGTTTGGAAAGAGATTCTTTATCTTTCCAGCGAGGAGTGTGTAGGGTCTTCAAATGGGGAGCTAAGTTTCTAGTCTAACATCTTTCCAGGTGTGTTGCGCGACCTTTGGATTGACCCAGAGGAGAAGAAGAAAAAGCCGAATAAGAAGAAAGTTATTACCATTGATGCTAAAGTGACCAGCAAGAAAGGTAGGAGTAGCCGTGCGACTACCGGTGCTTCTGATAAAGGTACTCTACGACTTCGTTAGAGTAACTTGGAGGATTATGTTATTGCCAGTGACTCACTTGAGGGTTTGTCGCGTATAGGCGAGAAGAAGACCTGCGTCGCTGGTTCAAAGAGCGCGGGTTCACGGAACCCAGATGCTGGTGCTACCCCTTCTTCCATCGTGCTGGATGAAAAGGAAGAGGAGGAAGAACCTGCTGTCAAGTTGATAAGCAGAAAAAGAAGTAGAGAAGAGACTACTGCGGGCGCGCCGGTGACGCATAAGACTGGGGAGGTCCCAGTAATAGGCAAACAGAGCAGTTTGCGCTCTCTCTATAAATTATCTCCAGGTTAGTTGTGCTTCCTTCATGTTCCTTGATGAAATTTCTTTTGAACACTTGGTTTCAGCAGAGGCCAAGAAGAAGACCCCCGAGAAAAAGGGTGTTGAGTTTAAAGACCCCCAAGAGACGGCGCAGAAGAGAACCAGGGTTGTGATCAAGCCCTTTAAGCCTGCTGGGTTGGAGGCTGAGAAGGAGATAAAGAAGGCTACAGAGAAGCCTGTTGAGAAGGAAAAAGAGAGTGAGAAAAAGAAAGCTGCTGAAAAACCTGAGGGAGATAAGTCCAAGGAGACTGGGGCCACTGCTACTATTGCCCATGAGAAGGCGCAGGGTTCGGAGGTCGTCCATATTACGGGGCTTGACTAGCCCCTTCATGAGAAAGAGAATGAAACTACCCAAGGGAAGGGACATGCGGTTGTTGAGCCAACCAAGTCTGTGCAGGTTGATGCCCCCACCCAAACTGTTCAAGTCACTTCTGCTGGGGGATCAGCTACTGCTGTAGCTGGTGCTGGAGGATCCATGCCGCAAACTCCAGTCGGTCCTAAGGATAGGCGACATCTACTATAAAACTTACACCGAGGAGGCTCGCGGTGATGCTCCCCACCGAGCTCCATGGGGTTTAAAGCAGAAAGATACCTTCCTCGAGTTCGCTGCTTGCCGTGATTGGTTTTTAAATTCCTTCCCTCCCGGCGAAGTTAACCGACAGAAAGCTCGAACCCATGACGGGTTATATCAGGCTTACGTTGTTGGGGATGCCAACACCCGCGCTGCTAACCATCAAATTGTGCGCGAGTGGCGCACAATGGTTAGAGAGCGGGGTGATTGGGAAAAATACCGTGACCGTTTGTTGAGGCAAGCTAAGGATTTTGAGAAGCTTAACGCTGCATTTGCTGAAGAGAAAACCAAGTTCGAATCAGAGAAGAAATCTGAAGAGTGGGGCCGCGAGGGCTTGAGGAGCAAATTGCAAGCTGCTGAAGATCTTTTTTCAAAAGAGCGCGCAGAGTAGAAAAAGATATGTGAAAAAGATAACCAGCGCATATATGCAGCTCGCAACAAGATTACCGACCTTGAGGCCCAAAATTCCATATTGACGAAGAAGGTTGAGGATCTTAAAGCTGATAAAGAGCGCGCTGAGATTCCACCAACTTCAGCCCTTTCTTCTTTGTTGTTTTTTACTTGTCGAAATATTACTTTAAATCGCTATCTCATCCTTCGCAGGCTGAGTTTAAGGCGCAGGTGACCAGTAAGGATAAGGACCTAGCGGCCAAGGACGTGGAAATTGCAGAGTTGAAACGTCGTTTGCATGAGCAAACCGACAAAAATGAGTCCTTAGAAATTGTCCTTGAGGCTGAGAAAGTAAAGGCTGCTACTGCTGAGGAGGCCAAACAGAAGGCTGAAGAAGCGCGAGATATCAGTACCTCTGCTCTCATCGTAGCACAGTACAATTAATCTGAAGCCCAAGGCATCGTTGATACGCTGGTCTCCGAGGCTGAGTGGATGCGCGGTAGAGGTGTGGTCCTGGTAAGGCTCTCCTCTTTTTTAGGTTAGGCTTTGTTTTTGTTGTCTTGGTTCTTATCTGTTGACTCTTTTTTTTTGTAGATGGCTAACTCCATCCTAAATGCTTCTGAGCTGGATGCGGCTGTTGCCGCTCTCATAGATGCCTCACGCGTGGTTAGTCATCGCGGAGGTTATCTGGAGTGTGCGCAACATGTTGAAGAGGCATTAGGATAGGAGTTTAATGTCAGTCATTGCTCAGTGACCGATGAGGCTGATGCTGCATTAGCCCACGCTGAAAAGGTCTATGACCATTTATCACTGCCTGTGATGGATTTGGTCGCAGAGGCGCTGAAGAATGATGACTGGTGCCAACGGCTAAAGACTATTCTAGACCCTCCACAGACTGTGGAATTATCTGATGAAGAAGACCCAGCCGGTGGTGATGGCGATGGCGATGGAGATGATGACGATGATGGTGATAGTTATGAGTAGATAGTGCTGATAGGCTATGCCTTCTAATTTTCTTTTTATATGTAAGTTATCGCGCAGCCGCGCTTGGTGATGGTTATGTAATTATCGCGTTGTTGCGCTTTTTGGAATGTGACATCAATGCATCTTTTCTTATGTCAAGTTACAATTATTGCATTGTTTCTAGAAACTTTGGTTAAGTTAGCGCGAATAAATGTAAGTGTGGCTCGCATATGAGTGTAACTGCCCGGTCTCGCGCTATGATCGCAGAGGACCTTGGAGGCATGACTCTAGAGCTCGTAATTTACTGAAGTGTTTTCGTGCTAATCAGAAGTTTAACATGCATTTGTAACGTAGAAGTCATGATGCTAAAAACAAAAGGCATAGGCAATGCTTTCATTAAGTAGCTTTGAAACAGGTGCAGGGCCAATCATACATAATCACAGTAGAGGGACGTAAAGCCAACATAAATAATTAAAACGGCGAGTGGCCAACATAAGTAGATAAAAGTGCATGGCCAAGGGTGTTCACATGTAGCATTTGCGTAATTGTTGCGCGTTCCATGTGCGCGGGATAATGTGTCCATCCAGGGTACGCAGCTTGTATGCCCCTTTCCCTAGTACCTCATGTATTAAGTATGGGCCCTCCCATTTTGGTGCTAGTTTTCCGGATCGTTCGGCATTTGAAGCCTCATTGTCTCTGAAAACGTATTCGCCTGGATTGTATGTACAAATGCGCACTCTGACATTGTAGTACCTCTCCAACTGTGTCTTGTACTTGGCCTCTTTGATTCACGCTATTTCACGCCTCTCTTCGAGTAGGTCCAAGTCTAGACGGTGCTCCGCCTCGTAATCAATTTTGTTGACCGCTGTCAAGCGCGGCGAGGGGAGGCCAATTTCAGCTGGGATAACCGCCTCTGAGCCGCAGACCTGGCTAAAGGGGGTTTCACCAGTGCTTGTTTTCGGCATGGTTCGATGAGCCCCACAGGATGCTCTAGAGCTCATCTACCCAGCCTCTTCTCTTGGTGCCCAGGCGGGCCTTTATCCATTCGACTATACTTTTTTTGACACTTTCTACTTGACCGTTTCCCTGAGGGTGCGCAACGGAAGAGAAAGTGTGCTCGATATTCAGCTCTTTCATCCATTCTTGAAGGTCTTCAGAAGCAAAATTGGTGCCGTTATCGGTTACGATCTTGAGTGGGAGGCTAAACCTGCAAATGATGTGTTCCCATATGAATTTGCGCACCATCATTGCAGAAGTTGAAGCGAGGGCTTCGGCCTCCACCCATTTTGTGAAATAATCAACGACAACAATTATGAACTTCACTGCTCTAGGAGCTTCGGGGAAAGGTCCCACCATGTCAATTCTCCACTGCTGGAAAGGCCAAGCAGTGGATACAGGGATTAGGTCATTCTTCGGGCGCAGGGTTTTCGGAGCGTGTCTTTGACATGAGTCGCATTTGCGCAGCTCCTTCAGGGCGTCAACATGCATCTCTGGCCAATAGTAACCAGCGTTCATTATCTTTGCTACGACCATGCGTGGTCCCGCATGAATGCCAGAGATGCCCTGGCTAATCTCCCTGATCAGGTAGGTTGCGTCTTGAGGGTCCACGTAGCGCAGTAGTGGCCCTAAGAAGGATCTCCTATACAAAATTCCGCCATTCATCTCGTAGAACAGTGCTTTGTTCTGTATCTTCCTTGCCTCTGCTTTGTTTTCAGGGAGAATTCCTTCTTGCAGATACTTGATGATAGGGGTCATCCAAGACGGTGGCCCTATCTCAATCACATTCACTTGGCGCAACAAAACTAATGGGTTTTTCAGAACTTCAATTCTTACATCCTTGGCCAAGTGCTGAAAAGCTGTTGAAGCAAGCTTGCTTAAAGCGTCTGCTGGTTTGTTCTCTGACCTGTTGATGTGAACTACTTTGTATGACTTGAATTGCTGGAGTAACTCTTTTGCTTGCTCTAGATACAAGGCCATAACTTCGCCTTTTGCATCATACAACCCGTTAATTTGACTTGCAATTAGGAGAGAGTCGACGTGCGCTTGTAAGTTTTGAGCTCCCATCTTGATGGCTAGGAGCAAGCCTGCCAAAAATGCTTCATATTCCGCCTCGTTGTTGGTGTTTTTGAAATCCAACTTGATGGCGTAGGTAAACTCATGCTTTTCGGGGCTGAAAAGGCATAACCCAGCTCCTGCGCCATCTTCGTTTGAGGCCCCATCAGTATATAGCAACCATAATCCATCGGATGTGTCCTTGATGGGAGTATCCACAACTTCACAATCCTTGATCTTATCCACTGGGACTTCTGTGATGAAGTCTACTAATACTTGACCTTTAATGGCTGGGTGCGACCTGTACAAAATGTTGTGACCCCCCAGCTCTATTGCCCACTTTGCTAAACGGCCAGACGTCTCTGGCTTTTGCAAAATTGTACCGATATGGAAGTTAGTGAGTACTGTGATTACATGCCCGGTAAAATACCTGCACAGCCTCCTTGAGGCATGTAGCAGCGCGAGCACTAACTTTTCCATGGTCGAGTATCGTGTTTCTGGATCTGTAAGCACCCCTACTAACATAGTAGACTGGAGTCTGAACTCCGTCTCTTTCCACTAACAATACCGACCCAAATGCCTTATGCGATGAAGACAAGTACAGAATGAGGGGCTCTTTCTCGAATGGTGCGGTTAGTGTAGGGAGCTTGATCAAACACTCCTTCATTTGTTGGAAGGCGGCTTCTGCTTTCTGGAGTCCATTTGAATTCTTGCTTTTTCACGCAGTTGCGCAGAGTACTGATAAAAGGGTACGATTTTGCAGCGTGGTTTGATAGAAATCGATTAAGCGCGGCTAGGCGGCCAGCTAGTCTTTGCATTTCTTTAATCGTGCGCGGTGTCGGCATCCGTTTGATGGCTTGAACTTTTTCGGGGTTAACTTTAAAGCCGCCATTCGGGGTTAACTTTTTCGGTGTCGGAATCCTAAAAACTTGCCTTCTTCCATGCGAAAAGAACATTTTGCGGGGTTCAGCTTCATGTTCACGCTCCTTAGAGAATTAAACGTCTTCCCTATGTCTTTTAGCATCTGGTCATCCTCGGGACTCTTAATCACCAGAACGTCAATGTACACTTCGATATGTTTTCCAATGTCATCAGCAAATATCGTATCCATCAGACGCTGGTATATTGCGCCAGCATTCCGATGTCGGTACAAAAAGCTGTCTTGTCTTCATTTTCTAACGTCTTCCCTACGTGCACTTGCTTGTTGTGATTATTACTTGCAAAGGTAAATACTTTTAACTTATTTTCCCTTACACGGGCTTGGGGTTCGGTATATAAAATACCGCTTGGTCGGGCATTGCATCTTTAATCGTATGATGGTTAATTTATTGAAATGACCCTTTGAATTGTTTTGTTGCTTAAAGCCTTTGGGGGATTAATGACCATGTCCCGGATATCCTTGGCATCATTTTACGAAATGGCCACGACCTAAGCACGGGGTGTAGACGTACACCCGTCAGTGCCTAAATAAATAATGTGGTGTATCTATTGATCATTAACCCGGCACGAACCGGGCTATTGAACGCATAAGAAAACATGTAATTCTTTTACAAGTTTATGTATAAATAATTATCCCAAGTTATAAAGTGTTTTGTGCCACGTGCATTCAAATCAGTTTTATTAAACCTTTCAAATGAGTCAGTTAATTGTATTTACCAGTGTAAACTGACGTATTTTCCCAAAAAGGTTAAGTGCAGGTACTACTCGAAATAGGTTGGCTTTCTCCTAGCATCCACAATAAGTTTCGCAAGCTTGGATGACATAAAACTGTTGAACAATGTTTCCTTTTTATTTGATCCACCTGTGGATTATTTTCAACTATTTTGTGATACTTAATATTACAATTATATTCGGTTGAAATGAATCTATCTTTTGCTTCCGCTGTGCATTTAAATATTGTGTTGTTTGACTATGATGATATCAACTACGTCACGATACTCCCCACCGGGCCCACCGGTAATACGTGGAAATATCGGGGTGTGACAGGTTGGTATCAGAGCCAACATTGATTGAATTAAACACTAGCCTTTTTTGTTTAATCTCAATGACACAATTGCACATTCCTAAATTTTCGAGTCTAGACAAAGAACTTAGGACAAATCCAAATTGTTTTAATCTTAACTTTGTCCTTTATATTTCTTGTTGTATCTTTCATTTGTTTTGACAGGAAATACCACCGAGATTTCGAAGAGGAGGACGAGGTAAGGGGCCGATCAACGCCCCCAATGATCACGAAGCCGGGCCTTCACACCGGCGGACTCCTTCTACTACTATGAGTGCCGATCCTCAGGGGAACTGGAGGACCTACCTGGAGCCCGCTAGGCGATCTGCCTCAATTAGCTCAACACCTCCCTATCGTCACTCCTTTGGGCCGCACTCAGAAAACGAGCCCGATGACTCACGCCACTCCTTCTTGCCGTTGCAGCGGTCCGTTTCGTACCGTTCCTTTGGCGACCCCACTCCTGTCTTTCAGGGCCGGTTCAACCCGGCAAACTATATTGAAGAACCAGTGGGTTTTAACCCACTACGACCTGAAGACCATTTCTCAGGAGACCATGCAATGGACATGGATGAGGACACAGATTCAGTTGAACCAGCGTCTGGGACACATACTCACCCCATCGAGATCTCTGATGGATCATCTTTCCACGGATCATCCTACCGTGGTCCAGACAGTTACCAAGCGAGGTTCAACCAGTATGAGTGGTATTTTACACCCTCTCATAACCCACAGCAGCAGCAGCAGGATCCCTCCGAGGATTCACGTTTCGTGGCAGTCACACCACCGCCTCCACCGCCGCCAGTTCATCAAGCACCTCCAGAACCACCAAGGCATAGGAGAACAGGCGCACGAATATCCGCGCGAGGAGGGGTTTTCACTTTAGCACCCCCATCACTCAAGTGGCAGTCACTATCCGCCACTGCATGAAGACCCACAAATGGGCGGGCCTTCAAACCCAGTTTCAGAGGTGAATTCTGCACCAGTTGCACCACCACCGGCACCATTGGGATTTGGTAATTCAATACCTACATACGCCAGTTCCACGGCGTATAATCCATTTGAGCAGCCGGCTCACACTAACTATAATTATGTTGAAGCCGACCCATACCTTGTAGCATCCAACTACAACGCCCTTCATCCTAAAGGACCATATGGAACTCCCTGGGGAGTGGGATACCCAGCTTATGGGTATCAAATACCTGCTCGACCTCCGATAAAGCAGCAGCCACAGCCACCACGGTTTCCCCCACCGGAACAGGAAGAAATCCTCCACAGGCTAAACAGGGTGGAACGAGAATTTCAAGAAGAGGGTAGGAACAACAAAGGATTTCTCAAAGGTCTAGCAAGTTTGTTAAAAGGAATGAAGAAGAGGGATCATTGAATCCCTATATGTATTGTTGTATTTCCTTATTTCAATCTAGTCCCTGCGTGGACATTTATCTATGTACTTAGTCCCTGCATGGACTTGCATTTTATTCCCTGCGTGGACATCTATTTTAGTAATTGGTCCCAGCGTGTACTTGTATTTCAGTTTAGCCCCTGCGTGGGCAAGTTGTTCTGTTAAAAGTCCCGTTTAGGGCAATGTGTACTCCTTTTTATGTTTAATGGAATGTTAAATTTAAAATTTTCATTTTTATCATTGTATGCATAAATATATTATACATGAAATAAATAAATTAAAAATCATCCCTTTTAAAATAAACCGCCCATTAAATATTAAATAAGAATCTTAAAGGTATAACCTAGCCTGCATGTCATTATAAGACTTGGCCAAGATGGTAAGACCTGTTTAAAAGATTCGAATCCCTGTTAACATCTGAAAACATGTTAACGCTCCTGCCAGACATGATTCGTTAAAATCACACACGTCATTCTTATAATAGGATTCTTCAAAAGATTCCTATCCTAACCTGATGATCTATAAATCATGGGTTAAATCATCAATTAAGATGATCATATGTTGACCATCCATTGGTAATATAGTGCCTACGGGCCATACTCATTGTCATGTAAGACAAAAGACAGTAGTAGTCTACGACTCCCAGTCAGAAAAAGGTAAAGAACTATGTTCAGACCTTCATGCCTTGAATCTCTGAAATCATGGCTTATGATTTAAAAATGTCCCTGTGACTAGGCCTTTTGTGCTACTAATAATACTGTTGTTGTTTTATAATTAGGATAAATTATAATAAAAATCCTAAATAAATATGAATAATGAATTAACCAAATATGGTCTGTGTTTACCATGGTTAATGAATTGCCATAAAAGACAATTCCATAATAGACTCCCAAATAAATTATTGTCCATATCTTATGTAACAGTTCAAACTACATGGCTGACTTGGATGAGATCAACAGTCACCCAAGGGAGGATCATGATAATACCCGAATTAACATTGCGGGTGCAGAACTGCAAGCATTAATAGACAATGCTGTTGCAAAAGCAATAAAGCGGCAGTATAATGAATATAGCGGGACTCGAACTAGGACCCTATTCGCGCCGCATTCCAAGCCTAAGACTCATTCTGAGGCTCACAGCAAGCCACCCTCCAAGAAGGAAGAGCCAAAGAAAGACGATGACGATCGTCACTCTTCAAATCAGCTAAGTGTTCCATCTCAAAGGATCATACTGAATCAAGAACCCCGTAATAAGGGTTGCTCCTATAAGTATTTTGTTTCATGCAAACCCAGGGATTTCACTGGGGAAAAAGGAGTTGTAGACTGCATGACATGGTTGGATGAGATGGACACTGTAGTGGATATCAGTGGTTGCGCTAATAAGGATGTGGTGAAATTCGTGTCTCAGTCATTCAAGGGTGAGGCATTAGCTTGGTGGAGGTCTTTGATCCAAGCTACAGGGAAAATCCCATTGTACAATATGACCTGGGAACAGTTTGTGTCATTGATCATGGAGAACTACTGCCCTCAGCATGAGGTTGAAAAGATTGAATCTGATTTCTTGTCTTTGGTTATGAAGAACCTGGACTGTCAGGCCTACCTTACCAGTTTCAATACAATGTCAAGGTTGGTTCCTTACCTTGTGACACCAGAACCCAAGAGGATAGCTCAATTCATCGGGGATTTAGCCCCAGAAGTTAAGGCCAGTGTGAAAGCCTCTAGACCTGCTACTTTCCGGTCTGCAGCTGATATAGCATTATCTCTTACTCTGGACGCAGTCAGGCAGAGATCACTGAGAAACACTGATGCTGAGAAAAGGAAGCGTGAGGATGATAGCTCACGGCGATCGGATAAGAGACATAGAGGAAACAATGACCACAAAAAGAGTTCTGGATCTAAGAAAGATGGTCATCAGTCGGGTGATAAACCCAAATGCAAGATCTATAAAAAATAGCACTTCGGGAAGTGCAGATATGAGTCGAAATCCCAGTCACAGCCAAGGGCATGTGGGATTTGCAAGTCTTCTGAGCACAAGACCTTGGATTGCAAAAGGTTGAAAGATGCTACGTGCTATAGCTGCAATGAAAAAGGGCATATCAAGTCCAACTGCCCAAAACTAGCAAAGAAGACTGAGGATGGGAAAAAGACCAATGCAAGGGTCTTCCGGATGGATGCAAAGGAAGCTATTCAGGACGACAATGTGATCACAGGTACCTTCCTCATAAATGATGTTTATGCAAGAGTGCTATTTGATTCAGGAGCTGATAAGTCATTCGTAGATAATAAGTTTTGTAAATTCTGAATTTACCTGTTAAAACCTTAAGTGTGAAATATGAGGTGGAATTAGCTGATGCTACCTTAGAAACAGCGTCAACCGTGTTAGATGGATGTGTTATATCCATTAGGAACCACTATTTTCCATTGTCTTTACTTCCTTTGAAATTAGCCGGTTTCGATGTAGTAATAGGCATGGATTGGTTGTCTCACAACCAAGCCCAGATCGTTTGTGCTAAGAAGCAAGTGGTTGTCAGAGCTCCTCATGGCGAGCCTTTGACAATCCAAGGAGATACTAAGTACGGAATGCTTGAGCAAGCGTCCATGCTCAAGGCATCAAGGTGTTTGACGAAGGGTTGTGTTATCTACAAGGCGCAAGTAACTATTGATGAACCAAAGCCTAAGATCGAAGACATACCCATTATCTCTGAATATCCAGAAGTATTCCCTGAAGAACTACCTGGTTTACCCCCAGATAGGCAAGTGGAGTTCAGGATTGACATTATTCCTGGAGCAGCACCTGTTGCAAGAGCACCTTACAGATTGGCACCAACGGAGATGAAAGAGTTAAGAACTCAACTGGATGATTTGTTGGCAAAGGGATTTATTAGACCTAGCTCATCTCCTTGGGGAACACTAATCCTTTTTGTGAAGAAGAAAGATGGCTCGATGCGTCTATGCATCGATTATCGAGAATTTAACAAAGTTACTATTAAGAATCGGTATCCATTACCCAGGATCGATGACTTGTTCGATCAGCTTCAAGGAGCGAGTTACTTTTCCAAGATCGACTTAAGGTCAGGATATCATCAACTGAAGGTCAGGGATGAAGATGTACGTAAGACTGCATTTAGCACTCGTTATGGTCATTACGAGTTCTTAGTGATGCCTTTTGGACTCACTAACGCACCAGCCGCAGTCATGGACCTCATGAACCGCGTCTGCAAGCCCTACATGGATAAATTTATCATCGTCTTCATCGATGATATTCTTATTTACTCGAAGAGTCAAGCCGACCATGAGAAGCACCTCCATTGCATTCTGAAACTGCTTCATCGAGAAAAGCTCTACGCCAAGTTCTCTAAGTGTGAATTTTGGCTTCGTGAAGTCCAATTTCTTGGACATGTGGTTAGTGAACGTGGAATCCAAGTAGATCCCGCTAAGGTTGAAGCTATCATGAATTGGCAAGAGCCGAAGACGCCCACAGAGATTCGCAGCTTCTTGGGATTGGCAGGATATTACAGGCGTTTTATTGAAAATTTTTCAAGGATTGCTGCACCCCTAACTTCTTTGACTAGGAAGAATATTAAGTTCGACTAGGGACCCAAGCAACAAGAATCCTTTGATATCCTTAAGCAGAAGCTAAGCAATGCACCTGTGTTGACATTGCCTGATGGAATAGAAGAGTTTGTGGTATATTGTGATGCATCACACACCGAGATGGGATGTGTGCTTATGCAGAAAGGCAAAGTTATTGTCTATGCTTCACGTCAGTTAAAGGTGCATGAAAAGAATTACACCACCCATGACTTAGAGTTGGGTGTCGTTGTATTTGCACTGAAGCTATGGAGGCACTATTTATATGGTATCAAGTGTGTGATCTTTTCTGATCACAAGAGCCTCCAGCACCTGTTTAACCAAAAGGATTTGAACATGAGGCAACGACGTTGGATGGAAACTTTGAATGATTATGACTGTGAGATAAGATACCATCCCGGCAAGGCGAATGTAGTCGCCGATGCCTTGAGTCGAAAGGAAAGAGTGAAGCCTATAAGAATCAATGCCAAGAGCATTAAGATAAAGAATAGTTTGAATGAAAGGTTGTTAGCTGCGCAGAAAGAAGCTGTGCTGGAAGCTAACTATCCTGGTGAAAAGCTAGGAGTAACTGAAGAACAGTTATCCTATGGCAAAGATGGAATTCTGAGGTTGAATGGACGAATATGGGTTCCAGTTTATGGAGGTCTTCGAGATGTTATCCTCCAGGAAGCCCATAGTTCTAAATACTCCGTTCATCCTGGAGCTGACAAGATGTACCAGGATCTGAAAGCAAATTTCTGGTGGATAGGCTTGAAAAAGTCTATAGTTGCCTATGTAGCTAAATGTTTGACGTGTGCGCAAGTCAAAGCTGAACATCAGAAGCCGTTAGGTTTGCTTCAACAGCCTGAACTTCCCATGTGGAAGTGGGAAATGGTGACGATGGATTTTATCACCAAGTTGCCAAAGACAAAGAAAGGAAATGATACCATATGGGTGATAGTAGATAGACTGACTAAGTCAGCACATTTCCTGCCCATTAAGGAGACCTATAGCTCCGACATGTTAGCCCAATTATACGTGGATAAGATTGTATCTCTGCATGGTGTTCCGTTGTCAATTATCTCTGACAGAGATACTAGATACACATCTCATTTTTGGAAAAGTTTCCAACAATCTTTGGGCACGCGCTTAAATTTTAGTACGGCTTACCACCCTCAGACGGACGGGCAGAGTGAGCGTACAATCCAAACTTTGGAAGACATGCTTTGTGCATGTGTGATTGAATTAGGTGGTAGTTGGGATAACCACCTGCCATTAATCGAGTTCTCCTACAACAATAGCTATCATACAAGCATTAAGGTTGCACCTTTCGAGGCCTTGTACGGTAGAAGGTGCAGAACACCTGTTTGTTGGACGGAAGTTGGAGATGTCCAACTAACAGGACCTAAAATAGTCCTGGAGACGACAGATAAGATTGTGCAGATACGCGATCGTTTCAAAGCTTCCAGGGATAGGCAGAAAAGCTACGCGGACTTAAGGCGTAAACTTCTAAAGTTTGAGGTTGGTGATAAAGTACTACTTAAAGTATCACCCTGGAAAGGGGTAATGCGATTTGGTAAGAAAGGCAAGTTAAGCCCGAGGTACATAGGACCATTCGAGATCATCGAATATGTCAGATCTGTGGCTTACAAGTTAAACTTACCTGAAGAGCTCAGTGGTATTCATAACGTATTCCACATCTGCAATCTGAAGAAATGTCTAGCGGATGAATCTCTGGTCATACCACATACAGATGTGCACATTGATGAGAGCTTAAAGTTTGTCGAAAAACCTTTGTCGATTGAGGATCGACAGGTTAAGAAGCTTCGAAGGAAGCATGTACCGATCGTAAAGGTTAAATGGGATGCCCGTAGAGGTCCCGAGTACACGTGGGAGGTAGAGTCCACAATGAAAGAAAAGTACCCTCATTTATTTCAGTAAATCTCGAGGTCGAGATTTCTTTTAAGGGGGTGAGGATGTAACACCTCGAAATTTCATGTCCAATAATGTATTGACACGTGTCATAAGCTTTGAACGTGCGAAAGAATACTCTAGAGGGACTAAAATTGACAAACAAGGAAAGTATGTGAATATAAGGGTTCAAAATGTCAACAATGGATAAATATACTTTACAATAACCCTACATGATGTTTATACCCTTAAACGAATGAATCATGGATCATACGAAGCTAATTGTGAAAGAAAGTGAGAGATTACAAACTACAGGGGTTAAATGTGTCAACATGTTTAAAGTATATCTCTGATTGACGTTTTAGCAAACCCGAAGCTTTGTAATAATTAATTATGCTCACTAGAATGTATGATAAAAATTTCACAAAGTTTCGTTATCATATGAGAAAGTTATGATAAAATTCGCATACGAGGGGTTAAAAGCGTCAACGTTGAAGACTTCTGGAGCACAAGTGCAATCCCTAAGCATCTCTGGTCGTAATTAGTACTTCGGTAAGTATCCTTAACCTCCCTTAATCATGTTTTACTTAGTTATTAGCTTAAAAGTCAAACCGTCATAATTAAGGTTTGACTTATCGATTAATCACTAATGGTCCAGTGATTAGTCAAACTTAATGTAGTTATAAGTTGGTAATTATATGGGCAATAAACCCTTAAAAGGGCACCCTCTGATTCCCGCTCTAACTAGATCATTTGTCGGGTCAAAGTTGTTTATAAAAAGTCAACAGAATCTTAATTTGTGAATTAACACGTAATTAGCAATGTAGAAGATGTGTAACCTATTTTATCACTCATATAACTTGGTAATTAGTATAAGAACTGGTCTAAGCTTGTTTGATCCGACAATTTTCTGTTTAGGCTCGGTTCGGAACCGAAAGTCGCAAAACTTTGACTTTTGCTTTGACTTCAGTTCTGACCCGATTTAGATGGGTTTAGAAATGCCTTAGAGCTTCCTTAGGACCAGGTTACATGATGGTATAACCCTCTGTGATTGGCTCGTTGATTGTCCGATTCATTTACACTTTTCCGTTAATTGCTTAATGTTGACGATAATGCCCATTTGACCTTAAAACGAGAATTTTGGAAATATGAGAGGACAAGAATCTTTGTTACTGATTTATAAACACGTCCCTAAAATTTCACATCAGTTGGAGGTCTAGATTAGGAGTTATGCTCAATAGCGTAATTCAAAAGCTTTTTGTTAATTAAAACGGCTTATTTAGCATAAAGCCTATCTAAACCCAATTTTTGACACCAAATCTTTTACCCACTGATGTAATATAATATTTTGGGATTTTTAAAGATTTTCAAGTATTTTTAAACTGATCATAACCTAAGGTTATTGCCTTGATTCGGTAAATATCGATTATACCCTTTTTGCTTATAAAATGAGTTTTGCATAACATTTAGACACCAAACTTTTGGCCACTGATTTTATATGATAAATGAAGTATTTTGAACTTGTAAACTGATCAGAAAACTCAGATTTCCTGTTACGACCCGGAAATCGCTTAAAACGGCTTTTTACGCGTATTAAACACCTAGTATGGGTTTAAAACCAGTTTGTCATATAATACTTATCACCAACTGATATAACCTGTTAAAATAAGTTGTTCTACTGATTATCTCAGACCCGAGTCTCAGAATTATAATTAACCTCTTTTATAATCTTTTAAATGACCAAAATACCCCTACGGGGCTTAATTTGAGATTAAACTCGTTTTGGGCATAATGGAAGGTATCATACTGATATCACAACATATTTAAAGCATATTAACTTAGGAAATCTGTTCGTGACTCATTCGGTTACCCGTTATGCGTTTTTCGCGTTCGGTTCGGTTTATGTAACTAGTTTGCATAAATTAGCCGAAACGGGTCGAACCTTATCATTTTAATCTCAAAATCCAGAACGTGTTTAGTTTACCCATATTATACAAGTCTCCAAGCTTGTCGGGTCTAAACCACATTCTATTCCGGTCTTCGCTTAATCGTGCGTTTGAACCGTATCTTCTTTCAAAACTAACCGGTCTAAGTTTAGGCTTATTTAAAGACCCGTTAGGATTCTAGTAGGTTATTATAAACCTTCGTTCCAGAATAGGAGACCCGGTAAAAGCTACGTGCACTTGCTTGTTGTGATTATTACTTGCAAAGGTAAATACTTTTAACTTATTTTCCCTTATACGGGCTTGGGGTACGGTATATAAAATACCGCTTGGTCGGGCATTGAATCTTTAATCGTATGATGGTTAATTTATTGAAATGACCCTTTGAATTGTTTTGTTGCTTAAAGCCTTTGGGGGGTTAATGACCATGTCCCGGATATCCTTGGCATCATTTTACGAAATGACCACAACCTAAGCACGGGGTGTAGGCGTACACCCGTCAGTGCCTAAATAAATAATGTGGTGTGTCTATTGATCTTTAACCCGGCACGAACCGGGCTACTGAACGCATAAGAAAACATGTAATTCTTTTACAAGTTTATGTATAAATAATTATCCCAAGTTATAAAGTGTTTTGTGCCACGTGCATTCAAATCAGTTTTATTAAACCTTTCAAAATGAGTCAGTTAATTGTATTTACCAGTGTAAACTGACGTATTTTCCCAAAAAGGTTAAGTGCAGGTACTACTCGAAATAGGCTGGCTTTCTCCTAGCATCCACAATAAGTCTCGCAAGCCTGGATGACATAAAACTGTTGAACAATGTTTCCTTTTTATTTGATCCACATGTGGATTATTTTCAACTATTTTGTGATACTTAATATTACAATTATATTCGGTTGAAATGAATCTATCTTTTGCTTCCGCTGTGCATTTAAATATTGTGTTGTTTGACTATGATGATATCAACTACGTCACGATACTCCCCACCGGGCCCACCGGTAATACGTGGAAATATCAGGGTGTGACATTCCTGGATCAATGAATATGTATTCTATTTCGTAATGACCGATAATACCGGTAATGACGACGGAGCGCGTGGCGCGTGGCCCCCCGCGCACTACCGGGAAGATGACTTGTTGTTCTTGCCATGCAGGCTCGAATGGGCGCTTGCCTTTATCTCTCGCACTGTATCTTGGTCCATTGACCATGTGTGTCTCTAGGCGCCTAACCTTCCTTTGGTTTCCTTCATCATTACGCTGAATCTGGCGCGTCTCTTTGCGCACATTCTTGACCAGATGGCTTTGTTTTCCGCTCTTCCGCGCTTTCTCGATTTCAAGCCTCAGACTAATGCAATCGTCAGTTAAATGACCCGTGTCTTTGTGGAAATCGCAGTAAAGATTTGGGTCTTGACCTTTTTTGTTTGACCTCGGCTTGGGCGCTTTGAAGTCATGGTTCTCCGTCATGAGCACCTCTTTGGGTGTTTTAGTGAGCGGAGTCCAGTGTTTTTCACGATTCTCGTTCTTGATGGCTTTTCGGTAACCGATCTTGTCAAGTGTTTCTCGCGCGTCCTCTTTATAGCGCTGCCGTTCTTCATAACCACCGGATTGTCCAGACTTCCATCCGGGGTTTCTGTTCTTATTGCGCTTGCCATAGTCGCGCGAATTTGCCCTTGAAAAATGATCTTCGGTGTAAGAGCTTTTGGTTCCAGCCAAGGATTCTTCGGTCTGCGCTACAATCTTTGCAGCCGCCATCAGTTTGTCCCACTCTTTGGGCATACCGTCCTTTCCTGTGATAGTCCTGATGAGACTATCACAGTGAATGGCTTTTTTGAAGTGAGCGCGCATTAGTTGTTCGTTTACACCACCGATCTCTAAGCACTCTTTGCTGAAACGCGTGATAAAGTCTTCTAATCCCTCGTTTTCTCTGCGCTAGATGTCTGTTACTTCAGACGTATCACGTTGATAACGTCTTTGTTGGCTGAAATGGTTTATAAATTGAGTCCTGAAGTCGACCCATGACGTGATTCTTCCAGGCGGGAGGCTGTCGAACCAGGCGCGAGCAGCCCCTGTGAAAGTCTAGATAAACAGATGGCACCACATCGGCGTGGTCCATTGTCCTAAAACACCAACACTTGTGAATACTCGAACATGATCATCTGGGTTAGTGAGATCGTTAAATTTCCCCACGGTTTGGGGTAGCTTTGCTTTCTTTAGCGGGGCTAGAGCGATGCTCCTGCTAAACTTCGAGTGCTCCGCCGCTTCTGCTGGTCTATAGACAAGACTGAAATCATGTTCTGCCTCTTCGTTGTATGCCGTGCGTTGCCTTGGTTTGTAGTACTCGTGATTTCTTTACAGGCGGTTGAAAACTGATGAGCCTTCGTCTTCTTGCCATGTGGGGTCATCCGGATCTGTGTTTTGCCATTCATCGTTGATGTTGCGTGGCCATAGCCGGCTATGCTACGGACGTTTTTGTTGCGCGTATAACAGATGATCATAATAACTGTCAGTCTCCTCATGCGTGTCGCGCGTGACATGCACGCTCGGTCTTCTGGTAGGAGGAGGTCTGAACTGCCCTTGAACATTTTGTTGTGGCGGAGTTTGATGCGCCCCTTTTGTAGGTCCTGGGGGGTGTCACTAACGAAGGTTCCGCTTGTAAGATTGCTTGCTGCGC
The DNA here is from genome assembly GCA_030545235.1 of Helianthus tuberosus. Taxonomy (NCBI): domain Eukaryota; kingdom Viridiplantae; phylum Streptophyta; class Magnoliopsida; order Asterales; family Asteraceae; genus Helianthus; species Helianthus tuberosus. The sequence goes on along the minus strand of CM060438.1, from coordinate 28,735,657 downwards.
ACTTAGCGATCGATACACAACATTCAAAGTGGCCTGTTGTTTGGCATACCAAGAGGCCAGAGTTTCGCCTTCTGGCAAGCCTAACAACGCTGATACGCTTGAAGGTGCCATGTTGGACGAACCAGCGGTATTACTCATTGGGGTAGTCGTTTGATTGGTGCGATTAACACTCGCGCGAGGTCCCCCAATGTTTATATCTTAGGCTTCTGCTATTTCTTCGATGTGGAGGGCTCGGACGTGCGAGTTGTCTTCGCCCTGGGCCACATGAGAGTTAGCACCGAAACTGAAATTTGGAATACCTTGACCAGCCATGATCAAGGACTGAAAACACTCAAAAAACTCAGAAAAAAGAAGATAAAATGATTGTGAAAATCGGTGGGCGCCAATGAAGAAACGCATAACTAATTTTAGAGTTAATTAGTTTGGTTTATGTTCCTATCATGATGGTTAATCTTCTTTAACTTTCCTTGGCTCCGATTTGATCCAATCTTCCTGCAAAACAGAACACCGTTAGCTCATGAAGAAGGGAATATGGGGGTTTCCCTCTTAACCAGGCTCCGGCGTGAGAATAAGTATCTGCTTTGAGGAAATAAGTGTGTGTTAAGAGTGAGAGTGGAGAGAATGGAATGTTTAACCTGTGCATGGAGGTCTCTATTTATAGCCGGAGAGTTGTAAGAGGAGATGGGCTGATGGGCCTTGGGCCGGAAGGCGACAAGCAGGGAATGTTGTAACACCCCAAAAACGGGTTTGGTAATCAAACCACGTTAATAGTAATGATGGGTAAAATACCGTTAGTGGTAAAAATTAACCCGGTAAATATTAGGAATTTAAATAAATAAACTTAATATTAATTGGAAAGAGGATAAATACTTTGAGAAAACAAAGTATATAAAAATGCACGAGTTAACGGGACTTAAAATATAACAAGTTATAGCTTCTCGAACCCATTAAGTTAACTAGGAATAATTAACCTAGTTAATGATGTGTAAATAAGTAATAAAACATGGAGTTCTAGTCTCTAATAATTAAAATTAAACCCGAGGGACCAAAACCGTTAAAAAGTAAACAAGTTTTATATAATTAAAAAAAAACACACCATTCACACACAAGGTGTGTGTGGATCGATCATCAGGGGGCGACCAAAGGGGCTCAAACCCTAAAACTCAACAAAATCTTCAAATTGGAGGATCAATCGAAGGCCAAATTCGAAATTGAATACATATAAACGATCACCAAGTCAAGGGGATCGTAAGGTATATCGAATTTATAACATTCGTGAAGTTGTGAAAATTTGTTAACTTTGCATGAGACGATCTATGTATGAATCATAAAGGTTATGGCTGAATTTGAGATGTATGATTGCTTAGGAACAAGCCCTAAGTGAAGATTTAGAATAAATTGCTATGATTTAGGTGTTTGTTTGAATTACCACACCTAGCTAAGTGGGTTTAGATAATATGATGAAGTTAAGGTTAAATTTGTGCTTAGAATCATCATATTGAATAATGAAATCAAGATACTTGAACAAATTGTAAGTTTGAGTAATTGTTCATACGTGACTTGAAAAAAAGGGTTTTTGTAGGATATAAATGAATCGATAATAAAATCATGATATAGATACTTGAAATCATGTTACCTACTAGTTAGTATGTAAAATTTGATTTCATTAAGAGTTCGGATGAAATATGCCTAAGTGAGTTCAATGAACCAAATGTGCATTTGAATATGTTGATAAGTCAATCGACTTTTAAAAGTCTAACCGACCAATGATTAGATCGAATGATAATTTTGATATGGTCAAATGATAAATTCGACATAAAACCCGTGGGATGGAATAGTCGTAAATGATTATGACTAATCTAACCGTCTTACGAATTGTGATGATGATAGTTTGACTCTAGACAAGCTAGATGAAGACTTGGGAAAGAAGCGGGTCAAACGGATCGAGTACGCGGAAAAAGAGCATAACCGGATGCAAGGTAAGTGAAACTTACACTTTTTGTAGAATATGTGTTTGTTCTAAAAGTTTCTTATAGGATTAAGATGATATTCATGATATGGCTCCGACACGAAACGATACGGGTCGGAGCATATCTAATGATGAAAAAAAACCATGTTTTATGATAAAGAGGCAAAATGGTCATGAAGTGACATAAATAAAAATGGGTTTTCGAACGGCTACTTTATAAGTAAGCCTAAACGAGTAAAAAGGGGAAATGGTGATTTAGTCACGAACAAATAGGTAAAAGTTGAAATATAAAACAACACTAAGCGACATAAGTCATGTCGGGCTAAATGCGTAAGGAAAAGGGTTTAAGAGACATAGCTAAAGAGGTGAGAAATCTGAATTTAGTTATTTAATGAAATGGTAAATAGATACCATTCCAATATAAGCGCAAAGTGTTTAAATCGTTTAGACCAAACGGGTCAAATGGTAATGTAGATACCATTTGACAAATAATGACTAATAAGTGCTTGTCGAGTCTTATGCGCACAGGATAAAATGGTTATGATTTAGCGGTGCTATGAATTAGCATATTATGGACACAAGGTATTAAACGGGTTAATATGTTAATCCGAGCCAGGTACGCATATTTTGTATTGTAGTTAGAAGCGATATCGTGGTCAATTATTGGCGAAAGCCCTTCGTCGCAAAATGAAGGATTAAAATTGACCAAAAAGTCATTGAGGGGTAAATAGGGAAAAACAACCTTTAAGAGTTGTTTAGAAATAAGCTTTTTGATTAATTGAATCCTTGGGATATGTATAAAATGGAGATAGGGTGTAAGCTAAAAGAAGCGTGATTTAAGCTTAAAAGTGTTAAATACCCCGTAACGGGTCAAAATGAGTAGATATGCAAAACGGGTTAAGATTTGCATAAGAACCTGTAAATTGAACCTTGAATATTAGTAAACTGATATAATGTGATTTGCATGACATTTTTAAGGTAATTAACAAGTTTGTTTGATTAAATCGTAAACGGGTCAAAAGTGTTGAAAAGGGATTTCAAGCCGAGAGCTTGAAATCTGAATTTTTGAAATGGTTTAATATCAGGTATTGACTCCATGAGATGGAGAATTAAATTACGAACGCGTATGAAAAAAATTGTGCAAAACGGATTAGTAGAATGAAAGTTATGGCATTTTGAAGTTAGATTTTTGGTTAAAACTAGAGTTGGGCATCTGCAGCAGCAAACAAGCAACTTTCTGTCAAAAAGGGGGCTAGGTGTAGCGCGACCCCCCCCCCCCCCCTAGGTGTAGCGTGACGCCCCCTCCAAATTCTGAATTTGTTTAATTTTTGTTGTTTTCACTCATGAAGCTTGTTATACTCATTCTAACATTACCAAAGCTAACTTTTATGTTGGTTTTGGTCATAGGTGAATGTCAAGGGATTCCCGGATGAAGATCAAGCTCAACGAAGAACCGAACACACGAGATTAAAGCTTCCGCGCGGCATTACGTCGTAACTTTTAAACGACAATTGCAATTACATTATGTTGTACTATTTTTAAATTGTAAAAGTTTTAGTAAACCCGTATTTTATATGTATGTGTATTTGTAAGTACACATTTAATTGTCGTTATTAGTACTAAAACCCTTTTATAATAGTAAGGGTGTTACATACGTGAAATCCTATAAACCCGTATTTATACGAAACTTATCTAAATTATTTTATAATTGAGTAAGGGTGTTACAAATATCCTCTATGTCTCAATGGTGTCGACCGTTAGTGTCTTCTAGAAGATCCCAGGAGTTGGCGCGGCGTAATTGGAGCCATGTGTCCCTGTTGTCGGCCTTGTTGTCCCTCTGGCATCAGCAGGTAAGTGGAGATCATGGGGCATGTGTCGCCGCCCCCTGATTGGTGCCACGTATGCATCCTTGTGTACTCTCTGTCTCCTGTACGTCAGATGATCGTGGACCACGATGGAGCAGAGCCTGGAGGATGCTGATTGGCTTAATCTTCTGCCACTTGTACCTTCTGTACTTTCTGAACTGGCCTCGCGCCCTAACTCCTGCACGACCCTTGCTGGTCACGTTATTAGTCTGCGCATGGTTGTATGGGCTGAGGCTCTTATTCAAAACACTGAGTGTGAAAAGTGAAGTAATCACTTGTTTGAACCTCGCGCGAGGTCATGGTTGTCTGAGCATCTCGCGCGGGTCTGAAGATTGATCGGCTTTGTGAATAAGGAGTATGGTCTAGAGCGCGACCTGAAAAAGGTTTGCGTGGCTTTTTGGGACCATACCCCTTCAGAAAGTGAAACCAGAGGGACTGAAATCGTAATTTTTAAACTAATGGACTGAAATAGTGATTTTTGACAAACCACAGGGACGAAAACAATAATTAACTGTAATGTTTTCTTTCTTTGGAGTTAGACCATTAAAATATATTATGTGTCTCGTATAATAATCGTTATTGTTCTAAATGGAAGACATTTTAAAATAGAGTTTTGAGTACTCTACAGTTGCTGAGTTAGGCCCAAATCAACAATTTCACATGTATAACATACACATATCGAATTCTAAGACCTTCGTGCACGCTTCACTTAGAGCATAGGGATAGAGCATAGGGAGTTATCTTGTTTTCCCATGTTTCTTCGTTTATCACATCACATCAACACCATCTCAACATTCTTTCTGTTTAACCCATTTTCCTCATTGTTCCCACCCACTTTTCCCATCTATATTTATTTTGGAAACTCACCTTATACAAGAAAAGCACAGAAAACTTTGTGTTACACTATCTAAACAAGTGTATTTTTTATAATAATAAAAAAACAATCATGGAACGTAATATACATTAATATGCATATTTCCAAACGTTTTTAGCCCAAAAAGACCAAAAAAGCGCTGGAGGGATTTTTTTTAAATAAATAAATAAATTTCTTATGTAACAGTAACATATGAAACATATGAAATTTTGGTTTTTTTTTTTTTGTTAAATATCCACTCAGCACTTTTTTGACTTTTTTTTTTTTTGCTAAAAAACTTTTTTACGATCCACAAAATTTTCATAAAAAAATAGGTTGTAAAAACCTATAAATAGTTCATTTTTACATGTAAAAAAATAATTTTTACCTAATTTTTCGGAGTTTTTGCATATTAACACATGTAGAAACCTTTTTATATGGTTAAAAAAAAAGAGTAAACTGCCATTTTGGTCCCTGTGGTTTGGCCAGTTTTGTCACTTTAGTCCAAATCTCAAACTTATTACATCTGGGTCCCTGTGGTTTGCATTTTGTTGCCATTTTGGTCCAGAATCCAAAAAACCCATATTTTGACTGTTGAATGCTGATTCGTTTGTCCTTTTGTGCAGGGGCAAAATCGTCCATCTTAAACATTAATATATATATATAAATAAAATTAAAAAAAATTATAATAAAATCCCCAAAACCCCCCATAATCTCTGCAACTCTCTCTCTCTCTCTCTCTAAACACACCTCTGATTCTCTCTCTTCTCTCTCTCTCTCTCTATAACACCACCGCCACAACAATTGCCGGTGATGATTCCGGTACAGCCGGCGGTGTTGCATCGGAGAAGTAGCCACCACTGTCACCATCGTCTCCATCTCCGTCTCAGCCATCTCCCCCACCATCTACGCATCCTACAGGTTTCATTTCAAGTGGAACCTGCTTCAATTGACTTTTGTTTCTTTAGATCCAGTTATTATGGCTTGAATGTGGCCAGTATATAAGCTTCACAGTCTGATCGATGAAGGATTTTTGATAAAATCCCAGGAATTTTATTAGGGCTTGAATGTGGCGATTGGCTTTTGTTTCATTAGATTCCGCTTGAAAACCGTTTAATTTTACTCACCCTTCATGATTTCAGACTCGTCGGAATGATTCCGTCGGAGTTGCCTAGGTAATTGTTCATTTTTGAATTCGGTGGTGGCGATGGGGATAGGTAGTGACAGGGGGTGGTGAAGGTGACGGTGGGGGTCATGGCGGTGGAGGTGGAGGTTGTGGTGGTTGAATGAGACGGTGGAGGTGGTGGTTGTGGGTTGAAGATGAAGGAGATGAGGAAAAGGAATTTGGGGAAAGATCTGGATTTAGGATTATGAATATGTAATAGGAATTTGTGTTTTAACTTTGCTACAGAGATTAGATCGTGATGTCCGGGAAGGAAAGCGAAGGCAGTTCAGTTATATAGGTATGGAATATTGGAATCTGGGTTTTAATGATGTTCTTGATCTGGGTTTTATTGCAAATATGATATTTGATGATGTTCTTGATCTGGGTTTTGATGATGTTCTGATGATGTCTGGGTTTTGATGATGTTCTTGTCTGGGTTTTGATGATGTTCTTGATCTGGGTTTTGATAATGATGTTTGGAGTGGCGGTGGTGGTGGTGCTATAGAGAGAGAGAAGAGAGAGAGAGGGAGGAGGTGGTGGTGGTGCTATAGAGAGAGAGAGAAGAGAGAGATGATTATTTTAATCTGGGTTTTATTGAAAAAAAATGAAATTTAAAAAATGACCAAAATGCCCCTGCACTAAAGGACAAAATAATCAGCATTCAACGGTCAAAATATGGGTTTTTTGGATTTTGGACTAAAATGGCAACAAAATGCAAACCACAGGGACCGAGATGTAATAAGTTTGAGATTTGGACTAAAGTGGCAAAACTGGTCAAACCACAGGGACCAAAATGCCAGTTTACTCTAAAAAAAAGTTTAAAAACAGTTAAAAAAATTGTTAAAAACATTTTTTTATTTGAATGGTTTCTACATATGTTTATATGAAAAAGCTCCGATGAAATTACGTATGAATATATTTTTAATTATTTTCTACATGTAAAATTAGTGGTTCCCTGATTTCTCACTTTTTCAATGTTCCCCATTAAACCCAACCTTATGTGTGTGTGTGTGTTTGTGTGTAGTATAAAATGAAAACTCATTTGAGTTGAAACCCATAAAAACCCTATGTAATAAATCATTTTCAATGAAAATTTTAGGGCATATAATTAATTTTTAACGTGTAAATGGTGTGTAACAACAAGTTTTACTGGATAACACATATGTTATATTCTTGTTATGAATTTTTTATTTAGTTTTTTAAATATCCACCCAACGCTTTTTTTTATTTTTTTAGCTCAAAACGCTCAAAAACATGTATATTTATATTTATAAAAAAAGGGTTTGTGACATAGGGTTTTTACGGTTTTCTCAACTCAACAAAGTGCGAAAAACTGTTTTGAACTTTTATATATAAAATCCAAGATTTTCTAGAAAACCCTCTATTTGTAGCATGTAGATAAAAAAAGGGCTTGGTTATTCACACATCCCCCTTGGTTATTTGCACATCCCTTGAACCCTATAGGAAGCGTATAGGGCAATACGGTTCCTCTGGGTCCAAGCGTATTGAGCAATACACTTCCTATATGTGAAGTACAAACTTTTCAGAAGTTGGTCAGCTAATGATTAGGGGACCAGAGGAAGCGTATAGGGCAATACGGTTCCTCTGGGTCCAAGCGTATTAAGCAATACACTTCCTATATGTGTACCAAACTTTACAAAAGATGGTTAGCTAAAAGGAAGTGTATAGGGCCATACGCTCCCTTAATGATTTTTTTTTTCAAAAGACAAGTGGAATCATATAGGGCCATATGTTCCCTATACATTCCCTGAAGGAATTTTTTTTTTTTGCAAGAACAACATATTGTTATTAGTATCTTTTTGAACTTTATTTTTTTAAACATTAATTAAGTGGGTTTTTTGTTATAAAATGATGTTAGTTTTGTTGTTATAAATTTTATAAAAGACGTAGTGAAATTAAGCAATCCAAACAAATTAAACATATCCTCTGTAAAAAAAATTCAAACAAAATACTCATTACATAACATTAAAATTGTTCGTAGAAAAAGAAATAAAACAAAATAACATACCTGCATGGAAAGGTCGGACAGAGGAAAGAGCGGCATGGTCTGGCCGGACTGAGGAAAATGTAGCAAGGAAAGGTTGGGCTGAGTATAGGACGGGTCGTAAGGCTATAAGAATTTAAACAAAATACCCATTACATAGCATTAAATTGCTCGTAGATAAATGAAATAAAAATAAGATAATATACCTGCATGGACGGGAGGGCTGGGCAAAGGATGGCATGGACGGGTCGGGCTGCTGCGTAAAGAACGGGCCCTGGTCTGGATAAACTCGTGGTGGTGGACGGGGTGGAACCGATATACCCATGTACTTATACATTTCATCCATGCCAGTCATCAGCCACCCTATGTCATCATGCATCTGATCCATCTGGCGACCGTGGGATGTTATCTCCTGACCATGCATGCTGGACCTCAACATCAGCATGCCCGCCATCCTGCTCAGCCATCTGAGGCAACTGAACCTCCTCGGCCTCCAAACGCGGGTGATGTACCAACGGCTGCCATGCCCAAACCTGACGGTTCGTCCCGACAAACCTATAACCAACATTAGGAATGTTTGCCGCCACTTTCATCCCTGTCATCGACCTCATGTCCAAATATTTGCAGGGAGCCGGTGGTGGATACCTATCCTCGAACCAACCAAAGTACCGACTAACACTCTGGGCTATCCGGCCGATAAACGATCCTCCATATATACTACCACGACGCTACTTTTTCCAACGTGTGACAAAATAATCCACCAGGCAGAGATGGAGGGCACACGGTCGACCAGTAAATAAACAATAGAGATAGAAAAGATCGGCCTTCGTTACGTGCTCGCAACTCTTGCCACGGGCCGCGATGCCCATGCTAAAGCAACGATGCAAGTAACGAACTAACGGGTCATGAATCTCCGAGGATCGGACCTCCTCCGCCTTGGTGTATGGACTTTCACCGATGGTGGGCCACCAGGCGATCAACTCATCCTCGGGCATACGATCGATAGCCGTGGTATACACGTCCTGAACCAACTCCTCGTCTGTGTAAAAACCGGTGGCGACAGCAAATTGACGAAGCGACATCTCAAATACCTCGCCGAACAGACGGAATGTGATCTCGGGTGATGGGGCCGGCAAGTTCGGATCATCAAAATCCGAGTTCGGCCGGTCATCCGGTCGAGGTCTATAGCGGAATGTGGAGAGAAACTCCACCATCAACGGCCGATAAGATGGTGCGGCTCCTATTCGAAATAAACGATCCCACAGGCTATCCTGCCCGATAACCTATCGAAGAGTGTCCGCCACCCCACATGTCTCTAACGAATCCCAATGTATCCCTCTCATGCACCCCACCTTCATCTCCCTAAGTTTATTGAACAGTTTCGCTTCATACTGATCGAAGTGTCGCGCTCCGGTCAAAGATAATATTTATTTACCCAAATTACCCTTAACAAATAGCTAGTGGTAGTATGGGGTCGAACCACGAAGAGTATGTGGTTTGCGAATGGATTCGATTGAATTATGAAAAGATGTCACACTTATGAAGATTGCTAAGATATATATTTTTGTATTTTTGTTTAATTGAAAGATGTGAATTAGAATTACTAAAATGATTGAATGGATTAACTACTAGTGTTTAACAAATTGCAAGAATTAAAATTGATTGATTGAACAAAAACAAGGTTCACACCCGGTTTCAACTAATGCAAGACTTAGGGTTACTATGTATTTTAATTAGCTTTACTTGAAATAGTTCATTAACGGGTCGCAGTCACAAAGCTTAGGTGTCAATCGCTATCAACGTCATAAACAACGGACCATGATACACTTCGTTACTTTGGACTAGCAAATCCTACCAAAAGACAAGGCATAAATACGTGTATTTATTTCACAAAGTCAAATTTAATCATTCACTCGACAGTTTGTAAATTCAATACCAACGTAGGACAATTGTCTAAGATTAAAATGCACTTCAAGTTGTCACAAAACAATTATCAAAACATAATAAACCCTAAATCTTACAAAAGTCTACACCGGGGTGAAACCTCCAAGAAATTAGCCGCACATGATTGAAAGAGCTTGATCACCGGATATTGAGAGCTCGAAGTTGAACATCCTGAAGCCTTGCAGGTGATGGATGATGAGGTTTAGGGTTTGGGTAGGTAATGATGATGAACGGATGAATCGATGGATGGAGCTAGGGTTTGGAATCAAGAATGTGATGTTGATGCAATTCTTGATTCGGGTTGTAGAGATGAAGATAGGTAAATTGGTGGATGATAGGTGATGAGACTAGGCTCCAAGATGATATTCAAAACTCTAAAGCCAATGTAACCCCCGAATTGGTTGGTGGGAGCCCTTTTTTATTCGTCAAACAAGCAAGAAAAGTCAACAGAACGAGACAGCAACATTTAGGAGCCGTCGCCGACGGCATGATGCCCCGTCGGCGACGGTGCTTGTTTCTCTGATTTTGGCCGACGGCCTATTTAGCTGTCTACGACAGATTTGGGCGACGGGAGTTTACACCAGCCGTCGGCAACGGCCCATATGGGCGTCGGCGACGGTGCCCCCAAATGTGATTCTTCATTTTTTTCGCTTCCTTGCTCCCGGTTGACCCGTTTCGCGTCCCGGTGGTCCAATTTTCACTCCGGTGACTCGTAAAGCTCCCGAAAAGCTCCTTAAATTCTGCTAGACCTGCAAAACAAGTATCTAATCAACAGTAGGCTATTCGAGATTAAAGCTTGCGTAAAAACATCAAATTAAACAATTACAGGCAGCGGTTTTCGACCACGTATCACATACATTTGGGAAGGGTATATCATATATGGATATCGTGAACATTCGTCACCTGCCCATGGATCAAAATCTCCCGCGCCATCCATCTCATCATCTGACGCCATATCTGCAAATTTAAAATGAAAAGAATTTAAGTTATACAAATAATGTATAAACCTTTTTTTGACACATTTTTATAAAAAGGGTTTAGATTAGGGGACCAGGGGAACCATATTGCCCCATACGCTTCCTATACATTGGCTCTAGGGGAACCATATTGCCCCATACGCTTCCTATACTTTGGGTATAGGGGAACCATATTGCCCCATACGCTTCCTATTATACCAATAGGAATCGTATTGCCCAATACGCTTCCTATTGATTTAATGCGTTCACCAACCCAAGCCCTATGGGAAGTGTATTGCCCTATACGCTTCCTATTAAACTTATGGGAATCGTATTGGGCAATACGCTTCCTATTGGGTCACTTTTCAGACCTGTATAGTTTTGAACTGCTTGCGTGTCAGAGAATATTGTACCAATAGGAACCGTATTGCCCAATACGCTTCCTATTGGTGTCGCATTTAATGCTTCAAACCCTATGAGAAGCGTATTGGCCTATATGGTTTCTATTGAGGGATGTACAAAAATTTTAGGGGATGTGTAGATACCATCACCCTAAAAAAAAGTCTTATACAACCCTCTAATAAAGAAATTTTGGTTTTCTCACTGTCTGCAAAATTATAATTTTATTTTCACAACGATGGAACAAAAGTTATATGTTGTTTATATAGCCTTACATAACAAAGTGACTCACTCTAATGACTCACTACGATACTAATTAGTAGATTATCACCTTCTAAGGCTATGAGGTGTGGGGGCTCCATGGGGCTCCATCCCCGCCACGTCACCATCCATCACCACACCCTCCAAGTGAAGAGGGGGGCGCCATTGATGGAGCTCCATCATGGTAACCATGTATAGCGCCCATGGCTTGGATATGAACCAATCAAATGTTTTTTTTTTTTTTTTTTATTTAATAGGGGCTCCATCCACACCATGTAAATTAAAGAGGGGCTCCATATGTGAGGTGGATCCTAGGTGGACTTGATAAAGCCCCATGGGGCTCTATCCACACCTCATAGCCTAAGGGGGAGGGGGTGGTCACTAGTGACCATTTTTCCATCACTCACTAGGGTTGTAAACGAACTGAACGTTCAGCGAACAGTTCGTGAACCGTTCGGCGGGAAGTTCGTTTATGTTCGTCCGTTTAATAAACGAACGAACATGAACAAGAAATTTCGTTCGATTAGTTAAATGAACGAACATGAACAGAGGTCTCGTCCGTTCGACTGTGTTCGTGAACGTTCGGTAAGGTGTTCGTGAACGTGTTCGTGAACATTCGTTGATTTGCGTTCGTTTATGTTCGTATGTTTGTGTTTTAATTGAAGATCTTTGTACTTTCTTATATTTTATTTTTACTTTTTATATTACTAAACTTTTATTTATTTTATTTCCCTAACAATTAAACTAGGAAACCCACTTTCACCTTGTTTATGCATCATTTCCCTTTCATTTCTCATTATTTACATCCACGAATACGATCGACCTCTGTTCCACAATAAGGGATTCAAGTTCGAGTGCTACTCTCTGGGCCATCTATCTTTATCCTTCGTCGCGTTCGCCAAATTTATTTGTGTTCGTTTGTGTTCGTGAACCGTTCGCGAACACGCTCATTTCCTTAATGAACGAATACGAACATAAAATCTCGTTCGGTAAGTGTTCATGAACCGTTCGTGAACACATTTATTTCCTTAACGAACGAACACGAACAAGGCCTTGTTCGTGTTCGTTCGGTTCGTTTACAGCCCTATCACTCACAATATCCAATCATGTTCCGCCATGTCAACAACCATTTTTTCATCACTCACAACCTTTTTTAGTGGGGGTGGTCATCACTCACCACCACACCCAACAATTTCCCCCCCAACCAACAATTACACTCACAAAAGAAACCATCACGCGTTGTAAAAATAACGAAAATGAATTTCGTGGAAAATATAACGCGTTATACTATTAGGTGGGGGTGGGAATATGGAAGTTCAACGCGTGATAGAATGTTCCGTGATAAAAATAACGGGAGTGCCCCGTGTGCTCTAATGGACTCCTTTTAAATATCCACCCGAAGTTCTTTTTTTTTTTTAAGAAAACTGAGAGTACAAAATAAGCTACTGCTTGCTTCTACCCTTTTTCTCGCAGCAACCTTCCAACGTACTTCACCTCATAACTAGGTCAATCTTGACTCCTCCTAAATCACATTAACCAACCAATGTGAATAACCCATTTTCTGACCCGTACCCATGACCCGTAATCGACCCAACACATCAAAATTAACCCAACACACATTTATTCACACTTCAAAAGTTTTTAACATCGATGAAGAAACTTTTAGAAATATAGGATGTTTACAGAAATAAAATAAAAAAAAAGTGCTCGATTCTAAGTTCTAACTTATATGTTTTAGTTATCAAACATGTTTAATATTAAATGGTATCGGAATTGGTACTTGCATCGCGAATGTGGGGATGATGTTATTTTAGAGCTCGAAAATCACTATGTACATACCTCAGATAACAGTTGGGAGTTAATATTGCTGCAGCTATTGCACCACTACAACAACGTTTAATCTCTCCAGATACATGAAGTATACATTTAGTACAATCTTTATGTACTATATCATCAGTACATTGCATAACCATGTACACTATTTGATTTTTATTATAAACTTGAGTCCCATAAGCGTATCCCGTTGCTTGCTCCTTGTATAATCCTAGCAATAACCTATCTACCAAACCAGACAGGGTATTCTGTAGCCCAACAACATCCTTAGTTTTTGTGTCACTAACTTCATTGGCAACAAACCAAACATCGTAATTATTTACAACATGTTCCCCGTATTTCACCATACATTTCATCCTCCATGCCGCAGCTCCCTTTTGGTTTGGACACTTCTGTAGAAGCAGTGGGATTGTTTTGTCTACGCAAGACTTGCAATCTTGGGGATTTAAATAGCCCGCACAAAGTGCTACAGCGGTAACTTCATTTGGTTTAACGCCAATGGATTTAGAGTAAAGCAGGTAGGCTCTTGAATGCCGACACGAGGTTTGTTTTGTAGAGGCTGTTGGGTTGATAAGTGCCGGAGTCTTTCTTGCATCGGAAGATTTCGCTATAGATTGGTTCAGCCATGGTGAAGTTAGCAACATTGAGGATTATTTGTAGAAGAAGCAAAAGTAAAATGATGGTTTTCATTTCCATTAGTTTCTTCAACGTATTTGTGGAAGGTTGTGTTTTTATAAGCCAAAAGTGAATGTTGTAAAATGAAACGTGATTTTAAAATAGAGTTGTACACAATCTGATCAGTTGATTAAGGTATTATTGTACCTCAAAATACTACTACCTTAATAGAGTTTGAATTGTGTAGTGTTGTGTTGTGTTGTGTTGTAGTACCATCAACAGGGGCGGACCTACCTTAGGGGAAGGGGTAGCCTCCGCTACCGCTTGACGCTCCGGCGGTAGTGTAAATTTTAGAAAAATTTGACGTTTTTTCGATTTTATTACCGCTTTTCATAAAATGTTACCGCTACAAAGATTTTATAGATCCGCCACTGACCATCAACCAAGTTAAACAATAAAAATGATAACAAATAGTCAATAATTAAATTGAGGATCTTAATTTGATTACATTTCTTTATAATTCCACTATAAATATTATGAAAATTCAACTTTCACTAGACCAATAAAATATGTTACGTGTAATCATCATTTATTGTTCTAATTGGAACACATTTTAAAATAGAGTTTTGAGTACTCTACAGTTTGGCCCAAATTGACAATTTCACATGTATAACATACACATATCGAATTCTAAGACCTTCGTGCACGCTTCACTTAGAGCATAGGGAGTTATCTTGTTTTCCCATGTTTCTTCGTTTATCACATCAACACCATCTCAACATTCTTTCTGTAATTCTGTTTACCCCATTTTCCTCATTGTTCCCACCCAATTTTTCCCTTCTATATTTATTTTGGAAACTCACCTTATATGAGAAAAGCGCAAGAAAACTTTGTGTTACACTATCTAAACAAACGTATTTTTATAAATAAAAAAAAAACAAAACAAAACATGGAACGTAATATACATTTCCTACCTATACATTTTCTAAGTTAGGGGAATAGTGCCAGGCAGCTTGCCTGGCATTTCCCTATTAGACCAACTTATTTTTAATTTTATTTTATTTCCAGTTTAAAATTACGTTTTCGTTATTTGTTTAAAATTACGATTTTGCCCCCAGCTCAAAATAAAATTTTAATTTTGCCTCTAGCTTAAAATTACGCTTTTGCCCTCGGTTTATAAACTCACTTTTAATTTTGTTCCCAGTTTCAAATTACGGTTTCGCCCTCCGTTTAAAATTACGTTTTTGCACCCAGTTTAAAATAAAATGTTGTTTTTTCCTCTAGTTCAAAATTACGATTCTGCCCTCACCTCAAAATTACGTTTTTGCCCACAGTTCAAAATAAAATTATATTTTTCCCCCTAGCTAAAAATTAGGATTTTGCTCTCAGTTTAAAATTATGATTTCGCCTCCAGTTCAAAATATAATTTACGATTTTGCCCTCTGTACAGACATACATGTTATGAGAGAGAAATATTCGGCTTATTGCCCCGCAACGCGGGCGGGGCAAAAACTAGTTAATATGCATATTTCCAAACGTTTTTAGCCCAAAAAGACCAAGAAAAGCGCCGGAGGGATTTTTTTAAATAAATAAAGAAATTTCTTATGTAACAGGTGTGTAACTTCATCTTTATATCGGTAGCGTTTTGTTACATACGTAACATATGAAATTTTCTGTTTTTTTTTTTTTTTGTTAGATATCCACTCAGCACTATTTTGACCTTTTTTTTTTTTTGCTCAAAACACTCAAAAACTTTTTTACGTTCCACAAAATTTTCATAAAAAATACGCTGAAAACCTCTAAATAGTTCATTTTTACATGTAAAAAATTAATTTTTACCTAATTTTTCGGAGTTTTTGCATATTAACACATGTAGAAACCATTTTATATAATTAAAAAATTAAAAAAAAAGTTTAAAAAACTGTTCAAAAAGTTGTTAAAAACTTTTTTTTTACAATTTTTTTATTTAAACGATTTCTACATATGTTTATATGAAAGGGCTCCAATGAAATTACGTATGAATATTTTTTAATGATTTTCTACATGTAAAATTAATGATTCCCCAATTTCTCACTATTTCCGTGTTTCCCATTAAACTCAACCTTATGTGTGTGTGTGTGTGTGTGTGTGTGTGTTTGTGTGTAGTATAAAATGAAAACTCATTTGAGTTGAGGAAACCCATGAAAACCCTTTGTAATAAACCATTTTTAAGTCTACTCGGTGTGGAGGAGGGTAGTCCTCAAAGGATGATTCGCCACGTAGGCGTCCATGTAAGCGGGTGTGATGATGGGCCTATAGGGGATGGACCTAGGGTGTAGAGGATGAGCCTAAATATATATACATGTATGTACGTATGTACGTATGTACGTATGTACGTATGTACGTATGTATGTATGTATGTATGTATGTATGTATGTATGTATGTATATGTGTGTGTGCGTTGGGGGCGTCGAGACCGGCTGCAGTCTGTGGCGAAGCTTGAGATTTTCGACCGGGAGGGCGGAATGTTGATCAGTTCTGTTTAATATATAATGGAAAACATGAATAACATACCTGTTACAGCAGACAGGCCAGCAGAGAATCCAGTCAGAGATGCAGCCATTGAGTTTGACATACTTGTCAGGATGATCTGGTTCCTCCTTAGGGTGTAAGATGATGATGGTGATGAAACCGAAACAAGGGTTGGTTTCGGTTAGGAGAGTGAGACGATTGATGTTATTAGGGTTGTGTGTATTGTGTAATGTCTAACTTGTGTAACCCTTAAACTCTCTAATAATCTCCTTATATACACCCAAGAGGAAACCTAATTAGTTAATAAGGGTAATATGGTCCATCAACAATTACCAACTAATTATTAATAGGTTATTAATATATTTGGATCTATATAATATAAATGATTATAATGGCTACAAGATTAAATATTATATCAATTATATATTTAATCTCACATTCTCCCACTTTGCCGAGTAATCATTTATCATGAGTATTAGATGAGCCTGGCCAGGAGTTAACACTCATTTTAGTCTTAAACCAAGAACTATAGCAGAGAAATACAGTCGTTGAATCATCATTCGACTCAAGACCCCCATTAGTCATACTATAGCCTCAATTTAAAACCTAATAGTTATGATCAAAATACGCATAAGCCCTTTAGCGTCTGATTTGTATTTATATTTGTCCATATGTCATTACACCGGCAGAACATATGTTAGAGACATACAAAATCAAACTGAGGAAATTTCATTAATTAAAACATAAGCTAGTACAATATGCCATTAAATAAGGTCTTTAGTAAGTCCCATATTCGATACATGTTCTTCGAAAACTTTAGGTGGGAGACCTTTAGTCATCGGATCCGCAAGCATATCTTTAGTACTAATATACTCAATACAAAGATTATTTTCCTCGGCTCGTTCACGTACGAACAAATATTTTGTATCGAGATATAAACCAGCTCCAGTCGAACTGTTACTGTTCGAGAAACTAACGGCAGCTGAGTTATCACAGTAAAGCTTCAATGGTCTAGAAATGGAATTAACGATTCTGAGTCCAGTGATCAGATTTCTAAGCAACATTCCATGACAGGTTGCGTTGTAAACAGCAATGTATTCTGCCATCATTGTGGAAGTTGTGGTTAACTGTTGTTTATGACTCTTCCATGAGATAGGCCGCCTGCTAACATAAAGATATAGCCCGAAGTGGATTTCTTGTCATCTTTGCATTTGGCAAAGTCAGAATCAGAATAACCTACCACTTCTAAGTGATCACTTCTTCTATAAGTCAGTTTATAGTCTTTCGTCCCTTGCAGATATCTAAGGACCTTCTTAGCTGTTTTCCAGTGATCTAGGCCAGGATTAGTCTGATAACGGCCTAGCATTCCAGCAATATAAGCGATATCTGGGCGAGTACAGACTTTAGCATACATCAAGCTCCCGACTACTGACACGTAAGGTATCTGGCTCATTTGCTCCTTTTCAACCTCTGTTGTCGGACACTAGAATGAACCGAAAACATCTCCCTTAACTACTGAAGCGACTGAGGGTTTGCACTGTTGCATGTTGTAACGTGTAAGGACACCATCTATGTAAGTCTTCTGAGACAATCCTAAGATCTCTTTATGTCTATCTCGGTGAATTTTGATGCCAATGACGTAAGAAGCATCTCCGAGATCCTTCGTGTCGAAGTTATGCGAGAGTAACCGCTTCGACTCATGCAACATGTCTAAACTATTACTTGCCAATAGAATATCATCTACGTAAAGTACAAGTATAGTAAAGTTACTCCCACTCATCTTGAGGTAGGTGCATTGATCCACTTGATTCTTCATAAAACCTTGTCTCTTCATGACTTCATCAAACTTGAGGTACCATTGACGTGATGCTTGTTTTAATCCATAAATGGATTTCTTCAATTTACAGACTAGATGCTCCTGACCTTCAGGTTTAACGCCTTCAGGTTGTTTCATGTAAACATCTTCGTCTAAGTCTCCGTTAAGGAAAGCAGTTTTGACGTCCAACTGATGCAACTCCAAATTAAAATGAGCTACTAGGGCCATAACGATTCTTAATGAATCTTTACGAGAGACAGGTGAAAACGTCTCTTGATAATCAATTCCCTCTTTCTGAGTGTAGCCCTTTGCAACCAATCTCGCTTTGTAGCATTCAACGTTCCCATTCGGATCCAGTTTTGTTTTGAACACCCATTTACATCCTACAGGTTTGACACCGTTGGGTAATTCGACCAAATCCCAAACGTCATTTTACTTCATGGATTCAAGCTCATCAATCATTGCTTTGTTCCATTCAGAAGACTGGTCACTACTAATGGCTTCATTATAAGAGGTAGGACCATTGAGCTTTCCAGCATCCATTTCAGTCAGGTAGGTAACATAATCATCCCAATTAGTAGGCCTTCTTTGCCTAGATGACCTCCTGAGTTGATTATCGGGTTCAGCGTTGTCTTGGTTTTGAGCGTTTGATGTGCCTTCGTTATGAGGTATAATGGGTTCTGATTGTGGAGATGGAATTTGTGCAGTGGCTTCAGGTGCAGTTGTTGCATTGGGTACAAGAGGAGTAAACGGAGTAATGGTAAGCGACGAGTCTCTCCCCCCCGCGTCTTGTACTTCTTGCAATTCTTCGTAAGGGTTGGTACTGCTCCCACTGACCTTGAAATCCTCCAGGAACGCAGCACGCTTGGTTTCAACAATACAGGTGACATGGGAAGGACAATAGAAACGATAACCCTTTGAATGATCAGGGTACCCGATAAAGAAACAGGTAATTGTTTTAGGGTCAAGTTTCCTTAGGAAAGGATTATAGAGTTTTGCTTCAGCAATACAGCCCCATACTTTCATATATTTAAGACTTGGTTTCCTTCCTGTCCAAAGTTCATAAGGAGTTTTAGGGACAGACTTAGAAGGAACTCTATTGAGTATATGAACAGCTGCTTTTAACGCTTCAGTCCAGAGGAGTAATGGTAAATTAGTGTTGGCTAACATACTGCGCACCATGTTCATAAGGGTACGATTTCTTCGTTCAGCGACACCGTTCTGCTGAGGTATACCAGGCATGGTGTATTGGTTCACAATCCCCTGGCCCTTACAAAATGTAACACCCCGTGTTTTTAAAGTCAAAGTCAAAGTCAAGGTCAAAGTCAACGACCGATTTCGCGCAACTTGACTTGTAGTAGATTTCTTTTATATGTTTATTTTAGTTGAATTATGTGGAGTAAGTGTCAATAATTACAATAATCGACGTGTGTTATTCGATATTTAATCGACTTACGACTATGAACTATAGGAAGTAACAATGCGATAAAGTTAATTAATCGATAATCAAACTATGCTAATCAATCGACATCGAATCGAATCGCAACTCGAACTACGCATTTTGGTTATTGTTATACGTGTGTGTATGCCTTATGTGTTACTTGTGCATGTTTAATTTATGTATATGTGGGAATCAATCGAAACGCAATCGAACTCGAAACGCAATCGAAACTCGAATAGCAATCGAACTCAATCGAAATCGAACTATGATAATTAGTGGAGAAGGGACAGTGCGAGATATGAATGGTTGGGATTAAAAGTAATTTGACTAGGAAAATCTATCGCATCGCTCGCAATTACAATCGAAACCTCAAAAATCATCGTGCCGAACACCCGAACCAAGTGCCATCCGGCCGGATTGCCCATCCGACCGGGCTGCCACTTGATCTGGTGCCATGTGTCATCCGACCGAGATGACAATCCGACCGGATAGGTCATCCGGGCGAGATGTCATCCGACCGGCCAACACTTTCCTCTTTGGGTAACTCTATAAATACCCATGTCACTTTCATTCTTTCTACTTTTGGAAACTCTCTAACCGACCAGCCCGTGCTCCTCACCTTTTCTTCGATTTCTCTCAATTTCGGTAAGATCTCGTCCTAAATCTTGTACTTTCTTGTTCTACACGCACTCCTACTGTAACGCCCCGAAAACGGGTTTGGTAATCAAACCCCGTTAATACGAAAAGAAGGGTAAAGTACCGTTAGTGGTAAAAGTAACCCGGTAAATATTAGGATTTAAATAAATAATCCTAATATTAATTAAAAAGCGAATAAGAATTTTCAAAAAAAAATGGATAAAAGGCCCGAGTTAACGGAACTTAAAATAAACGGGTTAGAACTCCCGGAACTCACTAAGTTAACTAGGGGTAATTAACCTAGTTAATAATTTGTTTAAAAACAATAAAGAAGCATGGACTAGTAAGCCTTTTATAAACCATGGATATTTGAGGGACCAGAGTTGGACAATTGCAAAGTGGTATTATTAAAACAAAAATTAAACACCAAACACACACTTGTGTGTGTATCTGGTTCGATCAAAAACACAGGGGGCGACCAAGTTCTTCCACCAAACCCTAGTTCATGCTAAATTGTCCAAATTGAAGGCCTAAATCAGTTCCAAAAGGAAATCTGAGCATAGATTGGTGATCTCCTCTGAAAAGGGATCATAAGGTATATAAATTTTGTAGAAAATTTCCATCTAAATTTCTGGATGAACTTAGAGAAATCGAAAATTGATGTTGCATGAATGATATGTAGATGAAATAGGAACATTTAAATGCCTAGGAGTAAACCCTAGACAAGTATATATTGAAATCATGCTTAACTCCAGTAAATTCAGATTTTTGTTGATGCTAAATTCATGTATGAGATGTTTTAGGGTTTTGATTGCTAAAAATTAGTGTTATGATGTCAAGAACATGCTTAAATTGAAAGCTGAATTCAAACAGCTCCTGATCAGAATTTACAGCCGACTTGTATTGGCTGTAACCTGAACAAAACGTGACAAAAACATGTGTTTCTTAAGTCTAAAATGAAATTCCAGGAAATATCTTTAAAACCCCACTAGAATCCCATTTTTTCGACGAAAATTGAGCGTTTTATGAATTTTTCCGTATCAAAGGTTCAAGCTGCGTTTTCTGGCAGAATTTGCAGCCCATTACGAATGTCATAACTCAATTTAGGAATTGAGTTATGATCTCAAATTCTTACTGTAGAAAGTTTTAGTGATTAAAAGAATCGCCAATTGGAATTTCATCAATCGGATAAACGAGGAATTTTTAATGAATTTTTCCGTAAGCTGCAGTCAGAAGTGACGAATCTGATTGCAGCTTAGAAGATGAATTTTTATGAATTTTTGGTAAAAAGTTAGATTTTTAAATTTTAACACAAGGCCTAACCCTCCGAGAGGTACGCCACAGAAAAAAAATCATAATTTTTGAAGACTTGTAAACAGGTTAAACAGGTCACCAAAAACAGCCTATTTTCAGTGATACGAAACTTGATTGTTGATGTTATAAATTATGTCCGCAATGTTCATATGTTGAAATTATGAATCAAACGTGTAATTTCCTAGTTCGACTAATTACGTGTGATGTGGGGTAATACAAATTTTAATTATGAAGTCGATTTAGCTTATATGCACATATCATATAATTAAGGGTAGTTAACTTGGGAATGAAGCGGGTCAAATGGAGCAAGTACGAAAAGGAAAGCGTAATATGGATGCGAGGTAAGTAAAAGCTTACACCCTTTTTAGTATACATCAGTTGTGTGTATTGAAAATGAATAAGGAAAAGTTAGTAATAGAGTTATAATGTTCCGACGCAAATAATATGAGTCGGAACTAGTGCAATGGTGGGAAATCATAAACAATGGCAAAAAGGGTAAATTGGTAAATTAGTCATGTGATGATGAACTAATAAGAAATTTTGAAACATTACGTTATGGTGTAAACCGGAATGGGTAAAAGGGCGAGATGGTAACTAGATATCATCTCATAATGGAAAATGGTCGTTCGGACTAAACGGGTCAAATGACATTGGCAAGATCATTTGACAATATTAAGTGATGATCGCTTGTTGAGTTTTGTGATTACAGGAAATATCATACGGATCGCGTTGGTATTAATTAGAAATTAATAGTGAAAGATATTTAAACGGGTCAATCCTATGACTCGAGCCAGGTACGCATATTTAGAATTATTGTTAAAAGCGATATTTTTGGTCAAATATTAGCGAAAGTCCTTCGTCGTAAAATGAAGGACTAAAATTAACCAAAAAGCCCTTAATGGGTGAATTGGGCAAACGACCCATATGGGTTGTTTAGGAATTCGCATTAAGATTACGAAGAATAGGTAGATACCTTAATGTAGTAAAATGATGAGTGAAATTTAAAGTTAATGGTAAATCCCTCCACCGGGTCAAAATGAAGTTTTCCGCTTAACTCAACCGTTAGTTGCATAATGTATGAAAGTCTTGAACTCACGAGTTAATGGTTTTGAGATAATGAATATCTCAAAAATTTGCAATGATTTAAACAAAAGTGGTTTAATGAATCATGAAACAGGTCAAAGTGTTAAAAAGGAATTTCAAGCCGATAGCTTGAAATCTGAATTTTTGAAGTAGTTGAATATCAGGTTTTAACTCCATAAGATGGAGAATTAAATTTCGAACACGTAGGAAAAAGAATCACGTAAAACGGACTTCTAGATCAAAAGTTATGGCCTTTGAAAGTTTGATTTTTTGATAAATAAACATAGCTGGAAGAAATGCAGGTGACGTGATGTCGTGGTCACGTAAATTTAATCCCAATAACAACTATAGATAGTGGTAAATGGGTATCGAACTCAGGGAGTATGTGGAAAATATGTCGATTATATAGCTTTGCACTTAAACTAAAATTAACCTAATTTGCAGATAGTAAAGATCAATAATTTGGATTGTTTGTTTTTAAAAACTAAATTACTAACTATTGGCAAATCAAAATTGGTTGTTTAACAGATTAAGGAAGAATGACCATCTTAGGATTCAATTTCTTTAAACTCTTGTGCAAAATTCCAACTAGAAAGAGTTACGTAGACATAACTCGTGTATAAACAAATGTTGTGATAAAAGGGAACAAAGTACTCGGATTATATAAATGCGAGGTAGTTTCCCGATGATCAATCAATCAATATACAACCCTAACCATTCCCATGATATCTCGATTGCCGACGGCACCAAGAACGTACGAATTAGACTAGAATTGCAATACCAATTAACAAGTTACAATCAATTACTCATACACCATGATAATCAAAGCAACACAATGTTATCATTCTAGAAATTCAGATATAAACACACAAAAGTTCAAGAGAAACCTTCTCCTAAGATGATCACCGAAAGTTTAGCCAGACATAGCTTGGTGAATCATCATAACAACAAGTTTAGTGTTCATACCAATCGAAAACATAAACCGAATGTTAGAAATTGTTTGGAACCAAGTACAATCAGCCAAAATCTCCCCTAGAACCCCAGAGAAACGTCCAATGATGAGATAATGTGAAAAGACACCAAAAAAACTGTTTTAATGAAGGCGGTTACGGAATGTCTCGCAGCTTCCACCGTAACTTACGGTGCCACCGTAAGTTACGGTGGACATCATATTGTTATGGCGACTCTCTCCTGAGTTACGGTGGCAAAAATCAATTATCAGGGCCACCGTAAATTACGGTGGCCACCGTAATTTACGGTGGACCCCTGATTTTTGAGTTTTGTTTCTTCGTTCTTTCCACGCATGACCCGTTCATCTCCAACCCATCCAAAGCTGCGTTTTCTCCTCTTTTAGCTCCCGAACCGCACCTGAAACATAAGCAAACGTAGTTATCTAATTCAAGATAATTACACAATTAAGTGAAGGATAAATTCGTCTTTTAACCTCATTAAGGGTTGTCCTATGGACCACCCGTCAGCAGGTCATAGATGCGGACTTGCTGAAAAACGATCTCCCCCGCGGCACGCGAAGGAGAACCGGGCACCGGGCGCGACACGCGGGTGCTGTCGCGGCACGCGAAGGAAAAGAAGGAGCCTTTCGCGTGGCGCGAGAGGCAAAATTCCGAAATTTTATTTTTATTTTATTTGTTTGTTTATAAAACTTGTTTATACATGTTTATAAGCTATCAAAACTAACTTTTAAGTTGGTTTTGATCATAGGTGATATCAAGTGTACCCGGATGGAGATCAAGCGATGGCAAAAGATCGAACACACGAAAAATGAAGCTTCCGCAAGTTGTTTCGTCGTTATTCTAAAACGATGAATTAAATCACATTATGTTGTATTACTTTAAATTGTAAAAGTTTTTAATAAACCCGTAGTTTTCATTGTAATTGTAACCATCATTACATGATTATGGACTTAAATTATACGAAAAATCCTTAAATAATAGCAAGGGTGTTACAAGTTGGTAATCAGAGCTCATGGTTAAAGAATAAAGTGTGTTCGGTTCGAGGCTTGATCGCAAATCTGGTAAGTACATGTATGTTAATAGTTTAGTAGGATTAAAGTGTTGTGAACAACACATAGGGTGTCGTGTAATACACGTTACACCAACGAAAATGATTAGTATAGTTAACGAAATCACGTGCAGTAAAAAGCCTTGTATTACAATATGTGCATTTATTAATGTTGAAATTACTAACTTTTGTAAATATTTAGTTGAAGGATACTCGCATCTGAAGATGACGAGAGTTGAACGAATTGTGGATATGACGGTGGAACGGTCCGAGGTATGACAAGCAGAGCATACTCATCAAGGACCTAAATCGCGTGACGATCGCGAACAAAGTCAAAGGCAAGGAAAGCCCATTAAGGGCAAGCATTATCAGATACACACTTTTAAATTTAATTGCACAAGTAGTAATATGCAACAAACACGTAGGGGATAACGTTTGCATATATCTGATAAAACTTGAATAGGATATCTATTCAGGATGATGTTTCTAAGAGAAGTTTAATAGAAACATGCGTTATTCACGATAATGAATATCAAAACTGTAATAGAAATAGTTCATATGAAAACTTGGACCGGGGGGGGGGTAATTATCCAAGTGGAAAAACTCTCAATATAATGCTATTGAGAAAAGTAGCGATCACATTAACAAATGTGATTATATAATAGTTCGATAGAAAAGAAAAACATTTTATATGTTCAAATGTAAAACTAGTAAAACTAATGATTGTTGTTTTGCAATTAAATAAAGTTTTACTAAAGGAAATCAGAGATATGAAATAAATAGAGGCATTACTTACATAGGGTGTGATGTGAAATCTATTAAAAGGTCATGTGTATCATGTGCTGATCGTTTACTCTGGCCAAGTAAGTAGTGGCATATGATACCATGAACTTCCTGTAGCGGACGCATTTACGTCCGATGTAGTAAGGACGGGGTGAATGGGACTAACTTAAATGGTACCCAAATGAGTCAAACAAGTAAGATGTTTGATAGTAACGTAAACGCAAGTCGGATGACAAGGAGCGTATTATGTTAGAATAACGAGCCCGAAAGAAGCGACAAAGATTAAAGTAAATGAAAATACAAACCAACTAATGTGAATGCTAAGGCATAAGGGATAAAGTTTGGCTGTCATAAGTGATGAAATTCACACAGACAAGTCAAAGGGGTAGAATAAAAGAATAAAAGACTTGACTAAATAAAAGCGATGGATTTCGCTAAGACGATCAAATAAATTAAGATGATGTCTAAAACCATATAAGAATGGTTACTTGACGATGACTTCGGTAAAGATACCCGATGGACGGGTAGAATTGTGGATGAATGCGTAAACCGAGAGACGGGAACGCGAAAAAGAAATTCAAAAGACTCGGAATATGAGTCATGACTAAAAGACGGTGAGAATTTGCAAACATAAATCTTGATAACTATATTCAACTATTTTAGAGTTGAATGGGTCGAATAAAGAACGAAGTTTGACGTTCATAAGTGATAAAATCTCACACGAATAAGTCAAACGAGACAAATAAAGTATAAGAAATTGGTAGTACAAATAGACGCAAACCAAATAATGGAAGCACGAAATATTAATAAACCTATGTGATGGGTCGTAAGGGAATGTAGATAGGAAAAACGCAAACTAGCGAAGCAAGAATGTTAAAAACATTAAGATAAAGAACCCGGGTAACGGGTCGTAAAGAAGTATAGGTAAGAACCGGGTAACGGTAAGCTTAGGACAAACCGACGTGTAAAGGACGTTAGAAGTCATAAAGTCGGAAGGATAATTCGAAAGAAAACAAATGTAGCCTTAGACTACGGTCAAGGTTAAATGAAATCCAAAAAGCAAAAGTAAATGATTCTAAACATAAAAAGGGGTGCTTAACGCCATATACCTATATAAACATATATACATTTGAATAAAACTCGAATAAGGTATGATCTACGGGATCATCATAACCTGCGTGATTATAAGTAATGTTAAGGTCTACGGGACCGAAAAGACCTTTAGGTCACATATAAAAAGAAACAAACTTTTGGGGACTCACCTTAAAAAGGTAGAGATATAATAAAATAGCCTACGAGCCAAATGAAGGAACCTACAGGTCGATAATGTAAAGCGTGGGAACTAGTTGTGATTTCCCGCGTAAAATGATAACGAAATGAATAAATCTTGGGTCGTCATCTCCCCGATAAGAGTAATCGACATAAGTTAAAAAAAACGTTAAACTAAAAGTCAGTTTTAGTCAAAACCAAACGTGTAAACAAACGTAAGTAGTATGGGGTGGTTTACGAAATCGTAAACACACATAAGGCCAGAGATGGCAAAATAATATACCCGGGTGACGGGGCATGAAGTGACAGCGACTAATTAGTTTAGCCGGTAAAACTAATTAAGATTAGAACAAAAAATGTGTCATGACAAATACAAAGCACTTATTAACATAAGACAAGCGCGGGATAAACATGTCAACAGACTGATGAGACTAAGTGGTTAAGTGACAACTCGGTCAATAAGGATAATGGATATAATCTAAAAATAACGGCCCGCGAGGCCTTACATAAGAAAGGCGTACGCGTCAATATAAATGAAAACGTTAGATCGAAAAGAACGAATAAATGTCTTGAAAACGAAACTAAGTTCATTTAGTCTAAATTAAAACAAATGCGTAAATAAGGTTTTCGGGGACGAAACCTATTTAAGGGGGGTAGACTTGTAACGCCCCGAAAACGGGTTTGGTAATCAAACCCCGTTAATATAAAAAGACGGGTAAAGTACCGTTAGTGGTAAAAGTTGTGACAACTGGCACAAACCGGTAATTTTCGTACACTTTAGTTATTGCTTAATGACTGCAATTATGTGCTTAAATGTCAACATTGACTGATTACATGCTAAACAAGTGAATTCATGCACGTTGTATACTACAAAAATATTGCTTTATGCATAAACGAGAGCGTTGCGTCAAAAATACTAGTAAACTCACCGGTAAGACACACTGTGTCAACAGAACTGCAGAAAGCAGTCGGACAATAGAATTAAGGCCTAGGTGTAGGTCCGACGACAAAAGTACATTAAAACCCAAGAGTACATGCAAGTGTTTAATATATAGACATTGCGAAAGCAAAAATAAGCACTAAAAAGCACCCGAAACGCACTTTAAGTGCAGAATTTTGTATAATTCAGCAATAAATCAGCTTTTAACAACATAAATGTCATGTAGAAATTCCATTTTACTATCCAGAATACTTCCCCAAGTGTCGAGAATAAATTGTGTCACTAAAAATAATATTAACGACACTTTAAATACTTATTTAGCACTTTAACGGATTAATATCCAACCGAACAATCGGACTTTACCCGGAACATAAAAATATTGTCATGACATTATTTTTCCTTTTCTGAGCTAGTTAGGGTCCCCGAATACCCTAACACCCGTTATATTTCATTACACACTAATAACTTAATTTAATCACCTAAACTAACTAACTATCTAAGCACTAACTATTGGTTCAAACCCAACCAATTATCCCCACCCACAACCGTTCGGTTCCCGCAAGGGTGAAACACCTTTGAATTGTTTGATTATTTTAAATCCTAGTGCTCAATATCTAAGTGACATATTATCCAATGGGTTTTATTAGATGATGGTTATAAGAAAGCTTAAAGGATAAACATGACACATTCACAACTCACTTAACAAAATTTCTTTCTTTTCCCTCCTTTGATACCTACGGCCGAGAGCTCACACAACCATCCACCCACTTTCAAATTTCCATCTTGATAAACCATATACTCACAAGTGTGTTAGAGTTTATACGAAGAGGCTCGGTGCATACGGAATCGCAAGGACCTCTCTACGACGCTATTAACCACCCATTTTTCGTCTAGTTTCTTCCCTAGCCTTGTGCTAGTTGTAAGTGATTCTAAACACTCTCTTGATCTTATTTAAAGTGGTTAATAAGAGATTTATCAGGTAAAAATTATGAACACTAGAGATCAAAGTTTAAAGTCTTGTTAGAATGATGAATATGGTGGTTAATGAGTAAATATTAGTGTAAAACTTATGGAACTTGTTTTGTTATGGTTATTTATTATTGTTGGATGCTAGTAGGGGAACGGATCGTCATCTAACCACGCTAGGTCACGTTCATGGAACATGAACTAGCACTATGTTTAGTGTAAAAATAACTAGATGACGAACCCTTTCACTCACAAACATGAACTTGTGTAAAAACGATTTTTCTTATGAAATGGAATTCTAAACTAGTAGATCTAAAGATCTACAAGTGGTATTTTCGAAGAACCAAGTAAAATATATACAAGTCTTATTTTAAGCCGGATCTTACACAACTAAAAATATTTTTGTGAACAAACAAGTGTGTAAACACCTGTGTGACAAAAGTTTCTACAAGGAAATAATTTTCGTAAATACCGACTAGAAGTTGTAAAACTTCATATTCTTTAAAAATAAAGTTTTCGAGAAAATAATTTTATTTTTAGAGATGGAAAGACCCACTAAATGTGTTGAAAAGTTACTACATAATTTTACACAACTTGCAAGTTCATGTGTATGCGATTTGTGTTTATTTTGACTAGTTTGATATTTGAAGATGGTATTTTGATGATGGAAAATTGATTGGTTGAATTTTTAAAAGAAAATGATACGTTAGTAAGCGTGGACACCTCCAGCTACAGAGGAAACTCTGGCGAAATTTTCTAGAATTGTAACTTTTTTTATGGTCACAAATATATTATTAACTTGTTCTCAGAATATAAACTTCGCCATGATTTTAGTACAAGATACCAAATACCGGAGGTGGATTTTCATAAATAAAACTTGTTAAATATATATTTAGAATATATATTTATCGCTTGTGTAATTATGTGATTATTTTGTGAACTAGGTATATATTAATTTTAGAGTAAAAATAATATGACTTGGAGATACTCGTAACGAGTAAAAATACAAAAAAATACACATGCGACCTATTTAGACAAGATACGTAATTCAGGTGCAAAGTGCAAAATACAAAAAGCTTATATTTATTTTTGAGAAAATAATATAAGTAAGACACGTAGTAAAAATATAAAATATTTTTAACACAAGAATATATACACAAAAGAGAGTGACTGTACTTGTGCGACACAAGTCTAGTGACTAACGTTAAGAAAACGCGTATAGGTTACGACGTTAACCCGGTGAAGTTTACGACGCAAGGAACGCAAAGTTGTGAGTTCATGCTCCCCCTTTTCTTTAACTGTTTTCAGTTTTTATAACTTCGGGGGTGAAATACATGTGCAAATATTATTATGTTTATTAATGGTATGATAATAAGAAGCACACTTGGTGAGGACGAGAACCAAGCATGGTTGTAAAACAAGGTCTCCAAGGCCGAGTACTCACCGAGTAGTCGCTACAAGGTTGGTTGCCGAGGCGACTTTCTTTAACTCCGCCTAATTACTCGGAATCAATGAAACGTGGTCAACATCGGCCAAAATCGGATCTTCTAAGTCAGCTCGGGTCGAGTTTGACTTAAAATAAAATAAAACATAATTTCTATGCCTATCATATTAAAGAATGAATATCAATTTCACGTATTTTGTTATAAATATTAGTAAATTTTATATTATTTGACACATATTTAATTTTCGAAAACTAATTTCTTTATAATTTGACATGTCCGAGTACTCTCCGTGTACTCTCCGCCTAAACAGAGTACTCTTAACTCCCTGGTCGACCGACTAGGGAGCGCCTAGCGACTTTTGCAACCATGGTACCAAGTGTGACAAGATATAAGAATACAAGAGTCACACTTGGTGAGGACGGGTACCAAGTGTGATGATATATAAGAATATAAGAAGCGCACTTGGTGAGGACGAGTACCAAGTGTGATGAGATATAAGAATGTAAGAAGCACACTTGGTGAGGATGAGTACCAAGTATGATGCGTTATGAGAAATGATACGAGAAATCGTGTCACGAATAGGGTACATAAGCACCATTAATCAACAATATACCTAGACCGCAGAACAAAAGGTTAGATCTAACGGGTGCCGGGCAGCCACACTCTCGGTGAGGGCGAGTATCAAGTAGTGCTTTTGTGTCTCAGAATATACCAAATAAATGCCTAAGGTTTGGTGACTTCCTATGTCGTGTCACATGTTAACGGCTTTGCAACCCATTAACAGTCCTGATACTTACAGGAATACTTTATTTACATATAATTCATACGATACTAAAACTTGATTAATACTTGAAGTACGTGGGGTACTCAAGAAAAACTTGAATTAAATTTGAGTACGTGGGGTACTCAAGAAGATGGGAATTATACTTGAGTACGTGGGGTACTCAAGAAAAACTTGAATTATACATGAGTACGTGGTGTACACATGAATACTTGATTTATATATGAAAACTTGATTTATACATGACTCAAACTATGTTTTCATACAAAGTATACAAACGTGAAATACAAAAACTGCATGAATTCACACCAACATTATGTTGACGTTTTTCCAAAACTCACATGTATTTCAGGTAACTAGGATGGATGTGCGTGTGGTCTTACTCATGCTCGTGGATGTCGCTTGTGTTTATCCTTAAATAAAGTTGTAAACTTTTAAGACAATGTTTTATGCTGTCTAGCGATGTAAACGCTATCTTATGTGTCAGATTATGGTATTTGAAGTAATTTTCATGAGCATGTAGTATGTTTACTTTTCGTATGCAATGAGAACCTTTCATGATCACACCTCGTGCTTCCGCCGCAGAAAGGGGTGTGACAAAAGTAACCCGGTAAATATTAGGATTTAAATAAATAATCCTAATATTAATTAAAAAGCAAATAGGAATTTTCAAAAAAAATGGATAAAAGGCCCGAGTTAACGGAACTTAAAATAAACGGGTTAGAACTCCCGGAACTCACTAAGTTAACTAGGGGTAATTAACCTAGTTAATTATTTGTTTAAAAACAATAAAGAAGCATGGACTAGTAAGCCTTTTATAAACCATGGATATTTGAGGGACCAAAGTTGGACAATTGCAAAGTGGTATTATTAAAACAAAAATTAAACACCAAACACACACTTGTGTGTGTGTCTGATTCGATCAAAAACACAGGGGGCGACCAAGTTCTTCCACCAAACCCTAGTTCATGCTAAATTGTCCAAATTGAAGGCCTAAATCAGTTCCAAAACGAAATTTGAGCATAGATTGGTGATCTCCTCTGAAAAGGGATCATAAGGTATATAAATTTTGTAGAAAATTTCCATCTGAATTTCTAGATGAACTTAGAGAAATCGAAAATTGATGTTGCATGAATGATATGTAGATGAAATAGGAACATTTAAATGCCTAGGAGTAAACCCTAGACAAGTATATATTGAAATCATGCTTAACTCAAGTAAATTCAGATTTTTGTTGATGCTAAATTCATATATGAGATGTTTTTAGGGTTTAGATTGCTAAAAATTAGTGTTATGATGTCAAGAACATGCTTAAATTGAAAGCTGAATTCAAACAGCTCCTGATCAGAATTTACAACCGACTTGTATTGACTGTAACCTGAACAAAACGTGACAAAAACATGTGTTTCTTGAGTCTAAAATGTAATTACAGGAAATATCTTTAAAACCCCACTAGAATCGCATTTTTCGACAAAAATTGAGCGTTTTATGAATTTTTCAGTATCAAAGGTTCAAGCTGCGTTTTCTGGCAGAATTTGCAGCCCATTACGAATGTCATAACTCAATTTAGGAATTGAGTTATGATCTCAAATTCTTACTATAGAAAGTTTTAAGTGATTAAAAGAATCTCCAATTGGAATTTCGTCAATCGGATAAACGAGGAATTTTTAATGAATTTTTCCGTAAGCTGCAGTCAGAAGTGACGACTCTGATTGCAGCTTAGTAGATGAATTTTTACGAATTTTTGGTAAAGAGTTAGATCTTGAAATTTTAACACAAGGCCTAACCCTCCGAGAGGTACGCCCATAAAAAATCATAATTTTTTAAGACTTGTAAACAGGTTAAACATGTCACCAAAAACAGCCTATTTTCAGTGATACGAAACTTGATTGTTGATGTTATAAATTATGCCCACAATGTTCATATGTGGAAATTATGAATCAAACGCGTAATTTCCTAGTTCGACTAATTACGTGTGATGTGGGGTAATACAAATTTTAATTATGAAGTCGATTTAGCTTATATGCACATATCATATAATTAAGGGTAGTTAACTTTTGAAAAGTTAAACTAACCATGGACGGAGTCGAATAGTAGTTTTGACATAGAAAATACGTAAGGTGGAATAGTCGTGGTTTTAATGACTAATCTAACCACCTTGTGAATTATGATGATAGTTTGACTCTTGATAAGCTAGATGGAGGCTTGGGAATGAAGCGGGTCAAACGGAGCAAGTACGAAAAGGAAAGCGTAATATGGATGCGAGGTAAGTAAAAGCTTACACCCTTTTTAGTATACATCAGTTGTGTGTATTGAAAATGAATAAGGAAAAGTTAGTAATAGAGTTATAATGTTCCGACGCAAATAATATGAGTCGGAACTAGTGCAATGGTGGGAAATCATAAACAATGGCAAAAAGGGTAAATTGGTAAATTAGTCATGTGATGATGAACTAATAAGAAATTTTGAAACATTACGTTATGGTGTAAACCGGAATGGGTAAAAGGGCGAGATGGTAACTAGATATCATCTCATAATGGAAAATGGTCGTTCGGACTAAACGGGTCAAATGACATTGGCAAGATCATTTGACAATATTAAGTGATGATCGCTTGTTGAGTTTTGTGATTACAGGAAATATCATACGGATCGCGTTGGTATTAATTAGAAATTAATAGTGAAAGATATTTAAACGGGTCAATCCTATGACTCGAGCCAGGTACGCATATTTAGAATTATTGTTAAAAGCGATATTTTTTGTCAAATATTAGCGAAAGTCCTTCGTCGTAAAATGAAGGACTAAAATTAACCAAAAAGCCCTTAATGGGTGAATTGGGCAAACGACCCATATGGGTTGTTTAGGAATTCGCATTAAGATTACGAAGAATAGGTAGATACCTTAATGTAGTAAAATGATGAGTGAAATTTAAAGTTAATGGTAAATCCCTCCACCGGGTCAAAATGAAGTTTTGCGCTTAACTCAACCTTTAGTTGCATAATGTATGAAAGTCTTGAACTCACGAGTTAATGGTTTTGACATAATGAATATCTCAAAAATTTGCAATGATTTAAACAAAAGTGGTTTAATGAATCATGAAACGGGTCAAAGTGTTAAAAAGGAATTTCAAGCCGAGAGCTTGAAATATGAATTTTTGAAGTAGTTGAATATCAGGTTTTAACTCCATAAGATGGAGAATTAAATTTCGAACGCGTAGGAAAAAGAATCACGTAAAACGGACTTCTAGATCAAAAGTTATGGCCTTTGAAAGTTTGATTTTTTGATAAATAAACATAGCTGGAAGAAATGCAGGTCATAGATGCGGACCTGCTGGAAAACGATCTCCCCCGCGGCACGCGAAGGAGAACCGGGCACCGGGCGCGACACGCGGGTGCTGTCGCGGCACGCGAAGGAAAAGAAGGAGCCTCTCGCGTGGCGCGTGGCGCGAGAGGCAAAATTCCGAAATTTTATTTGTTTGTTTATAAAACTTGTTTATACATGTTTATAAGCTATCAAAACTAAGTTTTAAGTTGGTTTTGATCATAAGTGATATCAAGTGTACCCGGATGGAGATCAAGCGATGGCAAAGGACCGAACACACGAAAAATGAAGCTTCCGCAAGTTGTTTCGTCGTTATTCTAAAACGATGAATTAAATCACATTATGTTGTATTACTTTAAATTGTAAAAGTTTTTAATAAACCCGTATTTTTCATTGTAATTGTAACCGTAATTACATGATTATGGTAACAAAAATCGTTAAATAATAGCAAGGGTGTTACACCTACATCTTTCTACCTTTTGAATCTTAACTTTTAACCGTGAAATCACTAGATTTGAGGTGTTCTAGGATGACGTCATCATGTGTTCTTGAAGAACTTCATGTTTTGACCTCAATCCACCAAGAACAACTTAGATCTAATCGATTTCCACACAAATACACAAAGATCATGCATAGATCTAAACATAAACATAGCGAAAAAGGATTAAAAGATGGTTTCTAACTTTCTTTCAACTCTTTTACACTCAATGCACTCAAAACCGATAGAATCGGACCTTGTTCTAGTCTCCTACTCATTCGCGGTGTTGTACTAGTTCAAGATCTGGATTCTACTCACGAGACCACCGATTCCGGGTTAACCAAGAACAACCGTCTTGAACCGGTTAACTGGTCGAACTAGGGTGATTCCTGTTTGATCGGGTCACTTGGGTTAAGATGGGGTTTCGTTGGTTAACGCGTTGTCAAAACGTTTCGATAAAAGCAACAAACAATCAAAACGGCCAAGTGGAAGACGAACGGAACGACCAGCATGGAGTGCTACCCGACCGGATTACCGTCCGAACGGATAAGCCACCCGAACGACTAGGTCATCCGAACGGATTACACTTTGGGTCCCACACTTAACCAACTTTATCTAAGTTTGAGTATTGAATGAATTGCTATCCGATCGGACTACCAATCCTACCGGATTACTCTTCGGATCATGAGATACTTGGACTTTATCACTCGAACAATTTTCAACATGTTCAATGAACTAAGGATGCCATCCGACCGGACAACCTGTCCGCCCGAGTGACAACCTGCTGTGGATTTGTCTCATTAAGTAACCTTGCCACTTGAGTCGCCGTCGGACCGGATGAGTAATCCGAGCGGATTGTCGTCCGCACGACTGACCGTCCGATCGACCGACTTGAAAGGTAGAGATACTTTAGTGTTCTGAAAATGCTACAACGAAAACTTCAAAAGACAAGCCATCATACACAAACACATCAAAGGAAGAAACAATCCACTCGAATAGTCATCCGACCGGACAACCTGTCCGACCGGATTGACCACCCGAACGGATTGTCATCCGCACGACCGGACCGTTCGATCAGATTACCAATCCGACCGAGCTACTGTCCGAGCCACTTACACCTTACATCATTTTATGCGTCACTTATCGTTATGTTCTCGTTCTAATCAGGCTAATTCCGCTCTAAGCGCTCCCTTCAATCCATCATCGCTGTGAGTATACTCGATCCCTTTTTGCTTTATGCACTTTTGGGTGTTACATACGTTACGAATATTCAAACCACAATATACACACTACTCAATACTATTTGAACACTAACCGTTAATGCATGTTATATGTGGCTTATGAATGCTTGTTTGTTATGTTTACACATGGAATGCTGTCTACCTGCCTTAGCAACGATAGTACTATAGTTTGGACTCAGCACCTGTTCGCAGGGGTTGTTAAGGACAATTACTTGCATGGATTACGGTGGTAATCATGTATTGCGAACTGCCTCAGGCAGTCAACCCACGGTCATTGGTATCGATGGATCTATGTCAATAACTAACATGCCTCATTTCACTATGTGTACATGCTGGTTATGCGTAAACGAAACTCGAACTCTATATGCTATTATCAAACTTGTATGCTCACCTTTACATTTTATGTATTGACTTTATTTTAACATATGTAACAGGTGCTTAGGATGCACATCTGCTAGGAAATCGAGGCTAGAATAAGGCTCTAGAGGCCAACAAATAGTTATCTGTACAAATTAAATCAAGGGTCTCTAGAAGCAGATAAACAATTGCTCTATTTGAAAATCTGAGTTGTCGGAATAGAACTATTTGCCTAGATTTTGTCTGTAATAATTTGTTTACCTTTTGAGACATGGGATGGGACATGTTATTTTAAATAGATCGGTAATGATAATTGTTATGGAAACTTCTGGACAATCTATTTCGCTCAGTGCCATGCCCCGATGTTTCCGCCATCGGTTGGGGTGTGACACAAAACTCATAAAATGGACCAGGAGCTTGACCCACATCAGTATGTCTTCCATAATATTCACCGCCTTTATCTGATCTCACAACTTTAATCTGACGATCTAATTGCTTTACAACTTCAGCTTTATAATCTTTAAAAGTTGTAAGACATTCAAATTTTTCCTTAATAAGATACAAGTACATGTAACGAGAATAATCATCAATGAAAGTGATAAATGAAGTATGTCCTGTTATGCCAGCGATTTGGTAGGGACCACTAGTGTCAGTATGAATGTGTTCTAATAGATTAGAGCTCCTAGTGGCACCTTTCTTATTCGCTAATGTCATTTTGTCTTTAAGACATTTGACACATGTTCCAAAATCAGTGAAATCGAGAGGAGGTGAGACTTCATCCTTTACGAGACGATTTAATCATTCTCTTGAGATGTGGCCTAAACGTTGATGCCACAACATAGATGAAGTCTCTAAGTCTCGAATCTGTTTCATCTTTGTGAGTGATTCATTAATATTATATGACAACAAAGATTTGGAAAAATTATCATCTAGTTCTAATCTATAGAGACCACCATCCAGAATGCCAGTACCATAAACAACGGAATCATAGAGAATAGAGAGTTTGTGATGACCATGAGAAACAACAAAACCGTCCATGTCTAACTTTGGTCCTGATACAAGGTTCCGAGTTACCTCAGGAACATATAAGGTATCATAAAGTTTAATACATAAACCAGTTTTCAAAAATACTTGTAATGTTCCTATGGCCTTCACTTCTAATTCTCGATCATCCCCAACTTTAAGTGTTCTTTGGTTTCTTCCCAGCTTCCGGATTGAAAGGAATCCCTGAGTAGAGTTAGTTACATGAACCATAGAACCAGAATCAAACCACCAAGAATTAGCAGGAACGTTTAAATTAAAGGACTCAAGTATCATGAAAAAATCGTTACCTTTCTTAGCCAGCCACTCCTTGAAGTCATGGCATTCTTTTTGCTTATGTCCTGTTTTCTTACAGAACTTGCAATAGGGTTTGCCTAAGGAGCTCTTAGAGCTGGAAGGTGTACTTGTATTAGGATTTGGCTTTTGAACTTTGGAAGCATCCTTTCTATGATGATTTTTCTTCCTCTTCTTAGAGTTGGAGGTGGTGAAGTTAGCAACATCAGTAGTGCGATCCATATTCATACGCTCTTCCTCCTGTACGCACATGGCGATCAGCTCACTCATCGTCCATTTGTCCTTCTGAGTGTTGTAATTGATCTTAATGCTTCATAGGACGAAGGAAGCGAAGTGATGATGAAGTGAACAAGAAAACCATCACTGATTTCCATCTCTAGCCCTTTCAGCTTATTGGCCATGTCATGCATCATCATGATGTGTTCGCGAATGCCGCTCCTCCCATCATACTTAGTCGTCACCAGCTTGAGGATAAGAGTGCTAGCGTGTGCTTTTGATGTTCCTTTGAATTGAGCCTCCACAGAAGCCAGATAGGTTTTAGCATCCTCAGAATCAGGAATAGCTCCTCTAATTGCATTGTGTATGGATTGCTTCATGAACATGAGAGACATGCGGTTACACCTAGTCCATTTTTCATGAACTATCTGCTCAGCAGCAGTACTTTGAGTAGTAAGGTCCGCTGGCTTATTCTCTCTTAAAGCATAATCGAAGTCTAGCAATCCAAGTGTAAGCATGAGGGCATCCTTCCATTCAGCAAAGTTATCACCAGTCAAAGGTGGAATCCCACAATTGGGTGCTGATAGTGGAAATAAGATAAGCAAGTTATGATACAAAGAAAGAAGTCCTAATGTGATCTAAGGGCATGTTATACTAAGGCAGGCATAAATAATGACCATTTTAATTATGAAGCTGCGATATTGTCTATTACTAACATCAAAATAATAAACTTAGTTAAAATTCTACTTAAACGAAGACAAATCAGCTTTGGCCAGAAGTGTAATCATTTAAGTATGTGTGCAAAGTAATCGTGACAAAATAGCTTTGGCCAGAAATGAGACAATCACTTTAGTTATGCACTTGTCAAGCATGCTAGACATAAATGAATTAAATCAGCTTTGGCCAGAAATTAAGACATTTTACGTTTGTAATGCATACTCAACATAGCTTTTATAATACTTGAACAATAAATAGATGTATTAAATCAGCTTTGGCCAGAAATGATACATCAAAAGCTCATCCAATTTAAGCTATTTTGGTTTTGTGGAAAAATTATATGATTCTGATTAGGTAATTAAGTGTTTACAAAACCAAGTATTTAATAGCAAACCACCTGTTAGCGCGGATCGAACTTCGCGGTGAGTTCGCTGGGGGGCGCAGGGGGACATCGTAAAATAATGAGGTTTCGAGTCAGGTCTCGAGTCAGGTTTCGACTGAGTTATGAGATCTCGAGTCAGTTATGAGGTCTCGAGTCGCAACCTTGTTGTTTCGAGGCGGAACCATGGTCTCGGCTCCTGTATTTTATGAGATCTCGACTCATAAAGAGGTCTCGAGTCGCAACGACGGACTTAGTTTCGACACTCGTTAGGCCCGTACGCGCCTTACGGACGACGTCGACTAAATAATTAAAAAAATTATGTTTAAAAAAATAAATCTGTTTAAAAAAAATCTGTTAAAAAAACAGTTTTCTGTTTAAAAAACTAAGATCGTCAAAAAATAGTTTTAACGACGTTCTCAGTTTCGACGCTCGTTAGGACCGTACGCGCGTTATGAGCGTCAAAACTAAGATCGTCAAAAAAAATCTGTTTAAAAAAATATTCTGTTTAAAAAAAAAATTCTGCTTAAAAAAATCTGTTAAAAAAATTCTGTTTAAAAACAGTTTTCTGTTTAAAAAAAAAATTCTGCTTAAAAACAGTTTTCTGTTTAGGAAAAAAAAAACAGCGTGGGTTTAAAAAATCTGTTAACTAACGTACCTGTGAAGTGGATCCTTAATCGTCGTAACCCTCCCCTTGGATTGATGGTGGTCCCACTGACCCATGTCCGCGATCAGAGCCCAAAACCCTAAAAGCGTGGGTTTATCAACAATTACCAACCCCTGTTTACACGAATGTTTATTAAACGTTAAATTAGTATTAAATCTTAAATTTTATATATTAAAATAATAATAATAACAATACAAAATTTGTGTTAAACATACCGTCCTATATAGATCCGTAGCGATCTCAGCCTCCGTATACAAACCGCTATGCACCGCAAAGTCTGCAAGTGACATAGAACGCGCCTGGCCAGCCATGCGAAACGAAACCTCGGCCGGCTGCGCGGGGTCCACAGCCTCATTTGGCCGACGAGGATGAAACTCGAACGACGACAGGAACTCGATCAGTATCTCCCTGTAGCTCGGCGTAAACGCTAGCTCAAACAGTCGATCCCACGGTGAATCACGGGGAACAAACTCCCGCGCCCAATCTTCCGCCCCGAGCTCCCGGAGGGTTTTCCAAGAAACCGCAAAATGGGCACCGACGTGCATCTTCCGAAGCTTGTCGCAACGGAGAGCAGCGTCGGACTCCGGAGGAAACTCCAAATACGGGTGATTCAGGAGAGGATCCGCCGGTGGACGCTTCTGCTTTTGCGGCTGCTCCGGATTAATTTCTTCTATTTCCATTTCAGCATCCATCTTTCTCGTCCTGAAAACCAAAAAATTTTAGATTGGGTTCACTTTTCTAAATGTTCCAATTTCATATGTTCGAACATAAAAAAAATCGGGTCGGTTCGACGGTTCGAGTCGGGTAAGGTTCATCACATAATAAAATAAGATACAATAATGGGTCAAAGCACATCAGAGACTCTAATTTGTTGCCTTACAACGACTCAAAATCATTAAAAATTCACTAACAAAATCAAATCAAATAAGGAATCTGATTTGCAGATCTGTAAAACAGATTCTGCAGTGCGGCTAAATAATAAACAGATCCGTAAAATGAAACGAATCTGATTTGCAGATCTGTAAAACAGATTCTGCAGTGCGGCTAAATAATCGGACTGATTCTTCACTCTGCAGTGCGGCTAAATATCGGACTG
Organism: Helianthus tuberosus; assembly: GCA_030545235.1. NCBI lineage: Eukaryota > Viridiplantae > Streptophyta > Magnoliopsida > Asterales > Asteraceae > Helianthus > Helianthus tuberosus. The sequence continues at coordinate 28,694,983 of CM060438.1, read as the reverse complement.
ATTCTGCAGTGCGGCTAAATAATAAACAAATGAAACGAATCTGATTTGCAGATCCGTAAAACAGATTATATCGGCTAAAACAGATCCGATTCTGCAGTGCACGGACCTGTTCTGCACGTTTGTTTAATTTTTTTTAAAACAGATCCGTAAAACAGATTATATCGGCTAAAACAGATCCGATTCTGCAGTGCACAGACCTGTTCTGCACGTTTGTTTAATTTTTTTTAAAACAGATCGTAAAACAGATTATGTCGACTGATTTGCAGATCCGTAAAACAGATTATATCGGCTAACAGATCTGATTCTGCAGTGCACAGACCTGTTCTGCACGTTTTTTTATTTTTTTTAAAACAGATCCGTAAAACAGATTATGTCGACTGTTCTGAGTTCGTACAAAGCCAGTTACGCACACGCCCTTGGTTACGCGTCTGTTACACGCTTTTACTGCGGTTATTTTTTTTAAAACAGATCCGTAAAACAGATTATGCCGCGTCTGTTACACGCTTTTACTGCGGTTATGCGTACCAGAGCTTGGACACGCGGTAGGCGCTTAACGCAGTGCTCGACACGAAACCGACTTTGCACGAGTAACTGACGCCAGTTACGCACACGCCCTTGGTTACGCGTGTTTAGTGCCAGTTACTTGTAATTAACATCACAAGATACTAGATAACATTCCTAATTCAGAAAATCTGCTCGAACGAAACTAACTACGAAAGAATTCACTATTCAGCAATCAATTCTTTCAAGCCTAAAACATATCTAAAACCCCTAGTAACGACGTTTCAGTAGTCTGTATGAAGATTTCCCTCTAAACAGTCCATATATAAAAGTATCAGACTGAGACTACTCATGAATTTATCAATTAACTGAACAAAAAAGCAATTTTTTTTAATAAAAAACAAACATGAAAGAATTCACTATTCAGCAATCAATTCTTTCAATCTAAACCCTAGGTTTCACAACTAATTCGAAATAGATATTCACCAAAAATTAAGCAATTAACTTACATAAAAGAATTCAGCAGAATTGGAGTATGTACACTGTAATTACCAGTTAAAAGCAAACCCTAATCACTAACCAAACCCTAACTTACCTAAAAAAACATCTAATTTACGGATAAAATACAAAAAAAAAATCATAATTACTTGAATAGGTTGACCAAATACCTGTTTTATACTTCGAATTCGGGTCGTATACGGTCGAATAAGCCTGGTCGCCTCTCTTCTTTGTGCGTTTTTGTGCGTATTAAGATTTGGGGAAGAACAGAGCTGCGTAGGTATTTCACTGAATTAAATCAGTACCTCTACGCAGCGTATAGATCCCTACGGAGCGTATAAGAATAATCAGTTTACCATTTTACCCTTCTGTTTTGGGGCAATACGAGGCTGACTATAAGGGTAAAAACGTCATTTAGAACGCCAAATAAGCTGCGTATGGATCTCTACGATGCCTTGTACTATTATTATTATTATTATTATTATTATTATTATTATTGTTATTATTATTATTAATATTATTATTATTATTATTAATATTATTATTATTATTATTGTTGTTATTATTATTATTAATATTATTATTATTATTAATATTATTATTATTATTGTTATTATTATTATTATTATTAATAATATTATTATTATTAATATTATTATTATTATTGTTATTATTAATATTATTATTATTATTATTATTAATATTATTATTATTAATATTATTATTATTAATATTATTATTATTATTGTTATTATTATTATTATTATTATTATTATTATTATTAATATTATTCTCCTGAAACTTAAAGATGCTGCGTAGAGACCCATACGTAGCATAGACAAAGTTTGTAAAATGACGTTTTTACCCTTACAATTAGCCTCGTATTGCCCCAAACACAAGGGCAAAATAGTAGTTTAACATGTATAGGTTTTGAAATTTTGGTTTGGGGGGAAATTGTCCGCCTTTTACATACGCAGCGTATGGATCCATACGCTGCCTTTAGAGATGTTCATTTTACTGTTTTGCCCTTGTGTTTAAGCCAATACGAAGCCAAAAACAGGGGCTTTTTTGTCCTTTGAACTACATACGCTGCGTAGGGATCCCTACGCGGCGTAGATAAAGTTCCATTTTTTATTTTTTTTGTGTTTTCCTTTGATAAATAATACAAAAATATGAATAAATTATAAAAATTGAAAATGATACAAACTTTATAAATTAAAAAAATTCTACAATTTATAAATTAAAAAAATTCTACAATTTACAAAAATACAAGTTTCCGGTTAATCTTCGATTTCATTTATACTCGGTTCTCTTTTTTTGTCTGCGTTAGGATTGATTAACTTGTAGTAGTGTTGTAACTACGGTCTATACATTTCTTCCCACCGTTCCGCAGCTATTGATCGATGTGTCGACCACAACGGGTTCACTAAAGGCATGGGGTGGTCTCCTTCCAACTTAGCATGTATGAAGTGTCCCCCGTCAACATGTACGAGCGTTATCGCTTGAGGTCGTGGATCTAGTGGGGCATCCCTTAATGGGAAGATGGTAGTGCTCCATTCGATGCTTAGCAGGTGGACGACAATATTATACCTTTGCGCTACGAGAAGCCCTACATGGGGCATTTCCATCCAGTGACTTGGACCGCACGCTTTCAATGAATTCCATCCGATGCTCTTACGTATTCGTTCAAAGTCTCCTTTGTTATATGTTTCGAATACATGCTTCCAACGCGCCTCGTTATGGCCAATCTCCAGTAGTAAATCTCTTCGAATATTGGGCCATGCGTGTTCCAGAAAACCTAATCCGACAGCCACAGACCTGTACCCACAATGACCGTCTGGGATCACATCTTGTATACGCGATATGTAAGAGTGAAACTCTGAGGGAATTTGATCCTTAAACCTCTCAATGCTTAACAAGTGCTCGTCCCCCTTCATTAATGGAAAACCGTTATCATCCCGCGTCTCCTTCTTTTTATAACTCGTTGAACTGTTTCGTTGCGTTTTAGGTTTTTCAGACTTTCTAACCAAACCAGTTCCACGAGAGCCCTCTGACGGTACGTATGAGTTGTGTCGGGGTAAATCGTACCTATGTTTGGGGGAAGCGGTATATACGTTGCTGTCCTCGCCATAGGAGCTGTGTCTCGCAGCTTCGTCTAACCTCGCAGCTTCATCTAGCCTTTCTTGTACTTTCTTTAATGTAGGCCGACCGCGAGTATTTTGCTGGACGATCGGTGGTTTCTTGGTTGACGATTTCGGGTTGAAGACCGCTTTTATCTTTGAAAGCAAACTCTTTTGCTGAACGGGGGACTGCGCCTCTAAATGTTGCCGCACATTATTTAGCTCTGCTACAACATCGACCTCCTCGTCTACCAGTTTACACGGGAGCAAGTCAAGCTTACGCCAGAATACATCTATGTCGTCGAGTTGTATAATACGCCCTGCACAGTTAAGTTAATACGGTTAAGTTAATACGGTGTGAGAAACAGCTAAATCGTACAAAATAACAAAAGGTTTGTAGTTTTAATATTTTTTACCTGTCTGTTTGTAGTTTTCCAGCCTACAAGCACACGGCAATCCATTGTTGAGCCACATATGGCAACCACATGATGCGTTAAGTTTCCGCAACACCTCCATCTTCCTCAGTAGCTCTTTTTCCAGCAAATCAAGTGCTTCATGGGAAACCTTTCCACGTAGGTTGTCCAACATTCGTTTTCTGTGGTGGTTCATCGTTTTTTCGATGCTCTCAGTGAAACTTTTTTGTATTTCATCGTACTGAGTTTCAACTATATCAATGACGCATCTTGCTATTCGCTCCAATGAACTCCCGCGCGTAATGTATCTTTTTAAATTTGCGTGCTGGCTCTCAACTCTGTTGGTGGTGCGCTGACCAAAGTTGCGACACTTATCGGTCCACGCATAAACGAACATTTCTTTATAGTCTTTGAGCCAGTTTTCGTAGAGGTAATCATAGACACCTGCAAAAATAAAATAATGAAATGTAAAAGCGTGTGTAAAATATAATAGATTGGGTGAGTCGTTTGTTGAAGGAACACTTACTTTCTCGGTTGGCAACCACGAGTCGGTTATACATTTTCTCCAAGTTGTACTTGTACATGGGCTCTGATGAAGATTCGCACAATCTATTCCAGTACGACATAAATTTCCCCCAATCTTCTTTATCGAACCCTTTCTTGCAATTTCTAGCTATATTTTGTTGGATGTGAAAGTGGCATAGAAGCCTGGTTGCGTTCGGGAATACTTTAGAACACGCTTTAATTAGGGCAAGCTCCCTATCCGTGACTATCACACGCGGCATCATACATTCATACATTCATGCAATATTGACTTGATCCGCTCAAGCACCCACACGTAGTTACCCCTTCGTTCTTTACAAATAACGGCATGTGCTATACAAAAAGACTTCGCGGTCGACGTCATACCCACAACCTGGACAAATGGCATGTTGTAGAGGTTTGTTTTGTAGGTCGCGTCGATCAACATCACGTGCGGGAATGCACGCCACATAGTGATTGAATAAGGATGAACAAAGAAAATCTCTGTTACGACATCTGTTTTGGGTTCCTGTCGGGTGTCGTAAATGAATCGGTGGTCGTGCAGCAGGCTTTCCAGTGCCTGAATAGGATTCTTTCCGTCCGCTATTGTCGCTCTAATTTTTTGTACCGCATTTTGCACGTCTTTCTGAACGTGCAGGCTGTCGGGGAACTGCTTTCTTAGGGTTTGAAATATGATACGTGGCTCCATGTTTTGAGCAGTTAGCTGCTCCACTAGCTTGTATTCGGCTTTAGTAAATCTTCGCACAAAAGCGTGGCCCAACAGACTCGTCGTAGGTTCATGGTTATGGTTCGCACAGTCCACTTTTAACTCCCACGTGTCATTCGTCACGTCCCGGATGGCGAGTAATGAAAATGGGCAACCGATTTTTTTGCTACCTGCTTTCCTAACTGTTGCTTTACTACGGTGCTCACCACTACGGTCGCACACAAGCCATACCATCCCAGTAGTACCGCCAAAATTTTTTGATCGGCGGGTAACAATTACGTAACCATACTTCTTTCCCGTTTCTTGTACCCAATTCTTCAAATCAGTTAGAGACATGAAACGCTAAAAAAAGTTACGTTAATAATAATAATAATAATAACAATAATAACAATAATAATAATAATAACAATAATAACAATAATAACAATAATAACAATAATAATAATAATAACAATAATAATAATAACAATAATAACAATAATAACAATAATAACAATAATAATAATAATAACAATAATAACAATAATAATATTAACAATAATAACAATAATAATAATAATAACAATAATAACAATAATAACAATAATAACAATAATAATAATAATAACAATAATAACAATAACAATAATAACAATAATAATAATAACAACAATAATAATAATAATAACAATAATAACAATAATAATAATAATAACAATAATAACAATAATAACAATAATAATAATAATAACAATAATAACAATAATAATATTAACAATAATAACAATAATAATAATAATAACAATAATAATAATAATAACAATAATAATGTGATACCTCATTTATTTGAAACGGATTGCCCGGGGTAGATGGTTCATAAAGTGATGTATCGTATCCACTGTATCCACCTTCACCCACGTATCCACTGTAACCACCTTCACCCCCATATCTATCGTATTTACTGTATCCACCTTCACCCACGTATCCACTGTAACCACCTTCACCCCCATATCTATCGTATCCACTGTAACCACCCTCACCCCCGTATTCACTGTAACCACCTTCACCCCCGTATCCACCCTCACCCCCGTATTCACTGTAACCACCTTCACCCCCATATCTATCGTATCCACTGTAACCACCTTCACCCCCGTATCCACCTTCATCCCCGTATACCCCGTAACCCGGATACGATTGCTGCGTCGGGTAATATGTTTCATCAACAGGTGCATTCTCAGCACCGTATCCACTTTGTTGCACGTACGGAGATTCATACCCGTATCCGTAATCTGGATACACTTGATGCGCCGGGTAATTTGGTTCATCAACAGGTGGAGTGGGAGTCTTGTTCAAGTCTGGCAACTGTGTTTTTTGATCAACCGGGACTCCAGACACAACCTCCTCCTCCTCCTTGGCAGCATTTGCTCCCCATGTGTCGTTAGAATAGCGCTTACCGAAATAATTATCGGTCCAAAATGATGACATTTTAACCAGATTGAACAAAAAACGGAACAAATGATGTGTAAATTGCTTACTGAAGAAGAAGATGAAAAAGAAAGCAGTAGGCAGTGAATTCGAATTGTGAACAGATGGATAAATAGACTTTCACGTGACAGTTCAATAGGCAGCGTATTGCCCTCTACTCCCCGTATTACTTTATTCACGTGCCTGGACAACATCGTATCGATGTCAAATCAGTCTGACATACGCTGCGTATTGACCACTACGCAGCGTATAGGGTTACATCTATACGATGCGTATTGATCACTACGGACCCTATGTCAGACTGATTTGACCATGGTACTAGGTTTGACTGTCTGGTTGTGTCCCTACCATTAACATACGCTGCGTATTGATCAATACGCAGCGTATAACCTAACTAGTGTATATATGTAATTAAGTTTCATATTCTAACAGCTCTGGACAGAGGATAAACTGGTTAAGGCGTTGCGGTTCTAAACGAGAGGTCATGGGTTCGAGTCATGCAAGGGCCGGTTCTTAAATGAAGACCCCCTTTTACCTCTTTTTTGATATTTTTACAAAAATGGCCCCTGAGATTTCGTAAATTTATACAAATGGTCCCTGGTTTTTCGAAAATTTACAAAAAGGTCCCTAAAGTTTCGAAAACTGACAAATATGGTCCCTGAAGTTTCATAAATTTACAAAAATGGTCCCTGTTTATAAGCTACGTATTGCTCAATACGCAGCTTATATAAACCTGGGAAAAAAATTACACTTCAAACCTACCTAAATGACCCCAAATTTGCATCAGTTTTATATACGCTGCGTATTGACCAATACGCAGCGTATAGAAACTTTGTTTTCTGTGCAATGATTGGTAATCAGGCACTGAGATCTATGGTCTATATACGCTGCGTATTGACCAATACGCAGCGTATAGGGTTAACCCTATACGCTGCGTATTGGTCAATACGCAGCGTATATAAACCCTAAGTGTGCAGATAGGCAAAGCGAGTGTCTAGATAGTGAGAGCCTTGTTCAAAATATGTACAGTTTTTTACTTGCCAATTGTGTTCTAAATCTTGAGGGCTTTGTTTATCGAATACGGGTGGAATGTGCATATATATAAGTCGCTCGTTTGGATTTCTAAATTCTAATACAACGCAAACAAAACAAGAATATTGTGAGTTGTGTTTAGTTAAACCGGTTCATGTCAATTTTAAGGGCATGTTTGGCTAAGCTTTTTGAAAACAACTTATTGTATTATTGACTTTTTGAAAAAGTTAGTATGGAGTGACTTTTTGGAAAAGTCAGTTTTCCTCTCACATACAACCTCATTGCCAAACATCATTTTGGAGCTTGTGACTTTTTAAAAAGCCAATAAGTCAATAAGTTGTTTCAAAAAGCTTAAACCATGGGGTATGGTGGGGCTTGGGTTGGGGGCATGAGTTGAGACGTGGAGTTCGAGCCCCTCACCGGTGAGTGACGTGTCCGTGGGGTATGGCGGGGCTTGGGTTGGGGCGTGGCTTGACAGTTTAATAAAAAAATTAAAAAAATACACACAACAGTAAAAAAAACCTAAAATTTTATTAAATTCTTAAAAATTACATAATTCCTAAAAATTACAAAAAAAAACCTAAACACGATTACAAAATAAAAAAAAAACCCTAGAGCGTTAGGTAAATTTCAAAAAGCGCGAGCTTTTCGAACGACCTTCACTCCTTGCCCCGAAACTCAATGTTCGCCACCACCACCCGGTCCTCGTGGCTTAACTCACCGCTCGGAACGGTTTCGTAGTAGGCCTTGAAACGATCAAGCTTCGGCCGTAGCTCGCGCCATTTATGTTGGCACGCGTTTAGGTTGTGCCGGTCGTGTCCGACATTATGTCGGTAGCTTGCAAAGGCTTCCGGCCAATATCGTGTTTGGCCGGGTTGTCGCCCCTTCATTGCGTCAACGACGCTTGTGACGAGAGCTAACACTTCTTCGTGGGTTCAAGAGGCCATCTTCTTCGGGTTGGGGTAGCGGGTTCGTGGGATCAAGTGGGTTTTGGTTGGGGTAGCGGTGGACAGCGATTGTTTGGGTTGGGGTAGCCGGTGGGGTTGGGGTTATATATAGGGGATGTTGACTGTTGGGGGTTGGGGTGACCGCTTGGCTTGGCCAAACGGTTACAATTTAAAATTCAAACACCCCGCTATGACATGGCCAACAAAGCGAATAGGAGGCCGCCACATCGGATCGCTAGCCCGCCCCACTCCCGGCTTCAAACCCCACAGTCTTAGCCAAACCTGCCCTAAGTCGCCTTGTTTGTTTTTATAAGTATAGAAAAATATATGTCACTATGTGATAACTTTAGCTAAGTATTTTAAAAGATATAAGTATAGAAAAATATATGTCACTATGTGATAACTTTAGCTAAGTAATAAGTATTTTAAAAGATAAACAAGTATAAGGTATTTTAATATAATTACAATTATGTTATGTATGTTATTAAAAGATAAAAGTTAAACAAGTATAAGGTATTTTAATATAAATACAATTATGTTATGTATTGTATATTAGTATGTTTTTTTTCTAAATTTTTACTATTAGTTAGAATATTATATGCAAACATAAATTATGATAAACATGTTGTATTTGTGTCATGTTCAGTTTATGTGCCTGATATAATTTCAGGTTTTTCTTAAATTCTCATGATATGATGGACATTAACTAGCGAGCACAAGCTATATAACAACTGTAATTGGAGAATAAGAACCTCGATTAGTTCTTAAGTCTCCATCATCTTTATTTTCAATTAAAAATTAGATTTCGAAACCAAAAGTTCTTGATCCAGGGGCGGATCTATGTGGAGGTGAGGGGTTGCCCGGGATACCCCTCAATTTTTTTGACGAAGTGTAATTTTTTTTTAAGAGTAAATTACAAAGTTCGTCCTTTATGTATGTCATTTATTACAAAGTTCGTCCTTTATGTATGTCATCTTCTCCATCTTTCAATCAGCTGCACATACCTAACCCTAATCCCCAATTCGTCCCCCCTGCAAGTCACCCTCAAATACGCAATCGTGCAAGAGAAAACAACAATGGTATGGAAAAATGAAGATGAATCGTCTTCTGGAATAGAAAAAGTACTCCAATCATGCAAGGTGAAGATGAATCGTCTTCTGGTTCGAGGTGTGGATCTGTTGAGGTGTTTGGAGAGTGTTGTTGTGAGATTTCTTTATCGTCGTCGAGATTGAAGGTGTTGGTGATAGTTCGAGCGAACCATGACATTGTGGAATTGGTGTTTTTAGGAGATGAAGGTGATGGTGACTGTGACAGTGCAACGACGGTTTGATCGGAATATGGATGGGTTAGTTGTTGGTTTCAGATTCGGTGGTGTTGATTTCATAAAAAATAAGCTTGTTTTTCACTTTTCTTTTTTATTTAATAAAGTAGTTTGTGTTGAAATGATTTGCCAGATTACCAAAACTAGAATCAAGAGCATACAAATCAAGATTTGGAGTACTTTGTGTTGAAATGATTTAATACAGCAGTTTGTGTTAAAGCAAAAGAATTACCCTCTCTCTATATCTGTCTAGTTCTACATGAAATATGAAAACATCAACTGCAGATTTGAAACAATTATCAATCAATCAAGTAATTAATTAAGATGGAGTGTATGAGAAAGACTTAAAAGACTTATCTTGATTTGGGTTTTGGATTTTGTGTGTGGTTTTGTTTAGATATGAATTGGCTGAGGAGTGTGCAGATGATGATGAAATAAAGATATGCGTTCAAAGAGAGGGAGAGAGAGGAAGATCTGAATTTTTTATAATTTTTTTAGTATTTAGGGTAAAATGACCAATATACCCTCATGTGCTTCTCACGTGACCTGACTTAACTGGGAAAACAAACTAGGTTTAGGGTAAATGACATAACATGAATGGTTTTTCAAACATTAAGTATGTTTTCTGAGCTTATTAAAGATAAAGGACATACTTTGTAATAAATGACATACATAAAGGATGAACTTTGTAATTTACTCTTTTTTTAATCTCCGTTTTATTTGTTAAGGATACCCCTAAGCAAGGATTAGGATACCCCTGAATGTAAGTAAAGATGATATAAAATGAAAATTTCCGGTGGAATTTCCGGTCCCAAAAGTTGCAGCGGCACTTATAAAAAATCGGAGAAGATGAAGTTATGTTGATGAAAACATTGGGAAAGATGAATAAAAAGTTAGGAAGTCAGAAAGTCACCGTTGAATAAATGTGAATACTGTCTAGTCAAATTTTGATCAAAGTAAAACTTCCTTAGTATTTAACCAATTCACTTTATTAAATTTATTCTGTATATTTTTTTTGAAAGGCAATTTATTCTGTATATTACTTGTTTGTTTTATTAATTTTTTTTACTTTGTTTATTTATCATTTTATCTTGTTTGTTTTATTTATTTTTTACTTTGTTTACTTATCATTTTATTAAGTTTAGATTTACTTTACCAATAAGTTTTCAAATGTAAAAAAAAAATATATTTGAATCCTATAATTAAAATGTTTTCATTCTCTCACTACTATATTATAAAGTATGAATGAAAGAAGGTTAATTAACAATTTTGCTTTTAAAAATAGTTTCACAATACATGTATCAATACCTAAGTAATATAATACATAATTTCAATCATATCTTGTCTTAAAATATCATATTATAATTTCTAATCTTATTACTAATTGTATAATATTTTGTATTCAACTCGTGTAATACACGAATCTGTAAGCTAGTAATTACACACACACACTTGCCACAAAGGGGCCCCTAAGGGCTCCCAAATTCTTGGGATGACCCTAAGACTGCCCGTAGTGGGGCGTTTTTTTTAAAAAAAATTGAAAAAAAAACGCCTAAAAACGCCCCTCCCCCCATTACATGGGGCGTTTTTTTTTTTTTAATTTTCAAAAATTGCTTTCCAGCATTTTAAATATAACGCTTTGAACAAATATGGGCAACCAATCAACAAGAGCATTCTGACAACTTCCCACTTTTTGCATGTGTGCCACTTTGACCAACCAATCCCATCTCTTTGCTTTTTTTTTTTTTAATAATTGGAAGGGGCGTTATTGGAATAATGCCCCACTACGCCACTTTTGCTATAATGCCCAACGCTGACTAGGATGCCACGTGTCGGATAATGCCCCATGGTGGGGGCATTATTTTTCTCTACCACTACGGGTGGTCTAAGTAAAAGAAAATTTTAAAGGACCCATTAAATTATCCACATATATAGGGCCCTAAGGGTTCTCGAATTCTTAGAGCGACCTTAGGAAAAAAAAAATTGAGATACCCCTGAATTTTTTTTCTAGTTCCACCACTGATCCCTCTTATTCTTTCTTTCTTTTCCTTACGCCCATTTTAGTTTCTTATATTTATTCGGGTATCGCTTATTACCTTACCCACATGATTAGCTTCTTTTTTCTTTAATTATTATTATTATTATTATTACTATATAATATTACTATATAATAATATTACAAATGAATGAACATTTGTTTTATAATATTATAATAACCTATTAATACAATAACAATAATTATGAGCAAATGGTATTTACTATCGGTACCGGTATCAAATTTACTAACTCGAGTGTATTTTCGGTACCTGTTCGACACCGATATTCACCGGTTTTTACCCTCAATTACCGGTGTCGTACCAGTACCGACTGTTACCAAACCGTACCGTACCAGGTATATTTGATACAGGTACCCACTTTTGGGCCTATATATTAAATATATAATTAAATCAATAGTAACATCACTAAGTGATGAGCAAATGGTATCGGGTACCGGTACCGGTATCAAATTTAGCAAACCAGTTGTATTTTCGGTACCGGTTCGGCACCGGTATTCACCGGTTTTTACCCTCAAATACCGGTGTCGTACCAGTATCGACCGGTACCGAACCGTACCGTACCAGGTATATTCAGTACCGGTACCCACTTTTGGGGATTTCGGTAATGGTATTTTCGGTACCGGTTGGTACCGAGCTCATCAAATCCTGTAGCAACGTAGCAATGCAAGTAATTGCACCGTTTAGATTATTTTTCATACACACAGTAAGTAAATTGTATTTCATTTGAATGAGGTTTTATATACACAACAACTTATTTCGCTTCATTTTTTGTCTTTTTCTGTAATGAATGAATTATAGCATGTAAAATTAACTTGGATATACCTGGTACGGTACGGTTTGGTAACGGTCGGTACTGGTACGACACCGGTAATTGAGGGTAAAAACCGATGAATATCGGTGTCGAACAGGTACCGAAAATACACCCGAGTTAGTAAATTTGATACCGGTAGTAAATACCATTTGCTCATAATTATTGTTATTGTATTAATAGGTTATTATAATATTATAAAACAACTGTTCATTCATTTGTAATATTACCGTACCAGGTATATTCAGTACCGGTACCCACTTTTGGAGATTTTGGTAATGGTATTTTCGGTACCGATTGGTACCGAGCTCATCAAATCATTTAGCAACGTAACAATGCAAGTAATTGCACCGTTTAGATTATTTTTCATACACACAGTAAATAAATTGTATTTCATTTGAATGCGGTTTTATATACACAACAACTTATTTCGTTTCTTTTTTTGTCTTTTTCTGTAATGAATGAATTATAGCATGTAAAATTAACTTGGATATTTAGATTATTGATGAGCAAATCGTATCAAATCCTGTAATCAAACCGGTATCGTATCGGTACCAAATTTACTATACCAAATCATTTTCGGCACCAATTTGGTACCCACCTTTTGGCGTTTTCAGAATCGTTACTTTTGGTTCAACACCGGTCTAGCACCATACCTGTATTTATTGATTTTTACCTTCAAATACCATACTGTATTGTACCGAGCATTTTCGGTGCAGGTACCTAATTTCGATGATTTTCCGGATCGGTACTTTCGGTGCCGTTACCGGTACCGAGCTCATCCATATTTTAACGTGTTAGCACCGAAATAACTGAACTGAAATCAACCGAATTTCTAACGTGTAGGACGTGTGGGGTCCTATTATTATATATTAGGTTATTTAAAATCTTTTTTTAGAACGGAGTGACTATCCTTACCATGTCATTTTTATTTATTTTTTGATATGCGGTAGCTGCTTGCCGTTGCTGACACGCGTTTTGCAGTCATTGGGTCCCCGTCGCAATGCGCGGACATAAAATCAACTAGTTTGATTTAAATCTTTAACTAAAAATGTAACACAAAAATACTTAAAATTTGCCTTCTTTATCATGATTTATACCCAAATTTTGAGGGTTTTTTTTTTTTTTTTTTTTTTTTTGTATATGTAGATGTAGCTTATTTTTTCTTGAATTTGATTTAAATCTTTGATTAAAAAATGTAACATAAAAAATACTTAAAAATTGCCATTCTATAAATGTGATAATATAAAGGCACAACAATGTAAACAATTGAAAGGATAACAGATTTAGATTAAGAATACTATTATATCATATTAATACATTTTTTTATTTATTTGTTAAAATTACCAAAACAAAATGTAGGGTGTCAACTCAAGTTCATTATAATCGGTTTTTAAATTTTTACATCTTATGAATATGATAAAAGAGTAATTTTGGGTTGAATGTGATGACAAAAAAAATAGTAAATCGTTGCCTAGTACAATACAAGAACAATATGAATATTAATTAGGTGTATAAATTAGTTCCACAAATAATGAAAGAGGTGGGGAACCTTAAAGGGTGCTAAACACCCTCACACTGGTGTGAAGACCCTCAGTGATTAGTGATTGGTGTAACGGCATGCTCTGATTATCACTTCACACATCAAAATACAACTAGTATTTTAACCATGCGTATTGCGGCGAAAATTTGATTATCAGTAACCAATACACTACTGACACTTCGTGTACCAACTGAAATAAATTACGTAGAACCTTGGGAAAAAGAAAGTTCATATGCGAAAGCCGGCCGGTTTAAAAATGGTGTTACAAAAATTAATGTCAAACGTAGCAAATAAAAGTGTAAATTAGTAAAGTTAAAATGGTGGGGGTTGGTGATAGTGTGGTTCAAACGTTTGAAAAGAGATTGTTTGAAAAGCTTAAGCTACACAAACTCAACCAGATCACCGATGTTAATTTACTCTCAAGGCAATCCCTCAATGACGTGGTGATAGTGTGGTTCAAACACACACGCACGTTTTTGGCTAGCGAATCCAACAACGTTCTAAGATTTTCTTTGTAGGCGGTATTCACAATTGAGTTCCGAGCTTGTAAACATTCAGAATTCTTATAATGAATACTATCTACATAAGTAAGATAAACAAACCCTGTGATAACAAACAACATTGTCCATAACATGAACTTTCCCAATTTTGGAATTTAGATTATGATTTTTCTCTTACTATTTGGGTTACTTATAGTCGATTTTTAAGATAAACAAACCCTGTCCATAACATAAATTTTTAGATTGTGATTTTTTAGATTTTAAGATAATAAACAACATTGTCCATTACATAAATTTTTAGATGATGATTTTTCTCTTATTATTTATTTGGGTTACTTATAGTCGATTTTTTACATAAATTTTTAGATTATGATTTTTCTCTAATTATTTATTTGGGTTACTTATAGTCGATTTTTTAATTAATTAACAATGAAAGTCAACCTAGATTTGAATTTGGCCATATAAACCCAAGGCCCAAGGGCCAGTTTTGTTCAACAGTATGCTTCTTGTAAAAAGTCAAACAATAATAAAATACTTATTGCTAAAATGGTGGTATACTATAAAATACATACCTATTAATATGGTTTTTGTGCAACATATGTACAGTCTTTGACTTGCCAATTGTATTCTAACACTTGATGGTTTTGTTTATCGAATAACGGAATGTCATGTGCATCAAGGGCTGCAAACACGACATCAACTAAACATAAAATTTGTGAGTTTGTATTTAGTTTAAGCAGGTAGGGTTAGTCCAAACTGAACACGTTTAGCTAAGCGCCTAACCAGGCCTGGTTTGGGTCGACTTGGTAGGCTCACGACTTTCATGTTAAAACTTAAACTAATTGGGTATTTAATTCAAATTTAAAAGATAAAATATTTATAAGTATTGGACTTTATAATCTAATTATAATTATGTCATATGATTTTCAGATTCGTATTAACTTTTATTGTTTCTGCCAGATTACCGACAACCCACTGACACATCCCATTCAACGCCCGTGGCTGAATGATTATAACATCAACATGTTTTCAACCTTCCAACATCTTTATCTTTAATCAAAAAATCGATTTGGAAACCAAGTTCATCTTAGGGGTGGTAAAGGTCCAGTTCGACCGATTATTAATGGTTTAATAGTTTGGTTTTGATGGTTGAACCATTTTTTTTCAGACTCATTAGCTTGTATAAGGAAAGATTAATATGATAAAGATGGTTCATAACTATAGTACATTTGTAAGACCCTAATACGTATTTGACAATAAGTCGAAGCGGAAATTCGTACCATAAAATTTCTTTCATTATAGACGTCTTGAACTTACTCGAAGGTTTATTTTGAAAAATAACCTCTTACATTAAATGCATAATTCGACGCATTTACGAAACAAAACATAACTTATGATCACTAAATTACATAAGCAAGCATTCCCGTACAATCCGTCCAGTAACTCGATTTTCGATCTTTTCTCCTCGCGATGACAGTCCGTGATTCGAACAACCTGCACTCACCAACACATTCGAGACATTAGTGCACATTATAAATATAACAATATTTATCCTTGTATACTTTTCGTCCCATTATCCCTTTACATTTAAGCATTTCATCTGAGTATCTACATCCTTGCGAGACTTCAATATTATACCTGCATTACACTTTATTATCAACGTACACTATTAATAAAATCAATACTCAATCGTATTGAAAACATGCATACATACATATATAACCCCTTGCACACATACATACATACTTACGCACATACATGCCTTCATACCTACTTACCTACATATATACGTTCACACATACCCACCCACATACATACAAACATATACAAATACAAGTTCTAGCATTCCACGTGCGTACAATTCTTATTTAACTTATTTGCATTTACTTATAATACTCGTACATTAATTTCATGAACTTAAACCTAAATTTATAGTCCGTAAACATCAAGGAAACCATAAAAATCAAGTTCGCGAGACAAAACGAGCAAAACAGCGAAAACTGCTAGTTAATTGGTTCTTATCAATATCCTTCGCGGGCCGCAAAGGGTCTCGCGTGACGCGACGGATCAGGTGGTCTCTGTCGCGTGACGCGACGGGTCTCTTTTGCTAGCGAGTGCAGCTTTAAAAGCTGCATATTCCCAGCTATGATATTCGTTACGGAAACGATCATAACTTCTTCGTTATTGGTCCGAATTCGGTTCCGTTTCTTCCTACGCGACCGTAATTTGATCCTCTGTCATATGGACTCAGAATCCCATATCCGACTTAAGGAAATTCTTAACTTATGAATTTGCGCCTATATATTTAATTGCGGATTATTTGACCCATTCATGATTTCATCACACAACTCATTAGTTTTAACTCAAAACTTTCATGAACATTATAACTATAATACTTTTACTTTATTCGGAGTCTCGTAGTTGCGTTTACGCACCCGATACCCGGTATTCATTAAACTCATTCATTTCATTTACATTTTGACCCGTTTGGTCTACTTAACGAAAATCACCGATTTCATACAACCGGATCCATATTTGACTTCAAACATCATGATTAATTAATTAAAACGTTACATTACTTGAACAAACCAAGAGTGATTCCGGAAATCACTTACCTTATGCATCCGTGCTCGTGTCCGCTTCCTTACATCCTCTTGACCTGTTAGTCTTTCATGCTTGAGTCCGTCTCGACATGATTCCTATACTTTCATGTCACCAGAATCCCATTCTCGTTAGTATCCACAATTGTACACGTTAACGATCATATCAATCACATATTTCACATTTGACTTTTATCAGTCACTTTTAACTAGCATAAAACACATAATCAAATTTCATATCCTTTTTAAACTCATGTAATTCATCATGTCATCACAAATAATGCGTATTGACGTAACATGTACCACACTACTTCCTATAATTCTACCTTTACTACAACAAATCAAATCACGCTTCTCAAGCGTAGTTGACTTTCAAAAGTCAACAGTCCTTCATATGAACTTTCGGCTTATCCTCATGTATCCGTAACATCATAATAGACTATACGAACGAAACTATATACATTTCACCATGCATTTGGTGTGCATACAACTTCCTAAGCACAGTGTACAACTAGTTCATGCATAATCTTCTAAGTTCATACATAATTCATCAAATCCTTACTACTAATCAACATGTATCATTCACACATAAACACCAAACATATTAACACTACATTTATTTCAATTCATCTCACAAGAATTCATCATATCCATCATAATACATCAACAATCAACAAGAATTGAACATGGATGATCATTCAAGTCATCATCCTTACTAAAACAAATGGGTTTCACCTCTAAACATCAAATTAACCCAAACCAAGCATAGTTTATGTTCTATACGATGTTTCTAACACATACTCATGCTCAATTTCATACAAATTCACGGATTAAAACATAACCCACTTCATAAAAAATCACCAATCTTAGTTTTAAAACATACCTTATATATGATCCCCTTGCCAATGTGATCATTAATTCATGTTCGGTTGTGAATTTGAGCTTCGATTCACCTTTCAATTTGAAGCTTTTTGTAGAACTAGGGTTTGAACCCCTTGTTCTTCTCCAGAATACTCCATGCACACACATACATGATGTGTGTGTTGTGTGTTTAATTCTTGTTTTATAAAACATTAGTTTCCCATGTTACAATTTAGCCCCTCGTGTTCGCCACTTAAATATAATTGGCACAAACTTTCGTCATTTAATAGTTTTGACTACCTATTTAACTAGGTTAAATAGCCTAGTTATTTATTTCATGCTATGTTCTATAGGAACATACGACAAATATAAACATTCGGGTTTTGGGGTGTTACAACATTTACACATACAACTACATATTCCAAAAATAGGAAAAATAGATATTATATATAAAGCTTAAACGAGTGGTTCAACTTTTAAACCGGACCGGACCATCAACGTCAAACCATGAAAACTGAATCTTTAAGATCTCAAAATGGCCAAATTGCTTCGATATGATTTTTGAACACCAATAGAACAATCATAGTCAAATAGAACAAAACTGTCGAATGGAAACTCATGATATTAAATTCGAATATAATGATACAAACACATGATACATTTTGAGCCAACTTTAAGCCACAAGTTATTTGAACGGTCCTCTCAATACCCTTGAATACAAAAAACGCATCCAAAGGATGCTTATCTCCACATGATGACACATTCCTCTAGGGTAAACCTCCGGAGCACAAACCTCTCACGAACAAATCAAAACTCCTATGCAAGGCAAAAACATCATGATCATGTTTGTAAATGTGTTATTGACTTGTACGTTATGATCAATGCTACAATAACCTTATTAGCTACTGTCACGATCAAGTCGATTTAAAGTCTTGACGCTTTCGTTCTATAAGGAATATGTTGTCAATCAATAGCCAAGTATTAGAAGATTGTGGATGAAGTTCCCGTAAATGAATCAGATTCGTCCTTCAACCTAAATTTCGAGGAAGATGATAACAAGACCTTTCACACATAAGGAAAACAACTTTCAAACCTCAACTATGAGACAACACACTAACCAATAGCAGCTTATCCCTGAAAATAATCCACCTTAACAATATTGTACCAAGTAAAATGATGGAAAAACTACTTATAACTTCACAACTTTAAATACTAGCCTCAACCTCGACAATTACCAAGTATAATCAAACAAATATAAAAATCAAATGAGATGCAACGCCATTAATGCTACGTAAAACCAGCCGCCAACCCTTTATACATAAACTTTAAACTCGCATATTCTTGAACTTTAACGTAATCCATAAAACACACTTCTTAAACACGCAACCTCCGAACCCCCAAACGTTGACTCAAACCTTCCCCGTTTAACCAAGCATGTTCACCGATTCAACCCGAACCTAACTAACACCCGTCTACAACAAAACCTTTGGACCATAGATTAAAACTCCCAATACCTTAAGGGGCCATAACACCACTTTCTCAAAACCTTCAAAAGATAAGATAATAATCTCATATCACCTTCCTTATCTACCCATCTCCTTCATCCTCTTCCGCCATAACCACCACCACCATGGCTTCCTCTCTCACTTCCTCTCTTTCCTCCACCTTCTCCACCCTCTCTCTCCGCTGCTTCTCTCTCCTCCCCACCCACCACCACCCCACCTCTCTCTCCCTCTCAAAACCCCTCAATTTCCCCTCAATCAAAACCCAAGCAACCGACATTGACACCACATTCTTCGACAACGTTGACCCAGATGAAATCACCACCTTTGACCCGCCGGAAAAGCCCGACGACTTCGTTGCTCCGCCGTCGTTCGACGAGGGCCCGCAGGAGACTGAAGAACAGATCGCTAGAGCGTATGAGGAGCTTTACGGACCCGCGTATAGTGGTGAAAGTGTGTTGGGGAATGATGTTTATGTGATGGATTCGAAGGTTAAGAAGACGAGTGCGTTTGGGAAAGTGAAGAAAGATAAAATTAGAGATGGGTTTGAAGAGAGAGTTGTTCAGGTGAGTTAAAGTTTCGGTTTTGACTTTTGGGTCAATGGTGGTTCTTGAATTGCATTGTTTGGTAAGTAGGGTTTTGTTTGAAGTATGGGGGGTTTGAATTGCATTTTGGTTGTTGAATGGCATTGTTTGGTAAGTGGGTTTTGTTTGAATTTGAGAAATTGAGGGGTTTGGTATGTGTTTTGACTTTTTGGTCAACGATGGTTTTTGAATTACATTGTTTGATAAGTAGGGTTATGTTTGGATTTGAGAAATGTTGATTGCATTGGTCATGGTGGCATGTGTTGCAAGTAGATAAATGTTGGGTTGATTTAGCTTGTTACCAATTTGTCATCATTTTTTCTGCATTTTTATAAGAGAAAATTACGAAAATAGCCAAGACCAGGGTTGAATTACGAAAATAGCCAACTCATGCGGCCTTAGAGTGCCGCATCACGGATTCAAATGCGTGGGATGCGTCTGGAAACAATGGGATGCTTCTTTGGAGCGAAACCCAATAGAAAATGGACACGTGGCGGCAGACCTCATGCATCCTTGGAGTTGCGCATCACGGATTCAAATGTGCGGGATGCGTCTGGAAACAATGGGATGCGTCTTTGGAGCGAAACCCAATAGAAAATGGACACGTGGTGGCAGACTCCTCCAAGGGGTCGGGCAGACTCTTCCAAGGGGTCAGGCAGACTCTTCCAAAGGGTCATGCAGACTCTTCCAAGGGGTCAGGCCTGACGCCTTGGATCTCACACTCGGAGGAGTCTGCCTGACTCATTGGAGGAGTCTGCCTGACCCCTTGGAGGAGTCTGTCTGACCCCTTGGAGGAGACTGCCGCCACGTGTCCATTTTCTATTGGGTTTCGCTCCAAAGACGCATCCCATTGTTTTCAGATGCATCCCGTGCATTTGAATCCGTGATGCGCCACTCCAAGGACGCATGGGGTGGCTATTTTCGTAAGTCAACCCTGGTCTTTGGCTATTTTCGTAATTTTCTCTTTTTATAATAAGTGGGTTGACCACAATTGTCAAAGGGAACAATTTGATTGTTTTTGCTTCTGAATTAACTTGAAGAAGAAAATGGCTATGACTTTATGTTATGCTAGTGATTGAAGCTTTCTTGATGAACTACCTTTGTCATATTAGATGTATGTTTTGAATTTCAAATAGTTCTACTTATTTGACTGTTTGTCCATCCAGATGTAGTAGCCCTGCGACCTTGGTTTAAAAGGTGTGAGGCAATCGGAAAAACGCCTCAAGACCTTTGAGTTGGCCTCTCATGTACATGTGGGTAGAAACGAGACGAATGTATGGTCTTGAGGAGGCTGATATGTAAAACTGACCAAAAGGATTAAGATATTATGAGTGGTTGTACATAGAGCAACGCTCCCTGTACGCGAAGCTCACGCCTCACACCCCGCCTTTGGGGACCTAAACGCCTCGAAGTGCCTTGCGCCTTTTAAAACCAAACCTATGACTTTTGACTCCTCGACCTAAATAGTATTTCATTCTAGCAGTTTTATCAAACAACTCTTAGTTCTTTAGGTCACTTTTTGAGATCTTGAAACGGGTCTTGAACTAATCCTGATTGCAACTTAACCTAAAACTAGTTTCAATGATTTCTTGTTCCTCCTAGTGACCGGTGATCAATTCAAAAGCTATATATGACACTAGTTTTTAAATCTTTGTTCATTTAGATGTTTGATTAAACGGCTAATGCTGCAGGTAAGAAGGGTGACAAAGGTGGTGAAAGGTGGTAAGCAATTGCATTTTAGGGCAGTAGTGGTGGTTGGTGACAAGAAAGGGCAAGTTGGTGTCGGAGTGGGTAAAGCTAAAGAGGTGGTTGCCGCCGTTCAGAAATCTGCCACTAATGCACGCAGGAATATAATCACTGTTCCTATGACCAAATACTTGACCTTTCCTCACAGGTAATATGATTCGAGTTTTTAAGTATGTTTTATGCATTAATTAGCAAGTCAACTCATGAGTTAAGTACTTGAGCATGCACTGCAATAGCCTGTCACTTGTGCCAAGAGTTATTCGGTTTTTTGTTTCTATTCCTGTGCGATTTTTTCTTCAAGTTACGGTCAAATGTGAAACCATACTACAAATTTGAATGATTTGGATGGAAATAAGCTGTGAGCGGAATAGCCAAACCATAACTGAAATAACTGAACCGGTTGAGAAACCGATGGTTCGGTTATGTTTATTCCATAACAAGTTTTTATGATTCAGTTATGGTTAAATATGTAATCATAAAATTGCTACCTCAAATGGAATTCTGGTACCTTTTTATGCAGTTGGATGCGTTTAAATTAAAAAAATTGTATATGTTAGTGGTGGTAGTGATATGGACAAAAAACAAAAATGGATAATTTTAGTCTAGATCATAGTTGTTAATGGCGAATAGCGACAAATAGCGATAAGGTACCTATATGCTACATAGCGAATAGGGATAAATAGTGGGCGGCTAAATTCTATATAGCGATACACTAGAATTTTTTTTTTTAATGTTATATGTACATTATATAAAAATACCCTGGTATATATGCTATTTTACATTTATATTTAACAAAAACCGAAAATCCAACTATTTTGTAGCTATATTTAATTGCTATTTATATTTAAAAAAAATAAAGTGTCGCTATTCATCGCTATAACCCAAATAGTGACACTGGACCTATACGCTACGTAACGCGCTATAGCGATCGCTACGATTGCTATTGACAACTATGGTCTAGATCAAAACGGGTTGTCCAGTCACCCACCAATATTTCATTTTTTCTTCAATAAATGTTTCAGTGTTAAGAAAAAGTGTAACGTACAATATGGCTTAACGTACGAAGCGTACGCAATATCAAATTCGCACGTGATGTTAAAAAAAATGAAAATCGCATGTTCAAAACAAAATGAGTTATGTTAAAAAAAATGAAAATCATATGTTCAAAACAAAGTTATGTTAAAAAAAATGAAAATCGCATGTTCAAAACAAAATTGAAAATCTTATGTTTATAAAAAAACCAAACTTCGCATGTTAGTAAAAAAAAAAACAAAATTCGCATGATGTTAAAAAATACCAAAATCGCATGTTATAAACCAATTTTCGCATGTTGATATTGAATCTCCTTCGTACGTTAAGCCATATTGTACAATAACCGGCCTCTTAGTGTTGATATGATTACAAAAAATATATTATTACAACATAAGCTACCTTTTTAAATACACAATTCAAGACTTTGTAAACATTTGAATTTCGAATGCATTTGGGACACAACACATTTTTTTTCTTACCCAAATTGACCAGTTTTTGGGTAAATGGGTTGGGATCTTGACCGTGCATCCACTTCTGTTAAGGGAAAGTTTTAGAGTTTTGACACATTATTGTTGCAAAAAGTGCACTTATTTTTCTTAATTTCATTTGATTATTCATCTAGCATATGTATATTCCGATTATTAACATCACAAACAAAGAATTTAATTGCTGGATTCGGCTTATTGATACTTTTCAATTGCAGGTCTGATGGAGACTATGGTGCAGCCAAGGTGATGCTAAGGCCAGCATCTCCAGGTACGGGTGTGATTGCAGGTGGTGCAGTTAGAATCGTGTTAGAAATGGCGGGTGTTGAAAATGCTTTGGGGAAACAACTCGGAAGTAACAACGTCCTTAACAATGCTAGAGCAACTGTCGTGGCGGTTCAACAAATGAGACAGTTTAGTGAAGTTTCTCGTGAACGTGGGATCCCGATGGAAGAACTCTGGAAATGATCAAAACAAATGTGTAGAAATATACAATTTGTATTGTGTTTTGTAAAATGTTATTATTCCAAGTTCGGTTTTTTTTAGTGTCGGAAGTTTCTGTTATCAATAACAATAGGTAGTGGCTGATATCTTTCGAGTTTGCAATGTTGAATATCTTTTCATGCTGGAGCTTCATAAATGGTACTAAAGTAAACCAAACTGAATCATAAAACAGAAAAACATGAAAATTTGGAATATGCTATCCAAATTTATTGATCTGAGAAAATTATCTCAGAACTCGGATCACTAGTTGTTATCATCCACAGGCTCAGATGATTAACAATATATAAGCATAAACAACCTATTACAACTAGACTAGGGTTGCTAGAACTATAAGATAATCACAATATAAAACCTCTCCATACTTATCACTAAGACCATACGGAGTGGGCGCGATGGGGGAAAATTTGTGAGCTATAGCGCCTCATAGAGGCCGCTTACAGGCGGCGCTATGTGGCTTAAATTTGATGGCAGCGTGATATCGATAGCGGCGTTTTGGAGGAGGATTTTCAAATTATTACCGTTGTAAACGGTCAAAAGTAAAAAAAAAAAAAATCAATTAATATTCCATTTATCCTATAAATATAACTCCATCTCTCATTTCTTTATAAACCAACATACCTTCAAACCCTCTTTCTCTCTCCTCTTTTTTTTTTTAATTTAGAAATTTTTTACAATGCAACCCTTCAACCGTGGTTTTATTCCTCCCCGTTCGAGTGCGGACCCGAACCAAAGTAGCAATCCTACCCGCCCCATGTCTCAGGTTCCCACTCGACCCACCCCTTTCGGATCCGGTTTTGTTGATTTTAATCAACATAATACCGGGTTCATGAACCTTTTGAACCAACCACTCTCATAAGACCCGAATCTATTCGGTTGGAACCCGAATCAAAACACGGACGGAATGGGGTCGTCTCAAGCATTCGGATCGGCACAAGCATTCGGCTCCCCACTACACGACCCCGAGGTTGTTCCAGAAACACAACCGGAAGTAGAGGAGACGCAAAAAGGAAAAACAAAACGCACACATAAAAAGAAAATGAAAACCACCCTAAATTCTGCTTGACGCCATCCCATTAGCTCGGGTCTGGCCCACCCATCCCATATGCTCCAGTCGAGAATTATCCATGCGTCCAACAAACAGCTCGGGAGCAACAACGCTAGAGCAACTATCGTGGCGGTCAACAAACAAGACAGCTTAGTGAAGTTGCTTGTGAACATGAGATCCCGATGGAAGAACTCTTTAAATTATCAAAACGAATGTGTAGAAATCTTTAATTTGTATTATTCTTTTATCAAAGGTTTTTATTCCAGTTCAGGTTTTTAGTGTAAGAATTTTCTGCTTTTATCGATTGCAAAGACTGGAGAATGTAATCAAACTTCTGCTGTATCTTTTGAATTTGTAGTGTTGAATATTTTCATGCCGGAGCTTCATATATGGTGCTAAAGTAAAACCAAATTGAAACATCCTGTGAGAGTAAAGGCCAATGATCCTTTCCATTATACAGGTACACGATATATACAAAAGGAAGATCAAAAAACACGACACCCAAAGACACAAAAATTAAGATGGTGGATGGTTAAAAATGACCTCAAAGGGAGATTTGTTTTCAAGGATCGATGAGGGTAAACGGTTTATGATGTAAGTAGCCGAGGTGAAAGCATCAAGCCATAAGGTAGCCGGTGCATGAGCATTGAACATCATGGCTAACCCCGTTTCGGTTATGTGACGATGTTTACGTTCGGCTCGTCCATTTTGTTGGGGTGTATGAGGACACGATAGCCGATGATGAATGCCATGTTTTTGGAAAAAAGTTTGTACTTGATGATTTGTAAATTCGGTTCCACCATCGCTTTCAAGCACTTTAATGGTTTTGGAAAATTGTTTTTGAAAAAAAATTAGAAAAACCGTAAGTGTATTGAAAAAATCAGATTTAAGTTTTAATGGATAGAGCCAAGTGAATCTTGAAAAATCATCTACAAATATCACATAATATCGATACCCCTCGGTGGACATAATGGGTGCGGGACCCCAAAGATCACAATGAATAAGATCTAAAACATGTGATGCTAGTTTATTATTTTCACTAAACGGTAAACGATGTGCTTTAGATAATTGACAAGAGGAACATAAACCCAGTTTGGGTAAAATAGATGCAAGCAAAACATGTCCAAGTTTATTCAAAGCAGAAATTATATCAAATGAGACATGTCCTAATCGACGATGCCATTTATCAAAGGAAGCACTAAGATGCGAAGCGGATAGAGCTGCAATAAGAGACTTGTGACCTTGCGAGAGGACATAGAAACTGTTTTCACAGGTTCCCCTAGCAATGACCTTCGCTGTTTTTCGATCCTGAATTTGAAAAAATTGTTAGAAAATAGCACATCAACGGGAGAGTCATTTGTTAATCTACTAATGGATAGTAGATTTCGTGTTATATTTGGAACGACCAAAACATTTTGAAGTGGAATGTTATTAGCAAGTTTGGTTTTTCCAATTCTAGAGACGGGAAAAAATTGACCATTACCAAAAGTGACACGATTGTTACCTGTATCCGCATAAGACTCGTCTAAGCCGTTGTTTGAGCGAAGCATATGAGTAGTGGCTTCGGTGTCGGCGGTCCAATCTAGTATAGCCGAATTGATATTGCATTGTACTTGAAAAGCTTGTGCAAGGTGTGCATCAAGCGAGTGCCGAGGCATAGTGGTCTTCTTTCCGGCAAAGTTGACAATGAGGTGGACGTCTATTGGAGGTGGTTCGACCCCGATTTGAGGAAGAGCCCCGAAAGCGTCCATGAGATGCTTTGTTAGTCGGCTGAAAAATGTGAAGAATTTGCCGAGAAGGCTGCTTGAGGGGTTTGGTTTCCATGCAAGTTTTGTAAGAAAATCTCATGATTTTCAGCATGAGCCGGTTGTACGGTCCGTTGGGCCGTAGAGAAGGTCTCAAAATGTCACACCCCGAAATTATCAGAGCTGGCGTGACTGGACTGGTATCTTCATTGCACAGCGGAAGCAAATACGCTAAGTCTTTTAAAAAAAAATGAACGCCACTAAGTACTCGACTCCACATGGTTCTCTTATTCCAACCGTGCCATAGTTTTTGATATGCAACCTGAGAAAGACACATGCGAAAAAAAAGGTCAACATAAAGTTGAGCGAGTTCATAGTTTGTTTGTAAAAGATTTGAAATAAATCTTTTGAATAACCGGTTTGTGAAATATTATTGAGAAATCGAATTTAGAAATCCTTTTCTTGTCAAGTTATATGGAAACTTGTATTTGTAATGCAAATGTTCGTAAAACCATGTATTTGTAAACTTTCGTATTTGTAATGTCCGTATAACCGTCAATGCCCACCCTGACTTTGACTCCATGCTCGCGTAATCCTGTACTTTGAATTTGTATAAAACATGGTATGTAATTTGTAAAAATCAAGTATTTCTGTAAGTATGTATGTAAGTCCCTAGTATGTAGCAATAAGGAAAAAGAGATCACCAATGGTTTGCAAGGCCATTGATATGTGTGAAGTGATGCAGGAAGACTCAAACCTAGCAGATTTGTGCGTCGGGCACATAGTCACCACCTGGTCCATTCAGCGGACTCAGGAGTGGGGCTCGCTACACCCAAATAGATCTATCACTCATGTCCCTCGGTCCTAACAACGAGGATTAATGGCCTTAAGTGTTGTACCCACCACTCACATGATCTAAGTAGTAAACCCTCCTTAAGCTAATCATACCATGTATAAAATGTCTGTAATAATTGTAACATGTATTTTACCCCAGCCTCTAAGGCTGAACCTCCCCAGCCTCTAAGGCTGACTCCCCAGCCTTTATATTATCACCAGACGAGCCCATCCATAGTCATGAAAATCACACATTTCGATAATAAGCATTTGTTTTGTAAAAACTGGTATATTTAGTATAATCCATTCGTAATATGATTTAGAAATATGAGTTTTCGTTCGTTCAAAAACTTTGTATGTTCTTGTAAAATGTGCATGTCTTTCCACCCCGAAAACATTTATAAAAATGTAAAACCGTAAAAAGGTGGGGTTATGAACTCACCTTGACATTCCTGTGCAAAGCTAGCTTAGCGTGATTCCGTAGTGTCGTTCCAAGAACGTGAAGTAGCTAGCGTGCATCTATAGTATTCCTAACAGGAAATAACTTATCAGTTTCTAGTTTAACGACGTAGTTAAACTACGTGTCCGAGCTCTACCGAATCGTTAACTAAACGACTCTACGAAGGAAGGTGTGAATATTTTGGTTTGAAATAACCAAACTATTGTTAGTTGATCCCGTTTATGACCGTGATAAAACTAAGTCTCGAAAATGACTTAGTTTTTGAATGGTTTAATATATATATATATATATATATACACACACACATATATTTATGTATTTAAATATAAATATACTTACGTCGTCGTGTTAGTTGTCGTGAGTGGAAGGCGTAGATGAAATATTGTACGCATCCGAAACATCGTATATGATACGGTAATATACGGTTGTAGTTCTCATAGGATGGTAATAAATATATATATATATATATATACACTTATATATATTCGAGAACCCGACGTTTGAAATAAATATAACTCGTTATATTTATTTGATAGAAAATGTATGTCGTCGTGGTGTGAAATAATTATTCGAACTTAAAGCATTTGAAATAGGTATTCACGTTATATTTATCGTATAAAAGTGTTCGAAATCTCGATATTTGAATAAATATAGGACGTTATATTTATCTAAGTAAGTGTCGGAAACATCGTTGTTCGAAGTAACTATAAGCGTTATATTTATTCTAAATAAGTATCGGTTTCGAAATCTTATAACGTCATCAATTTAGGTGTACGTTTATATTCGCCGTATAAGGAAACTTCTACCTCGAAACATGTCGCTTTTAGGATAAAATCATTTGTCGTGTTTTGGATTTTTATGAAAAACGGACAGAGTTTCCTCTGTTTTTGGAATAACCCCGACAACTCAAGTTGTCGTTATTTGTCAAAATTCAACAATCACTCAACAAACATTATATAAGTTTTACGTTAAATATATCAAAACGTCGAATACGAAACAAAATCACTAAATGTAAAACCGTTAGTTAGTCGGGTCGAGCTCGGTTCGCGTATACTAAGTAAAATCTAACGTAGTCTAACTCTCTACGTTAACAACTTTACCGGGTCTTTCGTTGACTTCTGTTGACCGTCTGTTGACTGAGTTGACTCGGTTTGACCGAGTCAAACCGAGTTGAACCAACCCTTGACCCGAACCGTTCATTGTGACTATTTTGCTCCCAACATTTCGGAACTGAACCGGAGCTGATGTTGACCGTGGTTGACCCCTTTGACCAGCGTTGACTGAAGCTTAAACAGGAACCGATGTTTGACCAAAACCAACCAACCCCAAAACTGATATCAAGTCCGAAACCCAACCCTGAAACCTTGTTCACCCGAAACAAAAACCCGGCTCCTGAACTGAAACCCAAGCTTGAACCGAGATTGAGCTTTGGAACCGAAGCCGAACCTAACAAGACCCGAACAAAAAAACAAATCTGACTTGAAACATCACTGAATCAGAGAAATAAAAAAACAAAGTCAAAGAACCTTCACCTCTGTCTTCGTTCTCGCTGTTGTCGGTTACCGCCGACGGCTTCGTTTAGCCGGTGCCGCCGCTGTCGTTCTCAGCTCCATCGATCACCACCGCTGACTCGTCGCTGTAGACGGCTGAGGCCGCCGTCGTCGTGCACCGCCGGCACCTCGCCGGTCGCCGTCCTCCTTTCTCTATCTCGTCTCTCTCTCTCTTTCACTTCTCGTCATCGCACCATGAAGAACGAGAGGGATATTGGGAATCAGGTGAGTTGTGTTGGGATTATTTTGTTGAAAATGGATTAGGGTTGTGGCTGATGTTGTTAGATTATGGTGTTAGGGTTTTCCAAGTTGGAGAAGGAGAGCAGATGAGGAGATCGTGGTGTGCGCAGTATCACAAATGAAATCTAGGGTTTCACTACATTTATATACTAGGTTTATTTAATGGGCTTTGGGTTTGGGCTCAAGGCCCACAAGCCTCTTCTGTGGGATGTGCCTTTTTGAAGCTGTCGAAGGGAGTCCCGCAACGTATGCATGCGTTCAATAGAGTGGTTACTGTAAGAGTTTCTAAGGCCTTCCACACATGATGAGCAGAGGTATGTCCGATGGTTTCGGCCATTGCCTCTTCTGTGAGGGATGAGTGTAGAAAAAGAACGACTTTCTAATCGGCTTCCTTCCAGGCTAAATATTTGGGATTTGGTTCGGTTTTGTCGTCGTTTGTGGCGGTCTCTGATGGGGCAATGGAGGTGCCATCAAGATGCCCCTTGAGACCGATATACGAAAGGACGGGTAAAACTTGGCTTGCTCCATGTGAGGTAGTTTGAGGATGTGAGTTTGATGTTTATAAGATGACATAGTGAGTGAAGGGGAATGGATGTTTGTTCAGAAGTAGACATGGCAGAGAGGAAGATGAAGAATGATGAATAGAGAGAAAAAAAAATAGGAGCAGGTTTAGAATTGTGAGTATCACAAATTGAAGTGGTATTTATTGATCAAAAAGTACAGTACAAGAATGCAATCAACGATTGACAAGAAGAGGCTGAAAGTTAAACCAATAAAATACGAACAGATATGTTATTGTAGACTGAATTTGAGATGCTCTTCAACACCACTAACAAGCTTCTTATATAGAGTTGTAGAGCAGGAACAACTATAGAAACCGAGCACCAAAAAGGAAGGCGCGGGACAGCTAGCAATCACTGAACACAGCTGTCAAAGATTGAGAAGAGAGAACCCTAGAGAGGCAACGCCAAGGAGGAAATAGGCTGGACCAGATCTTCGACTTCAATAGGAAGAGAGTAGAAATGGGCTTCACCTTGATATGGGCTCCATAAGACTTGACCTCATCTTGGGCTTGAGCAGCAAACCAAACATAGCCCAAAAACATGAAACAAAAAAGAAGAATTAAATTGAAGAAACAAATAATAATTTTAACACCCCCCTCAATTTAATTCGCAAAGACATCATACAAGTTAAGTAAATTGCACATCTTCTCATGTTGGTTTACCAGAAGTCCTTTAGTAAACACATCTGCTAACTGGTCTTTGGACACAGTTGAGATAACTTTTAAGAAACCAGAGGCAATTTTTTCCCTTAAGAAGAACAAGTCGATTTCGAAATGTTTAGTTCTATCATGAAAAACCGGATTAGCTGTTATAGATATAGCAGCAGAATTATCACAAAATAATGAAATAGGCAATTCGATTTGAATGTTTAGTTCTTTAAGAATATTTGCCAACCACATAATTTCACAGGTAGCAGAACACATGGCACGGTACTCGGCTTCAGCAGAAGACCGTGAGACGGTGTTTTGCTTTTTTGCTTTTCCACGATACCAAGGAGTTACCTAGAAAAATACAAAAACCCGTTACCGATCTTCTTGATTCAACGCATTTTCCCCAATCTGAATCGGCGTAAGCTGTTAAGTCAAAAGAGGTACCTTTTGTAAATAAAATTCCCTTACCTGGGGACTTCTTAAGATACCTGAGAAGTCTCAAAGCAATCTGTAAAAGTGATTTAGAGGGTTTATGCATGAATTGACTCAAAAACTAAACAGAGTAGGAAATATCGGGTCTAGTATGAGATAAATAAATGAGTTTTCCTATCAGTTTTTGATAACCAGTTATGTCCAATAAGGGTTCATCATTTTGTTTACAAGAAGACACGACAAAGTAGTTTTGCTCAATGGGAGTGTTAACTGGTTTGCAACCAGTGAGCCCAAACTCTGCCAGAAGATCTAGACAATACTTTCGTTGAGATAAACAAATACCTTGAGAGGACCTAATTACTTCAATTCCAAGAAAATATTTTAACAAGCCTAGGTCTTTAATCAAAAATTTTGATTGAATAAGTTTCTTTACTTTGTCAATTTCAGATATGTCATTACCAGTTAAGACAATATCATCAACATAAACTAAAAGAACAAGAAACACAGAGTTTGTAGATTTAATGAATAGAGAGTGGTCACACTTACTTTGTTTAAAGCCAAAATCAATAAGGACACGAACCAACTTCTCATTCCACATACGAGGTGCTTGTTTTAAGCCATATAAGGATTTGACAAGTTTGCAAACTTTAGATTCATCTTTGGAATAATAACCCTCCGGTAGACTCATATATATATCCTCTTTTAAGTCACCGTACAAAAATGCATTATTGATGTCTAATTGATAAAGAGGCCAATTTTTTTCAACAGCAAGACTAATTATACATCTAACAGTGACCATTTTTACTACGGGAGAAAAGGTTTCCTCAAAATCAATACCCTCCTTTTGACTATACCCCTTTGCAACGAGTCTAGCTTTATACCTTTCAATCTCACCGGTGGACTTATATTTAATTTTGAACACCCATTTGCATCCTATAGGTTTTCTTCCTAAAGGTAAGTCAACCAACTGCCAAGTGTTGTTCTTATGCAAGGCCTCCATTTCCTCATTCATAGCCCGAACCCAATTGGGATCGGAGACAACCTCTTTATATGATCTAGGTTCAAGACTTTTATTTAAGACAGAGGTGAAGCAGAAATTTTCAGGAGATAATTTTGAATAATTTAGAACCTTTTCGAGACCATATTTAACTTTTCCTTCTATAACAAAATCTTGTAGTTTCTTTGGAAAATTAGCATTTCTAGTGGATCTCCTTATTGCAGGAGTTTCACTAGTTCCCTCAGGAGGCATTACATCATCATTCCTACTAGTAATGTCTGCAATGCCGGGAATACTTCTTTCACTGCTAGGCTGCTGTTCCACAGCCGTGCCAGCAGGTTCAGTAGTCACTTGCGGCTGCTGATCATTAATAGTGGAGTCATCATGTACTTCGTTTTGAACCCCCCCCCCCTTCATCATTGGGAATATTTCCATCTTCTTAAACTATGGTTTCATCAAAAAAATCAAAGAAATTTAAGTTGTTTATAGAATTATTTTGATTAGACTCACATAAATTTTTATTATCTTTAAAAGGGAAAACATTTTCATAAAATCTAACATCCCTAGAGAAAACAATTTGTTTTTTATCAATACTCCAAAGTTTATATCCTTTTTTTTATTTGAGTATCCTAAAAAACACATTTTTCTGCATGACTTCCAAATTTATCAGGATCGTTTAAGACAGTGCTAAAACAAAGACAACCAAAGTTACGAAGATGGTTAAGGAAGGGTTTAAATCCATAGACTAGATCGTAAGGAGATTTTCCATTTAGAATGGAGGATGGTGTCCTGTTAATAAGATATACGGCAGTTAGAATGCATTCGGACCAAAACCTAAGAGGAAGTCCCCCTTGAAATAAAAGAGACCTAGCAACATTTAACAGATGTCTATGTTTCCTTTCTACAATCCCATTTTGTTGTGGGGTATATGGACAAGTTGTTTGATGAATAATACCGTTAGTATTGAAAAAGTTTTTCGTTTGATGATTCACAAATTCGGTACCATTATCACTTCTAAAGGTCTTTATGGTTTTTCCGAACTGAGTTTTAATCATATTAAAAAAGCTTTTAATGTTATCAAAGACCTCATTTTTATGTTTCATTAAATATACCCACACAGCTCTTGAATAATCATCCACAACAGATAAAAAATATTTATACCCTTCTCTACTTTGGATTCTATAAGGCCCCCAAACATCAAGATGAATAAGTTCCCCTAAAGATGAAGTTTTATGATCACTTAGAGGAAAGGGAACCTTGTATTGCTTGGCTCTATGGCAAACTTCACAAGGAATATCACTATTTGTGAATTTTAGATTTAAAATATCTTTTAAGACACTAAGAACAGGATTAGAAGGGTGTCCTAGTCTAGAATGCCATAAGTTTAAAGTATCAAGGCTATTAAAACACACCTTCATAGTTTTAGAAGTATCTCCACAAAAGTACAACCCATCAACTTGATTACCAGTCACCAGGGTGTTCTTTGTGTGTGAATCCTGAATATAAAAGTTATTCTCATCAAATAATACCCTAAGTTTATTGTCTTTAGCAAGCTTGTAAACAGACAAGAGATTCACATAGTATTATGGTACTACAAACACGTCAGTCAAAATCACTTTATCATTTAGTTTATATTTTCCAATTTTTGTGACAGTAGCATCAGAACCATTTGGATGTTTGACTTTAATGTTAAATTCAGAAACATCAATTGCGTCAAAAATACCTTCTTCTGTCCTGACCATGTGTTGATTAGCACCAGAATCTATGATCCAATTACTACTAGTAGCATCATAAGAACTATTGGAGAAACCAAAGACACGCATGTAGAAACTATTAGAACAAAAAGAATTACCTCCTACATTAGCATTTTGTGAGCTTTCACCAGTTCTTTCGTTTAAGAGACCTAGCAGCCTAGAAACTTGATCAGGGGTTAAAGCGGGGATAGTAGAAGCAGAAGATGACTCAACTTTGTTTGACACAGAGTTGTTTGATGCAAAAGACTTAGTACTCTGATTACTTCTTGATTTAGAATTTTGTGGATACCCAACAATTTCATAGCACCTGTCCACAGTATGTCCCAACTTGTTGCAATGTGTACACTTCAGATTAGGATTAGGACCCCTATTGAATTTTTTCTTAGTTTCGAAACCAACATTTTTTCTTAGTATGTCCCAACTGGTTTGTTTTTGAAACGAAACCAACATTTTGAGTTTGATCTTTTAAAGGGTTTTTTGAGTTTCTATGAGACTCTTCCCTTGAAATGATTGAAAAAGCAGTTTTGACAGACGGAAGAGTCTCACTAGTTAGTAAATTTGTCCTAACCGGATGGTACACATCATCAAGACCCATAAGAAACTGCATTAATTTTATCATGTGACTAAAATCATTAAACTCTTTTGAGGCATGACAAGTACATGAAGGGAGTTGAATCATTTGATCAAATTGTTTCCACATAGTATTAAGCTTGTAATAGTATTCAGATACAGAATTTCCATTTTGGCTTAAAGAATTAATTTTTTGATGTAAACCAAAAATGACGGATCCATCTATTTTATCATATGTTTCTTTTAAATCCGCCCATACCTCAGAAGAAAGTTTTGAGAATACCTGGCCCATATATAATTCCTCAGACACAGAATTAAGGATCCATGTAATAACTACAGAATTACATCTATCCCATTGTTTTGCTAAGACATCATTATCTTTTGACTTAGTGCAAGAACCATCAATGAAGCCAATTTTATTTTTAACTTGTAAAGCAAGTTTCATGGCACTAGACCAAATAGTGTAGTTTTCAGATCCTTTTAACTTAATATTAACAATAGTAAGATTACTAGAATCGCTAGCATGCAGATAGAAAGGATCACTAGCATCAAGTTTACTAACCAAAGTCTCATTGACAATAGTAGAACCAGAATCACCCATTTAATAAATGATAAGACCAATCACAAAGAAACCAAAAAAAACTAAATGCAATAGGAAAAATGCAACAAGCAAACAGGGTATGTCTAAGCATATATAAACCGAGTGACAAAAATTAAAAGAGAGAAGAAAACGATCTTACAAAAAAGCGCCAAGTTAGGGTGTTCCGATCAAACCTTAGAATTGCTAGTCACAGCTTCAGAAGAGCTTTTAACCGGGCAGATTAGATTCACAGATACAATCCCAAACACGGAAAAAATATTGACCATAACAGATTTATATATATAAAAGGACAAATAAACCAATGGATTAATAATAAATAATTTAAATATCAAATGGTTGATAAACTTTTGGGTAAATTACTTTTTGAGTCCCTGTGTTTTATGGGTTTTAACCACTTGAGTCCAAAAGCAAAAAGTTTAACGATCTGAGTCCCCATAAGCATTTTCTTTAACCATTTGAGTCCAAATTTCTAACATTGTTAGAATTTTTTGGTTAAGTATTGTTAAATGACTAAAATACCTTTATATTTATAAAATAAAAAAAATAAATGACCCTATATACATCACCACCACCAACTGCTACTCCTGATCCATCTCCCTCAGTCTCTTTCTCTCTCTCTCCAAACAACCACAACCCTAACCATTCTCCGGCCACATGTAAGTTTTCTCGCCGGCCGCCTCCGTCTACTACTCCAAACAACCACCACTGAACCAAAAATCCCCAACCACCAAAAACCCTAGTCGCCTCCATCACGATTCCATCTCAAAATTCCCAACAAGCAACTGAAACAATCAAACGCCATAAGAAACGAAAACGGACCGGATAAATCAGCCTGTTCATGAAGATGTGGTTTGACTTGAAACATGTTTAGAATTGAGAGGGTTTTGTGCCAGACTTGTTTGGTATTATTGGAATACCAAAGTTCAGATCTGAATCATCGTCGAATATTAGATCGAATCACCTCGAATTACTAAGGTTATGAAGGCATTATGTCTTCTTATGGCGGAAACGAGATTCAAAACCCTATAAGACATTGAATCGGTCAAATTGAAGACGAATATGTGGATCAATTCGATCAGAGTGCCCAGATTCATCATATGAATAACCGATTAGGTAAGCAGAAGCACCGATCGATGGAGATTCATCGGAACCCTGACCCTAAGTCGGAGATAATAGAGCCGTTGAAGAAGGTTCGATAACTTACAGATCAGCTAGAAAGAACGAGTGTCTCGAATCCTCACGGTAATTGTGTTAGTTCTGCTTTTTATTGTTCTTGTGTTCAAATTAATTGGAAAAATGTCAGGTAATTTTGAGGTTTTACAGGTTCTAGTTCGTTAGTTGATGATTTAGCCCTAATTGAAAAAATGTCAGATGATTTTGTGTTGAAATTAATTGGAAATGTTGTGTGTTGTTAGCGGTGATGGTGGGGATGATGGTGGGGCAGTGGTGGGGATGGTGGCTGTGCGGTGGAGTTTAGAGAGAGAGAAGAGACTTGTACTGATGTGCATAAAAGATTTGTACTTTGTGTGTAAATGACCAAATTACCCTTACAGTTAACAGACTTGGTGGATGGAGTTAGAAATTTGGACTCAAATAGTTAAAGAAAATGCTTAAGGGGACTCAGGTCGTTAAACTTTTTGCTTTTGGATTCAAGTGGTTAAAACACACAAAACACAGGGACTCAAAAAGTAATTTACCCTAAACTTTTTTGACAGTTATCTTAATACTAATCAATTCAAGTTGGAAAGATAACCAAAAGAAATAAAATAACAAGATTCGATGATTGCAGCAAAGGTTTTTATTATTATTATTATTATTATTATTATTATTATTATTATTATTGTATTTATAATAATGATTATAATATCAAAAACCAAGGATAGATAACTATACGTCAATATTACCTTCCAGATCAGATTTTTTCCAATGGAGACAAGGAATTCTCTTTGTTCTTTTAACACTTAATCGCCAAAAGACAGCAGCGGAATCAACTTTCAAAACAATCGATCAAGGCTTTAACCGATGAACCCTAAGTTTCACAGAACAGAGGAATGCCCAGAAATTGATCAAGAGCCCTTTGGCTCTGATACCATATCACAAATTGAAGTGGTATTTATTGATCAAAAAGTACAGTACAAGAATGCAATCAACGATTGACAAGAAGAGGCTGAAAGTTAAGCTAATAAAATACAAACATATATGTTATTGTAGACTGAATTTGAGATGCTCTTCAACACCACCAACAAGCTTCTTATATAGAGTTGTAGAGCAGGAACAACTATAGAAACCGAGCACCAAAAAGGAAGGCGCGGGACAGCTAGCAATCACTGAACGCATCTGTCAAAGATTGAGAAGAGAGAACCCTAGAGAGGCAGCGCCAAGGAGGAAACAGGCTGGACCAGATCTTCGACTTCAATAGGAAGAGAGTAGAAATGGGCTTCACCTTGATATGGGCTCCATAAGACCTGACCTCATCTTGGGCTTGAGCAGCAAACCAAACATAGCCCAAAAACATGAAACAAAAAAGAAGAATTAAATTGAAGAAACTAATAATAATTTTAACAGTGAGACATGATACCATGTGAGAGTAAAGGCCAATGATCCTTTCCATTATACAGGTACACGATATATACAAAAGGAAGAGCAAAACATCTGATTCAGGTCAAAATTGAACCACTTTGAACATTTGTAGCTTGTTGCCTATGGGCTATCCGAGTTATTGCATCATGTCTTAGCTTGCAAAACAAGCGGACTGGTTAATGTCTCGGGTTAAAAGGCAAAACATATTGTTTTATGATTATCAATTTGATCTGAGTTAAAGAAAGTTTTGACCGAAATGGGTTCCGTTTGGAATTAATTGCTTAAAAGTAATAATCTTGCCAATGAGGTGGTGGTGAAGTGGTAAGGGAGAGACTTGGTGTTCTAAGGGACCCAAGTTCGATTCCTACCCTCCCCGTTATTTTCTGCGGCACCTGGTGATGATGAGAGACTAGGCGAATAGGTGGAGATCGCTAGTTCGATCCTTGAACTGAGCGGGTTTTACTTCACTACACTGTCGTGC
Source organism: Helianthus tuberosus (assembly GCA_030545235.1). Lineage (NCBI taxonomy): Eukaryota > Viridiplantae > Streptophyta > Magnoliopsida > Asterales > Asteraceae > Helianthus > Helianthus tuberosus. The sequence goes on along the minus strand of CM060438.1, from coordinate 28,656,714 downwards.
CTTCGGGCGAGTGTTCACGGGCCTCGGCCCTAGGTGAGGGTTTTCCCCGGTTCGGAGGCGAGCGTATCCCGATTTGGTGAATTTCGCCAGTAGCCCATTTGGAGGATTCGTCGGCCGTTCAAAAAAAAAAAAAGTAAAAATCTATATATTAAGGATGAGCATTTTAACATACTTTTTAGTTTAATGTGAGGGTAAATTATTCTTTCAAACATTAATTACACTTTAATTTTTTCTCTTAATTACAGTTTAACTCTCATATTTTTCAAACAAATTTCAGATAATTAATTACTAGTTACACTTTATCCCCTTATAAAAAAACTAGCTAGTCTCACGATTCTTAAACGGCTATAACTGTTTCGTACGTTAATATTTTTCATTAAAAAATACATCATAAAAACAAGAATTTTATTCTCTTTAATTTGACTATAATATAGCTATAATTTTTTTAATTAAAAAATTGATATGTTACGTGATTAACAGTGTCTAGGGTGAGCTATAACTAAATACTTAACCAAAACCAAACCTAAAACATACAAAACCGAAATCTACAAAAAACTGAATTACCTGAAAACCGAATTAACCAAAAACTGGTTATTAGTTTTTTTTTTTTTTTTGTATCATCGTTTAACCAGAATTAACCAATCCAAATCATTTATATTTTCACATATTTCTAGCTTTTATAACTCCGATCCATTTATTTCATATTTTATACATTCATTTCATGTATATATACATTCATTTCATAAGTAAAAGTTTTAACCTAAGTTTACTTTTGGCTATTAACTGAAATTAAACGAAAGAGCCCAAATATGTCAATTTAAAACCGATTGGTTAATAGAATAGATTAATCAGTGACTTCGGTTCAACTTCTGTTAATGATAATAACGAACGAACGAACCATACACGCCACAATGAGATGGACTAACCGGTGACTTTGCTTATAACATATATCCACCACAATGATGTTACAATAAATATTATATGAATAAGAAAACTTAGGCACTTTAAAATGTCGTCCCCACTGCATCGTGTAGACATCCTGCTAGTATATCATAGTAGGTTGACTCGTTATATGTGATTTTAATACCGTTAAGTGGCTCATCCACCGTCCGCTGTGTTGCGCAACTGAAATTTCATCTTTTGCCACTATCATAAAAAATTTTAGATACTTGATCAATAGCAAAAAAATATAATAAACAAAACATATTGTGAAACAACGACCTACTAGCAATGTATAGAGAAGAATGAGAGAATGGAAGATGGATTTCTTATTGATGTGTAAGTATGAAATACAAAGCCTTTATTTATAGGCATGTACATTAACATAAGATTAAATACAAAAGAGGAGTTAAGGATGTGGAGAGTCACTCTTAATGATGTATTCGTAACACTCTCTCTTGACTATCCACGTGATAAAAGAAAACAATGTATTATACGCTTGGTGGTGCTGACTCGTTAAAAACCTTGCTAGGAAAACCCAGTCGGACAAAACCTCAGCTAAGGGAAAAAGAGTGCAGCGCGCATTTTCTCCCCCTGATACTTTTGGATCAGATATGTTGCCTCATTAAAGACCTTACTAAGAAAACCCAATGGGACAAAACTTAGTCAAGGGAAAAAGAGTGCAACTTGAATAAGTCTCCCCCTCATTTTAACACGTATCCTTTAAGTGACGTGTGCCCATCTTCCTTAAAAGTCGAATAAAGCCTTTGTAGCGAATGATTTGTCGCTTGATCCCTTAATGTGCATGACTGTGTTTTGTTACATTCTTGCATCTACAAAACTAACCAAACTTGTTTTGATAGGTTAGTAAAATATAATCAGATATCGTTTATCCCAGAAATATTTCTTTGAACTCATTCCAATGTCTCTTCGCTTGACAAAAGGTTATAGACAATAAGCTCAAGTGAAAGATATTATAACCATACATAGCTAGCAAAACATATTAGTGCACTTATGCGTTTAACGATGGTACTTCTAGAATGAGAATCTCTACTTTGGTAGGAGATGATAATAGGCATTTGTAGGATCGTTTTGTGACCCGAACGAGTCGATCAGAAGAGTTTATCTCAGTTTCAGAGGCGGAAACTAAGAAACTGAGTTCAATTCAGCAAGCAATACACTTTAAACTGTTGTTTCTATTGATTGAATGACGTTTACAGTTACGAGAAATACCGGCAGCACTTCGGTACAATATTCTGATTCCCCACCAAATGACATGATCACTAGCCTATTTATAGAGTTTCTGATTCCCCACGAAAGTGCACTGTTCTGATTCCCCACAAAAGTGCAATGTTCTGATTCCCCACGAAAGTGCAATGTTCATTTCGTGGGAAATTAACATTTCGTGGGAAATTAACATTTCGTGGGAAATTAACATTTCGTGACTCGATCTAACATATCTAGTGTAAGACTCGATACAAGACGAAGTCGACATATGTATGCACTAACAGACTCCCCCTCAGATGTTGACGAGTCTTCAGTGTCGAGTCTTTTCATCTTCAGTCTTTAGGCTTTTCTTTCCAATCAACATCAACAGACTCCCCCTAACAATGTGCTGGCATTCCTTAAGTTCATCAGCATCATCTGCTTCAGGATCGTAGTCTGGCTCACCTGGAAATTCTCTACCTAAAAATAAATTTTCTGATGATAACTTGTAAAAACAATCTCACCATCTAATGAACCACTTGCAGGAATTATACAATCAAAGAATAATTTTGCAATGTTAATCATTGATGAACCATTTGAAGATATATCATTTTTATTTTTAAAAATAACAGACTCTCCCAAACCATCTGTTCATCATGTTTAGCACTCAGAATTTTGAAAATTAGCTCTCCAACATCAGTTGTCGAAAATCTTTTTGAATTTTTCAAAATTTATGCCAAAATACACTAAAATCTTTTTGGATTTTCTAATAGAATGAAATGCAGTAAAGAAATATTTACATACACTATTTTGTGAGTTTGTGTAAGAGGATCATATCAGTTTTTGAGACAAATCACCAACACCGTTAAGCTTTAAACATTTTAAGTTCTAAACGATTCACTTAGATTGTCAGTATACTGGTCCACTTAAATTTTCACACAAAGTTCAACTGATCCGAGATACGATATTAATGTCTTAGACACTTAAACTTAATCCAATGTCCCACCTCAGAATATACTCTCGTATCCAGATCCCAATATTCAGTCTTACAGGTGAGTATACCAGAGATGATATCTGTAAGGGGTTAAATTGCGAAGAACCGTGAGAGCTCAGGTCAGAACTTCCGTTCAGCAGAGAGACGACGACTTCGACTTAGGTGGGTCCCCTTTAGAGGATCTTTTTTACAACAACATTGATTAGCAATTTTATTGTCTTATCATTTTATGCTGAGGGCGGCGCTATATTTCAAGCAAGCAGAAAGTATTCTCCGGGGACTAGGTCATTGCTTCCGCAAAATCAGAAGTCCCGGGATAATACCCCAGATATCACTGAGCATAAAGACCTAGTATCTCAGAAAGAGGGACCTTTCAAACAAGATTTCGGGGGTTACCCATATATCCGAGAGATGTTACCCACGATATAAGCAAGTTTGAAATTTAGGTTTATATCTCGTCACAATCTACTAAATGTGCAAAAACCTACTGGCACATCATCAGTGAGACCGTTTATCACATTTTTACTTTTCATTTCTTTAGCATGCTGTGATAGTCCACTGATGTACTATCATTTCCTCTTCTTTGACACAAAACTCATTTTTCATTTTATCATGTTTTTGGCTTTTTCAAATTTTCAAATGTTTTTGGATTTTCTAAAATTTCTTACTCCCCCTAAAATGCAAACACATTTTAGGAAATTTAAAAATAAACGAGCTCTTGACTCTCTTAGTAAGAACATTTTGAAACCAAACTGTACAATAAAGTGACAACTGATATCGAATCACTTCAATTCGCCATCCACTTGGCATAAACAATCAGAACTCCCCCTCACAACAAACTATTTTCCCATTGATTTCAAAACACTTAAGTTTGTTTTAATCAAATGGTTTTTCCGGAAAATAAGTTTTGTTGAATGATTTTACCATTTATAGGTTAGGGGTTCATCATCTTGATTCTCAATCAATCACTTGAATGTATGGCCGAATCAAGTTCAAACTAATGACCTTGATTAACCACTTGTAGGAAAATGCAAGTACAACTTAATGTCCTTGATTTTACCACTTGTAAGTGTAAATCGTCTTCAACCTCTTGTAGGTTTTCCTCTCAATCATACCATTTGTAGAAAACTAACAATTTAAATGATATCACCTGTACTTTACCATCTTTACCACTTGTAAGATTATCAACCAAGAAAGATAGATGCCGATTCCTGCTCCACTCTTACCAACCTGGGAGCTCCGGCAAGTCCAGAGATTTACTGTTCGTAGTATGTACCATCCCAGTCACAAACCAGGGATGGTTTAACTTTATCTTTCTTCATCTTCTTCTCATAAAATTCCTTAACTCCTTTGACCTTCCTGTCAACCATTTTTCCAAAAATATGTTTCACAGTGGGGTTAAAGACCTTTTCAACATTGAAAACCTTTTTGTCATCATAAAATTGGTTTGAAATCTCAACTTTACCAATTTTCTTTTTATAATTTTCAGTCCGAAGTGATGGAAAATTTTCATCATCCATAGTCAGAACTGATTTTTTTCCTTTTGAAACAACCTGTGGCTCATCTGATTTTGTGGAATCAGATTCATCGCCAGAAGATAGCTCCTCTGATTTCGACCTATCAGAATCATCGCTAGAGCTACCACCAGACCTTTTAACAAACCATTTCTGGTTGTCAGATTTAGCTCTTTTCTTGTAAAACTTGTTTGAACATTCACCAATTTCAAATTTTGAATTTTTAAACAATTTAATTCTGTCAATTGGTGGTTCAAACTCAACCACTTTTTCTTTTAGTTTACGTGATACTCCCTGTTTTGATTGTATTGCCTTTGAACACTCCCTGGCAATATGTCCAACTTTATTGCATTGGAAACAGGTTCTCGTATCTTTCTTCTGCTCAGCCATCTTCTTCATGTCATCTTGCTTCTTTGCAAGGAACTCACTGTTTGACTGCTTCCAGAATTCTTTCTTTTCTTTCTCTTCTGAGCTAATTCCCGAAACAAATGTCATTTTTGCTTTAAAATCACGAACATATTTTTCATTTTTCTGTTTTTCTGTTGGAGTTAAACCAAGACCTTTCTTTTTGAAATTACGGTTAGGGTTTGGTGTCTTGTGAAAACCAGAACCAGAACTGTAACCTTTTTTCTTGTTTAATCTTTGTTGTACTCTTGAGGTGTATTTTTTAGGTTTATCAGTAAGATTTAAATATTTTATTTCAGAAATGTTAATTTCTGTAAGTTTGAAAACCTTTTTTATCATCTCAGTTTTTACACCTCTTATTGGAAATTCCTCATCAGAATATAATTTGTCTGAATCATTCAAAGTATAAGCAACATTAAACGGTTCATCACTCAAATTAGATTTTGATAACAGGAATTCATTACTATAAACTCTTTTGCCCTGTTTTTCTTGTTGACTCGGAGTGCTGGACTCAGACTTTGACTCTGACACGGACTCCGACGTTGACTCCTCAGTTTCATCTTTATCCAACACCTGATCGACCACTTTCTTTATTAACTCGGACTCATGATCAGTGTCAGATGATGTAAACGTGACATCAATACTTTCTGGCAAATTGACTGAAGACTCTGACTCCCATTGTAAGTTTGTAGCCTTTTGGACTCTTTCAGAATTTGGATTTCTGGGCAAATATCCATTTTCCAGTGGGGGTGGACATTTGTTGTAACTGACACCTTGTTTCTTACCAGAATTTTTCTTGTCAGTCTTTTTCTTTGTGTCACTCTTCTTTTCAGTCTTCTCTTCTGGAGTCCTTTGTTCAGAGACTTTTTTAGCATTCTTTTCTTCAGTTACTTCATCATCTTCAAATGCCTTCAAGCCTTCAACAGTTGGATAAATCCTGTTAATGACATAAGAAGTACATGAGTAACTTTTCAACAACCGATTTACTTTTTCAGTCTCAATTCTTTGCAACTCCAGCTTTTGTTCTAGCACAGCACACTTCTCAATGTAGTTGTTCACCACTTTTTGCTTTATCATGAAAGCTCCTTGAAGTGTTTTCATCGCTGTTGCCTGTTCTTCACTTGTTTGATTGTATTGATTCATTGCTTTGTTCAACACATCATAAGATTCCTTCAAACTGTTCAAGTTGTAAATTAGTGTGCTGTTCTGCTTCTTTATAACTTCACAGTTGTCACACTTCACAGGAATCTTTTTAGCATCAACTTCTTCACCAACTTTGAACTTTGGTACTTCCTTTACCTTTTTCTTGATCACTGGAATATCCTCATCATCACTGCTCACTGGTGTTTTGATCTTTTTCTTTTTCTTTTTAGCTTTCTCATCTTCACTGTCACTTTCCTCCATCATTTTGAAATGATCTGCCATTTTCTTTGACCAATACTCACGATCATCATCACTATCCTCTTCTACTCGGGCTACAAAAGTTGTGTGAGCTGTAGCTTGATCAAGAACATAATCATCCCATGTGAAATTTTCCCGGCTAAAACCTTCAGGTAATCTTTCATCATCTTGATCTATTATCAAGGCACTACCATCATTTCTTTTCAAATAATCTTGATTAACCACACAAGCTCTCTTTCCAGAATCTTCAATCACATTCCTTCCGTGTGCAGTTTGTGCCTGATGTTGTTGTTGTTGTTGTTGTTGAGGTGGTTGTTGAGCAACTTGATGATAGATGGCTTTTCTGTAATAATCATTGTTGTTGTTGAAAGGATTCTGAGCTCCACTTGCTTCGCGATTTGTACACTCCCTCTTAAAGTGTCCTTTCTCCCTGTAACGAAAACAAGTAACTTTAGATTTATCAAAACCTAAAGTAGAAACACCAGCCTCACGAAGATCATCTCTTCCAGTGATTTGCTTGAATTTCTCAGCTCTCCTCAACACGCTGGCCAAGAACCATTTTATGTCCATCAGCTCCATCTCTTCAGCGTCAATCTGATCGTAATCCTCTTTTATAAGCATTGGATTCCCGATCCGACCTGCAACAAAACTACCATATGATTCCAGAACAGTTCCCAACAAAGACATGTGACTCTTAGCAATTTCTGCTGAATAATCTTCATCATTCTCCAGATTCAGTACAATGTTGCATTGTAGCTTTTTGCCATTCTTTGTTGTTGAAATGTTCGGATCAAAGGATGGATATGATGAAAAACTTGTGTTGCTGCTTGATCCTTTAGAAGAACTTTCAGATGGACTCTTTGCATTGAATGCTGTTTGAACTTTCGGTGACACCTTGGTGGATTTATCACTAACACCACCTTTGTAGTAAAGACCGATGTCTTGTTCACCATCGAAATCTTTCATCCTTAAGACTTTCCTTTGTTCCATCTCCTGAGCCTCAAGCTTTTCAATGAATTTGCTCAGTGTCAGACTGCTAAAACCTTTCTTGTTTCTGAGCATCATGAGATATGTGCCCCAAGTCTCGTGTGGTAAAGCATCAGCAAGCTTCTCAATAAACTCTTCATTGTCTTTCTCAATACTCAATCTCTTCATATTTGCTAGCAGATTACAGTATCTTTCAATAATTTATCTTGTGCTTTCATTCTTCAACCCACGAAACAGATCAAATTCTTTCTTTAAAAGTGATTTCTTGTTCTTAACCATCTCTTGACGTCCATGAAATTTCGATCTTAAAGCTTTCCAAATTGAGTATGAAGTTCCGTTATGTTGCAACAGGACCAAAATATCTTCTTTCACAGCTTGTTGTAAAAGACTTAGCATCATTTTCTCATCTTTGTATTTTTTTCTAGCATCGGCACTTAGATCTTTAATTGGAACAACCTCTTCATCATCATTCTTCGGTCGAATGTATTTTGTCTCTACACATTCCCAAGCATCTAAGTAATTTGCTTGTACCCAGTTTTCAAACCGTCCCTCCCAACCTTTATATTCCTCGATGTTCATGAGTTTAGGCGGCTTTTGCATCGTCCCTGTTTCGTTTTCCAACATCGTATTCTGTGCCAGAGTAATCGGAGTTACTGGGGTAGCGAATGCGTTGTAGAAATCTTCGTCCATGTTTCGGATTTTCTAGGTTCACAAAATACAAACTTTCTTGTCTCAAAAATACTGATCTCAAATGAGCTGTATTACCTTGTAAAAATACCTGTATACAAAAAAAAAAAAAACACAATCAGTTTAAACCGAACTGAACGTAAACGTGTGTATTGATGAAATCAATCTAAAACTCGTGTCAAAGATTTGTGGATTTAATCCAAAGTTGTTCGGATGAAATCTTTAAATGAATGGGCTTCTCACACAAAACAAACTCCTTAACCAGAAAATCTTGGGCTGCTCAACATCGGTTCAAGCAATCGGATACAATAAGCCGACAACGAATCAATTAAACTTCAATTCTCATTGGGCCGCAATTTTAATGCAACAAATGGATTCAGAATTCACACATGCAACCGACACACTATTTTTTTTAAAACGAATCCGATTGGGCCGTCCATTTCAATTAACCGACAACACCAAAGTTTATCTAAATATGATTGGTTTGAGTAGTTGACTGACACTTATTTCAATCACATGCAATTGCTAAACATAAGCCGACAACTTTCAATTGTTGTTGAATAAAGATTGGGCCGCAACTAAATCACATAGGTTGGAACAAATCTGGCCGACAATCTTTAAAATACCACTCAATGTAATTATGTAGTTTAAAATCTGATTGGGCCAAGATTTGAGTGAACCGATGACTTTGATTCTAATGAAAAATGGAGCCGACAACTTTAATAGTTATCACTTGATTATCGGACCGAGATCACATGCAACATTTGCAAAACCCAACAACCCCTTTAACACCTATTGGACCGTCTTAATAAGTGGATTGACACATTGTTCAAAATCTTTCACATGCAACTCTTTTAAATGCCAGTTTCGATTAATTTCAAGCGGAATCTGATTCTGGAGCGGAAACAGCACAAGATTTCAAGCGGAATCATGATTTGGAGCGGAATCAAGATAAAGTCTCAAGCGAAATCACAGATTTGGAGCGGAATCAGTATTTTCGAGCGGAATCAGGCTGTAAACTCAAGCGAAATGTCGTTTTGGAGCGGAATCAGAACCAAATCTCAAGCGGAATCACTGTGACGTCATGTTTCTCTCGAATACTTTCAAGCGGAATAGCTAAAAATATCAGTTTTAGATCGAATTTTAACTTGAAACTTTCAAGGCTTTGTTAATATGTAATTCTGAGTGCACTGTGTGAATTTGAACATTTTAACCGTGAAAATTTTTAATTTTTGAGAAAGAATGGTGTAGAAACAGAATTCACAGCTGAATTGTATAGAACTCTTCTTCCTGAGCTCTGATACCACTTGTAGGATCGTTTTGTGACCCGAACGAGTCGATCAGAAGAGTTTATCTCAGTTTCAGAGGCGGAAACTAAGAAACTGAGTTCAATTCAGCAAGCAATACACTTTTTAAACTGTTGTTTCTATTGATTGAATGACGTTTACAGTTACGAGAAATACCGGCAGCACTTCGGTACAATATTCTGATTCCCCACTAAATGACATGATCACTAGCCTATTTATAGAGTTTCTGATTCCCCACGAAAGTGCAATGTTCTGATTCCCCACGAAAGTGCAATGTTCATTTCATGGGAAATCAACATTTCGTGGGAAATTAACATTTCGTGACTCGATCTAACATATCTAGTGTAAGACTCGATACAAGACGAAGTCGACAGATGTATGCACTAACAGCATTTCTTATAAAAAATGACTTAACAACCTTTGACATACATTAAGGTTCAACTATGCCCATACTATAATATCTAAACATCATCTTCTAGATGTACTTGAGGGATTGGTAAAATATAATTACATATATACTCGAACTGCAATTCGAGTAATAATTAGACTGTGCTAAGGTCATTCAAAAATTCTCCCTCTAAAAGCTCGACAATTTCTCTTGATGATGCCTAGACATCATTACTGTAAATTGCGACTATAGTGAACTTTTAAAAGTAGAATGTTGATAGAACATGGCTAATTTAATCAAACTTATATCCCTCTTTATCCGAATATCTCGAGCTGTACAACACTCGTTTCAACTATTTAGTCCATACGTATTTTGTCAACTTCATATAATACGTTCTTGAGGTTTTGACATCATTAATGCTTCTAGCATTATCAATCCATGAGGGAATTCTTTCCATCTTATCCAAATATGCATGCGCTTTCACTGTTTAGAAGTTTTGCTACATAAATTTGCCCATTTAACACATAGATATCTATATCATATGCAAAAATGTCATGAACACTTGCTTTTATCTCCAAAATCCATATTGTACCATGCGTGTACACTATTTATTGAGATATCTCAATCACCGGATACAAGTTTTCTATGTATGTTTCTTGGTGCACAAGTATTACATCGTTAAGATGTGTTAATTAACCTTTTAAGCACTCAATTGCTTTAGAAACTCATCAGGAGTTCCAATTATATCCAACATGTAAAATAATCATAACTTATTCAAATCAGAATACGTATAGAATGATCACATTGTTCTTGAGAACTTACTTTACATGACCTACATAATTTAATCCTTCGGGACTTTCATGTAAACTTTCAGTATCAAGTGATACATAACATTCATAAGACGAATATCAATTCTCTCTTTATATTACCAGACCAATAAAATATTGGAAAGTCAATGCATCCACCACTGAGAAAACGTCTCCTCATAATCAATCATAGGTCATTGCGAAAATTATTGTGCCATCAATTTTTCCTTATATCACTCAATTTGATTTTCACATAATTCGCATAAAAGACCCGTTTATGTCCAACATATTTTACAACTTCAGTTGTATGTACTGTTGGTCCAGATACTTTCCATGTCATTAGAGAATCCAGCTTTACCTTATTCGCGCCTTTCCATTTTGGCCAATCATTTCTTAATATTCATTCATAGGCAGATCTTAAATCTTGATCCTCGTCATTTAATCATTTCAAGCGCTACATTATATACAAAAGTATAACGACGTCGATTTTTATTTAGATTCCATACATATCTTAGACATGATACAACTTATCGAGATCTCTTTATTTTCAGGTACCTGAGGTTCTTCTTGAACAATCATGTCTATTATCTCTTCAGGAGATCTTATTACTATAACCTCGACTTGACCATCTTAATTACTTGCTCCAATTTTCGAGGAATTTTATTATTGGAATCAACTAGTCTACCATGCTTTAGGCGTGCAATAGACTCATTACAAAAATATGTGGTTGTCCTCTTGTGACACAAATATAACGGGAGCATAAGCAGTTGATTATGTGACTTACATAGTCACTCTATTTAGGTCAGTGAACTTGTCTGGTAATTAGTTCTTTAATATTGGTAAATGAATTATACTTTAAACTTCTAGTTCATAGTTTATAGTCTGAGAATCAAGATGACATGATAATTCATTTCACTTTTCACTTTTCACTTTCCAACTGCTTGTTATCTCCCCCTAATGTTGGGAACATTCATTCATTAAAATGAAAACCAATGAGCCATAAACGAATTTCTCACTAATGGCTTTAAGTATTTAATCATGGACAATTATTTATACCCAACATATTCTCAAACTTTTTAGAAGTCCCATCTTTGTGCGGTATGGTGGATGAGTTTCAATATATGTCGCACAACCAAAATCTTTGATGGGACATCTTTGGTTCCTGACCAAAAACCAACTGTATGGGAGAACTATAATTTATTGGCTTGATGTGAATTGATGGTACTATATATAAAATTACATGTACCAATAGCAGACATTTAGTGATCACAATAACACTTATTCCAATGAACGTTAATAACTTGGGAATCAAATTCACTATTATCAAATAAATATATGAATCTGGATTAATATGCTTGCTATCACATTAGCTAAGCCACAATCACACAAGCTTCAGGTTGTGGATTTGATAACTATTTAAACGATGCATCGATTTAAAACACTAAATGGTATCATGTTGGTATGTGCATATCTTTAACCACTTCCAAAATATTTAGGGATACACACCCTCCTTTATTTGGCAAAAATAAAATTTCTCTTGAGAGCAAACAATACATGCTAATTATCAGCTTGAAGAATCTTCTAGTTCTTCATTATGTTTCACATCATCATTGACTCGGTGTGGTCTAACCGGTCATGCCAACTAATTAAATAATTATGATCCATAAACTTCTGGTTTATGATCATATGTGTAGTACTTGCTCGTAAGTAATACAAAATGTATGATACGAGAGAATATATTATAACTTCAAAGTTAAAACCATCACGTTATGCAATCACTCCTTAGTTTGCCACCTTTGGTGGTACATATCATTATTAAAATGGTCATCACTACAATTCTTATAGTCAATCTCATCATTACAAGTGTCTCAATTAGGTCCATCATTACATTTGCAATGATTAATATATAATCACATTCACTTTTGGGAATGGAGTAGAACCAAAATAAGCTTCATAGCTTTTCATTATTTACTCGGTCACATGAGCATAAAATCATTTCATTTTTTCATAACTCTTATAATAATATTGCTACTTTAGGAGCATATGTATCAAGTGTGACAAATGAAAAAATTTAATCGATTTTTCCTTGTAAATAATGTTCTCTTTGCTTACCATCAATTGAAAAGTAGTTGAGTCGTATACGATTTATCAATCTTATATCTTACGACCTTTATAACGATCATTGTATAGTCATCACATTATTAACATGGTTGATCTCATTACATGAGCATCATAACAATTTCCTCAATTACCATGATTACGAACTTTACACCAATTATTATATTATCACATTCAGTTCAAGGAATGGATTATAACCAAACAACTATCATGGTGACATCATTACAATTTTCTTAGTTATGATATGATCATAACATTTGAATTGATCATTATATCATCACATTCACATCAAGGAATGGATTAGAACCACAAAACTTTCATGCTTGTTGTTTCAAACTTTATATATATTCTTTAGCAATCTTGGTACTTCAATAGCATATATGATATTTGATGATGGAAATTGTTTTGCTCAATGGATTATGATGTATATTTTTCTCATTACATGATATAAATCGAGATGTAGTTATATAACGGAGACATTTATACTTATCAGTTTAAAATCTTACAACCCTGGTCACTTTGATGTCCCCTTCCAAATTTATAACATATGGAACATAATATATACATTAGATTATACAATGCATGACTATATAACATGTCACCAAATAAATAGGTTATGATACAACCTTATAAAATAAGATTTTTTCATCACTTGTAAGAAATATATAATTTTTTATTTAATACATCATCTAAATAAATCAAAGCATATAAAAGACACATAAAATTGCAATAGTGATAAGCATATTATTATAGGTTATGCTCTAATTTATCGACATCGTGTGCGTTAGTTTTCAAATTAGTGGTGTTCCATAAAGGACAAAGTTGATATATGATGAAAGCCATAATAAAATCATACATCTTGATTAATAGTAAGATAACATTTATAAAGAAAGACGAGTAAATCAATATATGATTTTTAATACTAAAATATAGCTATAATTTGTCATCAAACGGATTAAAAATTATATGATAACATGTCATGTAATGTCATATAAAGCACCAAATTTCTTATTCTTATATATCAAATAAGAACACTATAAACATACACTTATGGTATTGTATTTCTAGTTAAATTTTTACGAACAATCACATTAAAATTTATATGTCAAATACAAGTATTACACATCAGAAGTGAATGCACATGAACATATTAAATACTAAACAGACTTTTTCATAGTATAATAATCCGTTAACTATTGTATACTACAAATTCATCTCCATCAAACGTTATTATGAAATACGATCAATGCATACATAACATATTATCTAACCAGTATAAATTATAAAGCCAATAAGTAAGAGATATGATCTGTCTATAATTTCGTATTGCAATTTTAAAATCATCATCTATTAAATTAAATTATAAATCACCTAATCTTCTATAAAAATAATATTATTGTGACTATCCATGTTCCTAACGCCAAATCATTTAGTGTTATGAATATTGTGACTATTCATGTTCATAACTCCATATCATTTAAGATTGTAATTAAATGGATATTAAAGATCATTTAAACTAATAAGAATTAATCAAATTTCCAACGTTAAAAGATATTAATAAGAATGAATTAAAATTAATAAAGAATGAATTAAATTGCATGATGGGAAAAATGATATTTAATGATTTTAATTTCTAAGCATTAACCAACATGATGGGAAAAATGATATTTAATGATTTTAATTTTTTAAGCATTTACCAACATCATATATATTAATATAGTTTAAAGCCTTCTTTAATTTCTGAATAATACAATTGGTTTATGCATAAACGTATAACCAAATATTTAATCCTATAACATCACTAAATCCATTTAAATTATAAACTATACAAAATGAAAATCTAGTACATACATCATTTATATATTACCACCAATACAAGCATATATACCTAATACAATTGCACTGATTAGTCCATAAATATTGAGTTCCATACTTTGTCATATTGAATTTAATTGTTTTTCATGAGTTTTAAAAACACATATAATATTCTGTAGATTGCAAATTAACTTCCTCAAATCAAAATAATTCAACAATTTTACTTACAACTTAACAGGGTTAATAAAGAAGCATAAGTATATGATCATGGTGGCTCAAGGAATATGCATATGAGCATCACTAGATTGTAACAGTCCTAAACAACATATAATATAATATAATATAATTAAATTAACTAATTAAATGATAAGCCAGCCAATTTAGAATAATAGAAGGGATCATTTGTAAAAGATAAAAATAAAATAGATGTATGTAATATCGTCGTCAACGAAAACTAAAGTTATTCAATTAATAATGAGTATTAGAAAAAGATGAATTAGTCAGTTGTAACGTCATAATTATGACGTAACATCTAAAACCCGATGAATACCAACATGCTAATTTATATAATAACTTCTAAAATCAATTGAAAAAAATATACATAGAGTTCAATTATAAGACTACATCCTAGAATTTATAGGAATGATCAGTTTTAAGTTTATATATTTATATTGATATTAATAAGTGCCACCAGTAAGATTGATGTATCATCATCGTCAAATATAGTATGAAATAATCTTACAAATCATGATATCTTTATTAGTAGAGATTGCAGATCCTACTTTGTCAGTAGTGGCTACGAATCTATCGTTTCCAACTTTCCATCGCATAGGAAACCCATCTTTCATCTTTTCGGATGATAATTATTTGGCTGCTTTCTCAACGTGTAAGATTGATTTAGGTTGGAAAATAATGCACATCAAAGGCGAGGAAAAAGGACCAAGGGTGACAAAACACATAGAGCACTTTCGTGCTGATAACGTGTTGTGAAACAACGACCTACTAGCAATGTATAGAGTAGAATGAGAGAATGGCAGACGGATTTCTTATTGATGTGTAAGTATGAAATATAAAGCCTCTATTTATTGGCATGTACATTAACATAAGATTAAATACAAAAGAGGAGTTAAGGATGTGGAGAGTCACTCTTAATGATGTATTCATGACAAAACATAAATTTTCTAAAGAAAAAAGGAACGTATAACTTGCCACCTTTCACAAGTGACATTTTACGCTAAAGTGTACATGGAAATATAGGGTAACAGATCAAACAGGTCAACGTTTTTGGTGCAACTCAGATTGGATTGACCAGAAACACCCACGCAAATTTGTTTATTAACTAGTGTGGTTTTCCTGAGCTTCGCGACAGAAACTCGGTCAGTATCGGTTCGTTTCGTTATGATACCGGTACGTGTTACAACAAATGAAAGAGAACTCCAAAAATGAAGTCGAGAAATGCTCTCGACACATGTTATACATTAATCGAAATGATAAAAAGGAACACCGGTTTCGGTAATGTCGATACCAATACCAATTTTGTGTTGGATATTTATGTCCGGTTTGATAAGTCAATGCTGCCGACCGGGTCTTGAACCGTAAGAGTTACACCATGGGCAACGAACTAAAATCCATTTAACTAATTTAACTGGTAATTACGAACAATACGCGGGTATTAAACTGAGAGGTGGGTACATGGACCAGGTGAGACAAGAGCACTCTTCTACGCCACTTGTCGCGCATGCACTCTTGTATCGCCACTTGTCGCGCACCTAGGTCTCGGCCAATGGCATTACATGTACTATGCATGTCCGCTCTTGGCAAAGATGCATAGATCTTCATTCTCTATTTAAAGGATGGTTGGTCTTGCATTTTAGAGGTTGGATGAACAAAATAAGAAGGCTCTCATAACACCACAACCACAATCGGCCACAACCACAACCGGCCACAACCGCCTCGGGTGGCCCGCCGCCGCCGGACCACCCTGCTGCCGCCACTGATCGCCACCGGTCACCGCCGCTCGCCGCCGGTCACCGCCACCGCTACACGGGTTCGCACTCACATCTCATTCGTTCGTATCACTAGCACTTGTTCGTTGAACCTCGGTGTCTCAACCGGTTATTCACTAACTGAAGGTATATCTAAACCCCCAATGGTTGATGTTCTATTTTGTGTTTGCATGTTGGTGATCTAGTTCCATTGCGGATATCCCTTGGTATAAAAGTGTTCATGTTTTATATATATTGTTACTCATGCCTCCGTTGCTAAAAAAATGTGTATATAATTTTAACTAGTTAAAGTTTATTTTAAATAACATATATATGCATGTACTCTTACTTGTCAAAAGTGTTTTGACTAATCTTTGTAACAAATTAACACATACATATATGAACTGGGTTCATAAAATAAAAGTAAAATTATGCCACGGATATCCTTCAGTGGTATCAGAGCCGATGCTCACCACATGCAAATCGAAACCGGTCTTTTTCACCAGAATAATAAGTCACAAACTTTAAAAGTCTAAAGTTTTGATTTATTTTATTTTGGGTTATATATATATTTTTGGTCATATTTTAATTGTTAAAAATTTGGTTGACCAAAAATTGCTTAAACATACGTTTGGTTATGTTGAATATGTAAATCGGGCCTGACCTTGTGGTTGTGTTTATGTTTATGTTTGGTTTTGTTCATGTTTTGGCCCATTTTTGGTGCTCAAAGTTGTAATAGACTAGTTTATGGTTTTGGCCCATTTTGTGGTTCAAAGTTGTAATAGATAAGCTTTTTGTCTTTTTTATATTTACTTGTTAAATATTGTTGATACGAAGACCCGAAGCAAAACCGAATGCCAAGAGGAGTCTTGGAGTTAGTGGGAGTCGCTCAAGACAACAAGACGCACTCAAGTCCATCCTTGTGGTTGTTTTGTGTGTTGTGGCCGTGACCCCTTTGATCTTGCTACTTGGCTCTAGCAAGATCATAATCATGCCCATATGATTTACATATTCATTTTTATTATTATGGTTTCCTTTAATAAATGTTATTACACTTCAACCTAATACCAAAACGCATTCTTAAAAAATGGTTTTTTAAAAATGAAATCGGAAAAAAGCAAGTTCTAGCAACTTGCATATTTTTTTATAACCACTAGAGTTTTATAACATGTTTTTTTTCTCACATCTTTAAAACTCATAAACTTAATAGTATCCAGTATTAACTTTAATTGGTTATTCCAAGTTGCGACAAACTTAGTTTTATAGGTTATGTAAAACTAATTGTCCCGAGAGGTGAAAGGGTCTTTTGGTTCTGTCACAAATTTAATATCTAAATTAAAACCGACTATAACGACCCTATTTGGTAAAAATTAAAATCAATGGTCTATGTCATCCTACTACTAGTAACACTTGGGGCATAATGCGAACCGTGAGTGTTGGAGCCACAGCACGACACTTGGTGTCTAGTTATCCTTCCAAGGTGCAAGGGCTATTGTCGACACATCCGACCCTTCCACATGTAACCGTTTTAGGACGACTATTACTTTTCTTCTCGTGTTTACGTGCCTCAACTGTCTCGAGAACAAAAGTGGCATAGATGAGGTCAAACGTATCAATGCAAGGACAATAGGTTATCCTCGCAGCCTCATAAACACCGGGAGTTGTGCTTTTCTCATAATTGACAATCGTTGTTGTCACACCCCAACCGATGGCGAAAACATCAGGCTGAGGCACTGAGCGAAACAGATTGTCCAAGAGAATCCATAACACTATTAGTGACAATATAATTAACATTCATGTCCCATACCATAAACTTATAAAGCACAAATAGTTATTACAGACATTGTTCTCAAAGACAAATAATTGTTCCGATAACTCATAAATTATTCGTGGGTTTCTAGACCACCTAAACTCGATTCATCACAGCAAACCTGTCACATACGTTAAAATAGGTCAATACACTTAGTGTAAAGGTGAGCATACAAGTTTAATAGCATATAGTATAGCGAAAGCGGTTTACGCATAACCAGCATGTAACACGTAGAGATGTGAAGCAAGTAAGCTATCAACAATGAAATATGCACAGACATGACTGCAAGTTGTAGAATGCGCAACATATATCACCACTGTGATACGTGAAGTAAAACCCTTAACAACCCCTGTCCACTACAGGTGCTGAGTCCAAACTATAGTACTGTCGTTGCTAAGGTGTCAGGCAACAATCACTGTGTAAACATAACATACAAGCATTCATCGAAAACACATATAACATGCAGAGCGGTTAGCGTTAAAAGTGTTTGCGTTGTGTGTCGTTGTGATTTGATATAGGTAATGTATGTAACACCCAAAAGTACATTAATAAAAAAAGGACCGAGTATACTCACCGATCGTGTTTAGTAAATAAACACAGTCTTGGATTGAAGGGAGCGCTTGAGAGTTAGCCTGATCAGAGAACGATAGTGTAAGCGTTGAACAACGTGTAATGGTGCGTCGAGTGAGGTGAATGATCGGATGACCGTCTGGACGGATGACCGTTTGGTCGGATGGTCATTCGACTGAGGGAGGTGTGTTTGTAAAACATTGAACTTTTGAAGTTTTCGTTGTAGTATAATTAGAGTCATTCGATCGGATGGTAATCCGGACGAATGACCGTTCGATCGGATGGCTGTTCGATTGAAACTGACATTCTTGGAAGTTTTGTAAAATAGTTTAAGTATTGAGATTACAAGTCACCTGGTCGAATAGCCGTTCGATCGGATGGTCGTCCGATCGGACGGCTATTCGATTGGGCAACCTTCCGTTTGAAAACTTTGTGAAATCAGTTAAGTTGAAAAGTTTTGCGGTTTAACCGAGACGGTATGACGCAGTGTCAAACAACGGAAATCACATCAAGTCCAACTCGTTCGATCGGACGAGAATCACCCCGTTCGATCAGACTCAACTGTTCTTGACGGAGTTTCATATTCAACCCGTGAATCAGTCGTCTCTTCGATAGGAATCCGTTCTAAGACCGGTTCTCCACTGGAGAATGGGTTGAGAGCCTGAACGAGTCCAGATTCTAATGGTTTTGAGAAAAAGTGAAAGATGTTGTGGGTTTCTATTGATGTATGTTTCAGTTTTTCTTTCCTTGGTCTCTTGAGTTTGTATATATGTCCGCATAGCTGCTTGTTGTGGAAACTTTTTTTCTTGATGAGAATAATGAAGCTTCTGTTTGTTGTTCAAAAAAAAAAAGTAATCGACTTAAAACACAACAACTAATGGCATCTTTGTAATTATATTTCAAATTAAGGGTATTGTTCATAGTGTAGCTAATAACTTCAAATCAAGTAAAATACATAAAAAACAAAAACTGATGGCATCTTTGTAGTTACATTTCAAATTAAGAGTATTGTTTATACTATAGATAATAACTTATTCTATTATATATATACTAGTGGGAATGCCCGCGCGTTACGGCAGGTGTTCCGACTTATATCAGATTTAAATATGACGTCTATTACGAACGATAACCCATTCCGGGTTTCTAACGTTTTATCTCATTCAACAAAAAATAGTCATTGAACCTATAAGGTTAATGTGTTTCAAATCGGCAGCAGTAGGTGTAACAAGACTATTTACCTGATATAAGAGAAGATTGTGTTTCAAATCGGCAGCAATAGGTATAACAAGACTGTTTACCTATATAATCCATCAACAAGTTCTAGTAAAGTAATAAGAAACATATTCAGACCAGGTAATGGGTCGACAACGGTTCAAGATCAAAATATCAGTTGTAGGGCCAGTTAAAACAAACCCAGTGGGTTGACCACAATACCCTATTTGACTCATTCACAAGTAAACGGGTGTCGAAATCATCATCTCTAGATGAAATGAACTAAAGCCTAAATTTGCAAATTTTCTATATGATACGATATCATATTAGATTATATGGTCCTCATATAACATAATCCATGAAACACAACCCAAATCGACCCATTCATAAGTAAATGTGATGTGCGCAAAATGCAACATATAAATTACATCAAATATGGCATAAAACTAACCCTTTTTTAGTACTAATGTTGGAAAAAAGTGTGTTTTTGTCTTCCTTTTGTATTTTCAGGATTAAATGAGCTCAAATGAACAAAAGAAGCAAAAAGGCAGCTAAATCTAACATAAATACAAGAAAAGGAACAAACGTGGCATGCCCGACCCCCCGACAACATCTTCGCAAGCAAAAACAAGAAGACAGAAGGCTGAACACGCCCCGTGCTCAGTGAGCACGGGGGCGTGCCCAAGTGTCAGCAGAAAAGACAAGCTGTAGAAGCTTCTATCACCCACCACGGGGGCGTGCCCAGCGGACACGGGGCCGTGGTCAACTCTAAGATTCGCATAATCTGGGGAAATCTTGATAGTACAGATACGCTTCTGCACACGGGGTCGTGCCCAGCGGACACGGGGGCGTGGTCAACTAATGCAGACAAACTGCAATTAATGAAGAAAGGGAAGAAGGATGGACAAGGGGCCGTGCCCAATGGACACGGGGCCGTGCCCGAGCTTCTATTCAGGCTATAAATAGGGGTACTTGGCTCATTTGTAAACCATCCATTGGCAAACCACCTCTCTCACACTTCACCCACCACCCACCACCATCACAACACCATCATCCATCATAGAGTGTGTGAGTAGTCTCGGGATCCAAGATTGATCGTAAGAGTTCTTGACAATAAAAGGCCATGTTTGCCTAAGTCTCTTACATCACTTGGTGAAGACAAGTGTCTAGTGTAATACTTTTTGTTTTTAATCTTTTCGCACTTTTTATTTGGTTATGTATTAATGACTTTAGTAACTAGTTTCTTATGTTGAAGGTGATTCTTCCTTATCGTTTGTCCGTGGTGTCTTGGCATTATTTTACTGTCTATATAAAATAAAAGATTTTCACCATTCATATCTCCACGGTCTATATGGAGATATGTTGGCTACCTGGTCGGGGGTTAAGGGAACGGTTTGGTAAGAGTCTTGTCTTGTTCAGTGTATAGATCCTGGAAGGACCTGGGTCAAATTTAGTAGGACCTCCTTCAATACCCACCGGTATTGGATGGCGGGGGTCCAAACTCTTTGATCCCCTCATATGTAAGCTACTATTAAAACTTTAACCCGGCTACTTAGAACTGTATCCCTGCTGACTCAGACTACTTAGCCGAGGGTAAAGTCACCTTCAAAAGAGGGGCCTACCACATTATGCATTAATAACTTAATTAATTATCTTTCAATAATCTAACCCTTTAGGATTGTATCCTTGCTAACTCAAACTACTGGGTTGAGGGTAACGTCACCTTGAAAAGAGGGGCCTACTACAATAACTAAGATAATCCCTTAAAAAAGTGCAAAAGTGCGGAAATAATCAAAGGTTACACTAAACACGAGTCGGATCCAAGTGATTCATCTTGTCTATCTGTTTTTATTTTATTTTATTTTTCAGCATTTTAAGTAGTTTTTATTTTCTAGTTTAAAACCTTTTTTTCTAAAATTTTGATTTGATTAGACGTTAAGGATAAACCGGTACTAAAAGCTCTTGTGTCCTTGGACGACATCGGTATCTTACCAACACTATACTACGCTCACGATGGGTGCACTTGCCCATATGTGTGTTTAGTGTTAGTAAATATCGTGTTTTATAAATTTAAAACTTGGCTAAAAGTGTTAAAAAGGGCTTAAAATATACATTAAAAACTATACACACTTACGCACATCAAGTTTTTGGCGCCGTTGCCGGGGACACAAGGATTTTAAGAAAGTTAGGAATCAACGGCCTAATCATTTTTTCTAATTTTTTTGTTTTTTTTAGGATTTTCTTAATTTTTCAGCTTCTGCAGAACTCAGCACGGGCCGTGCCCGCTGAACACGCCCCGTGCCCAATCTTTGGAACTGGCAATCCTGTTTTAGGTCGGACAGTAAGCTGAACACGGGGCCGTGCCCACTCAACACGCCCTGTGCCCAAGTTTCAGTTACTGAAAACAGAACCGTGAGATCCCGACGGTTGGTAATTTCTGACATAAACATGAGTGATAATGATATTTTTTTACTTTCGGCACTCTTATGGTACGTGGTATCAAATATGTGGTGGCCCCCATAAAGATTTAGAATGTTATTTTCTAAATTATAAGCCCCATTATATAGACCCATTGTTTTCCTGTAGCCTTAAGAGGGGCGAAAGTAAAAATAATCCCTATCTCTCCCTCGAATGCTCTCAACCAGACCTTCTAGGAGAAATGCTTCTTGATGAACTACTTCAATTGGAAGATCTAATTCTTAATTGGTTAAAAGAACTTAAGATGGATATCATTAATTCATCTCAAGACGATACCCAAGAAGAATTGTTGGGATCGCATTCGAATAAAAACAACTTCATTGTTCCCGATACTACCTCTAACTCTAGTGAGGACTTAAGCGATAGTCGTCCCTGTGTCGATTGTGCCGTGAAGGACTCTCCATCGACTTCGTTCGGTGCATACATAGACCTGAGCGATTCAGCATACACCTTCTTTAACGAGAGCCCGGGAAAGGGTTGGACTTATCCACCTACATTTAGCATAGGAATCACCCTTACCGACAACCTCTTGCGTTCTCATCTCAATCTGGAGTAATTAAGGTATCTTAGGCACTTTGGGGTTGTTCCATCTAGTAAGGAACCACCCGATCCGGATGAATTACTTAAAAATAGACGAAACTTCATAAACAGCCTCTAAACACGGGGCCGTGTCCAGGTCAACATGCCCCCGTGTCCACCAAAATATTCCTTTCTGACTTTTTGTCAGAATACGGACAAATTGTGTCAGGATCCTGTCTGAACACGGGGCCGTGTCTAGCCGACACGGGGCCGTGTGCAGCATGCTGTCATTTTCTACAAATTGTCTTCCTTTTGTATTTTCAGGATTAAATGAGCTCAAATGAACAAAAGAAGCAAAAAAGCAGCTAAATCTAACATAAATACAAGAAAAGGAACAAACGTGGCATGCCCGACCCCCCGACAGCATCTTCCCAAGCAGAATCAAGAAGACAGAAGGCTGAACACGCCCCGTGCTCAATGAGCACGGGGGCGTGCCCAAGTGTCAGCAGAAAAGACAAAGCTGTTGAAGCTTCTATCACCCACCACGGGGGCGTGCCCAGCGGACATGGGGCCGTGGTCAACTCTAAGATTCGCAGAATCTGGGGAAATCTTGATAGTACAGATACGCTTCTGCACACGGGGTCGTGCCCAGCGGACACGGGGGCGTGGTCAACTAATGCAGACAAACTGCAATTAATGAAGAAAGAGAATGAGGATGGACACGGGGCCGTGCCCAATGGACACGGGGCCGTGCCCGAGCTTCTGTTCAGGCTATAAATAGGGGTGCTTGGCTCATTTGCAAACCATCCCTTGGTAAACCACCTCTCTCACACTTCACCCACCACCCACCACCATCACAACACCATCATCCACCACCATCATCCATCATAGAGTGTGTGAGTAGTCTCAGGATCCAAGATTGATCGTAAGAGTTCTTGACGATCAAAGGCCATGTTTGCCTAAGTCTCTTACATAACTTGGTGAAGACAAGTGTCTAGTGTAATACTTTTTGTTTTTAATCTTTTCGCACTTTTTATTTGGTTATGTATTAATGACTTTAGTAACTAGTTTCTTATGTTGAAGGTGATTCTTCCTTATCGTTTGTCCGTGGTGTCTTGGCATTATTTTACTGTCTATATAAAATAAAAGATTTTCACCATTCATATCTCCACGGTCTATATGGAGATATGTTGGCTACCTGGTCGGGGGTTAAGGGAACGGTTTGGTAAGAGTCTTGTCTTGTTCAGTGTATAGATCCTGGAAGGACCTGGGTCAAATTTAGTAGGACCTCCTTCAATACCCACCGGTATTGGATGGCGGGGGTCCAAACTCTTTGATCCCCTCATATGTAAGCTACTATTAAAACTTTAACCCGGCTACTTAGGATTGTATCCCTGCTCACTCAGACTACTTAGCCGAGGGTAACGTCACCTTCAAAAGAAGGGCCTACCACATTATGCATTAATAATTTAATTAATTATTTTTCAATAATCCAACCCTTTAGGATTGTATCCTTGCTGACTCAAACTACTGGGTTGAAGGTAACGTCACCTTCAAAAGAGGGGCCTACTACAATAACTAAGATAATCTCTTAAAAAAGTACAAAAGTGCGAAAATAATCAAAGGTTACACTAAACACGAGTCGGATCCAAGTGATTCATCTTGTCTATCTGTTTTTATGTTATTTTATTTTTCAACATTTTAAGTAGTTTTTATTTTCTAGTTTAAAACCTTTTTCTAAAATTTTGATTTGATTAGACGTTAAGGATAAACCGGTACTAAAAGCTCTTGTGTCCTTGGACGACCTCGGTATCTTACCAACACTATACTACGCTCACGATGGGTGCACTTGCCCGTATGTGTGTTTAGTGTTAGTAAATATCGTGTTTTATAAATTTAAAACTTGGCTAAAAAGTGTTAAGGGGCTTAAAATATACATTAAAAACTATACGACACTTCACACGCATCAAGTTTTTGGCGCCGTTGCCGGGGACACAAGGATTTTAAGAAAGCTTAAAATCAACGGCCCAATCAGTTTTTCAAAACCTTTTTAAAACGCGCGCATTTCTTTTTACATTTTAGTTAGATTTGCATTTACAGTAGCCTGAACACGGGGCCGTGCTCACTGAACACGCCCCGTGCTCAACGAAATCAATAACCTTAATTAAAACGCCCAGATACAGATTCTGTAAATGGGGCCGTGTCCACTGAACACGGGGCCGTGTCCAGCCTCTGTTTCCGTTTTTATTTTTGTTTTCTGGTCTCGAGACTTGGTTGTGGTCTGCTGAGTGATTCTTATGGATCAATACTCAGGAGGTTACAACTACACCTATGAGGAGGATGATTATAGGGAAAACTATTGCACTAATTGTGGTGACCCGCACTCGGTTCAATATTGTAACTTATTTCAACCATCCACTTCCTACACCTACTATGAGGAGCCCAGGTATGAGCCATCAACTTCATACACATCCTATGAAGACCAAAGGTATGAACCTCCTCCCTCATAGTCAAATTTTGAGGAACCAAGGTATGTGCCTTCATACTCATACTTTGAGGAACCAAGATATGAGCCTTTACCTTCATATGATTATTATGAGGAGCCATGGCGTGAACAACCCACCTCATATGAGTATTATGAAGAACAAAATTACGACCCTTATCCATTATATACTTACAATGAAGAACAATGGTGTGAACATCTACTTCATATGGGTATTATGAGGAACAAAGGATTGAACAACCGGATTCAAGCTTTGAAAATCCCAATCCTTACTCTATCGCCGACGTAACCGATAGGATATTAGAACACCTTAAAACTATCGAGCGCTATATAAAAAAATCTCGCGCAAGGGAAGAGGAGTCCCGCGCAATAGAAGAATTAAATAAAGAAGAGATAGTTGAAAGTGTAAAAATGGAAGAACAAATAAGTGAAAAACTGACACATGAGTTAAACAACGAAAAAGGTGAGTCCGTCAACGTTAAAATTCAATAAGAGTCTAATTTTGAAGAAATTAATCTCTTGTCACCTTCTTTTGAAAATCATTGTTTAGTTCCCACTCATGCTAAGTTTTTAAAAGAGTTAAACACTAACACTAAAATTGACGAAACGGTAAGCGTTAAGTTAACTAATGATCAAACTTCGCTAATAAAAGAAGACCCATTTGAAATCAACATTACACCGTGACGCAACCCCCGATCCCTTATCTGTCCCGGGAACGGGCGGACACGAACTCAGAGTTTGGTGGTATCAGTTAGTTAATTTGGCAGCAGAAATTACATCAGGACCGTAGTTAGGAAATGTTTATCACAGTAAAACCACCTCATTTAATATTAATAATCACATGGGTAAAACCCAAGTTTCTTATTACAATACATTTATAGGGATAAACCCTACTTTATAGAATTTAAAACATCGCTTATTAAGTAACTTTTATAGCCACATTTTTCCCAAGCATTCAGTGCTCTCCAGCTGGCTTTTTACTAATTGGCTGTCACATTGTGTTACCTGAAACGCGTTTTAAAAACATTTGTCAGTGGGAAATACTGGTGAGTGAATCCCAGTTTAATCAAGAAACATTTTATCAATTAACACCGTATTGAGAGCGATCACATTGTTTATTTCTACACAATTACTCATTCAGTAGTGTCAACCCTGACTAGTAGGTCATATTACACATTGGCTAACTCGTTGTCCAATGGTAACGTATTGTCGTCCCGACTTACTACTCACAAGGTAGTAAATTTTGTATACAAAAGCACAACATACCGGCAGTAATTGAAGAACTATAAAGACTCAATCACTGCTTAATTGCATTGAAAAACATTTAAGGTTTTGTAAAACATTACCAAAAAGGTTAACAAAAAGAGGATAAACTCACATTGCTATCTTAGACTTCGCGTAAGAGTTTCCTGGGAATAATCTATAATTTATACAAATGTACATAGGTTAGTATCATAACCCTTTGAAAATATTAATGATACCCTCCCCGAGACGGCATTCCAACAACTACGTCGGGCAGAACCACGATTGTTGTTACGGAACCCTAAATCAATCGGGCAGCGTATCTATTACGAAACTGGGGTTATAATACTTACAAAGGAGAAGAACCTCGCTAATTAGGGGGTATAATACCTGCGTATTATAAGCCTATTATCAGAATTTGAGATTTGAGAATTGAAAATGAGCGAGTTCGACTGAGATCCGATGCCATCTATTTATAGTTGCTGAACTCGACTCTCACGTGGCCCGCGTAACATACAAGCGGGGCTTACGCGGCCCGCGTCAACCCTGGTCAACAGGGTAGCTTATCCGGGTCATCTACTAGGCTCGACACGATGATGACACGTGTCGGCCTGGGGTGTCTCCGCGTTGTAGATCTCTCGCGGCCCGCGTAAGTGTAAGCTAAGGCTTACGCGGCCTGTCTAAACTTAATGAAATCAACGAAATCAGTTCTAAACCTTGATACCGCCCGCGTGAAGGTTGGGGTGGGTCTACGCGGCCTGCCTCAGCTCTAGATTTCCATTTTTATTTATTTTTAATACTATTTCATATATTTCGGGCTCGGTTTTCACATATAGGGTGTATATAAAGACATATTGAGATATTTTAAAGTATACAAGAGTGTTGGAAATATTATGAGGGTGTTCGTTACATCCTCCCCACCTTGTTTTAGAGCTCGTCCTCGATATCTACTGGAATAAGTGCGGATATTTCCTTTGCATTTCAGATTCAAGCTCCCATGTGTATTCATGTCCTCTTTTGGAGTCCCACTTTACTTTGACCAGAACTAGTCTTTTATGTTTGAGGTTCTTGACTTTCCTGTCTTTAATCTGTAAAGGCCTTTCTACAAACTTGAGTTGTTCATTTACCTCTATATCCTTAAGAGGTACTACTAATGATTCATCAACTAAACACTTTTTGAGATTTGATACAGGAAACACATCATGTATTCCTGCCATTTCCTCTGGCAGTTGTATCTGATAGGCTACAGGTCCTATTCTTTTAATAATCTCAAAAGGTCCAATATACCTGGGACTTAGCTTCCCTCGTTTGATGAATCTTACTACTCCTTTCCAAGGAGAGACCTTCAATAATACTTTGTCTCCTACTTGAAATTCCAATGGCTTGCGTCGGTTATCGGCATAGCTCTTCTGTCGATCACGTGCTGCTTTTAGTCGTTCCTTGACTTGAATAATTTTGTCAGTTGTTTCTTGCACTATCTCAGGTCCAGCTAATTACTGTTCCCCAATTTCTGCCCAACAGACTGGGGTTCGGCACTTTCGTCCATAAAGTGTTTCGAATGGTGCAACATTGATACTTGTGTGATAGCTATTATTATAAGAAAATTCTATTAAAGGTAAGTGATAGTCCCATTTACCTTCAAAATCAATTACACAAGCTCTAAGCATGTCCTCCATCGTCTGGATTGTTCTTTCGCTTTGTCCGTTCGTTTAAGGATGATAAGCTGTACTCAGTTTTAACTTAGTTCCCATTGACCTTTGGAAACTTGACCAAAAATGAGAGGTAAATTGGCTATCTCTATCAGAAATAATTGATAAAGGAATTCCATGTAAAGAAACAATTTCATTTACATATAATTTGGCTAATTGTTCCATACTGAAAGTTTCTTTCATTGGTAGAAAATGAGCTGACTTGGTTAGTCTATCTACAATCACCCAGATTGTATCATTGCCTTTTCTTGTTTTGGGTAATTTAGTAACAAAATCCATTGTTATTAATTCCCATTTCCACACTGGCATTTCTAATGCTGTAACAAACCTGAGGGTTTCTGGTGTTCAGCTTTAACTTGTGAGCAAGTTAAACATTTAGAAACGTAAGATGCTATGTCCTTTTTCATTCCTATCCACCAGAAAATTTTCCTTAAATCCTGGTACATTTTATCACTCACTGGATGCATCGTATATTTAGACTTATGGGCTTCTTCTAGTATACGATGACATAGGTTTCCTAATTTAGGTATCCACATCCTCTTTTCATGGAATCTCCAAATTCCATCTGTTACTTGTTCTAATTCTTTTAGCATACCTTTTAGCTTCTCAGTATCTTCCTTGATTACTGATTCTTGTGCTTCTCTTATTTGCTCATTTAAATCTACTTGCAGATTTAATTTAAGAGAACGTACCCTTTTTGGCTTTTCATGATACTTTCGGCTTAAAGCATCCGCTACTACATTTGCTTTTCCTTCATGATACTGAATATCACAATCATAATCACTAAGCATTTACATCCAACGTCCTTGTCTCATATTCAACTCCTTTTGCTTAAAAATATATCTTAAACTCTTATGATCAGTAAATATGGTAAACTTACTACCATAAAGGTAATGTCTCCAAATCTTAAGAGCAAAAATTATAGCTCCTAATTCTAGATCATGGGTTGAATAATTCTCTTTATGATTCTTAAGTTGTCTAGATGTGTAAGCTATAACCTTTTGACGTTGCATTAATACACATCCATAACCTAATTTAGAAGCGTCACAATAGACTACAAAGTCTTCAGCTCCTTCTGGTAAGGTTAGTATGGGTTAATCTTTGCTTAAGGATTCTAAATGCTTCTTCTTGTTTTGGTCCCCATTCGAACTTAATGGATTTACAGGTTATATTAGTTAAAGGAATGGCTATTCTAGAAAAATCTTTAATAAATCTTCTATAATAACCGGCCAATCCTAAGAAACTTCTAACCTCGGTTGGTGACTCAGGGGTTTTCCATTTAGTAATTGCCTCAATCTTTGTTGGATCTACATGAATTCCTTCATGATTGACTAGGTGTACGAGAAATTGTACCTGTTCTAACAAAATTCGCACTTAGAAAACTTAGCATAAAGTTTTTCCTTTCTTAATAAACTTAAAAGTGCGTGCAAATGTTTTGCATGATCCTCTTTATTCTTAGAGTAAATGAGAATATCATCTATGAAGACAATTATGAATTTATCCAAATATGGCTTACATATTCGGTTCATCATGTCCATAAATGCAGCTGGGGCATTGGTTAAACCAAATGGCATGAAAGTAAATTCATAATGACCATACCTCGTTTTGAAAGCTGTCTTAGGAATGTCCTCTTCCTGTACCTTTAATTGATGATATCCTGACCTTAAATCGAATTTAGAGAAAAATTGAGCTCCTTGTAGTTGATCAAACAGATCATCGATTCTCGGTAATGGGTACCGATTTTTAATCGTAACCTTGTTTAATTCACGTTAGTCAATGCACATACGCATTGATCCGTCCTTCTTTTTAACGAATAAAATCGGTGCTCCCCATGGTGACGAACTTGGCTGTATAAATCCTTTTTCTAACAATTCGTCCAATTGTTTCTTCAATTCTTGCATTTCAGCGGGTGCCAAACGGTAGGGTGCTTTGGCAATTGGTGCTGTTCCTGGTATTAAATGGATTCTGAATTCAATTTCTCTATCGGGTGGTAGTCCTGGTAATTCTTCTGGAAATACATCTGAAAACTGAGATACTACTGGAATATCTTTTAAATCCTTTCCTTTAGTGTTAGTGATTATAGAAATCAAATACACTATAGAACCTTTTCGTATATAACTTGCAGTTTTCATCACAGAGATAAATTTTGTGGATCTAGATGATTTATCTCCTTTAATGGTGATCGTTTTACCTTTTGGTGAATTTACTTGGATTGACTTTTGATCACATAAAATACTGGCTTTATTGGCTATTAACCAATCCATTCCTAAAACAACATCAAATCCTGCCAGATTCATGGGATAAAGGTTTGCTATAACTTTTGGTTTAAAATTTCTATTCTTGCTCCCTGCAAGATTTCAGAAATCCTAACGGTTTCTCCATTAGCTATCTCTACCAAGCATTCTCGTGGTAGTTTAGTTAATGACTGATTTAGAATTTTGCAAAATGACGTATTAATAAAACTTTGGTTTGCAGCAGAGTCAAATAATACTTTAGCAAAGACATCATTAACTAAAAACGTACCAGCTATGACATCTGGAATCATCTTGGCTTCATCTGCAGTCAGAACAAATGCTCTAGCATTTTTAGTATTCTTGTTGTCTGTAGCTGGAGCTAATTTTGGGCAATTAAGCTTGATATGACCTTGTTCTCCGCAGTTGTAACATATCCTGTTAGCTTTCTTCCTGCAGTCTTCCTCCTTGTGTCCCGATATTTTGCAAAAGTTACAATATATGGAGCACCTTCCTGAATGTTTCCTTTTGCAATTCTTACAGTAGGGTGTAGAAGTAGAACCTACATTTCTTCCACAATTAGAATTTCTAGAACGAAATTCTCGTGTGAGCTTTTGGGTTAGGTTCTTTCTTTGATCCTCTTCTCGGGTACGGACTAATTCATCAGTCAAGGTATTGGCTAGTTCTACAGCTTCTTCTATGCCTTGACTACATATCTAATCTCACCAATTAATCCCAGATATAACGGGAGATTAACACTGGTTCTGGTGAAGCAAGAATTGGCACTATTCTAGCATATTCAAAGAATAACTTAGTGTACCCCTTACTATCCACACCAGTCATTCTAAGGTTTAGGAATTTGTTTGCTATCTGTTCCTTTTCATTGGGTGGGCAGAATTTCGTTTCTACCTTGTTCTTAAATTCTTCCCAATCCATATTGTATATCACTTCCTCTTGATTGGAGGATAGTGTTCCACCATTCTAGTGCTGCATTCTTAAACAGATTAGAAGCAAACAATATCTTATCTTCTTCAGCACACTTGCTTATCCTTAAGACTGCCTCAGTCTTCTCTATCCAGCGTAGAGTTGCAATGGCCCCCTCATTGCCAGAGAATTCCATTGGTTTACAAGACCAGAATTCTTTATAAGAACAACTGTAAGACACGGTTCTTCTCCTTTTGGGAATGGGCATTTGAAGTATAGGTCCATTGTTTACGCTGTGTTCTGGTTCAATTGGTCGCTTACTACTATGCTTACTCTTATTATTCGCTTCTTGAATCGTTTGAATAATAAATGGCATTGCATCTATGATTCCTTGTGCCACTTTATGTTGAACGACACTATTATCCATTTGGTTTCCATTGTTATTGATGCTTGGATTCTCATTAACCACGTTAATGTTACTCTGGTTATCATTATTCAGATTTCCTTGATTTCCGTCATCGGCCATCTGAATTTTAAACATTTACCCCATATTAATATCATAAAATAATATTTAATATAGTTAATCACATGATACGCAATCTAGCCAAAAACGTCGATCATTGCGACTTTTACTCTAATTCCATATACTATGCGTCAATTACACACTAGTACTGAAATAAAGATTACAATACCAATAGAAATAAACTTACACTAATAGTAATAGGCATCCGTACACACATGTTTTATTTTATTATTTTATTAGTATTATCATTACTACCATTTCCTCCATTCTCACATTCACGGATATGGATTCATCCAAAAATCCATATTGCGCTCATCGTATTTCCATACGAGACGCTCTCCCACCTGATGCATTCTCTCACTGCTTTCTAAAATTTCTTCCCCAAAAGTCCTAAGTTCTTGGACGTTTTCTACACTCATTGGGGGTGCAGGTTCTAGGACTGGGTTCGGAATCTGGGGTGCGGGTTCCTGATATGGGGGTGAAAGTTCCTGAAATCGGTAAGGATCTTCTAAGATCTCCCTAATGTAGTTATCATGGTAATAGGGATCTAAAGGGTCCATACCTGGGTAGGCTCCTATGTTCTGTATGGGTGTGTCTTCATGGATAGGGTAACGTTGCACAAAGTCCCTATTGTTGTCCCACCAGGGGTCGTAATTTGGGTCTAGGGGGTTTGGCGCAGGTACCCTAGGGATTTCTTCTGGGTTAAAGTCATGCATCTCCACTTGGTTTTCAGGATTTTCTACCTCCATTGGGTGAGTGGGAATCATAGGTAAGGGTTGTGGGGCTACTAGTTGTTCCAGACTTGGGTCAACAACAGATGTAGCTAGGATATGTAAATTGGCTAGGCTTCTATTAAGCATATCCTGTGTATGGGCATCTGTCTCTCGCTTAGCAGCCGCTAAAACTCTTTGTTGTTGCAATTTTCGCATTCTTTTCCTACAAGCAAAAGCTTCCTTACTGAACCATCCTCGTTTCTTATGAGGGAATGGCTCTTCAGACTGAGCTTTAAAGGCAAACATCCCTTCTTCCTGATCAGCAGTATACCTAGAGAGGGCAGGCTGTGAAGAGGTACCTTCACTCCTAGGTGATTCAGATAACTGACGATATACGTCTGAGGGTCCTTGATCACTCATACTGTAAACTAACAAATAGTCAAATAACACATAACAAAAATCACAGTTATGCACATATTTCTGTAATTTATTTCCTAACACAAAATTTAGAATTTAAGTGTCAGCAGAACACTTCTTTGGCTCAGACCAGTGGCTAGGCTCTGATACCACCTTCTGTCGCAACCCCCCGATCCCTTATCTGTCGCGGGAACGGGCGGACGCGAACTCAGAGTTTGGTGGTATCAGTTAGTTAATTTGGCAGCAGAAATTAGATCAGGACTGTAGTTAGGAAATGTTTATCAGAGTAAAACCACCTCATTTAATATTAATAATCACATGGGTAAAACCCAAGTTTCTTATTACAATACATTTATAGGGATAAACCCTATTTTATTGAATTTAAAACATCGCTTATTAGGTAACTTTTATAGCCACATTTTTTCCAAGCCTTCAGTGCTCTCCAGCTGGCTTTTTACTAATTGGCTGTCACATTGTGTTACCTGAAACGCGTTTTAAAAACATTTGTCAGTGGGAAATACTGGTGAGTGAATCCCAGTTTAATCAAGAAACATTTTATCAATTAACACAGTATTGAGAGCGATCACATTGTTTATTTCTACACAATTACTCATTCAGTAGTGTCAACCCTGACTAGTGGGTCATATTACACATTGGCTAACTCGTTGTCCAATGGTAACGTATTGTCGTCCCGACTTACTACTCACAAGGTAGTAAATTTTGTATACAAAACCCCAACATACCGGCAGTAATTGAAGAACTACAAAGACTCAATCACTGCCTAATTGCATTGAAAAACATTTAAGGTTTTGTAAAACATTACCAAAAAGGTTAACAAAAAGAGGATAAACTCACATTGCTATCTTAGACTTCGCGTAAGAGTTTCCTGGGAATAATCTATAACTTATACAAATGTACATAGGTTAGTATCATAACCCTTTGAAAATATTAATGATACCCTCCCCGAGACGACATTCCAACAACTACGTCGGGCAGAACCACGACAGTTGTTACGGAACCCTAAATCAATCGGGCAGCGTATCTATTACGAAACTGGGGTTATAATACTTACAACGGAGCAGAACCTCGCTAATTAGGGGGTATAATACCCGCGTATTATAAGCCTATTATCAGAATTTGAGATTTGAGAATTATAAATGAGCGAGTTCGACTGAGATCCGATGCCATCTATTTATAGTTGCTGAACTCGACTCTCACGCGGCCCGCGTAACATACAAGCAGGGCTTACGCGGCCCGCGTCAACCCTGGTCAACAGGGTAGCTTGTCCGGGTCATCTACTAGGCTCGACACGATGATGACACGTGTCGGCCTGGGGTGTCTCCGCGTTGTAGATCTCTCGCGGCCCGCGTAAGTGTAAGCTAAGGCTTACGCGGCCCGTCTAAACTTAATGAAATCAACGAAATCAGTTCTAAACCTTGATACCTCCCGCGTGAAGGTTGGGGTGGGTCTACGTGGCCCGCCTCAGCTCTAGATTTCCATTTTTATTTATTTTTAATACTATTTCATATATTTCGGGTTCGGTTTTCACATATAGGGTGTATATAAAGACATATTGAAATATTTTAAAGTATACTAGAGTGTTGGAAATATTATGAGGGTGTTGGTTTTACCGAGGGTTTTTACACACCGGTTCCATGTTTTTTTTTCCAAAATTCCTTTATTAGTAATGTCACAATTGATTAAGATCTTT
Source organism: Helianthus tuberosus (assembly GCA_030545235.1). Taxonomy (NCBI): domain Eukaryota; kingdom Viridiplantae; phylum Streptophyta; class Magnoliopsida; order Asterales; family Asteraceae; genus Helianthus; species Helianthus tuberosus. The sequence goes on along the minus strand of CM060438.1, from coordinate 28,621,600 downwards.
GTGTTAACATAATGTCCAACTACATTTTCGAAAAATTAAGTATTCGTGATTTTTCTCCACTTCAAATACCCATTTTTCTATCTAATCGGAAAGTAATAAAATCAATCGGTGTAGTTGAGGATGTCTTGGTTCAAACTAATCAAATGGTAATCCCAACCGACTTTGTCATCCTCGATGACGCTCCTCTAGTGTTGGGACCACCCTTTGTAAAAACCCACGAAGCTTTGAAAAACCGGAAGTACAACAATCTATCTATTCAATTAGGGGCATTTAAAAAAAGTGTCAATCTTGAGCGGTCAATGAAATATCCATTCGACAATAATGACCCCCTAATTGAAGATGAAGATGAACCACCCGATACAAGTGAAAAGATTGACCACTTTGTTGAAGAAGAGGTCGCCATAGAACAAACTTTCAAAGTTCTTGATCAAAATGAGCAACCAAATAAGGAGTCTTCTAAAGACCCACCTCTTGAGCTCAAAGAACTTCTGAAAGGTTTGGAATATGCTTTTCTAGACAAAGATGGTAAATCACCTGTAATTATTTCGTCTAAGTTAAGTAGTTTAGAAAAAGAAAAATTAATAAACCTTTTGAAAAAACACAAAAATGCGATCGCTTGGAAGCTTGTAGATATTAAAGGAATAAGTCCTTCCATGTGCACGCACAAAATTTTAATGAATGATGACTACAAATCGGTAATACAACCACAACGTCGAGTAAATCCAAATGTTCAAGAAGTGGATAAAAACGAAGTCATCAAATTACTTGACGCCGGACTTATTTATCCTATCTCTGATAGTCCTTGGGTAAGTCCCGTTCAAGTAGTTCCAAAGAAAGGAGGTATGACGGTAATAACTAACGAAAAGAATGAGTTAATACCAACGAGAACCGTCACAGGATGGAGGGTATGTATAGATTATAGACGATTAAATGAAGCAACGAGGAAATATCACTTTCCTTTGCCCTTCATTGATCAGATGTTAGAAAGATTATCCGGTCATAAATTTTACTGTTTCTTGGATGGTTTTTCAGGTTACTTTCAAATCCCGATAGCACCCGAAGACCAGGAAAAGACAACCTTCACATGTCCCTATTGAACTTTTGCTTATCGACGCATGCCATTCGGTCTATGTAATGCCCCCGCAACATTCCAACATTGCATGGTAGCCATCTTCCATGACATGATAGAAAAGACAATGGAAGTCTTCATGGACGACTTTTCTATCTTTGGGGATTCATACGACCAATGCCTCGATAACCTTGAACGAATGCTATCCCGATGTGAGGAAACTAACCTCGCCCTTAACTGGGAAAAATGCCATTTCATGGTAACGGAGGGAATAGTACTCGGTTACAAAATCTCAAGCGAAGGAATGGAGGTTGATCGAGCCAAAATGGACACTATTTCTCGATTACCACCCCCATCCTCCGTTAGAACAATCAGAAGTTTCCTAGGGCATGCCGGATTTTATAGGCGATTTATCAAGGACTTTTCTAAAATTTCAAGGCCTCTAACAAAATTACTTGAAAAAGATGCCCCTTTCATCTTTGACAAGGATTGCAATCAAGCATTTCTAACCCTAAAGAAAATGCTAGTCAATGCACCTATTATGATAGCGCCTGATTGGAAATTTCCTTTTGAAATCATGTGTAATGCAAGTGACTTTGCAGTTGGAGCTGTCTTGGGATAAAGAAAAGAAAAGCATTTCCACCCAATTTATTATGCTAGTAAAACACTTAACGATGCACAAGAAAATTACACAACAACTGAAAAAGAATTACTAGCTGTGGTATTTGCTTTTGATAAATTTCGTTCTTATCTTGTTCTTTCTAAAACAATTGTCTATACAGATCATGCAGCCATTCGATATCTCTTCAAGAAACAGGACACTAAACCACGTTTGATTCGGTGGATTCTACTCCTCTAAGAATTTGATATTGAAATCAAAGATAAAAGAGAAGCAGAAAACACCACAACAGATCATCTTTCACGCTTAGAAGACCCAGCTTTGGAGGCAACCAGGGACGAGCAAATCAATGAAAAATTTCCAACGGAGTCCCTAGAAATGGTGGAATACAGAGAAGAACCATGGTACGCCGACTATGCTAACTACCTAGCTAGCGGTATAGTCGCAAAAGGTTGGCCACATCATCAAAGAAAGAAATTCTTTGCTGATGTAAAGCATTATTTTTGGGAAGATCCTTATCTTTTCAAAATGTGTGCCGACCAACTCATCCGACGGTGCGTACATGGTAGCGAAGCAAGAAGAATTCTCCGCCATTGTCATGAAGGTCCATACGGAGGACATCATGGTGCCACCAGTACCGCACGAAAGGTATTCGATTCAGGATTTTATTGGCCTACCATTTACAAAGACGCCCAAAGTCTTGTCAAGACATGTGATGCTTGCCAAAGAACAGGTAATATTTCTTCCAAAAACGAAATTCCACAGAATGGCATTCTTGTTTGTGAAATTTTTGATGTGTGGGGACTCGACTTTGTGGGACCTTTCCCACCGTCAAAAGAAAACAAATATATACTTGTGGCAGTAGATTACTTGTCCAAATGGGCCGAGGCCGAGGCACTTCCAACAAATGATGGAAGAGTCGTGGTAAGATTTTTGAAAAAAATATTCTCTCGTTTTGGAACACCTAAAGCATTAATAAGTGATAGAGGTACCCATTTTTGCAACCATCAACTTGAAATTTTTTTAACAAGATATGGGGTCTATCACAGGGTCTCTACAGCATATCACCCCAAACAAACGGACAAGCCGAAGTGACTAATAGAGGTTTAAAACGAATACTCGAAAAAACCGCAGGGTTAAATAAAAAGGAATGGGCCGATAAATTAGATGTTGCTTTATGGGCTTTTCGAACTACTTATAAAACAACAATAGGTACAACCCCATATAAGCTCGTCTATGGAATAAGCTGTCATTTGCCAGTAGAAATTGCACACAAAGCCTACTGGGCAATTAAAAATGTAAACTTAGATTTAGAATTTGCCGGTAGAAATCGATTTTGTCAGTTAAATGAATTAGACGAACTTAGGAATTATGCATACTCTAACTCCGAAATTTATATGGAAAGAATGAAAAACTTGCATGACAAACACATTAAACCTAATGAATTTCGAGTAGGAGATCAAGTTCTTCTGTTTAATTCAAGACTTCGATTATTTCCTGGTAAATTAAAGTCTAGGTGGTCAGGACCTTTTTCCATCACCCATGTTTTCCCACACGGTGCAGTAGAAATTAAATCTCGGAATGGAATTCCATTCAAAGTCAATTACCAATGGCTGAAGCTCTATCAAGGATTCATTGAGGATGAAGAGGAAGAAATCTCGCTTCAAACGGTCGAAGAATGAAAGCACCAACATCATACCTGGTAAGTTATGAACAAACGGGTTGACATTTAAATCGGTAAGTCTTCTAACCAAGTTTTGGGGAAACAAGGGCAATCACACGAGCACTTAAAAAAAATTTAAACTTTGCTCGGCACGAGGCCGTGTCCGCTGGACACGGGGCCATGTCCACGCAACTGTCGGGATAAAACCTCTTTTCAACACAGTTTCTTCATTTCCACATGCCCCGTTTCCCCGAAAACGCTCTGGTTCAGGCGATTTTTCTGCAAGACTTCGACGTCTCCTCTACTTCTAACAACATTAAGGTATGATTCTATCATCATTAGTAGTTAGATTAGGCATTTGCATGTAGTTAAAACATCAAAAATTTGGTGAAAAATCTAGGGTTCTTGAACTTCATCCGGATCGAACCTCAAATTTTTGCTTAAATTTGTTAGCATTAGTTTAGATTCATGTTATAGGAAGTAAATCCACTTGTATTGTTCATAGATTTGCCCGATTTCTCACAAAAACCCCAAACCCTTGTTTTTAAACCGAAAAAGATGAAATTGAAGGGGTAAACGGTTTGTTTTGGGAAAAACGGCACTTGGGGTTTCATTTTCGGGGGAAACCGTCCCTACTGGACCAAAAATTTTCAAGTTTTCGGGACCGGGTCGAAAAATGGGATTTTTGGAAAACAGACGCCTGGACATGGGGTCGTGCTCGCCGAGCACGGGGGCATGTCCAGCTATTTTCTGACCAACATGGGGCGTGTCCGCTGAACACTGGGGCTTGTTCAGCCGACTGTTTTCAGTTTTCTCTGAAAAATTTCACTGTTTCGTGCTAATTGTTTGGTGTATTCTTTCAGATGTCCAAGAAATTCACAAGGTTCAATGCAACTGAGCTGGATGCTAAAGCAAGATACGATGTGCTTCGAACCAGACCGGAGGAATACCCGCGACAAGCGTGCATGGAGCTTTTAGCAACAGTGAACCAACTTGACTGGTTTAACAACCTCGTTACCGGCCCACTAAGAGTCGCCCTAACCACTCGACATCGCTCAGTCCACGAGTATAATCTAGAATTCTATAGCACATTCGTGTTCAATTCAAGGTGCGACCCCTTTGATGAGGATGGGGTAGAGTTCCGATGTGGGGGGACTAGGTATTCGATTTTGATGGCACAATTTGGGTCGATAGTTGGGCTGTATGCGGAGGAAGATGCGGGTAATGAAGAGAACACCGGAGGGTTATGAGAGTTGGATGAAAACGAACGCCAAGCCGCTTGGGCTCAGATAGGAGAAGGACACCACAACCCAAGCATCAGTAAGAGCACTAAGCTGAGGGACCCTCTTTACCGTTACATCCATAGGGTCCTCACTTACTCTCTTAGCCAAAGGCATGACAGCAGTGGCGTTGTAGGGTTGAGAGATCTGGCGGTCCTTCATTGCATTCATACTCGCAGACACCTCGATGTTCCGTACCTCCTGATCCGAAACATGCATTGGAACCGGCTTGCTACTCCACCAACCCCTATCTTCTTCGGGGAGTGGATATACCGTCTCTTCAAGCATTTCGTGAACATGCCTAGATCTTTCGAAAAAAGCCCATGGTCGGGAAGAGTGGACCTTCACATCTGCCGCTACATGAACTTGATTTATGAGGCCGAAGACTGGACAGTTAGCTTCCAAAGAATGCAGGGGCATGCATGGTGATCCGGGCCAATCCTCCTCACAAGGAGGCGGTTTTCCTAATTTTCAAAGCTTACATGACTTATTGCAGGAAAACCTCATGTGCACCAGGAACACCTATAACATGGCGAGCAACACGTACGCCCGGGTCGGAGCAATTGAGAGAAACATCTCCGACATTCAGGATGACATTGGGAACATCCGGGAGTACATGGCGGGGCACGGAGGAGGAGGTGATGATGAAGACGAGGACATGGACTAGGCGGGAGGAGTGGAGGTAGGAACAGCTGGTTGGTGATCCCGCAGGTTAACTTTCCTTTCCTATGAATAATTTCCGGTCTGCGTGCCGTGTGTTGAACAATTTACTTCCTTTAACTCTTTTATTTTCTGCATTTTCTTTCTTTTTAACTTTGTGATGTGGATGTTTTGAACTATGGTAATTTAGGATGCTTGTTATGGTTTGGGGTAGTGTTTATTGATAAAACAGGTACATACGAGGCTTAGAGCACTAAAAATTAGTGCTACTAAATCCGGGACACGAAAACCGAAGCCAGAAACCTATTTTTCACTTTTGCAGACTGTCTACACGGGGACGTGTCCAGCCGACACGCCCCCGTGTCCATTGCCCCAGACCTGCTGTTTGTTAATATTCTGCAGATTTTTGCCAGACATGGGGTCGTGCTCAGCCGGCACGCCCCCGTGTCCACCTTCTGTAAGTTTTCGTTACTGGCGCTCTGACTACGGGGTCGTGTCCATCCGACATGGGGCCGTGTCCAGACGCCCAGTAACACAAATTTTTGCTTTTTCGCGCCTTTTTACACATTCAATCAACCTAAAAACTTATTTTTGGGACACATTGAGGACAATGTGTAATTTAAGTGTGGGGGTGCTAAAACCTTGAATCTTGCAAGTCTTAATCACATGCCTTACACAAAACTCTATTGGAACCGCTAATCACCTCAAATTTTTTCAAATTTTTTTCATTTTTTTTTACTTGTCTAGATTTAACTTGGGAATTTCAAGTTCTAAAAAGATTATATTTTTACAAATTTACAATCGACAGCGTCGTGCTAAAAAGAACCAACATAAGAAAATTATGAAACGGCATGACAAGCTTAGTTAAAATTTGATTATATATACTTGATCACATAAAAACCCATTCCCACAAGAAAGTGAGTTTTGAGACTTTATTAAGCATACAAATACATATCTTTAAACTAAATGCTCATTTTTCGTTTCTTGTGTGAATAGCCGCTTGGTTCTTACAACTCTAGAACTTGCCACGACGATACATTCCCGATCCTTACCAACTTAAACCCGAGTAAGTAAATGACGGAGGCATTAGGACTAACCCTTTTTATTTCTAAACCATTATTTTTCTTTTTTTTACCACCTACCCAAAAACAAACACCCCTTTTACCCACCAAAACCTTTTTTTATTTTTAACCCTTTGTTTTAGTAACAAGCTCGGTTTTTCGTATGACTTATCAAAAAAAAATGACGATAAAGCAAAAAGAAATAAACAAACAAGTTTATCAAAAATAACTTTGTTTGAATAATGGCTTCATCAAAATAAAGATTGCGAAAATAAAAAAGTCTTACGAAAACCGACGCTTTTTACGCCTTTCGCCCTTTACTAACCACCAACCCAACCACCTACCTTTAACCCAAGCCTAATCCTTCACCCAAAAGTCCTCTTGATATTTACAAAGGTGTATAGTTAAAAAGGAGGAGGATTGATTGCTTGGCAAGCTTATGGTAGGAGTAAGTTCCATGCCACTCTCGAGTGATTCACTAAAATACATCTTCGGCCGAGTGTTGAGTGATCCTCCGCGAGGTATGTGAACTTGTATATAAATGGAATTTTAAAAAGGTATGTTATGCCCTAATAAGTAATTTATCTTATGTAATGTTTTAAATAAATCATGACGAATAGGATTGTAAATAAATAAAAATAAAACTTAATAAAGAATCTTGGAAATCCCGACACTCTATGACAAGCCCAAAAACCTTCTCTTCTACCCATTCCATTTGGGAGTGTAAAGCCACATTATAAAGAGTTTTGCTTGAGGACAAGCAAAGATTCAAGTGCGTGGGTATTTGATGTGCGCAAAATGCAACATATAAATTACATCAAATGTGGTATAAAACTAACCCTTTTTTTAGTACTAATGTTGGAAAAAGTGTGTTTTTGTCTTCCTTTTGTATTCTCAGGATTAAATGAGCTCAAATGAACAAAAGAAGCAAAAAAAACAGCTAAATCTAACATAAATACAAGAAAAGGAACAAACGTGGCATGCCCGACCGCCCGACAGCATCTTCCCAAGCAGAATCAAGAAGACAGAAGGCTGAACACGCCTCGTGCTCAGTGAGCACGGGGGCGTGCCCAATTGTCAGCAGAAAAGACAAAGTTGTAGAAGCTTCTATCACCCACCACGGTGGCGTGCCCAGCGGACACGGGGCCGTGGTCAACTCTAAGATTAACAGAATCTGGGGAAATCTTGATAGTACAGATACGCTTCTGCACACGGGGTCGTGCCTAGCGGACACGGGGGCGTGGTCAACTAATGCAGACAAATTGCAATTAATGAAGAAATAGAAGGAAGGTGGACACGGGGCCGTGCCCAATGGACACGGGGCCATGCCTAATGGACACGGGGCCATGCCCGAGCGTCTGTTCAGGCTATAAATAGGGGTGATTGGCTCATTTTCAAACCATCCCTTGGCACACCACCTCTCTAACACTTCACCCACCACCCACCACCATCACAACACCATCACCCACCACCATCATCCATCATAGAGTGTGTGAGTCGTCTCGGGATCCAAGATTGATTGTAAGAGTTCTTGACAATCAAAGGCCATGTTTGCCTAAGTCTCTTGCATCACTTAGTGAAGACAAGTGTCTAGTGTAATACTTTTTATTTTTAATCTTTTTGCACTTTTTACTTTGTTATGTATTAATGACTTTAATAACTAGTTTCTTATGTTGAAGGTGATTTTTCCTTATCGTTTGTCCGTGGTGTCTTGGCATTATTTTACTGTCTATATAAAATAAAAGATTTTCACCATTCATATCTCCACGGTCTATATGGAGGTATGTTGGCTACCTGGTCGGGGGTTAAGGGAACAGTTTGGTAAGAGTCTTGCCTTGTTCAGTGTATAGATCCTGCAAGGACCAGGGTCAAATTTAGTAGGACCTCCTTCAATACCCACCGGTATTGGATGGCGGGGGTCCAAACTCTTTGATCCCCTCATATGTAAGCTACTATTAATACTTTAACCCAGCTATTTAGGACTGTATCCCTGCTGACTCAGACTACTTAGCCGAGGGTAACGTCACCTTCAAAAGAGGGGCCTTCCATAATATGCATTAATAACTTAATTAATTATCTTTCAATAATCCGACCCTTTAGTATTGTATCCTTGCTGACTCAAACTACTGGGTTGAGGGTAACGTCACCTTCAAAAGAGGGGTCTACTACAATAACTAAGATAATCTCTTAAAAAATACAAAAGTGCGGAAATAATCAAAGGTTACACTAAACACGAGTCGGATCCAAGTGATTCATCTTGTCTATCCGTTTTTATTTTATTTTATTTTTCAGCATTATAGTTAGTTTTATTTTTCTAGTTTAAAACATTTTTCTAAACTTTTGATTTGATTAGACGTTGAGGATAAACCGGTACTAAAAGCTCTTGTGTCCTTGGACGACCTCGGTATCTTACCAACACTATACTACGCTCACGATGGGTGCACTTGCCCATATGTGTGTTTAGTGTTAGTAAATATCGTGTTTTATAAATTTAAAACTTGGCTAAAAAGTGTTAAAGGGCATAAAATATACATTAAAAACTATACGACACTTCACACGCATCACTTATCTAGGTTTAATTTGGGAATTTCAAGTTCTAAAAAGGTTATATTTTTACAAATTTACAACCGATAGCGTCGTGATAAAAAGAACCAACATAAGAAAATTATGAAACGGTATGACAAGTTTAGTTAAAATTTGATTATATATACTTGATCACATAAAAAAAAAACATTCCCACAAAAAGTGAGTTTTGAGCCTTTATTGAGCATACAAATACATATCTTTAAACCAAATGGTCATTTTTTGTTTCTTGTATGAATAGCCGCATTGTTCTTACGACTCTAGAACTTGCCACGACGATACATTCCCGGTCCTTACCAACTTAAACCCGAGTAAGGAAATGACGGAGGCATTAAGACTAACCATTTTTATTTCTACACCATTATTTTTCTTTTTTTTACCACCTACCCAAAAATCCCCCTAGTTAACCCTTTTGAGCCTAAACCTTTTCATTTCATAACCCAAAACAAACACCCTTTCACCCACCAAAACCTTTTTATTTTTAACCCTTTGTTTTAGTAACAAGCTCGGTTTTTCGTATGAGTTTTCTTCAATAAAAAAAATGTGATGATGATGAAGCAAAAAGAAATAAACAAACGAGTTTATCAAAAATAACTTTATTTGAATAAATGGCTTCATCAAAAGAAGAATTACAAAAAAATAAAAAGTCTTACGAAAACCGACGCTTTTTACGCCTTTCGCCCTTTTACTAACCACTAACCCAACCACCTACCTTTAACCCAAGCCAAACCCTTCACCCAAAAAGTCCTTTTGATATTTACAAAGGTATATAGTTAAAAAGGAGGAGGATTGATTGCTTGGCAAGCTTATGGTAGGAGTAAGTTCCATGCCGCTCTCGAGTGATTCACTAAAATACATCTTCGGCCGAGTGTTGACTGATCCCCCGTGAGGTATGTGAACTTGTATATAAATGGAATTTTAAAAAGGCATGTTATGCCCTTATAATTAATTTATTTTATGTAATGTTTTAAATAAATCATGACGAATAGGATTGTAAATAAATAAAAATAAAATTAATAAAGAATCTTGGAAATCCCGACACTCTATGACAAGCCCAAAAACCTTCTCTTCTATCCATTCCATTTGGGAGTGTAAAGCCACATTATAAAGAGTTTTGCTTGAGGACAAACAAAGATTCAAGTGTGGGGGTATTTGATGTGCGCAAAATGCAACATATAAATTACATCAAATATGGCATAAAACTAACCCTTTTTTAGTACTAATGTTGGAAAAAGTGTGTTTTTGTCTTCCTTTTGTATTTTCAGGATTAAATGAGCTCAAATGAACAAAAGAAGCAAAAAGGTAGCTAAATCTAACATAAATACAAGAAAAGGAACAAACGTGGCATGCCCGACCCCCCGACAGCATCTTCCCAAGGAAAAACAAGAAGACAGAAGGCTGAACACGCCCTGTGCTCAGTGAGCACGGGGGCGTGCCCAAGTGTCAGCAGGAAAGACAAAGCTGTAGAAGCTTCTATCACCCACCACGGGGGCGTGCACAGCGGACACGGGACCGTGGTCAACTCTAAGATTCGCAGAATCTGGGGAAATCTTGATAGTATAGATACGCTTCTGCACACGGGGTCGTGCCCAGCGGACACGGGGGCGTGGTCAACTAATGCGACAAACTGCAATTAATGAAGAAAGAGAAGGAGGATGGACACGGGGCCGTGCCCAAGCTTCTGTTCAGGCTATAAATAGGGGTGCTTGGCTCATTTGCAAACCATCCCTTGGCAAACCACCTCTCTCACACTTCACCCACCACCCACCACCATCACAACACCATCATCCACCACCATCATCCATCATAGAGTGTGTGAGTAGTCTCGGGATCCAAGATTGATCGTAAGAGTTTTTGACAATCAAAGGCCATGTTTGCCTAAGTCTCTTACATCACTTGGTGAAGACAAGTGTCTAGTGTAATACTTTTTGTTTTTAATCTTTTCTCACTTTTTATTTGGTTATGTATTAATGACTTTAGTAACTAGTTTCTTATGTTGAAGGTGATTCTTCCTTATCGTTTGTCCGTGGTGTCTTGGCATTATTTTACTGTCTATATAAAATAAAAGATTTTCACCATTCATATCTCCACGGTCTATATGGAGATATGTTGGCTACCTGGTCGGGGGTTAAGGGAACGGTTTGGTAAGAGTCTTGCCTTGTTCAGTGTATAGATCCTGCAAGGACCTGGGTCAAATTTAGTGGGACCTCCTTCAATACCCACCGGTATTGGATGGCGGGGGTCCAAACTCTTTGATCCCCTCATATGTAAGTTACTATTAAAACTTTAACCCGGCTACTTAGGACTGTATCCCTGCTGACTCAGACTACTTAGCCGAGGGTAACGTCACCTTCAAAAGAGGGGCCTACCACATTATGCATTAATAACTTAATTAATTTTCTTTCAATAATCCAACCCTTTAGGATTGTATCCTTGCTGACTCAAACTGCTGGGTTGAGTGTAACATCACCTTCAAAAGAGGGGCCTACTACAATAACTAAGATAATCTCTTAAAAAAGTGCAAAAGTGCGGAAATAATCAAAGGTTACACTAAACACGAGTCGGATCCAAGTGATTCATCTTGTCTATCTGTTTTTATTTTATTTTATTTTTCAGCATTTTAAGTAGTTTTTATTTTTTAGTTTAAAACCTTTTTCTAAAATTTTGATTTGATTAGACGTTGAGGATAAACCGGTACTAAAAGCTCTTGTGTCCTTGGACGACCTCGGTATCTTACCAACACTATACTACGCTCACGATGGGTGCACTTGCCCATATGTGTGTTTAGTGTTAGTAAATATCGTGTTTTATAAATTTAAAACTTGGCTAAAAGTGTTAAAAAGGGGCTTAAAATATACATTAAAAACTATACACACTTACGCACATCGGTGGAAGCTGTCATCTTTTGATGAAATTAACTACTACCCAAAGTTCTAGTTTTTCTATATAATACAATATTATATTCAAGTAAATGTTTCTCATCTGAAATAAGCAATGGATAACTATACTTAACATTAGTGGTAGATCTAACCTAAAAATTTAGGGGTTATCCCAATTTTTTTGAGTCAGGGGTACCCTTTGTATAATACCGAAAAAAATATAAATTTTACACTACATAGACAGAGTCGAAGGGAAACTTTACACTATAGAGACGGAGTTGAGGGGTAGTCCGCGCTACACCTGCTTCTACACTACCTCCACCCTTGCTTACCATCTGGTCAATAGCATCTAGATATTTTCTGAGCTCAAGAACAGGTCGTGTTGGACGCTAATGAGAAAGGATGTTGTTCATGTATCTGCATAGGAACACTATTTGAAGAAACTAAAATAGTTACATTTCAATATGGCTTACATATTCGGTTCATCATGTCCATAAATGCGGCTGGGGCATTGGTTAAACCAAATGGCATGACGGTAAATTCATAATGGCCATACCTCGTTTTAAAAGTGGTCTTAGGAATATCCTCTTCCTAAGACCACTTTTATCGATTTTAGAAAAGAATCGAGCTCCTTGCAATTGATCAAACAAATCATCGATTCTCGGTAATGGGTACCGATTTTTAATCGTGACTTTGTTCAATTCTCGGTAATCAATGCACATACGCATTGACCCGTCTTTCTTTTTGACAAATAAGATTGGTGCTCCCCATGGCGATGAGCTTGGCTGTATGAATCCTTTCTCCAACAGTTCATCTAACTGCTTCTTTAGCTCTTGCATTTCTGCGGGTGCCAAACGGAAAGGTGCTTTGGCAATTGGTGTTGTTCCTGGTAGCAGATGAATTCTGAACTTGACTTCTCTGTCCGGCGGTAGTCGTGGGAGTTCTTCTGAAAATTGAGATACTACGGGGATATCTTTAAATTCCTTTCCTTTAGTGTGAATGATTATGGAAATCATATACACTAGTGACCCTTTTCTTGCACAACTTGCTATTTTTATTACAGAGATGAATTTCATGGATTTGGATGGCTTATCTCCTGTAATTTTGATCTTTTCACCTTTTGGTGAATTTTCTTGTATTGACTTTTGATCGCATAGAATACTGGCTTTATTGGTTATTAACCAATCCATTCCTAATACAATATCAAATCCTGCCAGATTCATTGGGTAAAGATTTGCAATAAACTTTTGATTTAAAAATTTTTATTCTTGCTCCATGCAAGATTTCAGTAATCTTAATAGATTCTCCATTTGTTGTTTCTACTAGACATTCTTGTTGGAGTTTAGTTAATGGTTGATTGAGAAGTTTGCAAAATGAAGTATTAATATAACTTTGGTTCGCACCAGAGTCAAATAATACTTTGGCAAAAACATCATTAACTAAAAACGTACCGACAATCACGTCCGGAATCATTTTGGCTTCTTCTGCAGTCAAAACAAATGCTCTAGCATTCTTAGTAGTCTTGTTGTTCATGGCTGGAGCTAGTTTCGGACAATTTGGCTTGATATGACTTTTTCCTCCACAATTGAAGCATACCCCATTGCTTGGTTTCTTCCTACATTGTGTCCTGGTATCTTGCAGAAATTACAGTAGGTGGAGCATCTTCCTGAATGCTTCTTCTTACAGGCTTTACAATAAGGTGTAGAGGTAGAACCTATATTTTTCCTACGGTTGGAATTACCGTAGCGAAATTCCTGGGTAAGCCTTTGAGCTAGGTTCTTTCTTTGGTTTTCTTCTTGAGTATGTACCAGTTCATCAGTCAAGGTATTTGCTTTCTATAGTTTCTTCTATGGTTTGTGGTCTAGCTGCCTTGACCACATGTCTAATTTCACCGATTAATCCCCAGATGTAACGGGAGATTAATACTGGTTCTGGTGATGCTAGGGTTGGCACTATTCTAGCATACTCAAAGAATGTAGTGTGACAACTGGCACAAAACCGGTAATTTCCGTACATTCTAATTACTATTTAAAGACTGCAATTATGTGCTTAAATGTCAACATTGATTGATTACATTATATACAAGTGAATTCATGCACGTTTTATACTACCAAATATTGCTTTATGCATTAACAAGAGCGTTGCGTCAAAAATACTAGTAAACTCACCGGTAAAACACAATATGTCAACGACTCTGCAGAAAGCAGTCAAACAATAAAAATTGGAGCCTAGGTATAGGTCCAATGATGAGAATACATTAAAACCCGAGAGTATATACAAGGGTTAACATATAGACGCTCCGAAAGCTAAAATACGCACTAAAAAGCACCCGAAACGCACTTTAAGTGCAGACATTTATTAAATTCAGCTATAACCAGCTTTTAAACATATAAATATCATGCAGAATTTACGTGTTATTACCCAGAATATTTCCCCAAGTGTTGGGAATTGAAAGGGTACAAAAGGAAACATAAAGGACACTAAACGGTGCAATTTAACACTTTAACGAACCGGTATATAACCGAACAACCGGACATAACCCGGAACATCAAAATATTATTAGAAGCATTGTTTTAATGTTTCTGAACTAGTTATGGTCCCCGAACACCATAACACCTCTTATAACATAATAACACACAAGTCCCTAAAAGCTACACTTGTAAACTAACTTGTTATTAAAAATAGAGGTTGGAAAGTTGCACTTTACCCCCCCCCCCCCCCATATTATACACGGTCACATGAGGGTGGCCCACAAAATATTTACTAGATCTTGCCAAATCCATAATAATCTTGCCAAGATCCCTTAAAATATTACTAGATCTTTCATAAGATTTCTTTGGATTCACAAGATCTTTCCTTGATTTCTTTGAGATATATAAATCTTGCAAGTTACAATTAACCCCCCCCCCCCTCATTATGAAACTTACGGCCCAAAGAGGACCCACAAATCACCTCCACCATACTCTCATATCTTGTGTAGATTATATCTCTATTGTTTATTGGATAGCTTGCTTGAAGATCTTGACAAAATATGTGAACAATCTTTAAAAGGCATGGCACAAGATCATACTCATTACTTCTCATCATCACACTCTCACACTCCCTCCTCTCTCCCTCTTTCGGCTCACCCCCAAACCGCCACCATCACCACCACATGACCACCATATTCATCCATCTTTGAGCATCATTCAAGTGTAGAAGAAGGGTTGTAGGAGCTTGCAACTTGTGGAGCTTCAAAAGGGCTTTGTTCTTGCTTTTTCCATCATCTTTTTCTCATCATCTTCATCACTAAATCCTACCCTAGCCTTGTGCTAGTAGTAAGTTCCTTGAGCACCCTTGTTCATCTTGTTTCTTAGTTTAAATTATGTAGTATGATGATTATGTTTAAATCACTAAAGAAACAAGAACACTAAAGAGATGAACATGAAACTTTACATGAAATCCTACATAAAAAGTTTACTTGAAGATGAAATCTTGAGGGATGAGGGTTGTTAAATAATGCATGATACTTGATCGTTGGTTTCTTGATAAACCCGTTGTTCGGACATTTGTTGATACGATTTAGTAACGTTTAAACTATAAAGAAACATGCTGAATTACATTTTCAGCCAACTTCAAATTGCGGTAAACCGACCATAATAAATCGAAAAACAGAATTTCTGAAGCCTAAATTATGTATTTTTGAATAATGGATCAAATGGCACTGGAATCGTAATTTTTCGAAGTCGTTTACTATTTTTAAAAGTCTGTTTTTGGACAGCAGCTCAAGCTGCATTTTTACTGCCAAAAACATGTGTTATATTTTTCATCATAACTTGAAACCTGAGTAGAACCAGCCCCTGAAATTTATACCGTAGATGATCACTGATGTCAATGTGACCCTCCAACTGGAATTTCGTAAAAAGAACTCACGATAAATTTTATACGAATTAATCCGTAAACTGCAATCAGAAAGCGACAAATCTGATTGCAGTCCGGGAAATAAATTTTTATAAAATATTGGTAATGAACTGGACCCCGATATTTTTACACAATAATATTTTGATCATATAAGACATTCTGTAAAAATTTGGGAATTTTTATAATAAGTTAACCATTTTATTAAAATGTCCGAAAACAGTCCAGTTTTATATATATTAAAACTGGAACGGCAAATGTAGTATCTTGCATGTCAGAATGTCGGGTTGATTATTTGAGCACGATCTAACGTGCTATATGTTAAAGAAAATGATATGCTACTTAGCATGGACACCTCCATTTACAAAGGAGACTATGGCGAAATTTTCTGAAAATCCTAACACTTAGTAATTATTTTCTAGACAAATGTTTGCTAGTGTGTTCTAAACTATGCTTTTCGAATATAAATCTCGCCATGATTTTTGTAACAAAAATACACATACAACATACAAGATACATAACTCGGTGCAAAATACAAGAAACTTATATTTATTTTTGAGAAAATAATATAAGTAAGACACTTAGTTAAAAATATGAATTATTTTTAACACAAGAAAACATATACATAAAAGACAGTGACTTGTACTTGTACGATACAAGTCTAGTGACTAACCTTAAGAAAACACGTATAGGTCACGACGTTAATTAAGCAAATCCGGTGAAGTTTACGACGCAAGGAACGCAAAGTTGTGAGTTCATGCTCCCCCTTTTCTTTTAACTGTTTTCAGTTTTATAACTTCGGGGGTGAAATACATGTTACAAATATTACAATGTTTACAAATGGTATGATGGATACAAGAATTGAGGAATGATACGAGAAATCGTGTCACGAATAGGGTATCATAAGCACCATTAATCGTGTACATACTAAGACCGCAGAACAAAAGGTTAGATCTAATGGGTTCAGGGCAGCCCCACTCTTGGTGACCACTAGAACCGAGTAGTGTTTTTGTGTCTCAGTAGTGAATCGACTACTAGAAAAATGCCTATGGTTTGGTGACTTCCTATGTCGTGTCACATGTTAATGGCTTTGCAACCCATTAACACTTGATACATACAGAAATACACGATTTATACAGAAATACTTGATTTATACATGAGTACGTGGTGTACACAAAAGACTTGACTTATACAAGATACAAATTATGTTTTCATACAAAGTATACAAAACATGAAATACAAAAATTGCATGAATTCACACCAACATTATGTTGACGTTTTTCCAAAACTCACATGTATTTCAGGTAAGTAATGGATGTGCGCGCGGTTTTACCCATGCTCTTGGATGTCGCTTTTGTTTATCTTTGAATAAAGTTGTAAACTTATCAGACAAAATGTTGTCTTGTGATGTAAACACTTAAACCATGTTTTCGGTTATGTAATGTTTGGCATTTTGAAGTTATTTTATGAGCATGTAGTATGTTTACCTTTCGTATGTAATGAGAACCTTTTATGATCACACCTCGTGCTTCCGCCGCAGAAAGGGGCGTGACAGATTGGTATCAGAGCTGCGATTGTAGTGAACCAGGATTCCTTCTCGAGTCTAGACTACAATCACTAGGATCCTTTCACGAAAATTATTTTTCAAAGAGTTTTCATTGCATAAAACTTCCCGCGACATCCACTACCTGAAACTGTTTACAAGAGTCTAGAAAAGACACTACAAGACTTAGAATTACTTGCGATTATGTGTGATAATTGCTAAATACATATACTAGAAGTAGAATGTCACAAGTATACGTGACTTTACCTGAAAAAAATGACCTATCTGAAGGAAGAGATACGGGGATGAAACGAACTGTGCGGACTGTGCAAAGAGTTACGTAATTATGGATGCATACATAATTTTGGAATTCGGTGCACAGAAATCACAGCAAGTCTTGTCACGTATAGATTCCCTCAGTACAAGAGAAGGTCAAACGTGAACACCAGCCTATTAATATACTCTGCTAGAGTAATAATTGTTTGATGTCACTTATGTGGTATATACCTGTGTAAATATATACTACTGCTGTCTCGTAAGACGATATCAAACAAATATCTAACCCTGCTATGTTGTGTTCTGATAGAACATGGCGCCCAGGAAAACTGTGAATACTCGCAATGATGATCAACCCCCTCCTCCTCCTCTACCGAGGACTGCTGAAGAGCTGAACGCTCTACTGGAGGAAAGGATCTCCGCTGCTATCGCCCAATACGAGGCGAACCGTACTACAGACAGTGGTGGACCAAGCAATGCTAGGCGCAATGGGAATGGAGATTCGTCTGGAGGAAATGCAGCTCCAGGCTGCACTTTCAAGCAGTTTCTTGACTGCAAACCAATGAACTATGACGGCACAGGAAGTGCAGTAGCATTTGTACGCTGGACGAAGAAGACTGAAGCTACTATTCACATGAGCAATTGTACCGCGGATCAATAAGTCACCTTTGCTACTGTGTTGTTTGTCGATAAAGCTTTGACCTGGTGGAACTTGCAGGTCCAAACCTTGGGTGACGATGCCGCTTATGGCCTGACTTGGGATGAACTAAAGGAAAGAATGAGAGAGAAGTATTGCTCTCGTGCTAAACTCCAAAGATTGGAAACTGAGTTCTGGCACTTGACCATGGAAGGTGCTGACATTAATGGGTATACTCGAAGGTTCCACAATCTGTCTAGAGTGCTTCCCTACATGGTGACTCCCGAATTTAAGCGCGTTGAACGCTACATTTGGGGACTGGCCCCAGAATTTCATGGCATGGTAACTTCGGCCAAACCTTAAACAATCACCGAGGCTGTGACTCTGGCTGTCAGCCTTACTGAGGATTGTGTTCGTATGAAGAAGCTATCACTGAACCCAACAGAAGAGACCGAGACGCATGCTGAGTCGTCCGACGACAAGAAAAGGAAACATGCAAACCTGAACCAAGCAACTCGTAATAATAAGGGTTCCAACAAGAAGCGTGACACCAACCCGCCTCAGGGGGCGAGATCTCTTGCAGCCGTGAATGACCCTCCAGCTAAGGGATACCTGGGCACTTTGCCCAAATGCAATCGGTGCAAGCGTCACCACGAAGGAGTCTGTCACATCCCAAAATGCGACAAGTGTGGAAAGCTTGGTCACCGCACTGAAGACTGTTGGGGTAAAGGAAAGAACGGGAATGAAAACCGCAACAATACTGGTAATAGAAACAATGGTGGGAATGGGAATGGCAATGGTAGCCGAACTGGGAATGGAGCTGGGCGAAACCAAGGATGCTTCAGTTGTGGAAGCAATGATCATTTCATGAAAGACTGCCCAAAAAGAAACAATGCTCAGGCACGGGCATTTGTGATTGGAGCAAGGGACGCATGCGAGGACCCTAACGTGGTCACCGGTACGTTTCTCGTTAACAATCACTTTGCATCCATACTATTTGACACTGGTGCCGATTATAGCTTCATGTCTGTGGAATTTAAACGTATGCTTGGAATAGAATCTAGTAGATTAGATATTCCTTATTCTATAGAGCTAGCCAATGGTAAACTTGTTGAATCGGGCGAAGTTGTTAGAGGCTGCACACTAGAGCTTGGTGAACGAAGATTTAGCATCGATCTCTTACCTATTCAATTGGGTAGCTTCGACCTAGTGGTCGGAATGGACTGGTTGTCCAAAAACAAAGCTGGAGTTATTTGTCATGAGAAAATCATTCGCATCCCTTTAGCGAATGATGAAACTCTCATTGTGCATGGAGAAAAGCGAGACGCGCCGCTACGAATCATCAGTTGTATGAAGGCACAGAAATGCTTAAGGAAAGGATGTGTTGCTTTCCTAGCGCATGTTGTAGACAAGAAGGCTGTGGAGCTGAAAATCGAAGACATTCCTGTGGTGAAGGAATTCTCTGATGTTTTTCCCGAAGATTTGCCAGGACTACCTCCGCAACGACAAGTCGAATTCCGTATAGACTTGGTTTCAGAAGCCGCTCCTGTAGCCAAGGCACCCTATCGGCTTGCACCATCCGAAATGCAAGAATTATCTACACAACTCCAGGAGTTGTTGGATAAAGGATTCATTAGGCCAAGCTTCTCACCCTGGGGAGCTCCAGTACTGTTCGTAAAGAAGAAGGATGGAACTCTGCGGATGTGTATCGACTACAGAGAACTGAACAAGCTCACAATCAAGAATCGGTATCCACTACCGAGGATTGATGACTTATTCGATCAGTTGTAAGGATCAAGCTACTATTCCAAGATCGACCTTCGATCTGGATACCATCAGTTAAGGATACAAGAAGAAAGCGTACCAAAGACTGCATTCCGAACGCGTTACGGGCACTATGAGTTTCTTGTGATGCCATTTGGGCTGACAAACGCGCCAGCGGTATTCATGGATCTGATGAACCGTGTATGCAAACCATATCTCGATAAATTTGTGATTGTATTTATCGATGACATCCTGATTTACTCGCGAACGAAAGACGAGCACGAGCAACACCTCAGAATCATTTTGGAACTACTAAAGAAAGAGAAACTTTATGCAAAGTTCTCAAAATGCGAATTCTGGATTCGCGAAGTACAATTTCTTGGTCACGTTGTGAATGAGAATGGCATTCATGTGGACCCATCCAAGATAGAAGCCATAAAGAATTGGGAAGCCCCCAAAACCCCAACTGAAGTTAGACAATTTTTGGGCTTAGCGGGCTATTATCGACGGTTTATTGAGAACTTCTCAAAGATAGCTCAACCGCTAACTACCCTTACACAGAAAGACAAGAGGTACGACTGGGGTGACAAGCAGGAAGAAGCCTTCCAATTGCTTAAAAACAAGCTATGTGATGCACCAATACTATCACTACCCGAAGGCACTGAAGATTTCGTGGTATACTGCGATGCTTCACGACAAGGTTTGGGTAGCGTGCTTATGCAGCGCCAAAAGGTCATCGCTTATGCTTCAAGACAATTGAAGGTTCATGAAAGAAATTATACCGCTCATGACCTGGAGCTAGGCGCAGTGGTATTCACCTTGAAGATTTGGCGACATTATTTATATGGTACTCGATGTACAATCTTCACAGATCACAAAAGCCTACAACACATATTTGATCAGAAGGAATTAAATATGCGTCAACGACGTTGGGTCGAGTTACTGAACGATTATGACTGTGAGATTAAGTACCATCCTGGAAAGGCAAACGTTGTGGCGGATGCATTAAGTCGTAAAGAAAGGGTTAAGACCCTAAGGGTTCGAGCATTGGAAATGACGATTCGAACAAACCTCACTACACGTATTCGTGAAGCACAACAAGAAGCCCTTAAGATGGAAAACCGTAAAGCTGAATACCTCCGGGGTGCATTGAAATATATGGTGCCAAATGAAGGGGGAACCTTGTACTTTAAGAAGCGTATTTGGGTTCCGCTCTATGGTGGCTTACGAGAAGTCATCCTTGATGAAGCGCACAAGTCAAGATATTCGATCCATCCAGGATCGGACAAAATGTATCAAGACTTAAGAGAATACTATTGGTGGCCGAGACTCAAGAGCGATGTTGCTGTTTATGTTGGAAAATGCCTAACCTGTGCTAAGGTTAAGGCTGAATATCAGAAACCGTCCGGCCTACTACAACAACCAGAGATACCCATGTGGAAGTGGGAGCAAATATCAATGGACTTTATAACAAAATTACCCAGGACCCCGAGAGGGCACGATATGATATGGGTGATAGTTGATAGATTGACGAAATCTGCGCATTTCCTACCAATCCAAGAAAAGGATAGCACTGGAAAGCTTGCTGAGATATACTTAAAAGAAATTGTGGCACGTCATGGAGTGCCAATCTCAATTATTTCAGACAGAGACGGACGCTTTGTCTCAAGAATCTGGCAATCCTTTCAGGAAGCCTTTGGATCTCAACTGGATCTAAGCACGGCATTCCATCCACAAACAGACGGCCAGAGTGAAAGGACTATACAAACGTTAGAAGATATGCTTCGCGCATGTGTCATGGACCTAGGCGGCAGCTGGGATACTCATCTACCTTTAGTCGAGTTTTCCTACAATAACAGTTATCATACAAGCATAAAAGCCGCACCGTTCGAAGCTCTGTATGGCCGCAAGTGCCGATCGCCCTTATATTGGGCAGACGCTGGAGATAAACGCATGGTTAGTCCTGAATTAGTACAAGAGACAACCGACAAGATTATGCAAATCCGAGAGCGCATTAAGGCGGCTCGAGATCGACAAAAGAGCTACGCTGATCAAAGACGAAAGCCATTAGAATTCGAGGTGGGAGACAAAGTGCTGTTGAAAGTCTCACCTTGAAAGGGCGTAGTAAGATTTGGAAAACGTGGAAAGCTGAACCCACGATACATCGGACCATTCAAAATCTTGGAAAGAATTGGTACCGTAGCATATAAGTTGGAATTACCGGAAGAACTTAACGGAGTACATGATACGTTTCATGTATCCAACCTCAAGAAGAGTCCAACACAAGAAGACGTGATCATCCCTGCGGATGAAGTACATATTGATGACGCCCTCCGATTTACAGAACAACCCGTTGAGGTTACTGACTGGAAAGTCAACAAGACCAGGAGGAGCAGTGTGAAACTTGTCAAAGTACATTGGAACTCTAAGCACGGACCCGAGTATACGTGGGAACGTGAAGACCAGTTCAAAGAAAAGTATCCCCACCTGTTCAAGAAGACTCCTGCGAGAGCTGGTTCAGCCTGAATTTCGGGACGAAATTCTTTTAACGGGGGGAAACTGTGACAACTAGCACAAAACCGGTAATTTCCGTACATTCTAATTACTATTTAAAGACTGCAATTATGTGCTTAAATGTCAACATTGATTGATTACATTATATACAAGTGAATTCATGCACGTTTTATACTACCAAATATTGCTTTATGCATTAACAAGAGCGTTGCATCAAAAATACTAGTAAACTCACCGGTAAAACACAATATGTCAACGACTCTGCAGAAAGCAGTCAAACAATAAAAATTGGAGCCTAGGTATAGGTCCAATGATGAGAATACATTAAAACCCGAGAGTATATACAAGGGTTAACATATAGACGCTCCGAAAGCTAAAATACGCACTAAAAAGCACCCGAAACGCACTTTAAGTGCAGAAATTTATTAAATTCAGCTATAACCAGCTTTTAAACATATAAATATCATGCAGAATTTACGTGTTATTACCTAGAATACTTCCCCAAGTGTTGGGAATTGAAAGGGTACAAAAGGAAACATAAAGGACACTAAACGGTGCAATTTAACACTTTAACGAACTGGTATATAACCGAACAACCGGACATAACCCGGAACATCAAAATATTATTAGAAGCATTGTTTTAATGTTTCTGAACTAGTTATGGTCCCCAAACACCATAACACCTCTTATAACATAATAACACACAAGTCCCTAAAAGCTACACTTGTAAACTAACTTGTTATTAAAAATAGAGGTTGGAAAGTTGCACTTTACCCCCCCCCATATTATACACGGTCACATGAGGGTGGCCCACAAAATATTTACTAGATCTTGCCAAATCCATAATAATCTTGCCAAGATCCCTTAAAATATTACTAGATCTTTCATAAGATTTCTTTGGATTCACAAGATCTTTCCTTGATTTCTTTGAGATATATAAATCTTGCAAGTTACAATTAACCCGTTGTTCGGACATTTTTTGATACGATTTAGTAACGTTTAAACTATAAAGAAACATGTTGAATTACATTTTCAGCCAACTTCAAATGGCGGTAAACCGACCATAATAATCGAAAAACAGAATTTCTGAAGCCTAAATTATGTATTTTCGAAAGACGGATCAAATGGCACTGGAATTGTAATTTTTCGAAGTCGGTTACTATTTTTAAAGGTCTGTTTTTGGACAGCAGCTCAAGCTGCATTTTTACTGCCAAAAACATGTGTTATATTTTTCATCATAACTTGAAACCTGAGTAGAACCAGCCCCTGAAATTTATACCGTAGATGATCACTGATGTCAGTGTGACCCTCCAACTGGAATTTCGTAAAACGGACTCACGATAAATTTTAGACGAATTAATCCATAAACTGCAATCAGAAAGCGACAAATCTGATTGCAGTCCGGGAAATAAATTTTTATAAAATATTGGTAATGAACTGGACCCTGATATTTTTACACAATAATAATTGGATCATATAAGACATTCTGTAAAAATTTGGGAATTTTTGGAATAAGTTAACCATTTTATTAAAATGTCCGAAAACAGTCCAGTTTTATATATATTAAAACTGAAACGGCAAATGTAGTATCTTGCATGTCAGAATGTCGGGTTGATTATTTGAGCACGATCTAACGTGCTATATGTTAAAGAAAATGATATGCTACTTAGCATGGACACCTCCATTTACAAAGGAGACTATGGCGAAATTTTCTGAAAATCCTAACACTTAGTAAATATTTTCTAGACAAATGTTTGCTAGTGTGTTCTAAACTATGCTTTTCGAATATAAATCTCGCCATGATTTTTGTAACAAAAATGCACATACAACATACAAGATACATAAATCGGGTGCAAAGTTCAAAATACAAGAAACTTATATTTATTTTTGAGAAAATAATATAAGTAAGACACTTAGTTAAAAATATGAATTATTTTTAACACAAGAAAACATATACATAAAAGACAGTGACTTGTACTTGTACGATACAAGTCTAGTGACTAACCTTAAGAAAACACGTATAGGTCATGACGTTAATTAAGCAAATCCGGTGAAGTTTACGACGCAAGGAACGCAAAGTTGTGAGTTCATGCTCCCCCTTTTCTTTTAACTGTTTTCAGTTTTATAACTTCGGGGGTGAAATACATGTTACAAATATTACAATGTTTACAAATGGTATGATGGATACAAGAATTGAGGAATGATACGAGAAATCGTGTCACGAATAGGGTATCATAAGCACCATTAATCGTGTACATACTAAGACCGCAGAACAAAAGGTTAGATCTAATGGGTTCAGGGCAGCCCCACTCTTGGTGACCACTAGAACCGAGTAGTGTTTTTGTGTCTCAGTCGTGAATCGACTACTAGAAAAATGCCTATGGTTTGATGACTTCCTATGTCGTGTCACATGTTAATGGCTTTGCAACCCATTAACACTTGATACATACAGAAATACACGATTTATACAGAAATACTTGATTTATACATGAGTACGTGGTGTACACAAAA
Source organism: Helianthus tuberosus (assembly GCA_030545235.1). Lineage (NCBI taxonomy): Eukaryota > Viridiplantae > Streptophyta > Magnoliopsida > Asterales > Asteraceae > Helianthus > Helianthus tuberosus. The sequence goes on along the minus strand of CM060438.1, from coordinate 28,596,644 downwards.
GACTTGACTTATACAAGATACAAATTATGTTTTCATACAAAGTATACAAAACGTGAAATACAAAAATTGCATGAATTCACACCAACATTATGTTGACGTTTTTCCAAAACTCACATGTATTTCAGGTAACTAGTGGATGTGCGCGCGGTTTTACCCATGCTCTTGGATGTCGCTTTTGTTTATCTTTGAATAAAGTTGTAAACTTATCAGACAAAATGTTGTCTTGTGATGTAAACACTTAAACCATGTTTTCGGTTATGTAATGTTTGGCATTTTGAAGTTATTTTATGAGCATGTAGTATGTTTACCTTTCGTATGCAATTAGAACCTTTCATGATCACACCTCGTGCTTCCGCCGCAGAAATGGGTGTGACATGTAGTAGTGTAACCCTTGCTGTATAAGGTTAAATGCCTAAAAGCACCGTATTCACTTTCCCCATATAATAACTGATAGGCATACAATGAGCTAAAAGTATTGCAAAAACTATACTAATTTTACAAAATAATTTTTTTTCGCAAATTGGATTTAAATAATCCTAACTTTCTCAATTTGACCGATAATAATCCCAACTCAGTTATTGGCCGATAATAATCTGAACGGGTCCACTTTTGGCGGATAATAGTCCGTCGTTAAAAATAGCTTAACGGAGTTAAGCTTTTTCCGAATTACAAACCGATGTTTTATGGATTTTGATCAGAACGAGGATACGGGTCAATTTATGTAAAACTTACCTCGAAACGCTGCTTCAAACGGCTTGATTTTTTTGTTAATTGGAAGTTTAAACACCTGAATTGAAGCACCATTGTCACACCCCGACCACGTAGAACATACAAAACGTGGCGGAAACATCGGGGCGTGTTGCAACAGAATTAATGTTTCATAACCATGGATATCAAAAGTGTTTCGTTTTATTAATCATTGAATAATTACATCGTTTGGAAATCTAAATACACTATTTAAACATAGTCTATCATTGTTATTTAGTCACTAAGGCCTTGTCCAGTCCTATGTGAGCATGCATCTTATCAATCGATATCATTCAACAATACCTGAAACATATGTGAAAACGAGGTCAGCAAAGAAATGCTGGCGAGTACATAGGTTTTGTAGGAGTGTCGAAATCATGGCTAGTTTAGATGTTGCAATACTTTATTTAAAAACCTTGTTTTGAAAAGAGTATAATATTGCAACTTAATTAACCAACTCAAATCAAGCGGGTTATAATTTGTAAAACCTCGTAGCCATGACTCTTAACCCAAAAACATTTGTTTTAGTAAATTATTTGGAAAAACAATGATAAGTTCAGGTGATATGTATAACTAAGAGAATAATGCATGATTAAATGAATAACCATGTAAAAATGAGTTTGTATAAGATAAGTTGTTTGTAAATAAATGTCTTGTGAAAAGTATGTTACTTGTATAAAATGTTCTATGTCTCAAACTGAAATGATTCAAATAACGCTACAATATGTAATACCATACAAACACTTATATATAGGAAGTACCAGCGGCGTATCCACCATGCTTGTATCATATTCCACACGCATTGTTACTTAATCACTTAATCCAAACCAAACCACCAAAGTAATGTTCATGCCCAATATAAATCATGTAATATGTAACCAAAACCCAATCGTATATCGCTTTGAAGCCAATCGTTTACCCAATCGTTAAAACATCGTGTGAAAACCCAATCGTTACCCAATCGTTAAAACATCGTGTGAAACCCAATCGTTACCCAATCGTTAAAACATCGTGTGAAAACCAATCGTAAATCGTTTAATTCGATTTAGGTCGTGAAACTACTTATATGGTCGTCTCGCTAATAACATTCAAACCTTCGTGACTTTCGTCGCTTCTCGTTTTCGTCGCTTCTCGTTTTCGTATTAACAAACCTCCATAGGGTAAGTTAATAATTACAGATTCAGTCGCTACCTACCATACCCACACATAACCACGGGTGTAGTAAATAACGGGATTTGTCAGATCCTATGGTACCATAACCTAATACTGGTCGGCTTGATCATTGCTAATGAATGTCATTTGTTATGTAACTACAACCAACAAGTTTGTTCACTTTATGAAATCGTTATTAGTTTTGTATAAATCGTCTTAATCGTTTTTGAAACCATCGTTATAACATCGAAAACATTTAGCACATATGAGTCACCCCAAAACAATTGAAAGCAGTAAAATAGGGGAATAATGTACTCGCCTGAGATTGCTTAGAGGTCTTGAACAACAACCAAGCAAAGCTAGAGGGAGCACGGAATCAATCGGCAAATCTGATAACTATATAAATAAACCGGACCTAAATCGGGAGATCGGATAGGATGAGGCTTGGCAAACCAAATGAGTATTGGAACTCATATGATATGGTTTAACAAGGCCTACATACTACAATGAAACCAAACCTAAGTGCTTTCGACCCATCGCGACCCATTAAGGTAACTTATGCTACTTTAACGCGTCGTGCGCGTGAAACGCGTTCGGACCGTCTAACTAGTCCTATGACAAGTGTTATATGCCTAAATATGTTACATAATCAGTTATGTGACAAAAGTTTAGGTTACATATGCTTAATTACCAATTATACATGAAAAGGGTATTCTGGTAATTTACCTAAGGCATATAAACTACCTATCATACAACTACTTAAACGATGTGACCATAGGGTATAACCTCGGAAGGTTATTCCCTACCTACTATGGTCACCTAATGTATTTGGTCGGATCCTAATGATCGACCAAATGGGTCGAGTTCGAAGGTATAGGCGATTTATTAGATCGCCTATCCTACGACCCTAGACAACGTGGTAATCAGTGGGCATAGTCCCAAGGGACTATGACCAACGTGATTACACTCACGTTGCGAAGTTCAAACGAACTTCGCATTGACCATTACTGGTCAACGCTGAAAGTCAAACAAAGTTTGACTTTCTGACTCGAAAAGCAGTAAAATAAGGAAAAGAACGAAAGAATACTTACCCAGGGTCCCCGAATGCTAATCCCGATCTAAGAACTCAGGTATGAAACAATGGTTTCAACTTAGAGCTCTCAAATCAGAATTCTTGTGCAAAATGAGGTTGTGTGGGTTGGGTATTTATAGGAATACCCGAACCGTTAGGATCGTTTGTCGGAAATCGTGCCTTAATCATATCCGTACAAGTGTCGGAATGTTATGGTGCCTAAATTGCCACTAACCATAGGGAATCAACACTTGGCAAGGGATTTGGGAGTGGATAACAACTGTAAACAGCTGTCGATACATCGAATCCGGTCCAAAAATGCGAAAAATGAGTTTTCTGCATGTTTCTGCCCCAGACTAGGCAGTCGCGTAGCGCGACGGTGAGGGCCTAGGCAGTCGCGCTACGCCACTGACCCCCCAGTTTCAGAAAAGTTTCAAAAGTGGCAGGAATGGTCCCTGCACGTGTTTAAGGCCTTTTTTGATGCGTTTGAACCCCGTTAACCTCATTTCAAGGCTCTAAAATGAAGTTAAAGTATAGGGAACTCAAAACATACTCAAAAATATGCCGGATGATGGTTCGTTTGGTCGTACGAACGCGATGTTCGCTTAATTACGACGGAATGCGCATAAGCGCGAAAAACGAACCAAATGACGCGACGAATGGATTTTTCTTATGGCGAACACTAAAATAAAATATTTTAGTGCTTACATAAATTTTTGGATGTCCGGATGTATTCAGAACGTAAGTTATGCGCGAAAATGCAAACTTGTGCACTTTTTGACACTTTTAGTCCCTGAATGACACAAAAGTTTATTTTAGCATACCGAACACCTCAAAGCCTATTTCTAAGCTATGTGAAGGATATTTATAGTATGTTTAACTTATGGTCATGTTCCGGAATGTCTGTTACATTTCAAATTGGCATACTTTCGCAGTTTGTCAACTTTAGTCCCTGTAAGCGATTAAACTTTGATTTCACCATACCAAACCTTCCAAAACTTATATCTAAGTTATGTAAAGGTTATTTAAGGTATGTTAAGCCTATTTCACTATTCCGGAGTGTTTGTTGCATTAAACTGGTTATATTCACGCATCAGTGCGCGTATAACCTTCCAGAAAGCGATTTAGAGCTTGAAATCGAACAAGAGTCGATATGTGCAAAAGATACACATATTTATACAAGTCCAAAGTATGAAATACAATATTTCATTGGTTTGGCATTTGTTTGATGGTTGAAATGACACAGGTGTTACAACCATTCTCGTCGTTTGGGGTAGTATTTCGAGGTAAATTTTATATCAATCAACTCGTATCTTCGTTCTATCAAAAGCCCTAAAACACCAGTTTGTAGTTTGGAAAAAAAACTTAACTCCGTTAAGTTATATTTAACGCAGACTATTATCGGCCAAAAGTGGACATGTTCAAATTATTATCGACCAATAACTGAGTCGGGATATTATCGGCCAAATTGAGAAAGTTGGGATTATTTAAATCCAATTTGCCTTGTTTTTGCTTAAAGCAATTTTGAAAATTGTACACCTATCGATGACTTCTATGTGTTTGTGTTTAGCTAAATCTTTTTTTGGGTGATTCTAAATACACCTTACTCTAATTTCTAGTTACATCATACTCTATAGTATTTAATTAAACATTAATTAGGTTGAATAAAAAAAATAACTAAAACACACCAATTAGAATAGAGCTCTATTAAAAGTTAACATTTAAATACAATAGTACTTAATTAATTTTCTGAGATTGATTATTTTACTTTGGGTAAATTACACTTTTCATCCTTTATGTTTGTATTAGATTGCAATGGATACACTTTAACTTTATTAATTACAGTCGTGATTCTTTATTTGTAAAACATATTAAACCTTTCGTCCTTTAGCATTAAGCTGGTTAAAATTTTTAAATTAAGTCTATTTACATGAGGGTAGTTTTGTAATTTTACCTTTTTACTTAGAATAATACATTTAAAAAAACAAGAAAATATATTTATAAACCAAACACTCACACACTCTCATATATCCCTCTCACTCTCTAAAACACCTGTAACTTCATCTCCACACCACCACCATTCCTGCCGCCAACCACCACCTAAACGCCTCTCAACCATCACTCTGACCAACACTCACTCAACCCCCCCTCTCTGCAGATCCCTAACTGCTTCCATCCATTTTAGATCTGCGAAGAACCACTGGTAATCAAAGTTCTAAACACAAACAATCTGTGAAATCTGATTTTCAGATCTACGAACCACCACTTCCATCCTTTTCAGATCTTTTACCACCATGTTTACTCTTTAACCCCCATCATAACCACCATCATCTTCAACCAGTTCAACCGGATCGTCTATCTGCCAAAGAAAAAAATTAAATCATTAAAATTTTGTTACAAAGCTGCTACTGGAATAGTATTATTACAGCTAGCTGATCTCGTAAAACTGGGAAATATAAACAATAAAACAGAAACAAATAACGTATTAATACAATAACAGTGAACCGGGCTTGTGTTTGACACAATTCCCTTAAACAGATTCGCGGTCTGTTCCCAAGGTACGCCAGTTCGAAGCAGCAACAGCGCACTGCCGGACTTGAACACTTGCCTGAAATGAAACTGGAATATGCTGCAGAGAGATTAAGAAGAACTGTTGTTTTCAGTGTATCTTGGTAACTCTGGTGTGTTTAAACTGAAACGAATGCACTCATTTTATAGGCTCCATAACTGATCATAAGTCCATCAAATAATGCAGCACTTAGGTAGTGCAGCACTGTAGAATTTAGGTAGATAGCACTTCGATAATGGCCATTAGTGCAGATAAGTGCAGCACTTCGATAATGGGAATTAGTGCAGCATTGCATTCGTCACTTCAACAGTCATTAAACACTTCAGTTAAAAAAAATGATAACTGTCTCGAGTGCAAAAAACTGCCACACGCGGGCTCAGTTTTTCAGAGCTGCATTCGTGTCCGCAGGACGTGCGGGCACACACAAGTTCAAGCCAATTCCGGTTCCAATTTGCACCCCCTGCGCACGCGGGTAGGACTTGTGGTAAAACATGTCATAAAGCTATAATGGTAGGTAAATGCTTTACCTTATAAATAGCCATTTCTTTTGTTCCCATGCCGACGTGGGACAAGGAGTTTTACCAAATTGAGACATTCATTCACACACCCAATTTCCAACAATCCCCCACATGAATGGAGGTCGATCTCAGACAACATTATTCCAATTAGATTTCAGCAGTTGAGTTTTGCATACGATAGATAGGTGTTACCCTTTGAACCTTCGCTCATGAAACGCACTTAGCCCACTAGCTCTGAGTAGAACTCGATGTCTTTGAACTCGTCTACCGTTTGTGTAGACAACAATGCACTTCACACAAAACTCTCCCTGACAAAGTCAAGTCCTCATAGTTATGTTCATTATGGTCATGAACATGATGCCTGGTTCTGCGAGAGCCGTTAAGTATTGTGCCCCCATCAATACCCTTCAAAGCGACCCCACTTCTCTCTCACATAGGTGATTCACTATGTAAGGTTACCTTAGTTGAATCATTAAAAGCCATAGGCTTAGCCTCACACTTGTCACTTTTAGGAATGGACTAGGAGGTTTACTAAACTTTGCAATAAACTCCCTTATATATATATATGTAGGGTTATCCCCCACAGTGACCTTACTAATTCATACAATTAGGTTTTCCTATTGAACTCAGCTCTTGGGATCTCCAGTCTACTGAGTTAGGTTTCCATCATATGAACTTATATTTTCAAGGGCTTAAGTCCCATTCCCATGGACGACTTCTGTACTAACTCTCTACTTAGGCCATTTGTTAGTGGATCCGCAATATTATCCTTTGACCTCACGTAGTCAACAGTGATAATTCCTGTAGAGATTAGTTGTCGTATCGTGTTATGTCTACGTCTGATATGTCTGTTCCTACCGTTATACATTGTGCTACGAGCTCTGCCAAGTGCCGATTGGCTATCACAATGTATACAAATGGCCGATGCCGGCTTAGGTGTCACACCCCGATATTTCCACTTTTGACCGGTGGGCCCGGTGGGGGAGTATCGTGACGTGGTTGGTAACATAATAGTCAAACAACACAATATTTAAATGCACAGCGGAAGCAAACGATAGATATATTTTAACTTTAATAAATTGTAATATCGAGTATCACAACAGTCGAAAGTTTATCCACAGGTGGAACAAAAAATGGAAACAGTAGTTCAACAGACTTTAGGCATCTTAAGCTTGCGAGACTCTTTATTGATGCTAGGAGTAGCCAGCCTATTCCGATTAGTACCTGCACTTAACCTTTTTAGGAAAATACGTCAGTTTACACTTGTAAATACAATTAACTGACTCATTTTAAAAAGGTTAAAAATTGATTTGAATGCACGTGGCACAAACTCTTTATAACTTGGGATAATTATTTAAATAAAATCTCGTAAAAGAATTACATGTTCCTTATGCGTTCAGTAGCCCGGTTCGTGCCGGGTTAAAGCTTAATAGACACACCACATGATATAGTCCCGCGGTGGGAAACCAGCGGTTAAACCTTAATAAAAATGCACTGACGGGTGTACGCCTACACCCGTGTGCTAAGGTCGTGGCCATTTCATGAATGATGCCAAGGATATCCGGGACATGGTCATTAACCTCCCAAAGGCTTTAAGCAAACAAAACAATTTAAACGGGCCAATTAAATGAAATTAACCACCATACGATTAAAAATTTAATGCCCGACCAAGCGGTATTTTATATACCGTACCCCAAGCCCGTATAGGGAAAATAAGTTAAAAGTATTTACCTTTGCAAGTATAAATCACAAATAGCAAGTGCGTGTAGCTTTTACTGGGTCTCCTATTCTGGAACAAAGGTTTATAATAACCTATTAGAATCCTAACGGTCCTTAGTTAAGCTTAAGCTTAGACCGGTTAGTTTTAAAGGAAGATACGGTTCAAACGCACGATTAAGCGAAGACCGGAATAGAATGTGATTTGGACCTGACAAGTTTGAAGACTTGTCTTATATGGGTAATCTAAACACATTCTGGACTTTGAGATAAAAATGATAAGGTTTGACCCGTTTCGGCTAATTTATGTAAACTACTTACATAAACCGAACCGAACGCGCAAGAAGCGTAACGGGTAACCATAAGGGTCCTAAACAGGTTTCCTAAGTTAATATGCCTTAAATATGTTGTGACATCAGTAAGATATCTTTTATTATGCCCGAAACGAATTTAAACACAAACTATGCCCCGTAAGGGCATTTTGGTCATTTACAAGGTTATAAAAGAGTTTAAGTGTTAACCTGAGTTACAGGTCTTATGTAATCAGAAAAAATACTCAATTTACTAAGTTATATCAGTATGGTATTGCATATATGTGAAATTTATCACTTATAACCAAACTATGCACCGTAGGGGCATTTTGGTAATTTCACATAAGCCGAAAAGCTCAAAACTGAAGTCTGAGTTAAACAACTTTTGCTTACTGTTAAAATATTATAATTTACCTAAAATATCAGTAGGTATCAACCCTTGTATGTTTAAAATAGTTTTAGTACATACTATGCGTTAAAAACGCTTAAAAGGCGATTAGGAGCCATTTCCGGGTTCTATATAGAAAACTGATATTTTTATTATTCCAGAAGGTTTGAAATAATTAATTTAACATATAAAATCAGTAGCAAAAGGTTTGGGGTCAAAAAGATATGTAAAACTCATTTTATAGCCCGAAAGGGCAAAACCGACAATTACCGGATCAAGCTTATAACTCTAAGTTATGCTCAGCCTAAAATTAATTAAAAATCCTAAAAAATCCCAAAATAATATATTACATCATTGGGTAAAAAGTTTGATATCAAAAAGTTGGTTTAAATAGGCTATATGCTAATTATGTCGTTTAATCGCTAAAAAGCTTTCTTATTACGCTAATGAGCATAACTCTCAATCTACACCTCAAACTGATGTCAAATTTTGGGTGCAATTTTATAATTCAGTAACTAAGGTTTCTACTCTTTTACATTTTTAAAAATCACGTTTTATGGTGAAAAGGGCATAATGGTCAACATATAGGCAATTAACGGAATCATGCATATTAATTGGATAACTAATGAACCAAGGTGTATAATCACAGAGGGTTATATTAGCATGTAACCTGGTCCTAAGGAAACTCTAAGGCATTTCCAAATCATACTAAATCGGGTCAGAACTGAAGTCAAAGCAAAAGTCAAAGTTTTGCGACTTTCGGTTCTGAACCGGGTCTCTACTGAAAATTGCCGGGTTGAACATGGTTAGACATGTTCTTACATTAATTACCAAGTTATATTAATGATAAAACAGGTTGTATGGGTTCTACATTGCTAATTATGCATAAATTGGAAAATAAGCATTCTGTTGACTTTTTAATAACAAGTTTGACCCGACATTTGACCTAGTTAGAGTGGGAATCAGAGGGTGCCTTTTTAAGGGTTTATTGCCCACATAATTACCAACTTATAACTACTTTCAATTCGACTAATCACTGGACCATTAATGATTAATCACGAATTCAACCGTTAATTACGACGGTTTGACTTTTAAGCTAAAACTAAGTAAAAACTCAACTAAGAAAGGTTAAGCATACTTACAGAAGTCCTATGCACGATTAGGAAGACTTGGGTCTGCTCTTAAGCTCCAGGAAGCTCCAGAAATGCAGAAGAAATGGTGTGATCAATGGTTGTAATAAGAGGCCTTTATATAGTGTTCAAAACTCACTAGATCATTGACACACAAGCCTAGCAATGGCCATGGATCATCCACAGATGTCCCTAAGGGCCTAGGGGTTACTTAGGGGTCACCCATGGAGTGAAATATCTGATTAAAGTCGGTTATTGCGCATAGACAGGCTGCTGTCTCACTTTTCTGTATCTGGGGGTCTGACGCGGCCCGCGTAAGATTTTAACAAATCTTACGCGGCCCGCCTAAGCCTCGTTTTCAGGTTTAAACTTTTTAACTTTTGCAACTTGACTCTTGGCCCTTCGAAAGGTCATCCAAGCTTTGTCCTTTGCAATTTGAGCCCTTCAACTTGACTTATAAGGGGTTCATGACTTATACCCACTTTGCCAAGTTCTTGGTCACTTCTTGTTACCCGAAAAATCATAATTTTCAACGTTGACGCTTTAACCCCTCGTATACTAATCTGATCATAACTTTCTCATACGATAACGATTCTTTATGAAATTTTTATCGTGCATTCTAGTGAGCATAAATAATCGTTACAAAGCTTCGGGTTTGCTAAAGGGTCACTCAGAGGTATAACTTAAACATGTTGACACATTTAACCCCTGTAGTTTGTAATCTCTCACTTTCTTACATATTTAGCTTCGTATGATCCATGATTTATTCGTTTGAAGGTATAAACACCATGTAGGGTTATTGTAACGTACATTTATTCACTGTTGACATTTTGAACCCTTATATTCACATACTTTCCATGTTTGTCAACTTTAGTCCTTCTAGAACATTCTTTCACACGTTCAAACTTATGACACGTGTCAATACATTATAGGACGTGAATTTTCAAGGTGTTACATTAGGCCATCTTGGTATATCCTCAACAAATTGACGTAGCCATTCTGCCTCTTCACCTGCTTTATCTAAAGCGGTGAACTCTGATTCCATCGTGGATCTAGCGATAACCGTTTGTTTTGACGATTTCCACGATATAGCAGCACCTCCAAGTGTGAATACATACCCACTTGTTGCTCTGGAATCATTCGTGTCATATATCCAATTTGCATCGCAGTGTCCTTCTATAACTGCTGGACATCTGTTATAATGCAACCCGTATTCCTGATGTATCTTAAGTAGCGAAGCAACCGAATTATATAATTCCAATGAATTGAACTTGGGTTGCTCGTGTATCTACTTAGCTTGCTTACAGCATATGCTAAGTCTGGTCTAGTACAACTCATAAGATACATCATGCTGCCAATAATTCTTGAGTATTCCACCTGGTTAACAGGTTCACCTCTATTCTTAGCTAGATGTTGACTTGTGTCAATGGGAGTTCTAGATACTTTAGAGTCATTTGCATTAAATTTCTCAAGAATTTTGTCCACATAGTGGGATTGACTTAAAACAAGTCCACTTTGGGTTCGTGTGATTTTAACTCCCAGAATCACATCTGCAAGACCCATGTCTTTCATGTCAAATCTTGCCTTTAGCATGTCCTTTGTAGTTTTTATGATTTTTTCATCACTTCCAGCAATGAGCATATCATCTACATATAGACACAAAATGACATATCCATCAGATGTGTCCTTCACATATACACATTTGTCACATTCATTGATTTTGAACCCAGCATCAAGTATGACTTGATCAAACTTTTGGTGCCATTGTTTTGGAGCTTGTTTCAATCCATACAAGGATTTTACAAGTTTACAAACTTTCTTTTCTTGCCCAATGGCTATGAAACCTTCAGGTTGTTCCATGTAAATCTCTTCCTCGAGATTTCCATTCAAGAAAGCTGTTTTCACATCCATTTGATGAACTTCCAAATTTCTAATGGCTACAATGGCAAGCACCAACCTGATGGAGGTTATTCGCGTAACCGGCGAATATGTATCAAAGTAATCTAAACCTTCTCGTTGTTTATATCCTTTGATCACCAACCTTGCCTTGTATTTATCGATGGTCCCATCTGGTTTCATCTTCTTCTTGAAGATCCATCGATATCCTAGTGGTTTACTTCCTTGAGGAAGATCCACTAGTTCCCATGTATGATTTTGTAAGATAGAATCTATCTCACTTTTGATGGCCTCCCTCCACTGAGGTCCTTCTGAGGAATTTACCGCTTGTTGGTACGTTTGAGGTTCCTCTTCTACCATAAAGGTAAGAAAAATCAGGCCCAAAGGATTTTTCAGTCCTTTGTCGTTTACTTTTCCTGATTTCAACTTCCTCAATCTTAGATTGTTCCTGAGGTTCATTATTTGCACCCTCGTCTTCTGGAACAATTTCCTCATCTGGTCTAGTGAAACTCGGTTCACCTTTACCTGAGCATGGGAACACATGTTCATACCATGAAGCATCCTTAGATTCTATTAAGGTGCCGTTGCATATTCCAGGGTTCTTGGAATCATGTACAAGAAAACGATAAGGACCATAAGGACGGGTGTATCCTATAAATATACAATCCACTGTTTTGGGTCCTATTAGTAGGCGCTTAGGTGGTGTGACCACCACCTTAGCTAAACACCCCCACACTTTCAAGGATTTGTATGGTGGTTTCTTTCCTGACCATAATTCGTAAGGTGTTACATCCTTTTTCTTATTTGGTATCATATTCAACACATAATTTGCCGATAAGATTGCTTCCCCCACATGTTTTGGTTTACACCAGAACTTATCATCATGGCATTCATCGTTTCTTTTAAAGTGAGATTTTTCCGTTCCGCTATGCCATTTGATTGAGGGGAGTAAGGAGCCGTGAGTTCGTGGATGATTCCACTCTTTGCACATACGTCAATAAAAGGTGAAACATATTCACCTCCACGGTCGCTCCTTACGACTTTGATTTTTCGATTTAGTTGATTCTCAACTTCGGCTTTGAACAAGACAAACTTGTCAATAGCCTCGTCCTTACTTTTAAGTAAGTACACATAGCAATACCTTGTACTATCATCAATAAAAGTGATGAAGTACTTGTTCCCACCACGAGTAGGAATTGCTTTTAGATCACACACATCAGTGTGGATCATCTCGAGGGGTTCAGTGATTCGTTCAACCTTTTTGAATGACGATCTCGTTTGTTTTGCTTCTATGCAAACTTCACATTTATTATTTGAGTCAATATCAAATGTTGGTATGCAATTAAGTTTAATCAAACGACGAATGGAATTAAAATTAACATGACCAAGTCTACCATGCCAAATATTAGAAGACTCAATCAAGTAAACAGAACTAGTAGAGTTTTCATTCATTCCATTCATAACGGTTACATTCAGTTTAAACATACCGTTGAGGGCATAGCCCTTACCAACATACATACCATTTTTGGTCAACACGACCATGTCCGACTCAATTACAATTTTGAAACCAAACTTGTTTAATTGCCACCCGGACACAAGGTTTTTACGAATTTCTGGAACATACAACACGTTTGTCAAGGTGAGTTCCTTTCCAGAAGTCATCTTCAAAACCACATTCCCCTCGCCTTTAATTTCGGCCGTGGCGGAGTTTCCCATAAAGACCTTTTCTCCATTAGTCACCTCCTTGAAGGTGCTAAAAAGGCTTCTGTGTGAGCACACATGACGGGTAGCCCCCGTTTCAATCCACCAATCTTTATGGTTTTGCCTAACCTGGTTAACTTCAGTGACCAAGATTGAGAAGTCCGAGACCATGGCAACAAGTTTATCAACTTCTTGAACCATGTTCGCTTGTTGAGCATTTTCCTTCTTTGGAAGCTTACATTCTTTGGCCTTATGGCCTTGTTTCTGACAATTATAGCAAGTTCCTTGGAACTTCTTTTTCCCAACGCCCCCTTTAGGACTAAGGTTGGATCGTTTCCCATGAAACTTCTTTCCACCCTTTCTGCCGTTCTTGTTTCCCTTTGAAGATTGGCCGTGTTCAACAACATTGGCCTTCACAGGATCATTACTCCCTTTTAGAGCAACCCTGTTGTCTTCTTCAATACGAAGACGAACAACAAGATCTTCAATGGTCATTTCCTTTCGCTTGTGCTTGAGATAGTTCTTGAAATCTACCCAGCTTGGTGGTAGCTTTTCAATCATAGCATCCACTTGGAATGTCTCGCTCAACACCATTCCTTCCGCATGAATATCATGAAGAATAATTTGAAATTCTTGGACTTGACTCATGACAGTTTTAGAGTCTGTCATTTTAAATTCCAAGAACTTAGCCACCACGAACTTCTTAGTGCCCGCATCTTCTGTTTTGTATTTACGATCCAAAGAATCCCATAATTCTTTGGCAGTCTTGGCTTTGTAATACACATTATATAATGCATCTGCCAAACCATTCAGAATAAAATTGCGACACAAGAAATCCGAATGATTCCAAGCTTGAGCAGCGCTCACAGACTGAACATCAACATTCCCTTCATCAACGTTGGGATTGGTTTCAGTCAAGAAACTCGCAAGGTTCAACGTGGTCAGATAAAAGAACATCTTTTGCTGCCACTGTCTGAAATTCACTCCGTTGAATTTCGCTGGTTTTTCTGCGTGCGATGTGACTGCATTAGGCAGTGGTGCAACCAAACCGGTTGTGACAGTAAGAGCCTCAGTCATGATTGCAGAAACATCAGTGGTCATTGGTTGGGATGCCATTCTGAAACGAAACTGAATGCAGGAACAATCAGTAAAAGAAATCTGTTTAAGTTTGTTACAAAGCTGCTATTGGAATAGTATTATTACAGCTAGCTGATCTGGTAAGACTGGGAAATATAAAGAATAAAACAGAAACAAATAACGTATTAATACAATAACAGTGAACCGGGCTTGTGTTTGACACAATTCCCTTAAACAGATTCGCGGTTAGTTCCCAGGGTACGCCAGTTCGAAGCAGCAATAGCGCACTGCCGGACTCGAACACTTGCCTGAAACAAAACTGGAATATGCTGCAGAGAGATTAAGAAGAACTGTTGTTTCAGTGTATCTTGGTAACTCTGGTGTGTTTAAACTGAAACTAATGCACTCCTTTTATAGGCTCCATAACTGATCATAAGTGCATCAAATAATGCAGCACTTAGGTAGTGCAACACTGCAGAATTTAGGTAGATAGCACTTCGATAATGGCCATTAGTGCAGATAAGTGCAGCACTTCGATAATGGGAATTAGTGCAGCATTGCATTCGTCACTTCAACAGTCATTAAACACTTCAGTTAAAAAAAATGATAACTGTCTCGAGTGCAAAAAACTGCCACACGCAGGCTCGGTTTTTTGGAGCTGCATTCGTGTCCGCAGGACGTGCGGGCACACACAAGTTCAAGCCAATTCCGGTTCCAATTTGCACCCCCCCATGCGCACGCGGGTAGGACTTGTGGTAAAACATGTCATAAAGCTATAATGGTAGGTAAATGCTTTACCTTATAAATAGCCATTTCTTTTGTTCCCATACCGATGTGGGACAAGGAGTTTTACCAAATTGAGACATCCATTCACACACCCAATTTCCAACAAATTTTTCATCTTACATAAATAACTTATTGGTTGAGTAATACAAAATACACAATAAGAAAAAAGAAAAAAACAGACAGTAGGTATATGTTGAGAAAAAAATTGAAACCCTCATGCTACCTCCTACAATTGAGATGCCTGCATAAAGAAGTACTGCAGAAAATGACATGGGCAACCTGAAATCCAAGTAAAAAAAAGTTGTTTACACAAATATGAAAATGAGGTTCCAAAACTAGTGCTGGATCTGAATCTCTTGTGCTGGATCTGAATCCAAACTATCATTTAGAAGAGAAACATTACTCTCTACACCAATGGCACCAAACGAAGTTCGCGACCCAGATCTAGGGTTTCCGGCGGCGGCGGTGGTCATAAGCGGTGGTAAAGATGGTGCCAGATTTGTTTGTTATTCCGACGGCGACGGTCACAGACATAGGTGGTATGGTGGCAGGTGGCAGGTGGTGTGGGTGGGAGTTTGTGGTGGAGATGAAGAAGAAGAAGAAGAAGAAACGGGTTTCCAAATTTTGAGGAGGGGGGAGGGGGCTGTGGGTTTTTTGTTTTTCTTTTGTCAATAAAGATAATTTTAAATAAGATAGTACAGTTACTAAAATACCCTCGTGTGTATTGCATATGACAGCCTTAGCTGAAAAAATCTAACCTCGTTAGTGAAAAGGACTTTAATTGTAAGGTTTTAACAAAACAAAGACTGTCACTATAATTATTGAAGTTAAAGGGTATCCATTGCAATCCAATTAGTGGTGTGAATTTCGGACACGACATGAAACTAACACGAAATTCGCGGGTTTAGGTTTAGTATAGATGGGTTCGGGTCAGTTTCAGGTTGAACCCGCGAACCCGTTTAGGTTAACAGGTCGGGTTCGGGTCAACCCGATCAGGTTGGCGGGTTGACCCGTTTAACACATTTATATTATATTTTTTTACAACTTATTTTATATCATAAATTAAATGGTGTATGTTTTTATGCCATAATTATAACATAAAAAGAGAAATTAGCATAAGATTTTATAATTTAATATAATTGTGTTATATACATTTGTGTTTTTAAGTAAATTTTCATTTTAATATATTAATTTCAGGAAAAAAAATAAAAAATTCGGGTTGAACGGGTCGTGTTCGGCTCAACCCACAAAACTTCGGGTCGTGTCCGGGTTCATATGTATGATACGATTTTCGTGTTCGGGTCGGGTTCGTGTGAAATTTTCGGGTTCGGGTCGGGTTGAACCCGCCAACCCGCGAACACAACCCGTTTAGCACCCCTAAATCCAATAGAAAAATAAAGGACGAAAAAGGTAATTTACCCTTTTACTTTTTGAAAATGAATTTTATAAATATACATTTACGGATTTTTAAACTATTTTTATGTTTTATTTTTATATTTTATTAAGAAAGTCATCTAAAAATGGTATTTTATAAGTTAATTTTTTGGTTTCATTGCTGATAAAAAAACGTTTTTGAAATAATTTTTAGCAAAATATGTTTAATAATTTTACTATAATGTTACTTTAATCATGAATTTTTATTTTTACGTTCAGGTCGTGTAAGACCCTAGTACATATTTGACAAAAGTCGCAGCGGAGATTCGTGCCGTAAAATTTCTTTCATTACACATGTCTTGACTTACTTGAAAGTTCATTTTAAAAATATATGTTTTACAAAACAAAAGCATAACATCCGTTTGCTAAAGTACATACTCAATTAATCCCGTACAATCCATCTTGTGACTCGGTCATCGATCTCTACTCCTCGTGATAATCGCCCGTGATTTGCACAACCTGCACTCACCACGTACATTCATAACATTAGCACACAATACATAAACAAAATTTATTCCTGTACACTACCCCTTTCATTATCTTTCTAGCTTTAAGCATTTCATCTGCGTATCCGTATCCTGGTGAGGCTTCAATAATGTACCTGCATTACTTTTCATCCTCATGGCACACCATTAATAACGTATTACTCAACGCATCTAAATCATGCGTACATACATTCTTTCATGCATACATCCACATCTACATACGTACATGCCTTACTATACCTCTACATATATGCATACACTCATATGCACCTTCATGCATACATACATACACATTTACATACGTACCTACATTTCTACATCTCTACATACATGCATATACTCCTACGTATCTTCATATATATATAAATACACAACTACATACGTACATATATTCCTATGTCTCTACATACATGCATACACCCATACGTACCTTCATATATACATAAATACATATCTACATACGTACATACGTTCCTATGTACACGTTCAATATCTTGCATACCTCTTACATCCTCATACATTAATCACATGGGACTTGGACTTAGATTTATAGCCCATATACATCAAAGGAACGATAAAAATCATGTTTGGGAGGCCCACCATAGTCCACGGATAATATACCGAAGCCTACGATGCATAAATCACATAAATAACAAAATTTCAGCTTTTAGGACATGGGGAGGGCGTCGGCGACGGCCCTAGGGGGCGTAGGCGACGACCCTTGCTTTTACACGTAGCCAAAAACCTCCATAGGTAGCAAAATAACCCGTTAGCAAAAACTGACTTTCCAGGGGTCGTAGGCGACGGCCCATTAGGGCGTAGGCTACGGCCTCTCGAAAATCAGTTTTCCTACTGTGTTGTTTTTCGTCGTTCGTACGCACTAAAACTCGCATAACTTTTAAACCGTTTACCCGTTTAACCTCCCGTTTCTTCCTACATGATTGTAAATTAACATTCTATCATGTGAACTTAAAATCCAACATCCGGGTTAAGGGAATTCTTGACTTATATGTTTTCGGCTTATTATTCATTTACGAATTATTCGACCCGTCATGCATTTATCAAAACAATCTGTTGATTTGACCTCAACTTCATATGAACTCAATAATTTCAACGACGACTGTCATAAGAGATTAAATTCTCGGATGCCTTGCATCCTCTTAACCCATTTTCACTCAAAAGCTTATTTCGACCCGTTATGGGTATTTACGCATTAAATGGTCTATGACATACAAAACCATACCCTTCGCTTTCATACTTGACCAAAGCAATACTCTAATCGAATAGCTCGTTTCCAAATGACTTTTAAGGTCATTTGCCCGATATACCTATCAAGGGCGTTTTTGTCAACTTTGCTCCATCCTTTGCAACAAAGGACTTCATTGCATATTTAACCAATCCTACTACTTAACTATAACTCTAATCATACATACCTTGCTCGAGTCAAAGCTATGACCCGTTTTAATACCTCATCCACTAAAGTGCTAGTTAATAACAACGTAAATCCTTTCGCTATTCACCCTGTGAATTCATAGTACTTGACAATAAAATCATTAGTCGACATCGTCAAATGGTGATATCTTCAACATTTGACCGGTTTGGTCTAAAAGACCGTTTCATCCTTATGGGATAGTAATTATTCATTATCCCATCCATGTACCGTATTCTATCGTTAGCTCGTAATCAAAATTACCATAATACCCTTTTTACCCCCTTTCACCCTCAACTTAGTTTCTTATCATAGACACATGTTCCGACCCGTATCGAAACTTGCCGAAATATCATTCCTCATATATTTAACTTATCATACTCTTAATTTATACCATGAATAAATATCCTACAAAAAAGGGTGTAAGCTTTACTTACCTAGCGTCCGAATATGCTTCCCTTGCGCATTAGTCCCGTTTGACCCGCTTCCTTCTCAAGCTTCCATGACGCTTATCAAGCATCAACTATCACATATCATTCTCAAGATAGTTAGCTTGTTCATCATTCATCAAATCCTTTTTATCACACGGATCTCATATTAAGTTTATCATTTAACCTTAAAACATGCTAATCCATCATTTCTTATCCAATTTTCCTTTAAACATACTTACACATAATATGATTTTCAACATTATTAACATAAGCATATCATTACTTCTTTCATATCATCAAAAACCCACTTCATAACTACTTTGTAAATCACTTACAAGTGACCTAATCCTATGTTCTTCATAATTTCATCATACTTATGATGTGTGTACTACCTACTAAGCATAGTGTACAACTAGTTCATGCATATCCTTCTAATCTCATTCATAATTCATCAAATTCCTCCTTCTAATCAACATGAATCATTCATGCATAAACATTAAACATACTAGTATCACATTTCTTTCAATTCCTCTAACAAGAATCCATCATACAAATCAAAATCAAAAGAAAACATCAATATTTAGCAAGAATTGGACATGGGTGATCATTCAAGTTGTCATCATCACCCTAATCAACGGGTTTCATCTCTAAACATCAAATTAACCTAAACCAAGCACAATCCATGAGCTATATGATGATTCTAACACATACTCATTCTTAATTTCATACAATTTCGTCAATTACAACATAACCCACTTCGTGAAAGATCACCAATCTAACTTTTAAGACATACCTTATGATCCCATTGAGAAGGTGATCATTAATCCATACTCGGTTATGGATTTAGACTTCATTTACCCTTCCAATTTGATGATCTTCATGCATAGGGTTTTAGAGCTCTCATGGAGCTTCCTGGCTCTTCTCGAACACACATACGTGTGTGTGTTTATGTGTATTTTTCATAAATAAAATTTAACTTTCATTTTGCCCCATTTTAGCCCTTAAAGTTTTCCACTAAATAATATTGGTAAAACTCTTGTCTTTTAATACTTTTAACCACACACTTAACTAGGTTAAATAGCCTAGTTATTTATTTTATGCTAAGTCATTTAGGGACATTCGACAATTATAAACATTCGGGTTTTGGGGTGTTACAGGTCGGTCATTGTAACACCCCAAAAACGGGTTTGGTAATCAAACCATGTTAATATTAATGAACGGTTAAAATACCGTTAGTGGTAAAAATTAACCCGGTAAATATTAGGATTTAAATAAATGAACCTAATATTATATGAACGAAAATAAAAGCTTTTAAAGAAATAAAGTTCATAAGAAGCCCGAGTTAACGAGACTTAAAATGAAACGGGTTATGACTTCCCCAAACCCACTAAGTAACTAGGAATATTAACCTAGTTAGTTATGTGTTGTTAGAATAATAAAGGAAACTTGAAATAGTTAAACCTTTTATAAATCCTTGAAACTATAGGGACTAAAAGGGGCCAAGAGTGAAACATGATTAAAATTAAAAGAAATGAAACACCAAAACACACACTTATGTGTGTGTTTGGTCATGATTTACAGGAGCCAAGAAAAGGGCTCTTACAAAGCCCTAAAACTCATAAGAAATCCAACAAAAATCGAAGATAGAACAAGCTAAAAATTGGGGCTTTTAATAAATTTGTGATCACCCAAGCTAGGAGATTGCAAGGTATGTTGAATTTTGTTATTTGGTGAAATTTTGAAATTTTGATTAACATGCAAGAACGAAATTCTGGTATGAATGATGAATGTTGTAGTGAAATTGATATGAGTATGAGTCTAGGAACAAACCCTAGGTGAGAACTTGATGAATTAGAGTCATAAATTAGAGATTGAATGATTACCCATACATGTGTTAAGTGGGTTTTTATGATATTATGATGAACACTTGAAAAGTGATGGTAAATCTGAGAAAAATTGATGTTATGATGCAAGATTTGATATTGTTCATGAGTGCTAGGCATAAGGGTTTATTTAATGATTGAATCTTGGTTAAAAATATTAGCCATGAACTAAATAGAAGAGGTATAAAAATCATGCCCATAAGGTGCTCGTTAAAATGCCCAAGTGAATCCTGTTGTCTACTAGTTTGTATGTAGAGCTTGATTTGATGATTTCATGAGTAGTGGGTTTATGACAAATCTTTGATTTGTATGAAATTAAACATGATGGTGTATGAGAATCACCAAATAGGACTTGAATATATGTTAATTTTAGTTCTAGTTCTTAAATTGACAAAGATGAAGTTGAGAAGATGGTAAAATTAGGATTCATATGATGACTTCTTGAAATAGATGATGTTTTTGACATCTCTTAGCCTACAATCATTGTGTTATAGGTTTCTAACCATTACCAAGAGTTTAATAAGGGTTTTAGCCATGGAAATGGGTTGCATTTGATGGTTTGGGTCGAATTTGAAACGACCCTAAACATGATTTCCGTAGCTTTTTATATGGATTTTGACTAATCTTAAAAAAATCATATAAAATCAACCGTTTATCCAATTTGGGTGTTCTATACCTTTTCGGAAAGCTTATGGTGTAAATTTTTACTGTTTTCAATAATAAGAAACAAATGTGGTTGTTGAATAGGCCAAAAAAGTGAATTAAAACTGCTGTTCAGAAACCTTGAAAGCTGTTTGAAAAATGAAAATATAGTTGCTGTGCTGATGTCACACCCCAAATTTTCACGTGTCACCGGTGGGCCCGGTGGGGAGTATCGTGACGTCATGGTTGGCAACATAATAGTCAAACAACACAATATTAATATGCACAACGGAAGCAATTGAAAATATAATACAACCGAATTTATTATTGTAATATCAAATGTCACAATATTCGGAAGTTTATCCACAGAAGGATCGAACATAAAATGGAAACAATAGTTCAACAGACTTTAGGCATCTTAAGCTTGCGAGACTTCTATTGATGCTAAGGAGAAATCCTAGCCAATTACGTTTAGTACCTGCATTTAATCTTTTTGGGAAAATACGTCAGTTTACACTGGTAAATACATTCAACTGACTCATTTTAAAAATGATTGAAAACACGGTACTAAACGTAATTGGCTGGGATTTCTCCTTAGCATCAATAGAAGTCTCGCAAGCTTAAGATGCCTAAAGTTTGTTGAACTATTGTTTCCATTTTATGTTTGATCCTTCTGTGGATAAACTTCCGAATATTGTGACATTTGATATTACAATAATAAATTCGGTTGTATTATATTTTCAATTGCTTCCGCTGTGCATATTAATATTGTGTTGTTTGACTATTATGTTGCCAACCATGACGTCACGATACTCCCCACCGGGCCCACCGGTGACACGTGGAAATTTGGGGTGTGACAGGTTGGTATCAGAGCCAACATTGAGTGAATTGAACACTAGTCTTTCGTGTTTAATCTCAATGACACAGTAGCACATTCCTTGACCTTCTGAGTCTAGACTTAACTTAGGAATATTCTCAATCCTAACCTGGAAATTTTTGCTTCCAAATTTTTATATATACGTCGCCAAGCGAAGAAGCTGTAATAAAACTTCTCCACATCTGGAGCCTTGAAATGCTGAGCTTCGTACCGCGGCTAGAATGAAACGAGCATCCAAGGAGAGGACACTCAGAAATAAAATAAAGAAGAAACTCCTCTTGCTGAAGATCGTTTCCTTAATAAGTCCTTATAAGGACACAATTATCTTTCAGTCCCTACGAGGACAACATTATTCCTTTCAAGTCCCGCTTAGGGCAACTTTATACTTTTATTTTGTGGAATGATTAAGTTTAAACTTTCATTCTAAACAAGAAATATTAAATAAATGGAAAATAACATTTCCTTTTGCAAGATCTACCATTATAATAAAATGGCAAAATCTAAAAAGGACAAGACCTAGCTTCGGGTCATATTAAGACCGGCCAAGATGGCAGTTCCTCAATTTAGATTCGGATCCTTATTAATATTTCAATTTAGAAATTGTTCTGCGATAAATATTAAAAGAATCTTAAGAGTGAAACCTAGCCTGAGTGTCATTATAAAGACCTGGCCAAGATGGTAAGACCTGTTTAAAAGATTCGTATCCCAGTTAACATCTGAAAACATGTTAACACTCCCGGCAGATGTGATTCGTTGGAAATCACACACGTTATTAAGGATTCTTCAAAAGATTCCTAACCCAGTTTAATGATCTCTGAATCCTGGGTTTACATCATCAATTAAGATGATCATATTTTAACCATACGTGGTAATATAGTGCCTACGGGCCTTGCTCATTTCTACATGAGCCAAAATACAGTCGTAACTATGACTCCCTGTCAGAAAAAGGTAATGAACTAGGTTCAAACCTTAAGGCTTTGATTCTCTGAAATCCTAGCTTATAATTTATAAATGTCCTTGTGACTAGGCCTATTGTGCCAGAATACCTTCATGCTTTGATTCTCTGAAATCATAGCTTATAATTTAAAAGTGTCCATGTGACTAGGCCTTTGTGCCACCTTAATATCCGTAATGTTTTATAACTAGGATAAATTATAATGCCTCGATTCTCTGAAATCATGGCTTATAAATTAAACTTGTCTACGCGACTAGGCCATTTGTGCTATTATTAACTTATAAATTAGGATTTATGATAAAAATCATGAATAAAATAAATATCCTTCCTCTCCTGCCGGTATAAATATTAAAAGAGAATCTTAAAGGGTATAACCTAGCTTGAATGTCTTTAAAGACCTAGCTAAGATGGTAAGACCTGTTTAAAAAGAGATTCAGATCCTTGTTAACATCTGCAAACGTGTTAACACTTCTGACAAAGGTGATGCAATAAAATCACGCTTGTCATCTTTATATTAGGAACTTCCAAACCCCTTTTAGCATAAGCGATCGATGGGAATCATGGCTAATAAACGTCGAACACGATGGATGCATCAAAACATCCATTCGAGATGTATACCTACGGGCAAAGATGAATGCATGAAAAAGGTAGTTTTTATTTCATAACTTCTTGTCAAGACAATGAACTATGAAATTTTCCGATTCAAAGGAATCATTGATTATGTTTTACAATTTCCCTAGTGACAAGGCCTCTGAGCCATCAAAAGTCGTTTGGAACAAGCCCTTGTGCTATATATATAAGAGATATCAGTATGACATTGGCAGTCGTGACTTATATCCCCTGTCTAATAAATATGAAGGACTATATTCCGTTTAAACGCCAAAGATGGTTTATTTAAAAAAAAAAAAAAACTTAGGCAAGGCAGAATCAAATGAATTAAATACTATCTATTCGCCTATATGGTTTAATTGCACCATGGCTATTCATTCATCAAATTCGACAATTCGCTATATGATTAAACAAACTATTACTACTTGGCTTGTAGCCTTCAAAGCTTCACCATGGCTGAATCCTCTGAAGCTCACAATCATCCAGTTGATCAGAATGATGATGCAAGACTGAACTTAATAAGCACCGAGTTACAGGCTATGATAAATACAGCCGTAAGCAACGCTGTGGACCGTGTGATGAAGGATTATAAGCGAATGTGCGATGATACCCCAAATAAAGGTTACAAAAAGAGTAAGACCGGTTCAAGCTATAACCAGTCCAAACCAAAGGAGGCAAAACCCAAATGTAAAGCCTGCAAAAGAAGACACTGGGGACAGTGTCGATCAAACCAAAAGATAAAGCAATGTGGCATCTGTAAAAGAGCTGGCCACCAGTCCCACGAATGTAGGGACATAAAGAATGCAAACTGTTTCAGCTGCGACGAAAAGGGCCACATCAGTACTAATTGCCCTAAGACTGCCAAGGAAGGAGCACTTAAGTCTGGGAAGAATTTGAAGGACAAACAGCAGCCAGCTGAAAAGACCAGATGCAAAACCTGTAGGAAATACCACCTCGGGAAATGCAGATTTGAATCTCAACCTCTACCCTGTGGAATCTGCAAGTCCAAGGAGCATAAGACCTTGGATTGCAAGAGATTGGGAGACGCAACCTGCTATGGTTGCAATGAGAAAGGGCACATTAAGACAAACTGCCCTAGATACGCTAAAAAGCCAGAGGAAGCTAAGAAGATCAAAGCTGGAAGCTGTCAACTGGATGCTCAAGAGACTGTTCAGGATAACAATGTCACAACAGGTACCTTCTTTATCAATAGCGCTCATGCTAGAGTATTATTTGATTCAGGTTCAGATAAGTCACTCGTAGACAATAGATTTTGTAAATCATTAAATCTGCCTGTTAAAACTCTAAGCGCTAAGTATAAAGTAGAATTGGCCGATGCCACTATAGAAAGTTCTCCAACAAATCTTAGATTGATATTTTATATCTATTAGGAATCACTCTTTTTCTGATATCCTTATGGCAAGCTTTCAAGCTATCCAAATTCATCACTATAATAAAGACAGATGTGACATTTTGATCCCCTGTCAAAAAGATAATGGATTAGGACCAAACTTTAAATGCCATTAGTGGTCTTTTGTGACCTAGGCTAAGTATAATTGATATATATTAAATAACGTTCATGCTATATTGGCCTGTATGGTTTAATGAAACCATGGTTAGTATATAAAGCCATGAGGATGATGAAAAGCAGTTGTCGGGTCGCAACCAGTAAATTGATTCATTTAGTAATAAGGAACCAAGTCTTGAGTATGACAAACTCGGATAAGACATCAGCCAATCACGCCATGGATGATGCGACGCATGCTAATGATACTACAATGGTAAACCTTAGAAAGTCCAAGGATGTTCTTCAAAATATGATATGACGCAGCTGTTGGAAAAGCTGTGAATAGATCGTGAAAAAGGTTCAAAGAGCCGAATGCTACTTACTCTAAATCCTTCATAAACTTTAAGTATAGCAAACTTTTAAAAAATCTTTCCTAAGAACCATAGTTATTAAGTGCAAGCGAAAATAATAGGAACCATTTCTTCTGTTCCTGTCAGAAACCTTCAGTGGTAAAATTTTTTAGAAGTATCCTCTCTCTAAGAGGAAATGCGTCAGCATATATAGTTGATACCTCTTTAATCTCTATAAGTTCCGAATACCAGATAGTATGATAAAAGCGCCATATGAGGATTGGTGTATCTTAATAAGTTCCATAGATTGCTTCCATGCCTGATCAGTATGGAGGTTTAATGCATGGGACCACAAAGATATTCCGAAAGGTCATATGGTACTAAGGTCAACTAATGGCATTCAAAGGAGATATCCAGAGTGGAATTGTCCAAGTAAATGTTCCCGATTAAGAAATTCATGGACTAGTAACATAAATGTGTCACTTATTTGACACAAGCAATGATAGGTGAACTGGAGCCTGAGATATGGAAATCTCTGTAACCTCTGGTACCTTAATTATCTTCTCCTAAGATTTCCCTGTTTACCTCTGAGAGGCAGGTAGAGTTAAGATTTATACCCATTTAAAAATTTTCTTATTATGAAATCTCCTAGACGGCTAGTACCATCATTGGGAGGATCGAAACCCTGATTAACTAAGTTGTTAAAATAGAGGGTTCATATAGTCTAACTCGATATCCTGAGAATTCGGTATAGTTAATTATGAAAGACGGTTCATTTTGCTTAGGCATTGGTTACCCCAAACCTAATAAGGCAACGATTAAGGATCGCCATCAGCTGCCCAGGATCGTCGATTTGTTTGACTAGCTGTAAGGATTAGCTATTCCTTAAGATTAGTTTTAAGCAATGGTTGGGATAATCATCCCACCTTAACATAAGCTTTTCTATAATAATTGGCATGTAAGTATTAAGGCTACTCCTTTGGAGACCTTGTATAGATTGAATGTTAAACATCTATTGTTAGATAGAGAATTGGTAAGTCCAATTATCAAGATCTGAAAGTTGCCTAGGAAACAACAAATAAGATCATACAAATCCATAATCGATTTGGGTGGTAGTTGGGATAAGAACCTACCGTTAATCGAATTCTCTTACAACAATAGCTACCATACCAGCATTAAGGCTGCGCCTTTTGAGGCATTATACGGTAGAAAGTGTAGAACGCCCGTTTGTTGGGCGGAAGTTGGAGATGTCCAATTGTCAGGACCAGAGATAGTCTTCGAAACGACGGACAAGATTGTCCAGATTCGTGACCGTCTCAAGGCTGCACGTGATAGGCAGAAAAGCTACGCTGATTTAAAGCGTAAACCTTTTCACTTCGAAGTAGGTGACAAGGTGTTGCTTAAAGTATCACCCTGGAAGGGAGTGATGCGATTTGGTAAGAAAGGCAAGCTAAGCCCGAGATACATAGGACCTTTCGAGGTTATCGAACGTGTCGGGTCAGTTGCCTATAAGTTAAACCTACCAGAAGAGCTCAGTGGAATTCACAATGTGTTCCACATCTGCAATCTAAAGAAGTGCTTCGCTGATGAATCACTGGTAATACCGCATACAGATGTGCATATAGATGAGAGCTTAAAATTTGTGGAAAAACCTTTGTCGATTGAAGATCGACAGGTTAAGAAGCTTCGAAGGAAGCATGTGCCTATTGTAAAGGTCAAATGGGATGCCCGTAGAGGACCCGAATACACGTGGGAGGTTGAATCCACGATGAAAGAAAAGTACCCTTATTTATTTCAGTAAATCTCGGGTCGAGATTTATTTTAAGGGGGTGAGGATGTAACACCTCGAAAATTCGTGTTCAATGAAATAACGACACGTGTCATATAAGACAAAACGCGTTGTATACCCGGATTTAATAAAGATGTTTTGGCAGGATTTAAAAGTGTCGTCATGTTAAATATTCACCTCTGAACGACCACATTCATAAATCCCAAGACCCAATTATATTTTTCAAACATCTAATATATCCTAAAACCCAGAAATTCATTGACAATAAACGAATTCAAGGTGAATGATAGGTTTCTATGGAAATTCTATGGTTAACCTTCTTGTCCGGCACTTTTGAAAAGAATCCAAGCAAACATAACATGATGGTAGGTATGTAACTGTTAAAAACCCACAATAGAGGTCCCAAACTGACAAAACAAAGTCCCAAAGTCGAAATATGAGGTTGCCCTTTCGAATGCATGAAAGAACAAGATTTTTGGCTGCTGATGAATGCTTGCGCACCGCAACAAAATATGCTTACGGTGCGCAAGCTAGTGCCCAGCGACCAAAAAGTTGTTGTTTGCTGTTTAAACGCGATTTTCGACTTTTAAACGGTTTTCCACATCTCCCTTGGCCCCTAAACAACCCCTAAACATATAGGACACCTGTGGGAATGTTGTGGTCAGTGCTAGACTTTGTTGTCAACACTTTGTGGTGATTGAATTCACTATAAAAAGGGCCATGAACTTGCAAACATTCTTCACACCTTCCTACAAGCTTTCTGATCATTCCTGGAGCTCAAGTCTGCTTCCAAGTGATCACTAATCAAGTTTAGGACTTCAGTAAGTTACTAATCCTTTCTGTTATTGAGTTTAGCTTAGTTATTTAGCTAAAAGTCAAACCGTCGTAATTACGGTTTGACTTCGAGATTAATTAATAATGGCTCAGTAAAATCTCGAATTAAAAGTACCTCTAAGTAGGTAATTATGTGGGTAATAAAACCTCAAAAGGGTTCCCCCTGATTCCCACTCTAACTAGGTCAAATGTCGGGTCAAACTTATTAAGAAAAAGTCAACAGAATGTTTAAATTACAATTTATGCATAATTAGCAATGTAGAACACTTATAACCTGTTTGATCATTGATATAACTTAGTAATGAATGTAAGAACATGTCTCAACATGTTCAACCCGACAATTTCCGGTTTAGACCCGGTTCGGAACCGAAAGTCGCAGAGTTTGACTTATACTTTGACTTTCAGTTCTGACCCGTTATGGTATGTTTAGAAATGCCTTAGAGCTTCATTTGGACCAGGTTGCATGCTAGTATAACCCTCTGTGATTATACACCATGGTTCATTAGTTAACCGATTAATACGCATGATTCCGTTAATTGCCCATATGTTGACCATTATGCCCTTATTACCATAAAACGTGATTTTTGGAAATGTAAAAGTGTAGAAACCTTAGTTACTGATATATAGACTTGTATGCAAAGTTCGACATCAGTTTGAGGTGTAGAATAAGAGTTATGCTCATTAGCGTAAATTGGAAGCTTTATGTTAATTAAATGGCGTAATTAGCGTATAGCCTAGTTAAGCCTACTTTTTGATATCAAACTTATTACCCACTGATGTAATATATTATTTTGGGATTTTTGAAGATTTTTAATCAATTTTAGGCTGAGCATAACTATTAGTCGTAGGCTTAATCCGGTAATTGTCGGTTTTGCCCTTACGGGCCATAAAATGAGTTTTACATATCTAGACAACTCCAAACCTTTTGCTACTGATTACATATGGTAAATAAATTATTTTAAGCCTTCTGGAATGATAAAAATATCAGCTTTGTATATAGAACCCGTAAACGGCTTTTAATCGCCTTTTTAAGCGTTTTTAACGCATAGTATGTACTAAAACTATTTTTAAACATACACGGATTGATACTTACTGATATTTAGGGAAAATTATAATATTTTAACAGTAAGCAAAGGTTGATAAACTCAGACTTCAGTTTTGAGCTTTTCGGCTTATGTGAAATTACCAAAATGCCCCTACGGTGCATAGTTTGGTTATAATTTATAAATTTCACATATATACTTTACCCTACTGTTATAACTTATCAATTTGAGTATGTTTTCTGATTACATCAGACCTGTAACTCAGTTAAACACTTAATCTCTTTTATAAACTTTTAAATGACCAAACTACCCCTACGGGGCATAGTTTGTGTTTAAACTCGTTACGGGCATAATGAAAGACAACTTACTGATGTCACAACATATTTGAAGCATATTAACTTAGGAAACCTGTAGATGGCTCTCACTAATACCCGTTACGCTTATTACGCGTTCGGTTCGGCTTATGTAACTAGTTTACATAAATTAGCCGAAACGGGTCAAACCTTATCGGTTTTATATCAAAATCCAGAATGTGTATGAAATACCCATATTAAGCAAGTCTCTGAACTTGTCGGGTCTAAATCGCATTCTATCCGGTCTTCGCTTAATCGTGCGTACGAACCGTATCTTTGAAACTAGCCGGTCTAAGCTTAAGCTTAACTAAAGACCCGTTAGGATTCTAATAGGTTATTATAAACCTTCGTTCCAGATTAGGAGGACCAGTAAAAGCTACTTGCAATTTGCTTATTGTGATTTATACATTGCTCAGGTAAATACTTTTAACTTATTTTCCCTATACGGGCTTGGGTTACGGTATATAGCATACCGCTTGATCGGGCATCAAATCTTCCATCGTTGGGTGGTTAATTGAATAATTTGATCGGCTCGTTTAAACAGTCTTCTTACTTAAAGCTTTTGGGGGGTTAATGACCATGTCCCGGATATCCTTGGCATCATTTTACAAAATGGCCACGACTTAAGCGCGGGGTGTAGGCGTACACCCGTCAGTGCACAAAAGAATATTGTGGTGTGTCTATTGATCTTTAACCCGGACTTGATCCGGGCTACTGAACGCACAAGGAACATGTAATTCGTTCACAAGATTATATATTTAAATAATTCTCCCAAGTTAAATAAAATGTTTATGCCACGTGCATCCAAACCAATTTTCAATCATTTTCCAAAATGAGTCAGTTGATTGTATTTACCCGTGTAAACTGACGTATTTTCCCAAAAAGATTAAATGCAGGTACTAAGCGTAATTGGCTGGGATTTCTCCTTAGCATCATTAGAAGTCTCGCAAGCTTAAGATGCCTGAAGTCTGTTGAACTATTGTTTCATATTTTGTTTCCGATCCATCTGTGGATAAACTTCCGAATATTGTGACATTTGATATTACAATATTAAATTCGGTTGTATTATATCTTTTAAATTGCTTCCGCTGTGCATATTAAATATTGTGTTGTTTGACTATTATGTTGCCAACCACGTCACGATACTCCCCCACCGGGCCCACCGGTGACACGTGGAAATCGGGGTGTGACAGCTGATTTTATAAAAATCATATAAAATCATAGAAAATTCGTTAGAAAGTGTACCTTAAATGCTTGCGAAGGTATTGAAGTTTTCTACGATCCATCTTTGAACATTTTCATCTAGTTCGGACTTTGAATGGGTCATAATGGTCAATTACAGCAGTTGTATAGAAAATCGCTGCACATTAATAATGTCATTATTATTCCAGAAAAGACATATGATTGCGTATACTTGATTTAGTCATGAAGTATTTATTGTTAGGAACAAATAACACTTTATGTGACATGCTTAAAGTGATCAAAATCACTTACTAACTAGTTCGTATAAGTAACTTGACTAACGGGTCAAACGGTTAGTGAATGGAAAGCGTTATGGAAAAAAAAATAGTTGTTGAATAAATAGCATACTTTGATGAATAAGTGTGTGAATCCATAAGGTGTGGTGGTCATGTTAATGTTGACTAATCTAATCATCTTGTGGATATGATATGGTAGTTTGACTCTGACAAGCTAGGTAGGAGCTTGGAAATGCACGGGTCAAATGGATACAAGTTCAAGTATGAAGCTCGCAAGGATGCAAGGTAAGTAAATCTTACACCCTTTTTTTAGGATACGTATTTACTTAATATATTATAAACACGAGCAAGGTTATATCCGAAATATGGGTTCTGACACGAAATGATACGGGTCGGGACGAATAAAATGATAAAAAAAAACCCATGTTTAATGGCAAAAAGGGGCGAAATGGGTTAAATAATGAAATGGTAAATAAATACCATTCAAATATAAGTGCAAAATGTTTGGTCATTTAGACGAAACGGGTCAAATGGTAATGTTAACACCATTTGACGAATAACGACTAACAATTGCTTGTCGAGTCCGATGCTCACAGGGTAAAACGGCTTATGGAATATGCGTTGCTATGAATCAGCAAATTATTAAGGCAATGTATTAAAACGGGTCAATACTTTGACCCGAGCCAGGTATGCGTAAATTGGCGGAGTATAAGTAGACATTTTAATGTGGAAAGAGAAGAACGAGATTTGAACTTAAATGTTTAAATCTCCTAAACAGGTCAAAATGAATTATGCGCATAGCTTGGGTATTGGTCGCATAATTCATAAAAGTTATGTTCACGAGTTAAAGACTTTTGAGTTAACAAGTAGTCCAAGGTTTTATGATTTAAAATGATTTAGAAACAAGTCGTTTAATAGATTATGAAACGGGTCGAATAATTGTATAAGAGATTTATAAGCCGTTAGCTTATAAATCAACATCGTTACAAACCTTAGTGTTGATTTCATAGGAGACTGCATTATGGTCAATACGAAACAAGAATCGCGTAAAACTGATGTGTAGTTTGAAAGTTATGCATGTTTATGTTAAACATAGGAAAAACACATAGCTGGGCAAAAAAATGCAGGTTGCAGAAACAAACCTGCAGGAAAATGGTGACCCTCGCGCCACACGAAGGACCAAGATGGTTGGGGCGCGGCACGCGACAGAATTAGGAAACCCTGTCGCGGCACTCGACAGGGGTACAACTTGCAAATTTTGTTTGTTTCGCTTATTTGGCTCAAAGTACTTGAAGAAACATGTTATATAATTATCAAAACTAACGTTTGTGTTGGTTTTGATTACAGGTAAATGATATCGGCTATCCGGATGAAGATCAAGCGCTTAACAAGAACCGAACACACGATAAATGAAGTTTCCGCATTTGAGTTTAAACCTTGTTATCAAAAGTGAATTATGTAAACACTTATAACATGGTTGTTGGAACGTTTTAAACATGTCTGAATATTTTGATGGAAAAGTTTTTGTTGATTCGCATTTTATAATGATATAATATAACGTTAAATTAGAATGGGTCTTACAGTCATTTTCTTAAAATTTTCTTTCAGTTGTTAATTTTTTCTCAATATTTGTTGTTTAAATAAAATAATATTTAATTAACTTTCTCAGTTTTTATAAAAAAACAGTTTGCTTTTGATAATGAACTTTAGAAAATAAAAATTCACTATATTCTGAACTTTTTGACTTTTTTTTTCATTTTTTATATTTTTATTAAATCAGTCTTATAAATGATGATATTTTATATAGTATCTTTTGGTTTATTGTTACTAAAAAATGTTTATGGAATATTTTAAGCAAAAAAATAAACTTAGTACGTATGTATATAAATAAATATATAAACCATAATTTTAATAAATACTTTTTTTGAACGACCAATGAATCCTCCAAAATACTTTTTTTGAACGGCCAATGAATCCTCCAAATGAGCTACTGACGAAATTCACCACATCGGGATACACTCGTCTCCGAGAAAACCCTCACCTAGAGCTGAAACCCGTGAACACTCGCCCGAAAGCACGACAGTGCGGTGTGGTAAAACCCACTCAGTTCAAAGATCGAACTAGCGATCTCCGTCTACTCGCTCATCATCACCATGTGCCGCAGAAAATAATAGGGAGAGCAGGAATCGAATTTGGGTCCCTTAGAACACCAAGTCTCTCCCATACACTCCTACACCAAATTATTGGCATAATTTTAGTAAATACTAAAATATTTAAACTTACATTCACTATTTCAAAAAGAAAATCTTATAAAATCTAATGATTAATAAATGATTAGAGGGTTAATAATAAATGAGAGTTTTTTCCCAAATAGGTGTAGTTGTAAAACTTATTTACCAAAATGGGTACTTTGAAAATATTTACTAAAACGGATCTTTTTTGAAAAGTTACATTTTCTCACTCCTAATGTTATTGGATAAAAAAGAATTTTCTTTATACATATATAATTTTATAAGAGTTAAAAGAAAAGATTATGGTAAACTTGAAAAATGGTCGTGAGATTCTATAAAAGTTTTTTAAATGATTTTTTTAATCCTTTTATTAACATTCTTCTTCATGTTTTTTTAAAACATACTTTAAAAGATCTTAATTCTTTCACAAACATTTTTCAACTTCCATGACTATGTTAATTTAATAAAGATTTTTGTTTTTTTTTTTTTGTTTTTTGTTTTTTTTGTTGTGTAAGTTACATGTATCTTTATTAGGGTGCTAAATAGACGTGTTTGTGGATTAGTGGGTTCAACCCGACACAACCCGAATCCGAAAATCTTTTCAGACATACGAACCCAGAAGCAATATGGATATTCGAGAGCTGACATGGTCATAACCCATTTTGACCCGAATTTGTTTATTTTTTTGCATATTAAATCTCTAATTTTACACTTTTACAACAAAACAAAATACAAGTTTATATAAAAGTTATATGTTAATTACAAAATTCAATGTCAGTTATAAAATTCTACATCGTTTTTATTAGTCAGAAGGATAAATGGGAAAATTTGGCATATAGTTTAAAAGTAAACTATATTATTTTAAACCAAGCTAAATAAACGAATGAATATATGTATATGAGCGAAAAACAACCAAGCTAAAATAAACGAATAAATATTTGTAAATTATTTTAAACTTCTTTACATATCTGCATATGAGCCAAGAAAATGTTTTTAATGTTTTTCCATTTAAGAAAATCATTGAAAAAACTAAAAGATAATGTTTTTTAAAATTATTAAATAAACCACTTAAAAGATAATTTTCCTTTTAACTCTTGTTAAACAATATTTATAAAAGGAAACTCTTTTTATCCAATAATATTTGGAGGGAGGAAAAGAATTTTTTTTTTAAAATACCCATTTTGATAAATATTTTTTAAAGTACCCATTTTGGTAAATAAGTTTTTCAACAACATCCATTTGGGAAAATAACTCCAATAAATGATGGGTAAAGTATGATAGGATAAAATGCTTTATGGGAAAATTTTACAGAATAGAAACCAAGTTTTCAAAGTGTTTTAATTAGGTCATTGGTATCGTTTTTGTCCCAATTAGATAATTTAACATTCAAATCGAACCATGTCTTTTTTTCCATGTGTCAAGAAAAAAAAAGGAGCATAAGATGTTGGGGTTGAATTATTTTAATATATGAAATTATATTTATTAAAAATAAAAACCATTTCATGACATTAAAAATAAAAAAAAAAAATAAGTTACAATCCACGTCATCACTCGATGTTAGCATCAAATAAAAGAGAAAAAAGAAACAAAAATCCGCTTCATCACGGTTACCTATGAAATTGATGAAAAAACTCTTAATTTTAATGAAGAATGAATGTTGAGTGACCTGATTAGAACACTTTTGAAACTTGAGTGGCCTAATTGAAACACTTTTAAAGCTTGGTTACTATTTTACAAAGTTACCCATTTATTTATTGAGTGGTTTATAGCATAGGGTGCGGTAGAGCATAGTGTAAATAGCAACACTCATCTTTTATAGATAGAAAAATAAAACATAAATCAACTCATTAACGAGTAAACGGGTGGAATATTTCCGTCTCTCACCAAATGTAACAAAAAACACAAAACCATATAAATAATTAATATGCAGCTGGAAACTAAAAAGATATACCGTGAACTCCAAACACAGTTAACAATGGTACAACGGCTATGAGTATCATTTTCTTCGGATGAGAAATGTAAGACCATCTATTATGTATTATATATAATAAATGTGTTAATTTTTGCTGATGTGTCAAGCTATGAGGCTCTAAATTTTGCTTTTTGGCGGGAAAAAAATCGGGTCCTTTTTTATGTATATGGGCAGACAAGGGATCCATATTATGACCCGAGTATTTAAGTGTTCTAAAACCCTAAGGGGCTGTTTGTTTAGGTCTGAATGGCCCCATTAAGAGGCAACCTCTGAATCGGTCAGAGGTTAAGGTGTTTGTTTCACGAAATATGCACCTCTTATTGAAACCATTCAGATCTGAATGGTTCAGCACCTTTTGATATCTGAATGGAACTTTTGACAAGCCTGCCCTTCTTCCTCAGCCCTAATCATCTTCCTCATGAACGCATCTTCTTCCTCAGCCTTCACCTCCGCATCAATTCCACAGCCCCATTCCTCTCATCTCCTCTCATCCACAGATGTCCATCACTCCTCCACATCCTCTCCGTCGCCGCCCCTCCTCCACAGCCTCTCTGTCGCCGCCACAACTCCTCAGCCTTCACCTCCACGGCCGAACCTCCACAGAGCTGCCGCCCTCCCCCTCAATCGGACATCAACAGCGCCTCCGTCCTCCTTAGCCGACACCTCTGCAGCGCTCCTCCTCAGCCGACACCTCCGCCGTCGATTAAGGTACCATTTTACACATTCTGAATTCTGAAGTTGAAATATATGTTTGAACTGATCAGCTGTTTGCTTTTTGATTCTCTCTGTATATAAATAACATGAATATTATGTTTTATTTGCTGTATGTGAAGGTAGATTGAATTGAATTGAATGATTCATCGTTGTCTGCTGTTTGATTCTCTATGTATATAATAATATGTATATAATAATAACATGAATATTATGTTTCATTTACTGTTTGAATATTATGTTGGTAGATAAATCTAAATCTAAATCTAAATCTAAATCTAAATCTGCATCTCATTCACCGCCGCTTCTCTTCTCTTCTCTTTCTCATTTTGACCAACATTCTTCAGTCATTTATACTTATCTATCCCTTTATCCCTTGAAATTAATCTTCATCAGTTAGGATCACATCTCCACTTCTTCTACCAAATGGATATCCGTATTCTCATAACGCTTCTATTCTAAAACCCTAAATTTTTCCTTCTGGTTTACTCATCTCCAATCCTGGATACAAACATCTACTACGCCGTTTCATCAGATCATATAGCTTCTTCAACAATTGATATTCATTTCAATTCTTAATCTATCGTTTTCTTCGTTAAATCGATGGGTAAGTCCACCAAAATGAAATACGAAGCGCTAGGTAGTGGCCACCTGATGATCCAGGGGTGGAAAATCAATCAGTGGAAGAAGATGACAACGAATCGAAATTTTCGGATAAACAATTGGACATTGGCGATGCTATATTTGAAACATGGACAAGCGACTTCTGTTATATTGTTACCTTTAAAACCAAAACCTTTTTTCTACATTCACCTCTTTCACAATGGCCGCAAGGCACCTTAACTTATTCGTATATTCTTTCTTGCTTTTGGGCGAAACAGTTGTTGGATTTGGATTATTTATGAAGTTAGTTTCTTAATTTTGATTTATTTTGTTAATTCATTTTTTGCGATGTTACAGTTTTGAAGAACAAGATACATCCCCACGCCTTCCTTGAACATCGTAACCCTAATCTTAAATTTGACGCAATTTAAGATTACCTGATGTGATCATTCTACAGGTTTGACGGTTACTGCTTATTCATTGTTAGCGTAGGCTTCTGGTTTCGTAGATCTATCTATATGCATCTCCATCTTTGATTATTTGAGTAGATTAGGGTTTTTTTATCGTGTTCTGAAAATGTTATTTATGTGGCTGCAATCATTGATGTTACCATTAGTTAGGTACTTAAAATAACTTTTATTCCAAATTAAATCTCATTCTTGAGCTCTATTAATATCATGTTTGCTATATACTTTAATCGTTTTGTAGGTCTAGCAATATGTTGATGGCTTATGACTATAAATCTGCGTATGCTCTCTGTATATTTTCTCTTGCTATAGGGCCGGATTCTGGATCCCTTACATTTGTGGGAAAGACCCCGGTACGGTTAATTTTATTCATGTTGTGTTTTACCGGTATTAGACAGTTTTAATTGATCTTTTGTGGTTTGAAATGCTTATAGGTGTTGTCACTTGATTCGTATTTTACATAATTTAACTCAATTTTGTACTCTTTCAGGGGAAGATTGTTCCTGCAAGAGGACCGAATGACTTTGGATGGGATCCCGTCTTCCAACCTGATGGCTACGAACAAACGTAATCCCATGTCTGTGTTTATTTTTAAATTATAATCTTCATTGGAGTTGGCAATATCAACCAATTTACTTATCAACAGGTTGGTTTCTGTTGTTTTTGTCATTTCAAACATGTCAAATAAGTTGAAAGACACCCCGACTCTATTTGTAATCCGTACAACCTCCTAAATTGTTTTTGTTTATAGATATAGATAATTTCATGCAATAATATAGTTTTTGCAAGCATAATTAACACATATATTGTTTATAAATTTTTAAAAAATGTACGAAGTTGTTTGCAGGAAACATGGCATGGACTGTTACGACTTTTGACCCATACTAAAAAAGGTCCATTTGAACTAGAGCATGTTTTGACCCGTTAGCCAGCTTGCTTTACTTGGGCATATTGCCACCTCTAATCCCATGATATTTCTGCTTGCATGCATGATTATTGATCATATGACTAAATATTGAATTAATATTGTGCCGTTTGTTGTTTCAATTATGCTGAAATGCCCAAGGAAGAAAAGAACAAGATCTCTCATCACTCAAGAGCTCTTGCATTGGTAAAATCCCACTTTGCAGAGGCCGGGTATGTGTTAGATATGTAACTCAGAAGTTATATCCATTGGTGTATCTCATTTTGGATTTATATTCTACATTTAACATTGTAACTCTAGATGTAGTTTGTGGGTGTCTTGTCAATTTGCATTACCTGAAGGTAAAGGCAGCAAAGTTGAAAGATTTTAATATGCTACTTTGGAAACACCTGATTTTGCCTTTTCTTTTCTTAAATTTCAAAAAAAAAAAAAAAAAAAAAACTTCATGTTTTATATATAATAAGATAACCGTATTATTACAATATTAATCGTGTCCGAACAGAATTTTCCGTACTGAATTATTTTGCGGTACCGATTCAGTACCCACTTTTTGGAGTTTTCGGTACCGGTACTTTTGGTACGGTACTGGTAAAATACCTATTTTTACCTTCAAATACCGGTTCCGTACCGAACATTTCGGTACCCACTTTTGACGATTTTTGGTACCGATATTTTTGGTACCGGTATCATGCTCATCCCTAGGGAAAGCTTTAATATTTAAGAAAGCAAATCTATGGAATTAACTTTAGTAAAATAGTTTATTACAAATATATGACAAGCACTAATTGTTACTGGCTTTAGCAGTGTCATCAAATGATGTTGACAACAACATAAATGGCCAATATTTGCCATCAAAGTGGTTGCAAAATTTGGTGTATTGTTGCTGCAAATATCGACTACTTTACATAGGGCAACCAAAATGACACCTACTTACCATGTGTTGATGCAAAAAGACCTGAAGCTGGTGATTTCGTTTTGCTTATGAGGTATGATTCTTTCCAAAGTAGTCAAATTATGGATTTTAATTAATGGAGCAACTTTGGTTTTACATGTCATTTCCTCATTTTGACCCTGAATTTATATCAGCTTAACAATCATGTGGTAATTCAATGCTTTCAAGCAAATAACTAAAAGGACATGGCCATTGTCCGGTAAATGATGAGATGGAGGGATATTTTTGTTCTTTATGATTTTTATTATGCTTTTGGTAGGGAGGAAATGTTACAATCATTTTTAGAAATGAAATTGACCTGTTGAAGCCGTGTAATGCACAGATCTATATCCTAGAAGAATGTTTGTTCCTACCACATCACGCAGGCACCCGACTAACCTTGGTTTAAAAAAGCGCGCCTTAAGCGCGATTAAGCGCGAAGCGCACCTAGGCGCAAACTAGATCGCCTTGTGTGACATAAGGCGCAGGGTGTACAAGAAGCGCAGCTGAGGCGCGCTTTTTAGGGGGAAAATCGACATAAGGCGCAGCTGAGGCGGCCGCTTTTTGTACATGGGGTGTTTCTATGCAGCTGAGTGTTGTACAACAGGCTTTTTATGTTGTACATTTATGTTTTTTTTTCATTTTAAAACATATATAAAGCTTAATTATAGCTAAATCATAGGTATTGGATGCTAAACACTTATGGGATATATAAAATAAATTATATAATCACTTTGCGCTTTGCGTACGAAAAGCTCACCGCTTTTGCGCTTCGCTTTTAAAAAATCGGTTTTAGACCTCATCGCTTTTGTGCGCTTCCCGCTTTTTTAAACCAAGCGACTAACTGAACCAGTTTTTGACAAAAATGTTTTTTGTTTAAAAACTCGATCTCTTTGTTAAAGAACCTGTTTCAAGCCAGTTTCTTTATCAAAAACCTCAAACCTATTTAAAACCTTGTGTTTGGTTCCTAATCGAATCTTTTTTTACAAACAACTTTGGGTATTGGTTTTGGGTCGTTTTATTTTAGTTTCGGTTTGTAAACCGGTTTGAATGTTCACCTCTCCTGTATGGCAATGTTTGCAAATGACAAGATTCTGTAGGGCGTAGTATGAAATTATCAGATATCATAGTATGTTCCTCTTATGATCTGTTATAGTTCTAAATGGAAAATTGTATTTGGTTTTATTCTACTTTTTACCTATCAAGCTACAACTTGAGTTTGCTAAGAGGTTATTCACACATTTCAGAGTAAATATATTTGTGGTATCTTTGAGGTTGAATAAAGAGGTTTTATATGGTCTCATGGCTCGGTCACAAGCCCCGTCGAAGAAAGAAATCCCGTCCAACGATTCATAGATGAAAATCGATTTGAATAAGAGCATGTGGATGGACCGTATTCTAGAGTATGTGGGGGGACTGGTGAATTTCATTACACTCATGAGCCATGAGCTCACTTTATAGTTCAAAAAAATAATCTACCGTTTAAGTGAGAATTTTTATTTGCTTAAGATTATCCAACATTTTATAGTTCGGTTGTGAAGTAGGTTGGGTGTATGGTTTACTTCATGTTCACTTTTTAGACAACTTTAACATTATTCGGTACAACTTTTTGGACACCTTTGACCATGGAGCTAAACTAGCTGTTGCACATGAATGTGGTTGTGTAAGTCACTATTCTGTCTTTTTTATTTGTTTTTTCAACTAAGATTACTCCAAATCGTATACCATGATTGTTATTACTTCTTATTTGTTTATTCGACGCATGAATTAGAAAAGCCTACATATAATTTGTTTCTTTTAGTTTGGAAGAATCCAAGTTTATGTGTGGGTATTTCTTGATTGATCATGATGTGTGAATTTTTTTATGAAAGTTTCGGTTTTTAGCATGTCATCTTGATGTGATTTTGAAGTAGTTTCGGGTTCATTTGTATGACAAGATTTTCGGTTCGGGTCGGGTTGAACCGGCTAACCCACAAACACAAAACGGGATACTTTTTGTATTTTGTTTCTTACTTGAAGTTTTATGTTCTTTTTTTAGGGATGAATTGGTGATGAAAACAGCTATTGGCATGCTTGGAGGTCTAGCTGATACTCTTGGAAGTAATGTCGGGTCGTTAAGTCAGCAATCTCTTTCAAGCAAATACTTTTTGAATGAATGTTTATCCTCGGAGGATCATTTGATTAAGGAAGCTGCTGAGTGGGCCAAACAGGCCATAAGTCGCGCTATTTCTATTTGAGCGTTCTGCTATTACTTAATTTCTCATTTTTTTCGTTTTTTCTGTAAAGATCATCAAGGAGTGGAATGTGGAGACAGGAGAATCTTGCAGAACCGAGATGTTCTTCTTAAACTTGAGGTGAGTCATAATAGTCATATCCACTTTGATTATTAAGAAGTATTCGGTTCACCATTTCATGTTTATTAATCGTTATGTGCACTTTCATGTTTATTGATAGGATTAATGTAGGTGCTTACAGGTTGGATCAGGTC
Source organism: Helianthus tuberosus (assembly GCA_030545235.1). Classification (NCBI taxonomy): domain Eukaryota; kingdom Viridiplantae; phylum Streptophyta; class Magnoliopsida; order Asterales; family Asteraceae; genus Helianthus; species Helianthus tuberosus. The sequence continues at coordinate 28,555,154 of CM060438.1, read as the reverse complement.
CTGATAAACAGTTGAGTGCAGCTCAGGTGTTTGATAGAGTGCGTAAATTGTCCGGCAATTCCGGTAATGTTGTTTTCACTTTCTTGATTGAGATTAGAGTTTTAACAATATGTTTGTAGTTTGTATATTCTTAACTTAGATAGATAGATCTTTATGCAATTATGTTATCTTGGTTTTAAAGGGCATGCCTATTGCGTGATGCGCTTGAGGAAAACGAATCAGGGCAATGCTGGCGTGTCTTGTAGGGTATGCAGTTAATGGGGTAAAATATCGGATTCTTTATTGGATGATGATAAACGATTACTACTCGCCACAGAATCGACATTAGTGTCTGTTAGGCTTTGTTTTTCATTAGTTTTGCAGAAAAAAATAGAGGGATTTTACATTTATTTCAAGTATAGTTTGTTTCAGTAAATAGCATTTATATAGAAGCAGTGGATGCTAATTAAGCTAGAATTTTAAAACTTAATATTGCTTACATTTTCCAGTTTCCACTGCAGAATCTGGTTTGCCCTTTATGCCCTTGAAGTTATATTGTAACTTTTAATGACCTTTATAACTTAAAAAATTGAATAAAAATTAGATAAAAGTTATATATTGGATGTTAGTTCATTAAACTTATGCTACTGGTCCACTGTTGATATCAGATTAATCATTTTCTTTGAGCCCATGAGTTGTGAGTGAAGAACACATTTACACGTGTCCCTTTGTCACAATTAAAAATGTTCTGCAGAAGTAACTTTCATTGTAATGTTTGAACTTTGATACATGTATTCTTTTTTAATCTGAAAAGTGAACCAAATGACCAAAAAGCTCAAAGTGCAACTGGAAAATTCGAAATTGGGTTGGTGTGGTCAAAAGCTTAATCATGACTCTTATTATTTGAGATCCACAAACTCCATACATTACCTATTTAAGCTTAAGGTTACACAATCTTATTCAGAATAAGGCATTGCATCAGTTGGACTTCCAATAACTTTGTCTTATGTTTTTCGGTATCTATCTCCTTAATGCGTTTATTTTTGTGTGATATTCATTACAACGATATATTGTATTTCTCGTAATATTCCGGTTTTTTAATCTTCTTCTGATTTTATGAAATACAGGTAAATTAAGGACATGGACACAAAAAGCCTTTCTTCGTCCGAGAGTCAAAGTCAAAGACACAATGTGCCTTACATTCATAAGGTTGGAATTCCTCCAAAACAAGATTTACTGAAAGAATTCAAAACTACCATGAAAGAAACGCTTTTTTCTGATGATCCTTTACGCCCCTTTAAAGATCAACCAAAATCCAGACAGTTCATGCTTGGCCTTCAAGCAATATTCCCTATTCTTGAATGGGGCAGAAGTTATAATCTCAAAAAGTTTAGAGGAGACCTTATTTCTGGGCTCACCATTGTAAGTCTTTGTATTCCTCATGTACTTTACTATTTTATATAGAGGTCGACATGGGCAGTTCGAGCAGGTTGTGTAACGTGTCAAAACGTGTAACTCTGTAAAATGATTTTACGAAAGTCACTTCTTCCAAGATTTTCATTTTTTAATATTATCAATGTCAACTATACAAAATCTATCTTTTTAACGATTTTATGACGTTTTATGCATTTAAAATCACTTTAGAGTTTACGCAACTGTCGATCTATTTGACCCTTTTGACGTGTATCCTTTTAAGCTTTGTTATAATATATTTGAACTGTTTGAGATAAAACATAACCCGAATCAACTAATTAAAGAGTATATGGGTCGAAAGTGTCACATATTCTGTAAGATGATAAGAAGATTCTTAATCTTGATAACTTACCATTTTCACATGCATATCCATTACAGGACATTGGATACTCAAAACTTGCATTTTTACCTCCTCAATATGGACTATGTAAGCTTTATCTTCGCGTTACTGATTATATTCATTTGCCTGCATTTATTGATGATGAATTTGTTTTTAATTTCTTTTGTATTAATGGGGTAAAATATCGGATATCAGTCAAGGACCGATATTTGAGATATAGGTTATCTCGGTGAGATATCGGTGGGATATCGGTAATTTTATAACGTAGGATTTATATATATATAGTAATTTATCACTAATAATTCAGTGATATATCGCTCAAATATCGGTGATTTATCTGTTATAATATCACCGATAATATCGGTACCGGTATTTTGACCGATATTTGAGACCTATATTTTACTAGGGGACCGATATGACCGATATTAACTGCATAGCTCGTAGGAGGTTTATATGTGTAAACAAGTAAGGGATGTGGAAACTATGGAAGGTTCAGTTGATAATAGGTTGATATGTAAAAAGACTGCAACTGCTGGTTGTACATAGATGCACACCTCATGTATGTATCGTGCTTTGACTTTTGGGGCAAAACACCTTAATTTAGTTCTGGTCAAAGTTGGTCAAAATTAGGGTACCATGAGGGTTACATGTACTAAGGGATGCAAAAATGATGAAACGTTTACTTGATAGATAGGTTTATATGTAAAATAGATGATAGATATGCAGTTTCTGGTTGTAAACAAAGCTTATTTGGTTGTATGTGAGGTGTGTGCCTTGCGTCGTGACTTTTGGGACCAAAACGCCTCATAGCGTCTCACGCTTATTTAAACTAAGATGTTATCCATTGTCACATCAGTTAGAGTTTCAAGGAACCATCACTTCGAATTTGACACTCATGATGCTGATTTAAATTCTATAATGTTGCCCTGTGAATTCAAGATTTATGAAATTGATTGACTGAAGGTGAATCTCTTTTCAATGTGCGTATTCTTGCAGGGTTATACAATGGTTTCGGGTGGTTGGTGACAGGGAGAATGTTGGGCGTTGGAGCACGTTTCGGTACCTACGAGTTATTGACGGCTTTCTATAAAGGTAGATTATTCGTCTTTAAGGCATTATACTTATCTGGTTAGTTGAGTAACTTATTATTGCCTATACATGTTATGTTCCTGAATGTTCGAAACTTCACCATAACACATTTTCATTATGTTGGTCCCATCTTTATGCAGACGGTCGTAAAGACAACTACGTGTACGTCTCTGAAGCTCTCACGGCAGGAATCGTAGCAGGTGGTGTGGAATCACTAATGAGCTCTCTGTTTGAGCTTTTTACGATTCGTGCACAGGTGTCAGCCGTTTCTCGTGTTCCAAACTCTTCTACGAATTTGCAAAAAGCGTCTGTATCAACTTCAGTTACAAAACTACTGCGTGGATATAATCCAGACGTCAAGGCACTGGACCATTCGATTGGTCTGTTGTCCACCATAGACACTAAACGTTCGAACTTGACGGGCTCTCTGAAAGAGTACCCGTGTATATGTTTTTATAGTCCATCTAACGAGGCCTAATGCATTAGTGTTACTCTTGATTCAATATTTTATTAATAGGTATGGTTTGATTTTAATTTTAATAGAGATGAATCAGTGTGTGTTCAATATCTTCAGTTCAACATGACGGAAATGTTGTGAATATACCCGGAATGTTGTGAATATATAGATATTAAGCACATCTTATAAAAAGATATGCTGTTAGAATAACAAGGTCCTGTTTCTTATCCAGGGTAACAAGCTTAACAGGCTATTTAAAGAAGGAAAATTTGCACTTGCCAAAACCAAGTATAAGAGGGTACAACCTCTGGACCATTTGTTGCGTTATAAATTCAAAGATATGCTTGACACATCAGGTAATTGTATCCAGAGAATGGCGAGACGGGCTATCATCATTTCATCTTGGTCTGAATCATTCTACATACGTAGGAAATTATCTGGTAATATGTTGAAAATAATATGGTAATTGTTTCCATTGATAAATCGCATTGTTTGCATATATTATTATATACGATTAACATTGAATCATATTATATATATCCTCACAAATTTTATAAAACGAACCCTTGTAATAAAATTAATAAAATATTAATATCCTTAAAAATAGAGCGACCCGTGGGTACCACGGGTTATAACCTAGTACTAAATAAACATAAATTAAATAAAGAAATTTGAATTTATATTAAATATAATGTAAGTACATGTTTCTTCGTAATTTCGAGCTTTATAAAAATTTGAAGATTTCAACATGTTGTCGTTGTTTAGTTTCGAAATCGACTAAACGAAATGCGGAAACTTGATCTTGACTGTGTTCGGTTCTTCATTAGACTTGATCTTCATCCGTAACATCATAGCAATCACCAATATATCCAATATCATCTCTAACGTTAGTTATATAATGCATATAACGTAGTTAGATAGCATTCACACAAGTTTGGAATTGAAGAATGCGAAAAATAAGAAAGAACCAGTGATTTGCGCAAGAAGAAACCAGTCTGGCGCAACCTTGTGTCAGTTCTGACGCAATACAGATGACATCAGTCAGGGGCGAAACCTTGTACCTGGGGGGCGCAACCTTGCGCCTGGTTCAGAGCTGCAACTTTCAGTTTTGCCATTTGTACGTAAAAAGTTCGTAACTTCTCGAAAACTCATACTTTTCGCTTCAAGCTTGTTTCTAATTGATCGTAAAACATTTGCCCACATTTCTAACTTGTGAACCCATGATCCGGATTCACAAAAATTTGTTTTACTCTATTGATTTCAATATATATATATATATTAAATAATTGACCCGTTTGCATGTTTAAGCAAACGATCTCACAATATATATATATATATATTAAATAATTGACCCGTTTGCATGTTTAAGCAAACGATGTCACACCCCCAAAATACCACATGCGGGAACACCGCGGGTTGCGTGACGTACCAGGATCCAAGCCACCAATCACATTGAACCACGCATAGTATTTAAATAAAACATATCATTAATTGCCAAATGTAAATCCAAATCATAAAATTAAACCAAAAGAGATGTTTAGCGGAAGCATATAGTAAATCGTTAAACAACTGTTTTATAATAAGTGTTCAAAACCAATGTATCAAATATATATCCAAGAGCCTCGATCCATGACCACTCCAGCACTCCTAGATAGCAAGTCCATGTCAAGAAATCTAACGACCTGCAAGCATGCAGACAAGTGTGTCAGACGACGCTGGTGAGTTCAAAGTTTGTTAACACGTTTAGTTACCAGATGTGTGTTTAGAACAGTTCAACGTTATGTTTTGATGATGTTATTAACTCGATTACCGTATGTGGCTACTAGATGTGAATGCCCAACCCCAATGCCTCTATCTAGGCATTGGTCAAGTGGTCAAGGTAATTAGTTCAACTAACAACCTCGAGTAGATGTAAGGGGTCTTATATATACACGATGTGAATGCCCAACCCCAATGCCTCTATCTAGGCATTGGTCAAGTGGTCAAGGTAATTAGTTCACGCCCGTCCTTTCGGCACGGTGTGAGGGTGCCAATCCTAATAGCGCTATCAACTAAATACCTCGTTGCCTTCCCGGCAACAATCGGTAGATGTAGGGGGTCTTACATAATAGAAACTAAGTAATAACAAACATCCCATTAACCTGCATTCCTCCCTGGAACGTTACCCGATATCCCTTCCCGGGATGCATGCTTGGAAAAGAGCAGTGAACTCACCTTGGTTTGCTCGGTAAGACAAACTACCCGTTTAACAGTGGATCAAACGCGTCCTAGAATGAGTACCAATATCAATCAGTTTGCATCTACTTATATTGCATACGTCGTTCACATTTACACAAGTAGTATACACTCATCGATAGGTATGGTATATTAATTAATTGTGCCACGAAACTCCATCCTTTAAGTGTGTTCACATACTAGGTACCACACATACAAAGTTACACTACACATACCAAGTTCTAATTAACCATGTAGCATCTCACATCAAACAGTTAACTTAGCACACAATCACACACAAACGAGTAATACGTGTAACCGCTAATGTGCTTGGCCCCAAACTAACCCTCAACAACTAACTGCATAACTCAAATAACTATGCGGCCCACTAGTCTTTAAATTTGGCCCCAAACAAACTACCCAGTAACAAACACATCCTGGCCCAAACGTGGTTGTGCAACTGGACCCGGGATGTTTCTGTTACAATTATACATGTGGCCCAGTTTTTATTTCAGCCAAAACATAAACCATACACTATCTCAAGTGTTGCAACAGCCCACGAATGTGCCAGCCCAGTCCTGTCCGCACGTGGCCCATACATTGCCGGTCCAATTAATTACTTATGCAAGTCTGGTAATCATGTAAGCCCATTAACCGTTTTATTATTAACTGTACCCAGGGGCGGATCCAGGGGTGTTTTGGGGGTTCCTAGGAACCCCCTTGGTTTGGCAAAAAATGAGAAAAATTAGTGGAAACCTTGAATTATTTGAAAAAAATTAGTGATAATTTATCAAAAGGAACCTGTTGAAAAAAATTTCTGGATCCGCCACTGACTGTACCTTAATATTATGCCACTAACAACCCAAATCAATTAACCCAGTTATCGACTTCTGTTCATTATTAAACTATACTAACCCATGTTACCTATGACCCATTTAATCGGCTTTGTTATACATAACCTACTTACACAGTTTCCAATTCCATCAAAAAACCAAAACATCATTTAATCACTTGATTCACTTTACATTGATGCCTTTGACTATAATGACAATATATTCAGGAGGTGCACATGAATTAATAAGATAGAAACTACAAGTTCACATGCTACTGACAATACTATCGGCACATGTGTATTTCTTGATTACATTGCACATGGCAGCCACTTCTAAATTCAAGATTTACAATTGTTATCATGCCATATACCTTCAACTATAATGGACCAATTAAAAACCATTGACATACCAATTCCCTAGACTTTCATATGTTATCATTAAACATAGATCACATGGGGGCTTGGATATGACCGTACATCATTAACATCAAAAGAGGAAGACAGCCGCCATTTAAGGTTTCGATGAAAGAAGACTTTAGGCAACAAGATTGGACATCAACATAGTTCATAATCACTTTTTCTTGGGCCACATAATCACGTGAAAGAGGATACACACACATATATGGGCACAGTTTTTATAATACCCTAAATCTATAGTAGTCCTCAAACATCACAAAAACAATTATCAAACATCACATCATTTATACATAGATTAAGGTAACATTAGCATACTAACCAAAATTCAATCGCACCAGATGATAACTTGAGAGAGAGGGAAGTCCCCTGCTGCCGTACGCACGAATAATAGGGAAGCAGTAGGTTTTTATTTTGAGTTTATGATAATAACAACCTTATACAATACTAATATGGCATTTGTTTGGGGCGGTGACTTTAAAACAGGAATGGGCTTGAGCCCATTCACATAATATCATGGTTTAGGGGTCCATGGTGTGCATTAAGCATATAATGTGTTACGAGTGGGTTTGCAAATACTCGAGCATTCTTATACGACTCTATGTAAACAATAGTTAGGAAGATGCGCTTGATTTGTCTTTGGGCTTGCGTAACCGGACCAAAAGGGTAACAAGAGTTTAAAGTGGGTTGTAAAGATTAAACATATGCAAAGTCCATGAGGAGTGGGCTCCCTAGACACCACCGATGACAGCCGGCCCAATTCTGATGTTCGGTTGGGCTCTAGCTGGGCCAAGCATACTCGTGGTCGGTTAATGTGGCCCAATACATGTTATATAACAAAGTTATCAAATTTTAACGAAGTTAAAATCACAAGATTAAAACGTAACTGATCTTGAAAGTTCGGGTTGTCACATCATCCCCAACTTGAAAGAAATTTCGTCCCGAAATTTAACAAGCAATCCACCAAACAGTGCGGTGTTAACTCATGATAACGGTGCATTTTCCGCGGGTGCCACATCATCCCCAACTTGATTGGGAATTTCGTCCCGAAATTCACTAGTCGTGCCAGATTTAGGTTTGCCAAGCTTGGACTTGTCATTTGGGAATAGATGTGGGTGCTGGAGCTTCATTTGATCCTCGCGTTCCCACGTGAACTCCGGTCCACGCCTTGAGTTCCAACAAACTCTCACGATTGGAATGCGACTATGCTTACGCACCTTGACCTCCCGGTCCATGATCTCTATAGGCTCTTCGACAAACTGCAACTTGTCGTCGATCTTCAGCTCTTGAAATGGCACAACCAGTGTTTCATCAAATAAACACTTCTTTCAAATAAACTACCGCAAGCTGTGAGGACTTATCTGTTTCTTTAATCGCTAGAAAATGTGCTAACTTCGTGAGATGATCAACGATCACCCAGATAGTATCGTTTCCGTTTTGAGTTCTCGGTAAACCAGTGACGAAATCCATTGCTATCTGCTCCCATTTCCACATGGGTATCTCTGGCTGCTGAAGTAGACCCGAGGGTTTCTGATATTCCACCTTGACTTTAGCATAAGTCAAACATTTACTCACGTATGTCGCTATGTGAGCCTTCATCTTCGGCCACCAATACATGACCCTGAGATCCTGATACATTTTGTCTGAGCCCAAGTGAACAGAATACCGAGACGTGTGCGCTTCGTCCATCACAAGCTCTCGAAGATTACCATATAGAGGAACCCATACCCGCTCCATAAAATAACGAATGCCGTCAGATCTCTCCACAAGTTGCTTTTCCATGCCCCCCAAGTACTCAGCCTCGATGTTCTCTTCTTTCAATGCCTCGATCTGAGCGAAACGAATCTGAACAGGTAAACCGGAGTGAACAGTAAGCTGTAGAGCACGAGCACGCTTAGGCTTTGTCGCCTTTCGGCTAAGGGCATCAGCTACAACGTTAGCTTTACCCGGATGATACTTGATAGCACACTCATAATCGTTCAAAAGCTCTATCCAACGATGTTGCCGCATATTCAATTCCTTTTGGTCGAAGATATGCTGGAGACTCCTGTGATCGGTGTAGATAGTGCATTTGGTACCGTACAGATAATGCCTCCAAATCTTCAACGCAAAAACCACAGCTCCTAACTCCAAGTCGTGAGTCGTATAATTCTTCTCGTGTACCTTCAACTGTCGAGAAGCATATGCTATCACAATAAACCACAAAATCCTCGGTACCCTCAGGTAGAGATAAAATCGGCGCACTACATAGCTTCTGTTTCAAAAGCTGGAAAGCATCCTCCTGCTTCGTTCCCCAAGAATAAACAACGCCCTTCTGAGTCAAGGAGGTGAGAGGTTGAGCGATCTTCGAGAAATCCTGAATAAACCGACGGTAGTAACCTGCAAGACCCAAGAATTGTCGCACCTCCGAAGGATTCTTCGGTGCCGCCCAATTCCTGATAGCATCAATCTTGGCAGGATCTACATGTATCCCCATCTCGTTAACAATATGCCCAAGAAAGTGTACTTCTCGTATCCAGAAATCACACTTAGAAAACTTCGCGTAAAGCTGCTCGTAAATGCCGCTCGTGGTCTTCCTTACTTTTGGAGTAGATCAAGATGTCGTCGATGAAAACGATAACAAATTCGTCGAGATACGGTTTGCACACGCGGTTCATGAGATTTATGAAGACCGCTGGTGCATTAGTATTAGACATAGTTTAATATTATGTTATATTAGAGGGATTAGAGTGTAATATTGTATTCTATATATACTCATGTATATTCAGCAATTATAATCACAATCACAATTCAATAACAATATATCTTTACCGAGTTTAACTTGGTATCAGAGCTGAGGATCAAACCCTAATTCTGCCGCCATCCACAGCTCTGCTGTCCTTTTTTTTTCTCCTACTTTTTTTCTCGATCACCCAATCACCATGACTACCCTTGTCGCCTTCTCCCAATCAGAAAAGACTATCCACAACTCTCACAAGTTTGGATTTACCCTATCTCCCACCAATTATGGTCATTGGAAGACTATGATTCATCCGTTTTTGGTCACAAACAACCTGTTCGGTTATGTAGATGGCACAATTCCATCTCCAACGCCTACTATTCCTGTTTCATCTTCTTCTGGTAAAGACAAGGAAGATAGTCTCCCACAACAACCTGAACCGAATCCTCAACATGCAATCTGGGTCTCTAATGATGCCCATATTCGCATGCTCCTGCTGTCCACAATCTCTGAAAGCTCTTTTCAGCATGTGCAGGGCTCTACTTCTAGGGAGCTTTGGCTGTCTCTGGAACGTGCCTATGCTCCTCATACGGCTTCTAGAGAATACACTTTGAAGACTCAACTGCTGCGGATTGAGATGCAGCCTGATGAATCCTCTTCAGCCTATCTGACTCGGGCTCAAGAGTATGCGACTGCCCTGGCAAATATTGGTGAACCGATGAAGGAAAAAGATATCGTGATGCTAGTGATTGCTGGTCTTCGTGAAGAATACCACGGCCTGAAGACAACAGCCCTTACTCGCCAATTGGTGTTCAACGAGCTTCATGCTCTGTTTGCTGATCATGATTACATGTTAAAGAAAACAGCAGCCGCTATGCCTCCCACACAAGCCTTTGCTGCAGCCCGTGAACCCGTTGCTTCGGCCACTGCTGCCCCGACCGGTTCACTGCCTCATTCTGATGCAGTTAAGGCTGTCCAACAGCTAGCTGCTCAGCTAGGGTTACAACTACAATTTCCTTCTTCCCCGTCCCCACAGGCCAACTATACAGCCCGCAACACAAACCGCAACCCAAACAATAGACAAGGAAACAACCGTGGAGGACGTGGCAATTATAACAGCTCCAACAATCGTTCCAACACAGGAGGTAATCGAAATCAATTCAGTTGGGCTTCTAATCAAAATACTGTGTATGGTACTTGTAACAGGTGTGGCATCGGTCACATACCGTCTCAATGTCCCAACCGTGATCCTTCAACCATACACTCAAGACAGCAACCATCTGCCAACTTTGCTGATTACCGCTCACAACACGAATTCACCAACTGGCTCAACGACACCGGATCGAGCCACCACGTAGCACCGAATCTCTCCAGCCTCGATAACTCAGAAGCCTATTATGGGGGTGACAACCTTCATGTTGGCAACGGTAAGGGACTTCCCATTTTACACATTGGTTCCACTCGTTTTTCCTCACCCACAAAAACCTTTAATCTTAAAAACATACTTCATGTTCCAGAAATTAAACAAAATCTCCTTTCTGTCCAACGTTTTTGCCATGATAATAATGTTTATTTTGAATTTCACGCTACTCATTTTGCTGTGAAGGACAAGTATACACACACTATCCTCCTCACGGGTCCAAGTAATGGCGGTCTGTATTCCATCAAGCTTCCGCGGTTACAACCTGTTCCTAAAGTTTCCTTCTCTGTTGTCCGTGCTTCCACTTCCACTTGGCATCAACGACTGGGGCATCCTCATCCACAACTTTTGAAGTCAATGCTTTCTACTTATCATTTACCTTTACAAAATAATGTTTCCAGTACTGTTTGTGATTCTTGTTTTGTTGGAAAATCTTCAAAGTTACATTTATTATCTTCTACTTTTAAAAGTTCAAGTGTTTTGGATCTTATTTTTTGTGATGAATGGGGACCTGCTCCCGTTACGTCCTTTGAGGGTCACAATTATTTTCTCTTGTGTGTAGACCATTATTCCAAATTTATGTGGATCTTTCCCTTTAAACGAAAGTCTGATGTTTTGGAAATTTTCAAACAGTTTATCATTATGGCTGAGAGACAATTTAACACCAAACTCAAATCAGTGCAAAGTGATTGGGGTGGAGAATTTCGTAACCTATCTACCTATCTCACCACTTTAGGCATCACCCATCGTCTCTCTTGTCCACATACCAGTGAACAAAACGGTATCGTGGAACGCCGCCATCGTCATGTTGTCGAAACAGGTCTTACCTTATTAGCCCAATCCCACGTTCCATTACGTTTTTGGAATTTTGCTTTCGACACGGCGGTGTACCTAATAAATCGTATGCCTTCTCGTACAAATTCCTCAATTTCACCATTTGAACACCTCTTTCATCGTCCACCTGACTTCTCCTTCTTACGGGTCTTTGGCTCTCAATGCTTCCCTTATCTCCGTCCATACAACAAACACAAAATGGATTTTCGGTCCACACCGTGTGTTTTTTTAGGCTACAGCCCTACCCACTATGGCTATCGCTGCTTTGACCCAAACACCGAACGCCTCTACATTGCCCGACATGTTCGCTTTCATGAACAACACTTTCCTTTTCACAAACAATCCATCCCACACCCTCCCTCTCATGAATCTGACACATATGTCTCGTCTTATCCTACTACCCCTCCTACACCACTCAACCCACCAACACCACCTACACCAACCAACCCACCCCCACCCCCACCACCTCCACACCCTCCTCTTATCCACACCTATGCCCGCCGGCCTAAACCCAACACGGCAAATTCCACAGAATCTGCTGATGCAGCCCCTCCAGAACCTTTCACCCAATCTGCAGCCCCTCCTACGGCTGCTGCATCCTCTCCTACGGCTGATTCAGCCCCTCCTACGGATGCTGCAGCCCCCCAGACTGCAACTCAGCAGCCTCTCTCAGATCTGCCCGACTCCCCTGCTACATCGCAGCCCACACCAGCCCCTATGACCCGACCACCTCCCCGTTCCCGGCCACCTAATCTTCGCCAAAACCCCAAAACTACCAAACCTTACAATGCCGCCTCCTTTCACTCTACCACACATAATCCCGACACTGAACCTACCTCCTTTACTGTTGCTAACACAGACCCAAAATGGCGTCACGCCATGGCTGATGAGTATTCGGCGCTGCTGCGAAACGGTACGTGGTCCTTGGTACCGCGTGTTCCGGGTTCTAATGTGGTTGATTGCAAATGGGTCTACAAACTCAAACGAGACCAAACAGGGGCTATCACTCGCCATAAAGCACGTTTAGTCGCCAAAGGTTTTCGACAACAACCGGGCATTGATTATCAGGAGACATTTAGCCCAGTTGTCAAGTCTACCACTATTCGTGTCGTACTTTCTTTAGCTGTTGCTCAACAATGGCAACTACGACAACTTGATGTTCAGAATGCGTTTCTACACGGCGACTTAAACGAAACTGTCTATTTACAGCAACCACCAGGTTTTGTTGACCCACTGAAGCCGGATCATGTGTGTCTTTTACATAAGTCCCTTTATGGTTTGAAGCAAGCCCCCAGAGCCTGGTTTCACAAATTGTCTATGGCTCTTCAGGGGCTTGGTTTTCGGGGCTCCAAGACAGATTCTTCTCTTTTTGTTTACTCATCGGGGGGCACGTTATTGTATCTACTTGTCTACGTAGATGATATTATTCTCACAGGTAACAATTCACAGGCCATTGATCAGGTGGTTCGCAATCTCAGCATGTCATTTGCTGTCCAGGACATGGGCAGACTTTCCTATTTTTTGGGCATTGAGATTCTTTACAGTGGCCAGGACATACTATTGTCCCAACAAAAGTATATTAACGAGCTCTTACAACGTGCCGGTTTGTCCAATGCTCACCCGGTTGACTCGCCTATTACACCGGGTGTGAAGTTGGCTTTGGGTGACAGCTCCCCATTTGAGAACCCGGTTAAATATAGGCAGGTTGTGGGTGCCCTTCAATATGTCACGCTTTCTCGTCCAGACATTACCTATGCAGTCAATAAGGTATGTCAATTCATGCACTCGCCAACAGAGAATCAATGGTCAGTTGTTAAGCGCATTCTACGGTACTTGAAGGGTACTGCCACACATGGTCTTCTACTTAAACAGCAGTCTCCTCCGGTTCTTCACGCCTACACGGATGCTTCTTTCAACAACTTGAGTGCCTTTTCTGATGCTGATTGGGCTGGGTGCCCAGATGACCGTCGATCCACCGGGGGGTATGCTATATATCTTGGGTCTAATCTTGTGTCTTGGTCAGCCCGTAAACAAAAGACTGTCTCTAGGTCATCTACAGAATCGGAGTATAAAGCCCTTGCAGACACGGTTGCTGAATTAACTTGGTTACGGGCACTCTTGCATGAACTGCATGTTCCAGTACGATCAGCCCCAACATTATGGTGTGACAATCTTGGTGCAACATACCTGTCAGCAAATCCCGTCTTTCATGCACGTACAAAGCACGTTGAAGTCGACTTTCATTTTGTCCGGGAACAAGTTGCTCAACAAAAACTCTCGGTGCAGTTTATCTCCACAGAAGATCAGATTGCAGATGTTTTTACCAAGGCTCTACCCTCTCCAAGATTCTTGTTCTTACGATCCAAGCTAAGAGTCGCTCCCCGGCCTTAGCTTGCGGGGGGATATTAGACATAGTTTAATATTATGTTATATTAGAGGGATTAGAGTGTAATATTGTATTCTATATATACTCATGTATATTCAGCAATTATAATCACAATCACAATTCAATAACAATATATCTTTACCGAGTTTAACTATTAGTCAATTCAAATGGCATAACCAGAAACTCATAGTGGCCATACCGCGTAAGAAAAGTCGTTCTGGGAACATCCTCCTCTCTGACTCGTACCTGATGATAGCCTGACCTTAAGTCGATCTTGGAATAAAAGCTTGACCCTTGCAGCTGGTCAAACAGGTCGTCGATACGTGGCAATGGATAACGGTTCTTGATAGTCACCTTGTTGAGTTCCCGATAATCAATGCACATGCGAAAGGACCCGTCTTTCTTCTTCACAAATAAGACTGGGGCTCCCCAAGGCGAAGAACTGGGTCTAATAAAGTCTCTGTCCAATAACTCTTGCAGCTGGTTAGACAGCTCTTGCAACTATCCAGGTGCTAGACGATAAGGAGCACGAGCAATTGGGGCTGCTCCTGGTGCAAGATCAATCTGAAATTCCACTTGACGGTGAGGAGGTAAACCAGGAAGTTCCTCAGGAAACACATCGGCGAATTCACGTACTACTGGCAGATCCTCGATCTTTCTTTCTCCTGACGGAGTATCAGTAACGAGTGCCAAAATAGGAGGATACCCCTTTCGTAGACATTTCTGCACTTGCATAGCTGAAATAATACCAACCATCGTACCACCGCGATGCCCCTGAACCAACAATGGCTCTCCTTCAGGTATAGGGATACGCACAGTCTTTTCCTTACACAGAATCTCAGCTTGGTGCTTAGACAGCCAATCCATACCAACTACTATATCAAAACTACCGAGGGTAACAGGAAGGAGATCAATGTCAAACACTTGACCCACGAGATCTAGTTTACACCCAAAAAAAAGACATGCGAAGCTTCTATTGTTTTACCATCAGCTAGTTCTACTACTTGCTTAACCTCTAAAGGTGTGGGAGTTAACCCTAGTCGCTGACTAAACTCTAGGGACACATAACTCCAATCGGCACCGGAATCAAATAACACAGAAGCAATAAGATTTTTCATAGAAAACGTACCAGTCACAACATTGCCGTCGTTCCTAGCATCCCCAGCCCCGATCATGAATACCCTTCCACGAGCACCGTTGCCCCCATTGTTGCCGTTGTTGTTGTTTCCAGCATTGTTGTTATTCTGGCGGTTGTTTTCGTTGGCGTTCTGATTCAACTGAGGGCAATCCCGCTTAAAGTGGCCCTCATCCCCACACTGATAACACCCTTTCTTAAAGCCTTGATTCTGCTGGGGTTGTTGCCTTTGCTGTCGCTGATACTGCTGATTTTGCTGCTGCTGCTGCTGCTTTGGCTGTGGGGCTCTACAGTGTTTGGCCTCATGGCCCACTTTCTCACACCTACGGCAAGCCCGGACGCACTGCCCATAATGATGATAGCCACACTTGTTGCACTGCGGCTTCTTCCCAACATAAGAGCCCTGATTCTGATTCACCGAAGACGACTGGCTGAAACTACGATTGCTGCCGGTGTCCGGCCTTTTCTGTGACTGCACCGAATTGGGCGCCTTGTCCACATCGTTCCACTTACGCTTGCTGTCAGTGGCGGGGGTAGTGGCTGTAGTAGCGGCAGTAGTAGTAGTAGCAGAAACACGTGGTGGTAGTGAATTACTCTCCACCTCCTGATCAACGATCTTATGAGTCAAACGGACAATCTGTGTCAAGTTGTTGAGATTTGCTGCAGTAACCAAACCCTTCACTCGTGGAGGTAATCCCTTGATGAACAACTCAATTCTTCGAGACATAGGTCGGGACAAATTCGGGCACATGTCAGCCAACTCATACGACCGCTTCACGTATGCTTCAATCTCAGATCCCACCATTTTCAGGTCATAATACTCGTTCTCCAGTTTCTGGATCTCATCGCGAGGACAATACTGCTCCCTGATCAATTCCTTAAAGTCGTCCCAAGTAGTGGCGTTCGCCGCCTCGATACCCAACAGCTGAACCTGGGCATTCCACCATGTCAGGGCACCATCCTCGAGAGTGCCCGTAGCATACTTCACTCTGTCCCCAGCAGGACAGTTACACATAGCAAATACCGACTCTGCCTTCTCAAACCATCGAAGGAGTCCTACAGCCCCTTCAGTCCCATTGAAGGTCTGTGGATTACAATCCATGAACATCTTGAACGTACAAGCAGGTGGATTGTTTTGGTTTTGCTGACCTATTGGATGAAAGAAAACACATTACAGGGGTAAGAGTCGTGTACGCGACACAAGATTAAAGAGTGTTTGGTACATTTCGTACCAGCTTGGTAGGCTGCCAAAGCCTCAGCCACACGTGTGTTTATTAAGTTTGTCAGCTCAGCTTGGGTCATGTTGATGTTGCCACGTCCGTGTCCTCGTCCACTCATGATTCTATATATGGAGAGAGAACAAATTTAGGAGTCGAGATGAGGTAAGAGTCAAGTCTCACATTGATATTTACAACTACCAAGGTTACACACAATAGAGCGGAACCCTTCTCACACTCGTTAAGCCTCACTGGGACTTACATGCACCTCACGTTATTATTATGTGTGCACCCATAATAATAAGGAAATTTGCATGCTCATCTCAGTGCCTCTTAACTCGCGTTAAAAGTTTCCCCCGCATTCAAGTAGCAAACAGAAGGTATGACAGGACTAAGAATCATAGTAGTCGAAGAGTGGTGTCACACTATCATATCACCATAGTATCTAGTATGTAGTTTCATGCAAGCTGTGGGTGTGTGACTACTAAACAAGTAATGCATAAAGTAAACAGAAGACGAACCTTGCAATCTGGAGCTGAGTGTCATGGTCGATTTTTGAAGGTGTCCGGTTATAGTCTGGTTTTATGAAAACGTTTTAAAACCTAGTTCACTATAACCAGTGGCTCTGATATCAAACTGTCACACCCCCAAAATACCACATGCGGGAACACCGCGGGTTGCGTGACGTACCAGGATCCAAGCCACCAATCACATTGAACCACGCATAGTATTTAAATAAAACATATCATTAATTGCCAAATGTAAATCCAAATCATAAAATTAAACCAAAAGAGATGTTTAGTGGAAGCATATAGTAAATCGTTAAACAACTGTTTTATAATAAGTGTTCAAAACCAATGTATCAAATATATATCCAAGAGCCTCGATCCATGACCACTCCAGCACTCCTAGATAGCAAGTCCATGTCAAGAAATCTAACGACCTGCAAGCATGCAGACAAGTGTGTCAGACGACGCTGGTGAGTTCAAAGTTTGTTAACGCGTTTAGTTACCAGATGTGTGTTTAGAACAGTTCAACGTTATGTTTTGATGATGTTATTAACTCGATTACCGTATGTGGCTACTAGATGTGAATGCCCAACCCCAATGCCTCTATCTAGGCATTGGTCAAGTGGTCAAGGTAATTAGTTCAACTAACAACCTCGAGTAGATGTAAGGGGTCTTATATATACACGATGTGAATGCCCAACCCCAATGCCTCTATCTAGGCATTGGTCAAGTGGTCAAGGTAATTAGTTCACGCCCGTCCTTTCGGCACGGTGTGAGGGTGCCAATCCTAATAGCGCTATCAACTAAATACCTCGTTGCCTTCCCGGCAACAATCGGTAGATGTAGGGGGTCTTACATAATAGAAACTAAGTAATAACAAACATCCCATTAACCTGCATTCCTCCCTGGAACGTTACCCGATATCCCTTCCCGGGATGCATGCTTGGAAAAGAGCAGTGAACTCACCTTGGTTTGCTCGGTAAGACAAACTACCCGTTTAACAGTGGATCAAACGCGTCCTAGAATGAGTACCAATATCAATCAGTTTGCATCTACTTATATTGCATACGTCGTTCACATTTACACAAGTAGTATACACTCATCGATAGGTATGGTATATTAATTAATTGTGCCACGAAACTCCATCCTTTAAGTGTGTTCACATACTAGGTACCACACATACAAAGTTACACTACACATACCAAGTTCTAATTAACCATGTAGCATCTCACATCAAACAGTTAACTTAGCACACAATCACACACAAACGAGTAATACGTGTAACCGCTAATGTGCTTGGCCCCAAACTAACCCTCAACAACTAACTGCATAACTCAAATAACTATGCGGCCCACTAGTCTTTAAATTTGGCCCCAAACAAACTACCCAGTAACAAACACATCCTGGCCCAAACGTGGTTGTGCAACTGGACCCGGGATGTTTCTGTTACAATTATACATGTGGCCCAGTTTTTATTTCAGCCAAAACATAAACCATACACTATCTCAAGTGTTGCAACAGCCCACGAATGTGCCAGCCCAGTCCTGTCCGCACGTGGCCCATACATTGCCGGTCCAATTAATTACTTATGCAAGTCTGGTAATCATGTAAGCCCATTAACCGTTTTATTATTAACTGTACCTTAATATTATGCCACTAACAACCCAAATCAATTAACCCAGTTATCGACTTCTGTTCATTATTAAACTATACTAACCCATGTTACCTATGACCCATTTAATCGGCTTTGTTATACATAACCTACTTACACAGTTTCCAATTCCATCAAAAAACCAAAACATCATTTAATCACTTGATTCACTTTACATTGATGCCTTTGACTATAATGACAATATATTCAGGAGGTGCACATGAATTAATAAGATAGAAACTACAAGTTCACATGCTACTGACAATACTATCGGCACATGTGTATTTCTTGATTACATTGCACATGGCAGCCACTTCTAAATTCAAGATTTACAATTGTTATCATGCCATATACCTTCAACTATAATGGACCAATTAAAAACCATTGACATACCAATTCCCTAGACTTTCATATGTTATCATTAAACATAGATCACATGGGGGCTTGGATATGACCGTACATCATTAACATCAAAAGAGGAAGACAGCCGCCATTTAAGGTTTCGATGAAAGAAGACTTTAGGCAACAAGATTGGACATCAACATAGTTCATAATCACTTTTTCTTGGGCCACATAATCACGTGAAAGAGGATACACACACATATATGGGCACAGTTTTTATAATACCCTAAATCTATAGTAGTCCTCAAACATCACAAAAACAATTATCAAACATCACATCATTTATACATAGATTAAGGTAACATTAGCATACTAACCAAAATTCAATCGCACCAGATGATAACTTGAGAGAGAGGGAAGTCCCCTGCTGCCGTACGCACGAATAATAGGGAAGCAGTAGGTTTTTATTTTGAGTTTATGATAATAACAACCTTATACAATACTAATATGGCATTTGTTTGGGGCGGTGACTTTAAAACAGGAATGGGCTTGAGCCCATTCACATAATATCATGGTTTAGGGGTCCATGGTGTGCATTAAGCATATAATGTGTTACGAGTGGGTTTGCAAATACTCGAGCATTCTTATACGACTCTATGTAAACAATAGTTAGGAAGATGCGCTTGATTTGTCTTTGGGCTTGCGTAACCGGACCAAAAGGGTAACAAGAGTTTAAAGTGGGTTGTAAAGATTAAACATATGCAAAGTCCATGAGGAGTGGGCTCCCTAGACACCACCGATGACAGCCGGCCCAATTCTGATGTTCGGTTGGGCTCTAGCTGGGCCAAGCATACTCGTGGTCGGTTAATGTGGCCCAATACATGTTATATAACAAAGTTATCAAATTTTAACGAAGTTAAAATCACAAGATTAAAACGTAACTGATCTTGAAAGTTCGGGTTGTCACAAACGATCTCACAGAAGTTACATCATTTTGCAATAACATTATTTTTATGACTATAACCCATAACCTGGGGTATTATTCTTGCGTTTTATGCGACCATTATCCGGTTCGCGGTTATACCAATTGACCCACTCGACCTTTCAATGGTCGAACTTTGATTAGTCCAAATTCTTTTTAAAAATTCAAAACCTTTCAATCATGACTCTTTAACCGAGTCCGTTTATTTATAGTTAATCTTTATGTTATAAAAACACAAGTTCCCTTTTTGGCAGCTTTAGTCCCTCAAGTTTAGTTTTGATTATATATGAGACTACAACTCATTGTCTTGTTACTTATACACATGTTACTAACTAGGTTGGTTTGTTCCTAGTTATTTTGTTTACGGGTTCACTTTTACCACTAACAGTGTTTTATCCGCTCTTTAATATTAACGCGGTTTGATTACCAAACTCGTTTTTAGGGTGTTACAAGTCTACCCCCTTAAGAGGTTTCGTCCCCGAAACCTTTCTTTCGTAGATCATTAGGTTAGTCCTAATGAACTTAGTCTCGGTAATCACTTGAGCATTGCTCATATTTTATTAGTGCAATGATATTACCAGGAAGGTATAGCAATGCCTTTCGGGTTCCAAGGTGCATGTGCCTATCATGTGTAAGGCCTTCTAGGCCATCAAATCCATTTAGCATTCATTTTCTTTATAATTATCTAAAGCGAGTCACCATCTGGCTACTCGGTCATATGTGTCGCAACCCCCGCCCCCTATCTGTCCTGAGAACGGGCGGCCGCGATACCAGTTTTGGTGGTATCGGTGTTTATTATTTTGGCAGCGGAAATTTCATCAGGACCATAGTTAGGAAATATGTATCAGAGTAAATACCACGCTTTTATAATATTAAACATATTGGGATAAAACCCAAGTTTTTATTACAAACATTTTCATAAGGAAGAGCCCTATTTTATTGAATAAAACATCTTCTTTTATTTAGGTAACTTTTATAGCCACTTTTTCCAAGCTTTCAGTGTTGTCCAGCTGGTTTCTAGTTGGCTTTCATATTTTGTTACCTGAAACGCGTTTAAAAGCATTTTGTCAGTGGGAAATACACTGGTGAGTGAATCCCAGATTAATCAAGAAGAGTTTTATCAATTTTCACAGTATTGAGAGCTATTACAATATTTATGTCTACACAATTACTCATTCAGGACTGTCAATCCTGACTGGTGGGTTATATTACACATTGGCTAACTCTTTGTCCAATGGTAACGTGTTCCACATTTTGTATACAAAACCCCAACATACCGGCAGTAATTGAAGAACTACAAAGACTCAATCACTGCTTAATCACATTGTAAAACATTTAAGATTTTGTAAAAACAATTTACAAAAAGGATATTACTCACATTGCTGTCTTAGACTTCTTTTAAGGGTTTCCTGGTTGTTATCTATTAATTACACAAATGTACACATGTTAGTATAATAACCCAATATTTACATTAGTAATACCCTCCCCGAGACGGCATTCCAACGACTACGTCGGGCAGAACCTTGACAGCCGTTACGGAACCCTGGATCAATCGGGCAGCGTATCTAATACGTAACCGGGGTTATAATACTTACAACGGAGTAGAACTTCGTTAATTAGAGGGTATTATGCCCGATAATTACTTCTACACTTAAGAAATTCGAGATAAAGAAAGGAAATGAGCGATCGTAGACTGAAGCCGATGCCCTCAATTTATAGGGCTGAAATTTTCTTCGTTGCGCCCCGCGTAAGACTCAGCCAGGATCTACGCCGCCCGCGAGGTCTTGTAGACTATGTAACACCCCACGTTTTCATACTTTCTATATTTAGAAACCATCGTTTGTAAAACTATTTTTGGAAACTTCGAAGTCTTGTAATCGTTCTTTCATTAAAAGCAATGCAAAATCCGAGACTTGAATCATGAATAAAACTCGTATTTTGTTACAAATATGTTAAACACACTTTATATATGCTCGTATGTTCGAAACGGTGAATCGATTGATACTTATTCGTTATTTTTGGAAACAATGTGCTAAACTTGTAAATACACGAAACTTACGCATAAAACGTGTTTTGAATGTAAACGACACTTGATTATGATACTTTACACTCAATTATACTTATTTTACACTCCTCATACTTGAATCTATCTTAAACTTTACCTTTATGGCAAAACAAGTCCCTAGAACACCTAAAATCACAAAGATAACAACTTCAGGGGCCTAATTGTAAATAAGTGAAACTTCAGCTTAATAGGGCTCGCGGCCCGCTTTAACTTAGCCTGATATCTCAGGCGGGCCGCCTGAGGGTGCCCAGATCAGAAAACAAATGCAGTCGCGACCAGGTTCATTTTTGAGCGGGATAACCTTGTTTAAACCGAGTTTTGGCCTTAATAATTCCCCCAAAACAACCCTAATCACTCCCCTATAAGTACCCAAGGTCCTCCAAGCACTTGAACACTTTCAACACTCTCAAACCTCTCCTAAACACTCTCAAGTTCTTGCAAGAAGCTGCATTTTCGGACAGATTCTTACACCCTTACAAAAGAGAGCATAACTTGCTCATTTCTCAACGAAATCACTCGATTCTTCTTCCTATTTGCTTGGATAATCATAGGGTATGATTCCTTGACTTCTCCTTGGAGAAATCAGACTTGGAAATCCCCTGAAACGTCCACAAACTTTCTGTTTTGTTGCATGTTCTTTCAAAACTTGTTTAAACTTGTCCAACTTGTGTCTAACACATCTCATACCTATGTCCCAATGCTTACAACCCCTCTTATGGTTGATTAAGCTTAAAAACAAGGTTGAGACACTAGAAATCAGAGGATTAAACCTCAAATACTTTCTGTTTTGTTAGGGTATTTAACCCACAAATCATGTCAAGCTTAGATCTTGATGCATGAGTGATTGTGGAACAACTTGGGTTGTTCCAACATAAAATCCTCACATGATTTGATGATTTCTCTTAGTATAGCTTGTTATATTATTGTACCTACCTTAGTTCTTGACCCTCCTTGGTTGTTTTTACACCAAGTGTAGTGGTGAACATACAAGGGGTTCCTAAATGGAAGCTTGTCCTTCCTACCCCATACATGACTTCCATGATAACTAGAGGTGCCTAAATGGAGATTTAATCTCCTACCTCCTACTTGAATTATTGGAATAAATGATATGAAATACTTAACCTAGATATATATATACATCCATTCGAACCTTTAATGTGAACTTGTGTTTATATGTTAAAGTAGTAGAACATCATCTAAGACCTAAACCTTGTTGTGATTCTTATGGGTGTTCAACTCATAAAAACATTATCATAACCCTTGTGGTTACCAAGTGTCCTACAAGTGTTAAGTGTTGAAGATAATTATTTTCACATGTTATTCTCATATCTTATTTTTATGTCGTTTTAAATACCGAATCTCGACTCCAAACATACTTGAACCTTAACCCTTACACATTCAATCTTTAACCTCATCAACTCGTCAATAATTGGATAATTGGAAAGCATATGCAAACCTTGTGAGTATACTCGTATTTTCCCCTCTTTACTTTTACCACTTTTGGGGTGTAACATGTTTATCTATCAACAACTTACACATGAACTTTTTGCTTAAACACATGAACATTCTTATTAACATGCTTGTATACGTGATGGCTTGATACTTTAAACTTGGATTAATCTTATGTGTTGAACTTATCATTAACTTGTACGAGCCAAACCGTGACATGTGTAGCGCTATAGGATTAACGACCCGCCGCCCTTAACTTGTGGTTATGTCATGAGCATATTGCGTTTTCTTGGTTTGATATGTTAGACACATACCATGTTTTCATGTTTATCTTGAATCACATGCTTGCTATGAGGAATTGTTCAAAACTTATCTTTTGCTATGTACGTACCAAACTTGTATACTCGCCTTTGCTTTTGCATTGAACTTTATTTTAAACATGTTACAGGTTGAGGATGATGATGCCGTGAAATGAAGTAGCATTGATACCTAGATACACATATAGACGTTTAGATTAAATACGTTGTATAAATGTCATATTTGTTGTCGTATTGTTCTTTTGTATTAAACATGTTGTATTTCAAATTTCTTGTATTGTAACATTTATTTATGAAAGAAATCATTTTATCTTTAATTCTATTGTCACAATTTAGCGTTATGTGTGATGAGCAATCTTTCTTCGTCTCACTCCGATGTTTCCGCCATCGGTTGGGGTGTGACAGATTGGTATCAGAGCCATAACTATAGGGAATTAGGTAGAAATGCCATGCTTTTACCTAGTCTATAGTTTTTAGAGCCTTATTCGTATGTTTTGCTTGAACAACTACATGATACTTTATTTGTTTCTTATTTATGCTATTTTAGACATATGTATCACTCGTGAGTAATATTCGACATGATATTCTTATGCAATAATGCTTGCCTTATTATGTGTTAATACTTATTTCATTGTTCAATTCTTTATGTGTTGCTCTAAACATATTTCTCTATGTAGTAATACATGTTTTATCGTTTCGTTATCCAAGCACCATTCTTGATATGCTTTCTTATGTGTTTATACTTGATTATGTATTTCCTTGACATACACTTCCCTCGTACATTTTCTCGGTATTTCTAAATCCGAAAACACTCATAATACACAAACGAGACGACTTCACCAAAATAGGCGTGAAACCCACAATTTGGTGAATGACTCTCAATACTTCTACTTTTCTTTTTACACGAAATTCACCACCAAGTTAGGAGTGAGATCCTCACCTTGATGGAGAAATTCGAATTTCAAATTCTAGTGGACCCTCGCCAAAGTGTCGAAATTAACTTTTGACCCGACGAGTACCAACCACACTTAGGATACTAAATCGCCAAGTTAGGGGTGAAACCCGCACCTTGTCGACTAGTTCCACTCCTTGATTTTCATTAATCCCGCCAAGTCTCGAAATTTCGATTGAATTGGGGACATGTAGTAACTGGAAGGGTAAATACCGTCAACCGACTTGTCGGCGAGAGTATTTCACCTATTAGGCCAAAGCATGCTCCTCAAGTTCGAAAGACTTTTCGACTACTTCGGTTAGTCAAAGGTTCCGTTTTGGAACCAACCGAATTTTAATCAAACGTGTTTTACTATTTATTTTACGTGATGCAATCTTTCAAATTCGAATTTACTTTCGATATTTTCTTCTCACACACACAACATATTGAATCTTTTCCATACATTTATGCATATGCAAGATTTCATGTAATTTAAATTCATATTCCTTGTAACGACAAGTGGAGACATATCCTCGAGATAGGAGTGATTTCCTTACCTTGATGATTAACTCCACTCCCCTTTTCTTAAAACGACCTCACCAACGAGTTAGGGGTGATTCCCTTACCTAGGTGATCGTTACCAAAACGTCTCTTCAAAATATCTTATTACGCAAACTCGATCATGTTTTATGCCTAAATTATTTATCATTATTCAAAATACATACGTATACGACTTCAAAATACATTGTTTTATCAAGCGTACTTTCTATCCTACAACCTATTATCACTTAACTCATATACACGAGATTCTTAAACATATCTTAAACGTTTTACTACACAAATTTCCATTTGCTACAAAATACGTTATGCATAACCAATGAGTACTTTATGTTCCTTTACATATATGAACTACATTCTACCTTTCAAACCAAGCTCAATCTAATTTTGATACGATGAACGCAACGTTTCATTTAAACAACTATACCCACGTATCGTCCTACACGTTTAGTCGTTTTTACGCAACAATTCACTTATAATCATTCGTATTTACATACTTAACCTTTTGGACGATTTTATACACCTAAATCCGTGATGTTCCAACGTACACTATATCCGTAAATTTAAATATTCATACCTACACTTACGTTCATACGTTTTATGCCTATACTTATAATCGTATTCATACTTATACTCATACGTTTCATGTTTTACTTATACTCATACGTTTCATGATTTCACCCATACTCATATATTTCATGTTTCCACTTATACTCATACGTTGCGTGCTTATACATATACACATACTACTTCCACGTCTTACGTTTATGCTTATACATACATTCGAATTTATACTTATATTTATGCTTGTGCTTTCATTCATACACATGATTCATACATTCGTACCTATACGCGAGCGTAATCCGAGTGATTCGCTTGCGTGGGTCCTATACATACATAAGCATGGACTTGCCTACATACTTTATACTTATACGCACTCATTCTTATTTTAAAGTAGACCTACCCAAACCAATACACCACTAGTACAAGCTATGCGGATCATGCGACAATCAACATAATCACGGGTGCACACGGGATTATAGTGATAGGCGTATGAGAACTATAGAGTGTACTACTGTGTATGATGAGACACGGAACGTAACATGACACGAATAACGAAACGGACGTAACATGGTCGAAACATGGTGGATACGCCGCTGGTACTTCCCATATACAAGTGTTTTCACCATATTACCAAATTCCGTAAAACGTGCCATGAGAAATTCGGTGTTTTGCAGACCTTTTGGACCGAATACAACTTCACACAACTCACAAACGCATTATATCCGATTATCCATGACGAGACTTCATCCTTAACACACTACGTTCATCTATCCAACACTTATGCTATTCTCATACTTGTACTATTTAAGAGTCATTCGTTCATTCTATACTCGTATTATTCTCCTTATCCCTTTTGTTCATACAAACCTCGTTCGCAATTAAGCTTGTTTAAACATTCGAGTCCTAACTTACCTATAAAATAGTCTTCCTATTATGGATTCTTGTGTAACCATACTTAGTATACCTTTAATGCTTTATTTAAAGTACCAAACCTTCTCGTTTCACTTAATAAACAATCTTCTACAAATGTGATTTAGTTACCACGTCCCATCAAAATACAAACCATTTGCCAACACTTTCTTTCTTAATGCGTCACTTTTTATTATAAGTCACCTTTAAATACGTCGCCAATTTAAGTTACTCAAACTTGTTTAGACTCACTTCACCTGTATACGCACCTACATGTTTTCAACTATGTTAGATACCTCAAATCTTTTTAAACAATGAACACACTCACAAATTTACCTTGTCACTCTCCTAAGTTTTGTGCCTTTCAAAATGTTTCAAAATTTCAAGTCTCAAATTTTTACAAAAACTTTTCAAGTCTACCTCTTGAATAAATTTCGGGACGAAATTTCCTAAAGGAGGGGAGATTGTAACGCCCCGCGTTTTCATACTTTCTATATTTAGAAACCATCGTTTGTAAAACTATTTTTGGAAACTTCGAAGTCTTGTAATCGTTCTTTCATTAAAAGCAATGCAAAATCCGAGACTTGAATCATGAATAAAACTCGTATTTTGTTACAAATATGTTAAACACACTTTATATATGCTCGTATGTTCGAAACGGTGAATCGATTGATACTTATTCGTTATTTTTGGAAACAATGTGCTAAACTTGTAAATACACGAAACTTACGCATAAAACGTGTTTTGAACGTAAACGACACTTGATTATGATACTTTACACTCAATTATACTTATTTTACACTCCTCATACTTGAATCTATCTTAAACTTTACCTTTATGGCAAAACAAGTCCCTAGAACACCTAAAATCACAAAGATAACAACTTTAGGGGCCTAATTGTAAATAAGTGAAACTTCAGCTTAATAGGGCTCGCGGCCCGCTTTAACTTAGCCTGATATCTCAGGCGGGCCGCCTGAGGGTGCCCAGATCAGAAAACAAATGCAGTCGCGACCAGGTTCATTTTTGAGCGGGATAACCTTGTTTAAACCGAGTTTTGGCCTTAATAATTCCCCCAAAACAACCCTAATCACTCCCCTATAAGTACCCAAGGTCCTCCAAGCACTTGAACACTTTCAACACTCTCAAACCTCTCCTAAACACTCTCAAGTTCTTGCAAGAAGCTGCATTTTCGGACAGATTCTTACACCCTTACAAAAGAGAGCATAACTTGCTCATTTCTCAACGAAATCACTCGATTCTTCTTCCTATTTGCTTGGATAATCATAGGGTATGATTCCTTGACTTCTCCTTGGAGAAATCAGACTTGGAAATCCCCTGAAACGTCCACAAACTTTCTGTTTTGTTGCATGTTCTTTCAAAACTTGTTTAAACTTGTCCAACTTGTGTCTAACACATCTCATACCTATGTCCCAATGCTTACAACCCCTCTTATGGTTGATTAAGCTTAAAAACAAGGTTGAGACACTAGAAATCAGAGGATTAAACCTCAAATACTTTCTGTTTTGTTAGGGTATTTAACCCACAAATCATGTCAAGCTTAGATCTTGATGCATGAGTGATTGTGGAACAACTTGGGTTGTTCCAACATAAAATCCTCACATGATTTGATGATTTCTCTTAGTATAGCTTGTTATATTATTGTACCCACCTTAGTTCTTGACCCTCCTTGGTTGTTTTTACACCAAGTGTAGTGGTGAACATACAAGGGGTTCCTAAATGGAAGCTTGTCCTTCCTACCCCATACATGACTTCCATGATAACTAGAGGTGCCTAAATGGAGATTTAATCTCCTACCTCCTACTTGAATTATTGGAATAAATGATATGAAATACTTAACCTAGATATATATATACATCCATTCGAACCTTTAATGTGAACTTGTGTTTATATGTTAAAGTAGTAGAACATCATCTAAGACCTAAACCTTGTTGTGATTCTTATGGGTGTTCAACTCATAAAAACATTATCATAACCCTTGTGGTTACCAAGTGTCCTACAAGTGTTAAGTGTTGAAGATAATTATTTTCACATGTTATTCTCATATCTTATTTTTATGTCGTTTTAAATACCGAATCTCGACTCCAAACATACTTGAACCTTAACCCTTACACATTCAATCTTTAACCTCATCAACTCGTCAATAATTGGATAATTGGAAAGCATATGCAAACCTTGTGAGTATACTCGTATTTTCCCCTCTTTACTTTTACCACTTTTGGGGTGTAACATGTTTATCTATCAACAACTTACACATGAACTTTTTGCTTAAACACATGAACATTCTTATTAACATGCTTGTATACGTGATGGCTTGATACTTTAAACTTGGATTAATCTTATGTGTTGAACTTATCATTAACTTGTACGAGCCAAACCGTGACATGTGTAGCGCTATAGGATTAACGACCCGCCGCCCTTAACTTGTGGTTATGTCATGAGCATATTGCGTTTTCTTGGTTTGATATGTTAGACACATACCATGTTTTCATGTTTATCTTGAATCACATGCTTGCTATGAGGAATTGTTCAAAACTTATCTTTTGCTATGTACGTACCAAACTTGTATACTCGCCTTTGCTTTTGCATTGAACTTTATTTTAAACATGTTACAGGTTGAGGATGATGATGCCGTGAAATGAAGTAGCATTGATACCTAGATACACATATAGACGTTTAGATTAAATACGTTGTATAAATGTCATATTTGTTGTCGTATTGTTCTTTTGTATTAAACATGTTGTATTTCAAATTTCTTGTATTGTAACATTTATTTATGAAAGAAATCATTTTATCTTTAATTCTATTGTCACAATTTAGCGTTATGTGTGATGAGCAATCTTTCTTCGTCTCACTCCGATGTTTCCGCCATCGGTTGGGGTGTGACAGACTAGGCCGTAGCCTTGCTGCGTTGACACGTAGCCTTAACACAAGTCTGACACGTGGCGTCCTGGGGACTCGCCTGAGATTGGAGCTGTCGCGGCCCGCGTAGGTCAAGGGGGTGGCTTACGCGCCCCGCGAGAGACCCTAAAAATTCGTTTTTTTAATGATATAAGGGTATTTGGGCTCGGTTTTCACATACGGGGTATATTTTAAGACATATAAAGGTATTTTAAAATATATTAGGGTGTCAAAATATATTTAGGAGGGTTGTTATATCCTCCCCACCTTGTTTTAGAGCTCGTCCTCGAGATCTACAGGAATAGGTGTGGATATTTCCTTTGCATTTCTGATTCAAGCTCCCATGTGTACTCTGGTCCTCTTTTGGAGTCCCATTTCACTTTGACCAGAACTAATCTCTTGTGTTTGAGGTTCTTGACTTTCCTGTCTTCAATCTGTAGAGGCCTTTCTACAAATTTTAACTGTTCATTTACCTCTATATCTTTAAAAGGCACTATCAGTGATTCATCAGCTAGACATTTCTTGAGATTAGATACATGAAATACATCATGTATTCCTGCCATTTCCTCTGGCAGTTGTAGCTGATAGGCTACAGGTCCTATTCTTCTAATAATCTTAAAAGGTCCAACATACCTGGGGCTTAGCTTTCCTCTTTTGATGAATCTTACCACTCCTTTCCAAGGAGAGACTTTCAATAACACTTTATCTCCTACCTGAAATTCCAATGGTTTTCTTCTGTTATCAGCATAACTCTTTTGTCGATCACGTGCTGCTTTCAGTCGTCCTTGACTTGAATGATCTTGTCTGTTGTTTCTTGTACCATCTCAGGTCCAGATAGTTGCTTTTCTCCAATTTCTGCCCAACAGACCGGCGTTCGGCACTTTCGTCCATAAAGTGCTTCGAATGGTGCAGCATTGATACTTGTATGAAAACTGTTATTATAAGAAAATTCTATCAATGCTAAATGATCGTCCCAATTACCTCCAAAATCAATTACACAAGCTCTAAGCATGTCCTCCATTGTTTGAATTGTCCTTTCGCTTTGTCCGTCCATTTGAGGATGATAAGCGGTGCTTAGATTCAACTTGGTTCCCATTGCTTTTTGGAAGCTTGTCCAAAAATGTGAGGTAAAATGACTATCTCTGTCAGAAACAATTGATAGAGGAATTCCATGTAATGAAACTATTTCATTTACATATAATTTAGCTAATTGTTCCACACTAAAAGTTTCTTTCATTGGTAGAAAATGACCTGACTTAGTTAGCCTGTCTACAATTACCCAGATTGTGTCATTACCTTTTCTTGTTTTGGGAAATTTGGTAACAAAATCCATTGTTATCAATTCCCATTTCCAGACTGGCATTTCTAACTGTTGTAACAAACCTGGGGGTTTCTAATGTTCAGCTTTGACTTGTGAACAGGTTAAACACTTTGCAACATATGTTGCTATATCCTTTTTCATTCCTATCCACCAGAAATTCTTCCTTAAGTCCTGATACATCTTGTCACTTCCAGGATGCATCGTATACTTAGACTTATGGGCTTCTTCTAATATACGGTGGCGTAGGTTTCCTAATTTAGGTATCCACATTCTTTTCTTATGGAATCTCCAAATTCCATCGGTTCCTTGTTCTAATTCTTTAATCATTCCTTTCAATTTCTCAGTATCATCCTTGATTACTAATTCTTGTGCCTTCCTAATTTGTTCATTTAAATCTACTTGCAGATTTAGTTTAAGTGAACGTACTCTTTTTGGCTTTTCGTGATACTTTCGACTTAAAGAATCAGCTACTACATTTGCCTTTCCTGCATGGTACTGGATATTACAATCATAATCACTAAGTATCTCCATCCAGCGTCTTTGTCTCATGTTTAATTCCTTTTGCCTGAAAACATACCTTAAACTTTTATGGTCGGTGAAAATGGTAAACTTACCGTATAGGTAATGTCTCCAAATTTTAAAGGCAAAAGTTATAGCTCCTAATTCTAGATCATGGGTTGAATAATTCTCTTCATGATTCTTAAGTTGTCTAGAGGCGTAAGCTATAACCTTTTGACGTTGCATTAATATACATCCATAACCTAACTTAGAAGCATCACAATAGATTACAAAGTCTTCAGTTCCTTCTGGTAACGCTAGTATGGGTGCATTGGTTAGTCTTTGCTTAAGAATTCTAAAGGCTTCTTCTTGTTTTGGTCCCCATTCAAACTTAACGGATTTACAGGTTAACTTAGTTAAGGGAATGGCTATTCTAGAAAAATCGCGAATAAATTTTCTATAATAACCGGCCAATCCTAAGAAACTTCTAACCTCGGTTGGTGACTCAGGGGTTTTCCATTTGGTAATTGCCTCGATCTTGGCGGGATCTACATGGATTCCTTCATGATTGACTAGATGTCCAAGAAATTGTACCTGTTCTAACCAAAACTCATACTTCGAAAACTTAGCATAAAGCTATTCTTTTCTCAATAAACTTAGAAGTGCGTGCAGATGCGTTGCATGTTCATCTTTGCTTTTGGAATAGATAAGAATATCATCTATAAAGACAATTATGAATTTGTCCAAATATGGCTTTCATATTCAGTTCATCATGTCCATAAATGCAGCTGGGACATTGGTTAAACCAAATGGTATGCCAGTAAATTCATAATGGCCATACCTTGTTCTGAAAGCGGTCTTAGGAATGTCCTCTTCCTGTACCTTTAATTGATGATATCCTGACCTTAAATCGATTTTAGAGAAAAATCGTGCTCCTTGCAACTGATCGAACAGATCATTGATTCTTGGTAATGGATACCGATTCTTAATCATGACTTTGTTCAATTCACGGTAGTCAATGCACATACGCATTGATCCGTCCTTCTTTTTAACGAATAAAATCGGTGCACCCCATGGCGATGAGCTTGGCTGAATGAATCCTTTCTCCAATAATTAGTCTAACTGTTTCTTCAGTTCCTGCATTTCCGCGGGTGCCAAACGGTAAGGTGCTTTGGCAATTGGTGCGGTTCCTGGTATCAAATGGATTCTGAATTCAACTTCTCTATCTGGAGGTTGCCCTGGTAGCTCTTCTGGAAATACATCTGAAAACTGGGATACTACTGGAATATCCTTTAATTCTTTTCTTTTAGTGTTAGTGATTATGGAAATCAAATACATTAATGACCCTTTTCTTATATAACTTGATGTTTTCAACACAGAGATGAACTTTGTAGATTTAGAGGTTTTATTTCCTTTAATTGTGATCTTTTCACCCCTTGGTGAATTTACTTGGATTGACTTTTGATCACATAAAATATTGGCTTTATTGGCTATTAACCAATCAATTCCTAACACAACATCAAATCATGCCAGATTCATTGGATAAAGGTTTGCAATAAATTTCTGATTTAAAATTTCTATTCTTGCTCCCTGCAGGATTTCAGAAATCTTAATGGTTTCCCCATTTGCTGTCTCTACTAGACATTCTTGTGGAAGTTTAGATAATGGTTGATTGAGAAGTTTGCAAAATGAAGTATTAATAAAACTTTGGTTCGCACCAGAGTCAAATAATACTTTAGCAAAAATATCATTAACTAAAAACGTACCGGCGATCACATCCGGGATCATCTTTGCTTTTTCTGCAGTCAGAACAAATGCTCTAGCATTTTTAGTATTCTTGGTGTTCGTAGCTGGAGCCAGTTTTGGACAATTAGGCTTGATATGACCTTGTTCTCCACAGTTGTAGCATATCCTGTTATTAATCTTTTTCCTGCAATCTTCCTCCTTGTGCCCAGATATTTTGCAGAAGTTACAGTATATGGAGCATCTTTCGGAATGCTTCCTTTTGCAATACTTGCAATAGGGTGCAGAAGTAGAACCTATATTTTTCCCATGGTTAGAATTTCCAGAACGGAATTCTTGAGTAAGCTTCTGGTTAGGTTCCTCCTTTGATCCTCTTCTCATGTACGAATTAATTCATCTGTCAAGGTATTTGCTAGTTCTACAGCTTCTTCTATAGTTTGAGGTCTAGCTGCCTTGACTACATGCCTAATCTCCCCAATTAATCCCTAAATGTAACGGGAGATTAATACTGGTTCAGGTGATGCAAGGGTTGGCACTATTCTAGCATATTCAAAGAATAATGTAGTGTATCCCTTACTATCTACTCAAGTCATCCTAAGGTTTAGGAACTTATTGGCTATCTGTTCCTTTTCATTGGGAGGGCAGAATTTCCTTTCTACCATGTTTTTAAATTCCTCTCATTCCATATTATAAACCCTATCACTTCCTTTAGACTGAAGGATAGTGTTCCAACATTCTAGTGTTGAATTCTTAAACAGATTGGAAGCAAACATTATCTTATCCTCTTCCACACATTTGCTTATTCTTAAGACTGCCTCAGTCTTTTCTATCCAGCGTAGAGATGCAACGGCCCCTTCATTGCCCGAGAATTCCATTGGTTTACAAGACCAGAATTCTTTATAAGAACAACCATAAGACATGGTTCTTCTTCTTTTGGGAATGAGCATTTGAAGTACGGGTCAATTATTCACGCTGTTGATTGGAGTGTCGCGCTCCGGTCAAAGATAATATTTATAAGCCCGAATTACCCTTAACTATGAGTTAGTGGTAGTACGGGGTCGAACCACGAAGAGTTTGTGGTTTGCGAATGGACTTGATTGATTTTAAAGGTTTGTCACAATTATGAAGCTTACTAGATTGTTTTTATGAATTTTGTTTATTAAGAAAATGGGTCGGAATGAACCGACAGTTTGGTTTTAATTACTAGCTAACAAGAACTTAAACAAATGCACGGAATTGTAATTGATGGTTTAAAACAAGATACGTAAACACAAATCACACCCGGGTTTCAGATTGATAAGTATCTAGAGTTATTTAGCATGAACGGTTTGATTATTTTATGAACATCAATGATTTCTTGAGTTTGTAAATTGAAAACCTAATTGTAGACATCAACAATCATCTAACATACGCAAATGGTGCAAGAAAACCTTCACAATATGAATTAAAGACAATTATATGTTTTATAAATCAAGAACAATGAACAAACCCTAGCACGAATCAAAACTCATAGTAGTAATCATCTCTCAATGTCAATGATGCAAGAAAATCTTAACAATTTCGAGTTCAAAACAATACTAACAATCAATCCGCACAATTTCAATCAAAAGATTACAAAATGTTTATATCAAACCAAAGCATGAAAAATCAAACCCTAGAAAACTCACAACATTTCACCAGGGGATGATCTTGAAGAAATTAGCCACTCATGGTTGATGATTAATCTTCAAAACTTGATGGAATATGATAATGGATCAAATGGAACCTTCAAAAATCTCTCAAAATCGCATATGGAGGTCTAGAATCGAGTGTGTGTAACTGCCTGGTCGAAAATGGGTTCAAACTAATCAAAAGAAGAAGTTTCCCCAATTTCACGCTGGGACCAGCGTCTGGGACGCTGGTCTGGGACGCCGGTCTCTGAAGTCTTTGTCCGGTTTTCACCGTTTAGCTCTGTTTTTCGCTCCCGTTCTTCCTAACTTCATTCCCAAGCTCCGTTAAGCTTTCAAAATACACCTTAAACATGTTAAGGCCTGCAAAATACAAACCATCTCAAAGTAGTGTATTCTAAAACTCAATTTCACACAAATCGGTAAAATTAAACACGTTAAGCTTTGGAAATTTACCAACCCATCACATCCCCACACTTATCATTTGCTTGCCCCCAAGCAAACTCATTCATTACCATCTAACCATTAAAAACATCACATTTTCCTTTCCCTTACCAGTTCTCAAACGCGGTCAATAGTCATACCCTAACTCACAAGACTTACAACCTATCAATAGATCTCTATTTCAGTGAGTACAATGATGCAACATTTATTAACTAAAGAAATTGCCCAACCAAGTCTAACTAATCTTCAAGTTTCACATGTATTCACACCCCTCACAATGGTTCTCTCCTCTCGGGTTGAAATCAAAAACTAGCAAGGGTGCACTAGTATAAATACACTCAAAGACCAAAATACAAAACTTGTTTGAATATGCTTGACTGACAATCATGCTTTCACCAACGAATACGAACAATGCACATATCTAAAGGACTTAGGGGCTTTTGGGTGTTCTTTTTTTTTTTTTTGAATAAGGTGAGGAATTATGGTGGTATAAGGGTGGTTAGAAGTAAGAAATACGAATATGGATACAAATCCTTATTTATTTCTACAAAACAACTACAAGTGGGTAAATGTGACCCATAACTTTATTGCTTTTCACAACCTTTCATTTGGTTGCGTTTTTCTTTTCTTTTTTTTTTTTTAACATGGATAGCATACAAGGATTGTGGGTTGTGGTGATATGGTGACGAGTGGGTTTAGCAAATGAATGGCTGGGCCATTGAAAAGTGGCTACTACGGGTGGATTTTCAGGTAAAATGATAATCATAAGAGGGTAAGGTGGGAAGGTGTCCTAAAAGCCTTTATCATCTATGTGCAAACATTCAATTCGTGGTTTCCACATGCATCAAATCAGTCAAGTTCTCAAACAAAGCAATGTATATGTCTACTCTCAAACAATCAATAAATGCAAATAAGCAAGTATGTATAAATATTCAAGAAAAGGCTCAAGATCTCACAAACAAAAAGGATTGGGTTACCGATGTGACACATGTGTTACTTTACAACTTGTTATTCCTAGCTAGGCAATTCTATAAATTTTTCTCAAAAACTGTCGCTGAAAAGGCTTTATCAAGGAACTTAAAGAGTTTATGACCATGACTAAAGACCAACCTCTATGCTCCGGAAGGTAAACAGTTAATGATGCTCGTTGGTTTTCAAGTTTTTGATTGAGTTGCTTAAGGGCGGTATTTCTAAAATTTTCCATTTTTTCAAAAATTATCAACAAAATTTCCCCCCATCCCCACACTTAAGATACATTGTCCCCAATGTATGTGAGAAGAAAGATTTTAACTGAAGAAACACTAACTAAATGGTCGGAACCGATATAGCTAGGGGGTTTGAATCCGCATAAAAGGTTAGTTCTCTCTCGATTAATTCAGTCACAGCTGATCTTCTTCTCCGGTGATTCTGCAAAAGAGAGCACCGTTAGCCTCGCCAAGGGGAGAAGAGGGTTCTCTCCTTGACCCGACTCCGGTGTGAGAATAAGTATTGGTAATGGAGAAGAGAAAGTATTTGGGAAGTGGGTGTAATCTGATTTCATACCTGAATAGTTTCTGTATTTATAACCGGGAGTTTGGGAGGGAAAACCTGTTATTGAAAAGATAACGGAAGATGCTAACCCCGTAGCGGTTATATTTTCTTCCGTTAAGTTCTTTGATCAGATGTCAAGTTGTCTCGATCCGATGTGAAGGCACACGGATCGTGGTTTGATCTATGGCTGGGGAAATGCCACGTGGAAAGTGATTAAGTGGAGATTATTCTTCACTTGCATGCCTTCGTTGTGATTTCAGGGGTGCCTGTGGTAATGACACGTGTCCAGACGGTTATAACCGTCTGGGTGGTGCACGATTGTGTTTCTTTCTAGAAGATTACTGCTGTAATCTGGTGTGACACCTTGCTGTGTGGACACAGACGAATGAATCCCAAGTCTGGGTAAAATGATATCCAAGTCTGGATATTTGGGCGGAAGTATTGATCTCAGGATTTTTATCCTTTGCTAATGGGGGAAGGCGCAAGGATTTATGTTTTCCTTTGGGCGCGCGATTATAGATCGCTGATTACTTCTTCCTCTTGTAAGACCAATGCGCGGCCGCGCAAGGTCAAAAGGTTAAAAGGTTGGTTTGTGGTATGGTCTCAAATCCTTTTTATGAGGTTTTTGGGACCTTACCCCTTCAAGTCCCCCCAGTCTAGTGTTGTACTTATGCAAATAAGTGGAGCACTGGACTTATGAGAGGGAAATGTTTTTGGGCGCGAAAAAATAAGAAATCTTCTATGAGAAGATTGAATTTTTCTGAGTAGGGAATCTTCTGTGAGAAGTTTGAATTTTTTTGATTTTGGAAAGATTTTTTATGGAAAATCTTTGACTTTCAATGAGACTGGTGCAGTAAATTGATTTGACAACCTGTCATTGTCAGTTGTTTTTTACTGTCCGTGTCTTATACGCGCGCGTGTAAACGCGTGTGTGTTCTGACATTTCCTTTTTCTGCTGCTTGGGGAACTGTGATACCCGGAACAGTCGCTGTGACGGTTACCGATGCCATTTATTGCGATAAGTATATATAACGTTTGGGTAACCTCCTCTGTGTAATCATTGTTTTGTTGAAAAAGCTTTTCATTCCTTTTTCTCTAAGAAGAAAAAAAAATTCCATCATTCATCCTCTTATGTCAATCGGAGAACATCAAGAAGATCTTGTTGAAGAGATGTCGACTGAACTTCCACCGTTGAAGTGGCCTAGAGCATCCTTTGATGGTTTGATCCGGAATCTCAAATTCCCGGAAAACTGGGGAGCTCTATTTCCTGAAGAGGGGCAGACAGCGGCGGATGCTCCGGCTGGGTATATTACCCTCTTTTGGGATTTTTTCTGTGATGGTAACTTTCGTTTGCCTGTTACCGGATTTTTCCTTGAAATTCTTGGGTTTTACAATCTGCATATCTCCCAACTTCACCCTATTGGTATGGTTAGGGTTCGACATTTCGAATTCGTATGTCGGACGATGCATGTGGAGCCAACCGTTCCCCGATTTAGGGTTTTTTATCAGATGCATTGTACCCAAGGATTTTATTCATTCGTTCAGAGGGCTTCTGCAAAGAAGATTTTACATCAACCCCCAAAATCTTTTCATGATTGGAAGCAAAAATTCTTCTTCATCAAAGCTGGAGTAATTCCTGTGAGGATGGTTCTTAGGGGGAAAGAAGATATTCCGATCGAAACCCTTCAGACTCCGGTTTATGAAAACTGGTATCAGGATTTGAAGGATGTGCCCAATATTGCATTGCCGGAGAAAGCTCTTGTCGGAGCCGGCATGAGTTTAAATTGGAAGATGGAGCGTGATGACAAACCCGTATACACGGAGGATGGTCATAGTAAGTTTGGGGCTTTTTCTCTTTCCCACTTTTTTTTTTGACCTGCTCTCTCTTCAAATGTAGTTGTTTCTATGTATGTTGTTGCCTTCAAGAGGGAAGGCGGAAGAATGGGTACTATCAAGAAGAAGCCTGAAGAGGAGCTTTGGTATCATCGTATCGTGAGAAATTTTGTTCTTCCGCGGGATGCGGACCTATCTGTTCAACCAGCTGCTGGTGCTGGTGAGTTTATATCTGTTTTTCCTTTTTTTTTGCTTTTTGTGAGTAATTTTTTGCCTTGCGCTTTTGTAGGTGAATTGTTGAATTTGGGCGTAGGCCCTGAAAAGAAAAAACGCGCAACTACTTCTACTTCCGCGCCGAAGAGAAGTGAGACTGTTAAAGTTCAACCTTTGAAGGCGAGAAATGTTGGAGAGAAGAAAGGTACACGCCGTTCTTCTGTCTCCAGGTGTGATTATGTGGTGGTTTCTGACTCTTTGGAGGGTCTTACTCCTGTAGTGACTATGCGGGAACCGAAGCCTGAACCAAGGGATTCTGCCGATATTCCCCCTTCCAACCCGAATGAGCCTATCGATCTGGATTCCAGTCCCGAACATTTGGTTCATAGGAAGGTTGGTAAAAGAAAGCAAACTGATACTGATGCGGAGGGTCAACCTCCCAAGAAAGTGCAGAGGAAGAAAATTACCAGAAAAGGAAACCTTGATGCTTTTGTTTCAGAGTCTGTTCCTGGTAAGTGTTGTTTTCCCTTGCTTTCTTTATGCGTGCTTAATTTTTATGGATTTCTGTTATTTGTCCAGAGGTTCTTGTTTCCCCTATTCCCACAGAACTGCCAACTGTGGTAAATGAAGAACTTCCCTTTACGCCTCCGCGCGCTGCTGTTGCAGACCCGCTAGAGTCTTCAGAGGTTGCTGGGGGAGGCGTGGAGAAAACTGTTGAGGCTGAGAAGCCTGTTGGTGTTGATACAGAGGCTGAAAAGATTGTTGAACCGAACGTGGTAGATGGCGCTGATAATCCGCCAACCCCTGAAGCTGTTGTTCAAGAGTTGGGGAAAGAGCAGACTGCTGAAAAAGTTTAAGCTTCTTCCCCTAAACCTTCTGAATCTATGCCTGAACATACCGAGAGGGTCAGAACTGAGGAACCAGGCTTATCTGCTGGTGTTGATAAACAATCTCCAATTCGTCCAGAAGAAACTCTGGGAGAATATTATTATCGGACTTATACGGATAAAGATGCTTCTGATCTTCATGCCCCTGTTTGGAATGTGAAGAAAGGCGATACCTTCTCGGATTGGCGTGTGTGCCAAGATTGGTTGCAGGGGATACTTCCGCCTGGCGAGATTAAATTTCAGGAAAGTCAGCCTTATGAACAGACCTATCAGTCTTATCTTGCCGAAACTGCTTCTCATGTTTCTACTACTCACCGTATAGTGCGTGAGTGGTATAGTATGCATAAGGAGCAGGCATCTTTCATGGCATCTCAAAAGAAGTTTGCTAAAGATGAAAAACATGTGGCTCAGTTGAAGGCTAAATTAGAGACTGAGCAAGCCAAGTTTGAAGCTGAGCGTAAGACTGAGGAATGGTCTGTTGCTGGTTGGAAAAGAAAGGCTGAAGCTGCGCTTCTATCTGAGGAACGCAAAAATTGGAGGAGAATTTGCGAGAAGGATAATGCTGAGAAGGCAAACCTTCGCAATATTATAAATAACCTCAAGGCTGAGGTTGAAAATCTGAAGAATCAAGATGCGGAGGTAGAAAAATTGAAGAAGGAGAAAGCTGATGTAGAAGCTGCGCTGGTGGAAGCGCGTTCTCATAGGGAGCGTAGTGAGCAACGGGAGGTACAAGCTTTAGCCACTCTTGCCCTTAGAGATAGAGAGTTAGAGGAACTGACTGCTTTGGTTTCTGACCAGGAACAACTAAAGAAGGATTTGGAGCTTGCGCATTCCGAGAATACTGAAACCTCCCGCCGTTTGACTGAGGTTGAAGAGAAGCTGGAAAATTCAGAAACGGCGCGGGTTACAGCGGAAAGCGAGCTTGAACCTTTAAAGAATGATATGGCCTGGTTGAAGGATCGCGGGATTGCTTGTGTAAGTTCCTT
The DNA here is from genome assembly GCA_030545235.1 of Helianthus tuberosus. Classification (NCBI taxonomy): domain Eukaryota; kingdom Viridiplantae; phylum Streptophyta; class Magnoliopsida; order Asterales; family Asteraceae; genus Helianthus; species Helianthus tuberosus. The sequence continues at coordinate 28,514,327 of CM060438.1, read as the reverse complement.
TTCTGCTTTTTGTTGTGAAATCATATATGCGGTTTTTTGACACTTATTTTCGCTTGATTTCATAGGTTGCTGAATCTGTGTTAAACTCTGAAGAACTGGATAAAACTGTTGCGAATTTGATGGTTGCTGCACGACGAGATGGGTATGCGCAAGGTTATGCGGAATGTACCCGACATGTGAACAGCGCGTTGAAGGTTAACTGGGATGATAGCAAGTCTGCTACCTTTGGCGTGAATACTGCCGCCGCGCTTGCTTCCATGAAGACAGAGTTTAATAATTTGCAACTTCCAGTTATGGAACTAATAAATGTGGCGCTGCAATCGGATTATCACGTGGCGCAACTCAAAGAAATCTTTCCGGATGAGGGTGAAGATTTAGAGTAGTATGAAATTGTATTTGAACAATTTTTTATGCGGGATGTAAATCCCTGTTTTGATGGTGCGCTGTTGCGCAAGTATGTTAAACACTGCCGTGTTTGAAACTCTTTAGGGCGTATCTGTACGCTGAAAATAGTATGTTTCTATTTGTTTTGTTTAATGATTTTACAATATTTTGCATGAGTACAATTGCTTTTATTGAGTAAGGCGAATGAAGTTGGTGTAAAGCTCATGTGTGAATTCATGGTCGTTTGTGACGTGATCACTGACCGCGCATGGAGCTTGTTTTATACTACCATAATGTTTTTGCGCTTACTAAAAGGAAATTGCATGCACTTTGTAAACACAAAAATAATAGAAACTTTGTAATTTTATTCATGGATAGAGCTCAGAGGCTTTACAAAGCTTTTCTGATAATTAAATGGAACTTAACTTACTCTCTGATAGTTCCGCCGTATTTGATGAGTCATGACTTTCTGCGGGAAACTTATAGAGTCGTTACTTAGGTTTTGGCCCGTTTGCTTGGACCTTCTTCTCCCCGGGTTATCTGCTTAATCTCCTTGCGCATATTCTGTAGTAAATGCGTGAGTTCTCCATTCTTAAAGGCTTTCTCTATTTCCGTGCGCAGAGATATGCAGTTGTTCGTGGTGTGCCCGTTGTCTTTATGATATTCGCAGTATTGCGCCGGGTCTTGACCACGTTTACTCTTCATCGGGATCGGAGGTTTGAACTGATAGTCCTCAGTACTTAGAACCTCCGCCGGGGTTTTTGTTAGGGGAGTCCACTGCCTCTCCCTATTTTCTTGTTTGCTCTCCCTTTGTGCAGAGAGTTTGTTGATTGTTGTGCGAGCGTCTTCAGAGGAACGACTTCCTGATGACTCGCGCCATGATTTTTTGAACCTCTTTTCACCAGTTAAGCTTAAGTCAGCGGGCCTGTTGTGCGGTGGTGACGGCCTGTTTGTTGTGAGGTTTTTCTCAGTTTGCGCATAAACTTTGTCCGCCGCCATTATCTTTTCCCAACTTGTTGGGAGGCCCTCTGTTCCGGATAGGACTTTAACCATGTCATCACACCTAACCGCGTACTTGAACTGAGCACGGATTAGTTGTTCGTGAACACCGCCAATTTCCAACACTTCCTTATTGTACCTAGTAATGAAATCTTCTAGATTTTCGTCATCACGACGCCATATATTCATGACGTCGGAAGTGTCTCTGATGGAGCGCCGCTGCTGGCTGAAATGTGTTAAGAATTTGTTACGCAGATCCTTCCACGATTCAATCTGTCCAGTTGGTAGGTTGTCAAACCAGATTCGCGCTGGACCAGTTAGTGTTTGTACAAACAAATGACACCACAGCGGAAGGGTCCAACCTCCAACTAGACCCGCGCTGGTGAACACCCTCAGATGATCATCGGGGTCAGTTAACCCATTGAATTTCCCTATGTTAGATGGTAATTTGGCCTTTTCCAATGGAGCCAGAGCTATCTCCAGTATGAACTTCGAGTTTTCCGCTGCTTCTGCAGGGCGGTAAACTAAGTTATAATTATGCTCTGCCTCAGGGTTATAAACCGCTCGAGGCCTGCATTTGTTATAGTTTGGCTGCAGTCTGTTGAATACGCTGGTGTTTGCACTCAAACGATATGTTTGATCGGATTCATCAGTGTGAGTGTCCCGTTGGGAACCCAACCTATCACGAACCGATTGTCTTCGACGAGGGTGTGGTTCACCATGGTGTTGTCTCAGGTAACCGCCTGTCTGAGTGTATTCCCGTTGTAACGCAGATCTGGCATGAACTTCTGTATCATCATAAGTTGATTCTTCTCGCTGGGAGGCATGAGCTCTAGATCCCGGCCTCCGTGATTGGGTCACGGGAGCAGTTTGAGCACACAATTGTGTGTATACTGCGTTTAATGCCCCTTGAGACCGGACATTCCATGATATCGGAGTTTCTCCTGGTGGTAAAATTGATTGAGCAGGGTTTGCTGGTAACATTCCTGGAGTAACAGGATCATTTGCTCGATTAGATTGAACCTCATTATCGTCTGAGGCTTCTTCTACGATTCCTTCTACTTGTAAATTGTTTCCGACGTTTGGTCGAGGACCAGGTTGCCGGTGAGATGACGAATTTTCTGCCATGTGCAAAAACAGAAAACGGAATGAACTGAATCGAAACGAGATAGAAACTAGAAAACTGAGGAATCGGTGGGCGCCAATGAAGAAACACTAACTAAATGGTCGGAACCGATATAGCTAGGGGGTTTGAATCCGCATAAAAGGTTAGTTCTCTCTCGATTAATTCAGTCACAGCTGATCTTCTTCTCCGGTGATTCTGCAAAAGAGAGCACCGTTAGCCTCGCCAAGGGGAGAAGAGGGTTCTCTCCTTGACCCGACTCCGGTGTGAGAATAAGTATTGGTAATGGAGAAGAGAAAGTATTTGAGAAGTGGGTATAATCTGATTTCATACCTGAATAGTTTCTGTATTTATAACCGGGAGTTTGGGAGGGAAAACCTGTTATTGAAAAGATAACGGAAGATGCTAACCCCGTAGCGGTTATATTTTCTTCCGTTAAGTTCTTTGATCAGATGTCAAGTTGTCTCGATCCGATGTGAAGGCACACGGATCGTGGTTTGATATATGGCTGGGGAAATGCCACGTGGAAAGTGATTAAGTGGAGATTATTCTTCACTTGCATGCCTTCGTTGTGATTTCAGGGGTGCCTGTGGTAATGACACGTGTCCAGACGGTTATAACCGTCTGGGTGGTGCACGATTGTATTTCTTTCTAGAAGATTACTGCTGTAATCTGGTGTGACACTTTGCTGTGTGGACACAGACGAATGAATCCCAAGTCTGGGTAAAATGATATCCAAGTCTGGATATTTGGGCGGAAGTATTGATCTCAGGATTTTTATCCTTTGCTAATGGGGGAAGGCGCAAGGATTTATGTTTTCCTTTGGGCGCGCGATTATAGATCGCTGATTACTTCTTCCTCTTGTAAGACCAATGTGCGGCCGCGCAAGGTCAAAAGGTTAAAAGGTTGGTTTGTGGTATGGTCTCAAATCCTTTTTATGAGGTTTTTGGGACCTTACCCCTTCATTAACCATTCAAGCGCCATTTCTATTCCAAGATTCACCCCCAACACCCGTTAACCAACACAAAAATTAACATTCCCAACACCGTTTTTTTTAACCCCACCAAAGATGAAACACACCAAAACAAATAAAATAAGCAAAACAAAGTACAAATAGTTCGCAACCACACATATAGTATCAGACCATGCAGAAATAAAAGATGAGAGAACAAGCACATGGACCTGATCAACGCGCAGGTATCATCAGAGAGTGCCTGATGGACCACCCGGCTGGTAGTCATCTGGGCCATACTGACGATCATATGGTGGAAGTGGCACCTCATCCCCAAAGTACTCCCGCATCATAGCTTTGACCTCCTTGAGTGTGCCTTCAGGATCGACTAGGTTAGTTGAATGCCCAGGTTGCTGCAAAGGTATCCATCTAGATGAATGTGTTTTAGGAACGGGGTATGGGGCTTTGCCTCCTTGATAAGGAGGAAGTTGTTCCCATGGAACTGGTCCTGGGTTTGGTACAAATTTTCTGCCAGCATACCACTCATCATATTTCCTTCTCTGTTCTGCATCTACATGGCGGGCATTGGTCTCCCCTTGAATCATCCAAGCCAGAGCAAGTGCATGCTGATCCTGTCTCTCTATCAAATCCTTCATCATTCTCTTCTGTGCTGTAACATCCGTCAAAGTCGGACCTCCAAAATCCGACCCGGATTGTAAAACCGGACCTTTATTAATAAAATAAATATAAGGAATTATATTACTCTATTTATTATGTAATTAATCGTCACATGCTGCATCGGATTAAAACCGGAATAAAAACGAGGGTTTATAAGCGAATCCCAGTTAGATCGGTTAAAAATTATAAAGGAAATAATTAACTACGTTAAAAATGGTAGTTAAAACGACTTCTGAACTTTAAAGGGGTGAAACTGTCAAAATGACAAAGTTACAAGTTAATGGGGGGTTGTTTTTGTAATTAGTAAAAACTATATATTGAGAAACAAGTTAACTAGGTTAGTAAACCTAGTTAACTTAGTATTTATTATATAGTGTTAATGTTAATTAGCTAAGTTAGTTTTACATAAGAAACAAGATAACTAGGTTACTTTATATGGTTAAGCTCACTTAGCAGCAGTTAGGAAGTATAAGGGGTGTTTGTGAATATGCTGAAACTGTTAAGAAAAAAAAAAGGAGACCGACGGGATTCGAACCCGCGACCTGCAGCTCACATAAACAACCCACAAACCAACTGATCTGCACCTTACCTTATGTTGAATTTCAGTATGTGTTCATATAAACAAAGCTGAAATAAGTTAAAAAAAAAAGAAAAAGACAAACAGCAACGGGAGGGACTCGAACCCAGGTCCTCTCGTAAGAAAACACACGCGTTTAACCACCGGACGACATCCATAATGTGATCAAAGTCAGATGTGGTTGATATTTACCCAGACACGAATATCCTTTTCCTTTCTACTTTGCATGATTCAGCGAGAGAACTCGCAAAACCCAAATGCCCGAGCAATTAAAACGTCATAACGGCTGAATCCATTCATTTCTGGGTCCCATTAAACTCGTTAGAGCAGGAATTAATGACATCTATAAGCTTAATCGTTTCTTTGTAACAAAAACTGATTCAATTGAAGTTGATTTAAGATCACCATTAAAGACTTCTATGAACACGAATTGGGTATTTTCAAATACGTAAAATTGGCCTCTGGAACTCTTATCATACGTTCTCCCGATCAAACCATGAAAAACCCCATTGAAATTTCTCCATTTCATCACCTCTACATCACGAATTTAATCGAAGAACATTCTAGGGCTTGTAACTTGTGCAGACGATATCTCCTTCAATTCTCGACCTTTTCAGGTGATTCCAAAGCCCAACTTTCTTAATTTTTCATTCTCTACAAAAGACCTCTATCAATTTCAGTGATAGAAGGCTAATTTATCCAAATTTAATTTTAGTTGAAATTAGGGTTCTTCATTCATAAAATTTGGGGCTTTTAGATTTATACTTGTGTTTTGATGAAATTAAAAGTATAATATTGTTATATATCATACTAGAATATTTTGTGTAAATTTTGGGAATTTTTAGATATCAATTGGAATTTTGGTGAATTATTTACGTTTTAATCTTTAGATAAATCAAAAAAAAAAAATACAAGATAATCTCAAATAAATTAAATAAATGTTTTTATTGATTTTATCAGATTATTTAAACACCAGGGAATTTTTATAGAATTGTTCCTTAATTTTTGGAGAATTCATAAATATAATTTGGATCTCTCTCTATATATATACATGTTTTAATTATTTAAAAATACAAGATTGTTGCAAATAAAATTTGATTAATGTTTCTACTGACTTTTAGTGGTTGTATCATTGTTATAGAATTTTTATGGAATATATATCTATAATCTTTTTAGTAATTATTATATAACTAAAGAATTTGTGGAATTGTTTAGACAAATAAATCCCATTTTGAAGTTATTATTTTAAAATAAAATCGGGCATGAATATTAAATTGAATCTATACAATTTTTAGAGGATCTTGATGAACTTATTTAATCATTTGGCATTATCAAATATTTAAAACCATTAAAATAGCAACTCTATAAATTTTGCCATATTGATAAATTCTAAAACATACATAACTATTGCTTTGGTTATTTCTTTGTTGAACGAATATGATTTTATATATTTCCAAGTCCCAAATAGGAGAACCCAATTTCCTAAAATCATTAGGTTAACCTTTCCTTTAGTATGTCTGTTATTTACAATACGGTTATTATCTTAGAATTCCACATATTCCAGTTCGTAAGTTAATTCTCGTGGAACGTCTCTTCGCAACCTGTGAGTAATTTCTTCCATTTCCCCTTTTTAATCTTTTACAAATTTTGGGGTGCATCACGTTACACTTTTCGATTTACTTAACATGCTATGATCAAGTGTTATTATGTGAACGTCTTATGTGTATTCTATTATTCTATATGCTATCTGATGTCAAGTCTATTACATGCTATTGTGTCTAGTGGATCCACGGCTGACTAGGTTCCCCACGGCCATGGGTTGTAGCCTAGTATCGCCAACAGTATTAGACTCGCTCCTCGGGGCTTGAGCCTAATGCACGCTATTATCAGGAGTCTATTTATTTTGGATGTTTGTGGTAATTGATTGTGTATTCTTGTTTGGTAAATGTGGATTTATGGACATGTTGACTATGTTGATGATATGAGACCATTTACACACTAACCTTGAGGTGCATGTTAAAAATATTTTTTTAAAAAGAAATAAATACTAAACTGTTTTCTATAAAAAGGAGGAAATTATTCACCAACATTTTGTTGACCCAAAAATATATTTTTCTAACGTGGTGCAGGTTTTCAAAGTTGATGATCAAGTGATGTGGACACGTAGCATGGGCCTTAGGAAATTAAATTGAAATCTTGATTTTTTAATTTCGAACAGTGTATGAACAATTTTGATTATTATATGTTATGTGACTATTGAAATGGATATGCTTTAAATATTGAAACAATAATTAGTTGTCATGAGCTATGGGCAATCATCATGCCCCGTACCTTTCCGCTGCGGGTCGGGGTGTGACAGATTGGTATCAGAGCCAATAACTGTAGGGAATTAAGATAGGTTATTAGACCCTTAGACTTAGTCTATAGTCGATTAGGTACCTTATATGCTTAACTAGGTTATAACTCTGTGTATTACACGGGTCGAATAAATGAATTTTATATACTAAATAATAAAACAATATATCTAAATAATATATCTTTAAAAACCTCTTTTATTGCACGGGTTGAATAAATATAATTTTATATAATAAATAATAAAAAGTTATATCTATAAGAACCATATTGTACGGGTTGAATAAATATAATTTTATATACCAAATAAAAAAGTTATATCTTTAAAACCGCTTGTTTTACACGAGTTGAATAAATGTAATATTGTTTACCAAATAATAAAATAATACATCTTTAAGAAACCTCATTTATTACACGGGTTGAATAAATGTAATTTTATATACCAAATAATAAAAAAGTTACATCTTAAAAATAGGTGTATTACACGGGTTGAATAAATGTAATTTCCGTTACTAAATAATAAAAAATATATATCTTTAAAAAAACCCCTTGTATTGTACGAATTGAATAAATCTAATTTTATATATCAAATAATAAAAAGTTATATCTTAAAAAACCTCATCTATTACACGGGTCGAATAAAGACAATTTTGTATAGTAAATAATAAAAAAGATATATCTATAAAAAACCACATGTATTACACGGGTTTAATAAATCTAATTTTATATACCAATAATAAAAAAAAGTTATATCTTTCAATATACTAATGGATAATACTCGATACGCGATGGATATGGTGATTGTGAAGATGGTTCTTGAAAAGAAGATATGTTATTCAATAAGCAAATAAACATCTATTTGAGTGATAAAATGTTGGTACCAATTCCGACAAATTTATTTATAAATTATGTAATAAAATTGATATAATGTATTTTTTTAGTAATGAAAATAAAAATATTTCATATATTAATACAAAGTTTGGTTTTCGTGATAAATAATTTTTTTTTTTATTTAAAAACATCTTAAATTAACAATTTAAATTTTAGAATCATATTTTATTAGAAAAATAGAAGAATGGTCTTAAAAATTTAAAGCAGGATGAAATTTAATATTAGCTCATTATTCATTTATTTTTTTAATTAATATAAGATAAGTTTGGAAGGGAGGCGAGAAAATCATAAAATAAATGCTTACAATGAATGATAGGTGTTACACATTAATGTTTTATTATATAGTATAGTATAAAAATATATTTATATTGATATAAATAGATTATTATATTGTAGTAAAATTTGTTTACAAAGTCTCAATAAATTTAACCATTTATTTAAAACTTGTAAATGTAACCAAGTCTCAATAACATTTATTTAAAACTTGTAAATGTAGAAATGATAAATAATATTAGTTAATTTTATTTTAAGTTTCGTAAAATCTATTTGATACCAAACTAAACAAAACGTTCAAATATATAGTTAATATCAAGAGTAAATTACGATTTTGGCCCCTATGGTGATATCACTTTTACTCTTTTAGCCAAAAAACGAATTTTTTAACATATGAGCCCACAACGTCTTTTTTTTTCTAACCCTTTTGGGCCCTACCAAAAGGGTTAGAAAAAAAGACGTTGGGGTCCAAAAGGGTTAAAAAAGACGTTGAGGGCTCAGATGTTATAAAATTCCATTTGCCAAAAGGGTTAGATAAAAAGATGTTGGGGTCCAAAAGGGTTAGAAAAAAAGACGTTGAGCGCTCAGATGTTAAAAAAAATCCCTTTTGGGCTAAAAGGGTAAAAGTGATATAACCACATGGGCCAAAATCGTAATTTACTCTAATATCAAATTAGATAACTAAGTTTGAATTTGAAGTAAATAAATAAATATAAAAGTAATAATTAAAGTAAATAATTTTTAGTAGGGGGATTATCTATAATTAATTAGAAGAGATTAAATTAAAATTTTAATTATCCATAATACATGGCCTAATATGATGACAAGTGTCATCAAATTGGTTTCTTTTATTATATGTATAGATTGTTTGATTTTCTTAGCTAAAAAAATATTTAAAGTGCCCATGATTTAGATTTTCTAATGTCACACACATATGCATGTGAGCACATCAAATTGTTATATGCTATGTATTATATGCCATAAATGACGACATGTACCTTATTATTAAACTATAGTTTATTATTTCTTTTTCCATCTTAAACTATATGCGAATATTCAACATTCTAATTCTTATTTCTATATATCTGAAGTCTTGAATCAATTCATTTTCTTTAATGCATTTCAATTATTCATGAGTTTGATTTCATTTCATTTTCGAGTTTTCAAATTTCAATTGATATTTCACTCTCGTCAAAGTGAGTTCTTGAGACAGACATGTAGTAACTGGAAGGGTTACGTACCGGTAGTCGGGACGTCCTGTCTAGGCTGGCATTCGTATAAATCCAATTAATGGACCAGTTTGCCTACCTGGGGACTATCGATGAGAGTACCGATACCTATTAGGCCAAAGCATGTCACACCAAACGTCACATGAACTAACAAACACTTTGATATCTCAAACGTGTCTGTGTTAATTCATGGATACTATCCTAAACATCATTTTACAACACCCGAAAACTTGAGTCATTTATTTATTCACTATTTTCTTCAGGTTAAGTTGTACGTCAATGGGTAGACATATGAGGACTATGCGAAAGCTCGGTAATTGCGGGTGCACACGTAATTACGAAAGTGACGCACAGAAGTCATACTAAACCCTATGATGTGCCAAACCTATGATTTTCAATATTTTATGATGAAATATTATTTTATCATGAACTCTATTATTTTATCTTATTCCATGTGGCTATTATATTGTTTCATATATAAACCACCGGAATAAATCCTAAAATATTCCACGAGATTCTAATGAATTTTCTTTAAACAAATCACCCTGAACTCATTGTAATTTGTCAAAGGGTTAGACTTCTGTTACCCTTTGATACTCCATAATATTTTCATGAGATTTGTATTCCACTACGTGAAAAATGGCCTATGGCCACATTTTTTTCAAAACTGGTCTGCCACACATTTGAATAAATGAGTGGCTAAAAGTCCTTTATAATATTTTAAAACACTTTTAGCCACATATTTTATTATTTATGTGACAATTGTATAGTAGCTCAAAACCTTTAGCCACAATTTTATTATTATTGTGACCATTTTATAACACTTTAAAACCTTTAGCCATACTTTTAGATAAAAATGTGACTTTACTAGCCACAACTCGAAATGTGTGGCCAAATTTGACCTATTGCCACAATATTTGTTTGATTCATGTGACGAAAACATATCTTTTAGAAACCTTTAGCCACACTTTCAATTAAAATGTGACAATCACTAGCTACAGTAGAAAAGTGTGGCCAAATATTACTAATTGTTATAGATGGTTTTTAATGACGTGGCTAAAAAATAGTACCTATAGCAGCGTATAAAGTTGTGTGATCAAAGAGTATTATTTGTTAGCTATTTATAAATTTTTGTGGCTAAAAAGTATGAATAGTTATAGCAAAACAAAAAATGTGGCTAAAAATTATCGTCACACTTAATTAGCTTATATGTGACCATCTTTACTTGCCCACAAAATACACCCAAAATTTTCAATTCCCTACTCATCCCCCTCCATCAGATTCATCCTTTTCACTTACCACCAGCGATTCATGATGATTTGTCTTGCAACCAATTAACTCTGCCCTATTGAATAGTCCTAATCTGAAATTAAGAACCCTAGTTTATGGAGGAAGACGATGTCTTATGTAGAATCTAAGACCAGTGATTCAGGATGATTTATCTTGCTAAGAAGTCTGAAGACGGAGACTATGGATTATGTAGATTTGACAGTGATGGATCCTGTAAAGAGAATGACGCTGTATTACCAGCTGTGTGTCCGCAGAAATTGCAGAACGTGGATGCTCTTTGAGGTACACCGTTATTGTGTTGGTTAGTGAAATGTAATTACTAATTAGGCATTCGTGTTTTCATAATTTTGTTTAAATTTCGTAGAATTAGCAGGAATTTGTGTGTTTTTAGCTAAAAAAATACCTGAATAGTTCATTTTAGATGATTTGTATCATAAAAACCATTGCATAACTCTAAAGATGTTTTTTGGGATGGATAGAGTGATTGATTCTTGGTTTGTACAACTTCATGTAATCAGACCTTGTATTGGAGTCAACTAACATGAATTTATGATTTTGATATCAGAGGAAATCTTGTGGTGAAAAGGCAGTCACTACTTCTTTGGGTATCCCAATCAGAATGAACAACTGATTCGCCGCCTCTGTGCTCGCGAATGGTTTGTACAATGGGGATCAAACTCGTGTTTCTGTGGAGTATGAAGTGCCAGAAGGGATTACAACGTTGCCACCAGATATTAAATCACTGATAATATGGCAGCCTTAACATTCGGAAGATGGAGATGGCGATTCTGTACCCCTAGAAGTGGACCATATACTTCATACTTGTTAAGTTCACCTGACCCCACCAGAGGTATGGCATTTAATTAGAAAATACATTAGATTTACATATAAGTAGCTAAATATTACTCGCTATTGCTCATAATGATGTGATGAAGTACATTGACTGTTTTTTATGTACCAATGTTGTGTCCTTTTAAATAGATTGGGGAAGACTACTAGTTATACACTCTTCTTCATCAAGGATTAGATGAATGACCACTAGGTAAAAAGGCAATAATTGTAACTCCTACAAGTCTAGTAAGCAACTGGGAGGCAGAAATTAAGAATAAGGTTGGTGAAAGAGTTAAGCTTGTTGCTTTATGTCAAAGTAGCCGGGATGATGTCATTTCCAGCATTGATAACTTCAGAAGCCCACATAGCCGGTTACAGGTAAATGTAGTTAACATTTCTTGATGTTAGAAGTATACACAAATTGACCCTGGTTCTCTCCCATGTACTGATTGTTTCTTATAAGACCTATCTAGTGCATTCATCAAAGTTTAATGATAGCGGCTCTTCTGATCTTCTCATATGTGATGAAGTACAAAGGCTGAAAATTGATCAGACCTTGACGAATAGGGCAAGAATAGTAAATTAATATAAGTTTTGATTTTGCGGAAATGTAGAGGTGGGTCATGCACACCAGGTGTTTGTTAAAATGCAATACCAATAATGGAACTAATCAAACTAAGGGGTTATGTACTTATTTGTTAGTTTTTATGTATTCTCTCTGTAACACCCCGAAAATTCACGTCCTATAATGTATTGACACGTGTCATAAGCTTTGAACGTGTGAAAGAATACTCTAGAAGGATTAAAGTTGACGATCATGGAAAGTATGTGTAAATACGAGTTCATAAGGTCAACAGTGAATAAATATATTGTATATTAACCCTACATGATGCTCATACCTTCAAACGAATAAATCATGGATCATACGAAGCTAAAAGTGAGAGATTACAAACTACAGGGGTTAAATGTGTCAACATGTTTAAAATATACCTCTGAGTGACCTTTTAACAAACCCGAAGCTTTGTAACGATTAATTATGCTCACTAGATTACACGATTAAAATTTCGTAAAGTTTCGTCAACGTATGAGAAAGTTGTGATCAAATTCGTGTGAAAGGGGTTAAAGTGTCAACGCCGAAAATTAGGCCTTTTCGGGTAACAATAAAGTTACCCGGGGACTTAACAAAGTGGGTATATGTCTTAAAGCCCTTATAGATCAATAACGAGGGTTCAAAATGCAAGAAACAAGTGTCTGTACAAAGTTTGAAGAACCAAGGACTAAAACTGCAATTTATCAAAGTTTTGTTGGAACACCTTAGGGGCTCGCGTAGCGCGAGCATATGGACTCAGGCAGTCGCGCTACGCGACTGCCATATCTGGACAGAAACATATATTTCTTGATTCTTTGTCTGCCCATTGAACTTGGATGCAATTTTGATCGATTTTTCACATTCATTTGGCCCCTAAAACACCCTCTAGAACAACTAGGACACTTGTTGATTAGTTGTGGTTGGATGGTAGACTTAGATGTCAAAGATTTGTGGTGTTTAAACCACTATATAAGAGCCTTAGTAGCAACCATTGTTCCTCACACCTTCATTCTCAAATCTGATCAATTAAGGGGCTTCCAAGCAGATCAAAGGCCTTCCTAATCATCATTCATCACTTGTAAGTATGCTAGACCCTTCTTAATTAAGTCTTGCTTTATAATTAGCTTAAAAGTCAACATATCGTAATAAACGGTTGACTTCGTGATTAAGTAACGATAACCCAGTCGTATCACGAATTAAAAGTACCATTAGATAGGTAATTATATGGGTATTAAACCCTTATAAGGGCAAGTACCAATTCCAGACCTAACTAGGTCGTTTGTCGGGTCAAACGTTGACCGAAAAAGTCAACAGAAATACAAAATATGATTTAATGCACGATTAATGATCCGAGAGGAGTGTAACCTGTTTTAACCTTAATATAACATGGTAATAAGTATAAAAACTTGTCTACGCTTGCCCGACTCGACAAATTTCTGTTTAAACCCGGTTCGGAACCGAAAGGCGCAAAACCTTGACTTTTGCTTTGACTTCGGTTCTGACCCGTTTTAGTTTGATTTGGATTTGCCTTAGTGCTTCATTAGGGTTGGGTTACATGATAGTATAAGCCTCTGTACTTGTTCCGTTGATTATCCGATTCGTTCGCGCGTTTCCGTTAAATGCTTAAAATGGACCGTAATGCCCTTATGACCATACAACGAGAATTTTGAAAATGTGGAAGTACAATAATCTTAGTTATTGATTATTAAACATGTACGTAAATTTTCACGTCAATCGGAGGTCTAGATTAGGAGATATGCGCATTAGCGTAAATAATAAACTTTTATTAATTAATCGGCGCGATTAGCGCATAGCCTATCTAAACCCGATTTTCGGCACCAAACCTTTTTATCCACTGATGTTAAATAACATTTTGGGATTTTTGAAGATTTTTAATTATTTTTAAACTAATCTTAAGCTAGACTTATCGCCTTAATTCGGTTAATACCGAATTTACCCTTTTCGGTCATAAAATGATTTCTACAAGGAATTTTGACGCGAATCCAATTGCTACTGATTTTAAATAATAAATATAGTGTTTTTAGCCTGTTTAACTGATCAGAAAACCCAGAATCGTATTTTTAATCAAACGTCGCTTAAAACGGGTTTATACGTGTATTATACGCGTAGTTTAGGCTTAAAAACTATTTTGAGACATACGGATTATTATCAACTAATATAATCTGTTAAAAATAAGTTGTTTACTAATTACTTTAGTCCCGAACATCAGGGTTACGTTAAATCCCTTTTATAATCGTTAAAAATGACCAAAATACCCCTACGGGGCATAATTAAGGATTTAACTCGTTTTGGGCATTATGGAAGGTATCATTATGATATCACAACATAATTTAAGCATATTAACTTAGGAAACCTGTTCGCGACCTATTCGGTTACCCGTTACGCGTTATTCGCGTTCGGATCGGTTTATATAACTAATTTATATAAGTTAGCCGAAACGGGTCAAACCTTATCGGTTTTATCTCAAAATCCAGAATGTGTATGAAATACCCATATAAGACAAGTCTCTGAACATGTCGGGTTTAAATCACATTCTATTCCGGTCTTCGCTTAATCGTGCGTACGAACCGTATCTTCCTGTAAGACTAACCGGTCTAAGCTTAGGCTTAATCAAAGACCCGTTAGCATTCTAATTAATTATTTATACCATCATTCCAGACTAGAGCTTTCCGGTAAATTGTACCTACGCTTACTTAAGTGAATACGGCTGAGTTATAAATTTCTGCTATTTAAGACAGGAGCTAGCTCAGGTAAATACTCTTAACTTATTTTCCCTATACGGGCTTGGGATACGGTACTATAAAAGTACCGCTTGGTCGGGTGTATGTAGTCATTTAAATCGGATTGTGATTGATGTACTTACATAACCTGTTTAATATGTATTATTTTATTATTATTTGGTGTATGGCCTTGGGGGTTAATGACCATGTCCCGGATATCCTTGGCATCATTTTACGAAATGGCCACGACCTAAGCACGGGGTGTAGGCATACACCTGGCAGCTGCATTATGTAAAAACTGGTAATCCACTCGAAGGTATCATCCCTGTGGGCATTATACCGGAACTGGTAATCCACTTAGGGGATGATAGCCTGTGGGCATTATACCTGTGGCGTGTCAGTTAATCTAGTCCGGCCCTACGAACCGGCCCTGAATGGACGACAAATAAGTAAAACTGTATACAAGATTATATACAAATAATTTTCCCAAGTTATAAAAGATTAATTTTGCCTCTGTGCATTTTAATCAAAGTGTCAAAAGGTTTTGTGCCTGGTGCATCTAAATCAATTTTCTTAAACTCTTTTCAAATGAGTCGGTTGAGTGTATTTACCAGTGAAAACTGACGTATTTTCCAAAAAGGTTAAGTGACAGGTACTGAACGTAATTGGCTGGAAGCTCAGGGCGCTAATAAGAAATCTTGCAAGTTCTAGGCGCCTAAAGTCTGTTGAACAAATGATATGTTTTAAGATCCGCCTGTGGATCCTTTACTTTCCGTTGTAATACTGGATATTACTTCATATTCGGAATGTAATAATAAATATCTTTTGCTTCCGCTGTGCATTCATATATATTGTGTTGTTTGACTATTATGTTGCCAACCACGTCACGATACTCCCCCACCGGGCCCACCGGTGACACGTGGAAAGTCGGGGTGTGACACTCTCGTTTCAAATTTAGGATTTTTTACCCTTGTTGTAGGTGCTGACTGTATCAGCTGATAAGACTGCTAAAATATGGACAATATCCGAGGATTTCAATGGGACCGTTGTGAAAACATTATGGAACTGAAGCCATTGTTGGAGGGCAAGATGGTAAATTGCACATATATTCAGTTAACGGCGATTCTCTTACCGAATAAGCTGTCCTCGAAAAACATCGAGGTGCTATTGCGGTTATCCATTACTCTCCTGATGTTTCTATATTTGCCTCTGCTGATGCCAATAGGGAAGCTGTTGTTTGGGATTAGGTCACCAGAGAGGTAATATATATGGATATCTTTGAATTAGCTTGTATGGTTGTATATAGGCCTGGCAACTCTGACCGGACACCGGATTTTGGGTCCTTATGGGTCGTTTTTTTGGATATCTTCGAATTAGCTTGTATAGTTGTATATATAGGTCTGGCAACTCTGACACGGACACCAGATTTTGGGTCCTTATGGGTCGTTTTTATGGATATCTTTGAACTAGCTTGTATAGTTGTATATAGGCCTGGTAACTCTGACCCGGACACCACATTTTGGGTCCTTATGGGTCGTTTTAACGACCTGCTGGGTCACTCTGGGCATGGCTGAGTTTAAAAGCGGGCCAGAATGAGTTATAATAGAATAGGAAAAATGAAGTACGGGTCAGAACGGATTGATTACTTGAACCAAATAGGGTTATTATAACATGATTCTATTTTGGTCAACCCGTTTGACCAGTTACCTGACCAGACCATTTGTTTTGCACTTCCTTCGGATTTGTATCTTAACATTTTGTCATCCGATTTTCAGTTTACAGAAGCATTTGGAAAGTTATATGGAAGCTCAAAACAGGGAACCAGCAATGATAAAGGTCATGCTGGTGTTCATGACAACTGCATCAAGTACGTCCTTTTACCATTCTTACCTTCTTATTTCATTTTTTTCACATTTTGTTTAATTAACTTCACACGTTTTGTGTTCTTAGTTGCATTGTGCCACTGAAGAAATCAAAGTGTACCAAATTGACCAGCTTTAACACTTCAGGTAGGGGTGCAAACGAGCCAAGCCACTCGTGAGCTACTCGAGCTCGGCTCGAAAAAAACTTGGATGAGCTCTAGCCCGAGCCCCAGCTAAAAAACAAGCTCGTTTAGCAAGCGAGCCCGAGCCCAAGCTGAGCTTATCGAGCTCAAGCCTAAACGAGCTCACTGTTTATATAATTCATTAATATATTACATATATATTTAAATAGTAATAGTTATTATTTATAAAATTATGAAAAAATAACTTATTATATATAAAATAATAGTTATAATTAATATAAATCAATTAATTAAAAAAAACGAGCTGAGCCGAGCTTTAGAAATAAAGCTCGAACCAAGCCGAGCCCGAGCTTTTGTAAGTTAAACGAGCTCGAGCCTGATCGAGCTCGGGCTCGGCTCATTGGCACAAAACCGAAGGACCGATTTCATACAGAACTGATACCCGATGTTATCCACCATGTCCAGTTTTTGGTTCTTGATTTTATGCAATCTCGGGTTCCGGGTCAGGTTTGCAGAGAGTTGAGGAGGTTTGTTGCAAGGTGGCTCCTCTCAAAAAAGAACTGTATACTCACTTTATTTCGGGCATTATTATTACCATATGTTCTTCATATCGTGGTCTGAACATCTGAACATATATGGTTTTTTTCCCTTTCGGTACATAGGTGAAACAAGCAATCGCTGAATATGAACAAACAAAAGTGTTGGCTTATATAACTGCCCTGAAGATCTGTGATTGTAATTGGAATGGCTGGAGTGATTGATTATTTAATTGTATAACATCATGTTTTCATGTTTAACATGTAATTGCTCACTATATTTCGGTCTTTGGTTTTTTGTTTTCATTGTATTTATAGAATCTATATGTAAATCATCTCTATATTTCGTGTCTTTGATCCCATGTAAATAGAGAGTATACATATAATCTCTTCTTTCTTTTAAATTTATTTATATTTCGTTCCTATTCTAAAACTTCCCCTTCAAATGATACTCTCAATTAATAAAATACATTATTTAAAATAAATATACAAAAAGTTCGTATATGTCTTAATGAACCATATTGGGCCTTAATAGATCACAATGGAGAATAATATGTCATGTATGTTCAAATGGACCATAGTGAACTTTAATAGGCCACAACGAACAATAGTAGGTCATATATGTCTTAGTGGACTATATTGGGCCTTAATGGATCACAACAGGCAATGGTAGGTCATATATGTCTTAGAGGACCATATTGGGTCTTAATGGATCATAACGAACAGTAATTGGTTATATATAACTCTTAATGGGCCATATTAGTCCTTAACGGATCACAATGGACAAATGTAGGCCATATATGTCTTAATGGGCCATTTTGGGGCTTAATGGATCACAATGCACAATAATTGATCATATATGTCTTAAGGGATCACATTGGCCAATAGTAGATCATATATGTCTTAATAAACGATATTGAGCCTTAATCGATTATAATGGACAGTAGTAGATCATACATATCTTAATATACCATATTGGGCATTAATGGATTATGGTGGACAATTGTAGATTATATATGTCTCAATCAACCATATTTGGGCTTAATGGATCACAATGGATAACAGTAGAGTATATATGTCTTAATGGACCTTATTGGGCCTTAATGAATCACACAGGATATCTGTAGATCATACATGTCTTAATGGATCGTATTAGGTCTTAATGGATCACAATGGATAATCATATATTATACATGTCTTAACGGACCATATTGGGCCTTAGTGGGTCAAAATGAACAATTGTAGATCATACATATCTTAAAGCCTATATTCGGCCTTAGTGGATCAAAATGAACAATTGTAGATCATACATGTCTTAATGGACCATATTAGGCGTTAATGGATCACAATGGATAATATTAGATCATGCATGTCTTAATAAACCATAATGGGCTTTAATGGACTACATTGGCCAAAAGTAGATCATGTATGTATTAATGGACCATATTACGACTTAATGGATCACCATGGGTAATAGTAGATCACATATGTCTTAGTTGATCATACTGGGCCTTAACAGATCAAAACGGGTAAATAATAGATAATATATGTCTTAATGGACCATACTTTCTACCAGAACTCGGGATGAAAAAAAGTATAGTTCAAATTATAAAAGACTTAATTAATAACTGGTACAAATAATTACCTTTACAATTGCCATTTTCCTAAATTTAAGACACCGTCATCTAGGGGGCACAAATGAGTCGAGGCGAGTCTGAGCTTGACTAGACTCGATTCGAGCTTTATTTCTAAAGCTCGAGCTCCGTTCGAAGTTAGTTTTTCAAGCTTGATAATTTTATTATTGCTTCATAAATTTTTAAATAGTAATTATTATTATATAAATATAAATAGTAGGCTCGTTTAGGTTTCACAAGCCGACTCGAACCCGATAAGTGAAGCTCGAGGTCGAAACAAGCTTCTTTTTAGATTCGAGCTCGTTTAAGCTCGGCTCGTTTACACCTTGCCATCATCTGATAATAGTATAATACCATCTCAGTTTAGCTAGCCAATTCTCCTCCAAAAATATAATTACTTTAAATTATTTTTGTTCCCCGCCCAACTTTTCCCTCTTCCTAAAAAACCCAATTCCCCCTCTCATATCCTCCTTCCTCTTTTCCCTCTTAACCTAAATCAACTCTTCACCTTAAACTCTTCAAATCATCACAAAAAACCCTAGTCTCAAACATACTCGCAAATCAAACATCATCTTATTCAGACGGCGATGACACTTCACCAGAACAAATCCAAAAACTTACTGAATGCTACACCAAAAACCAATATCGAATTCATCATCAACGCCGTCGTAGTAAACCCTAATCTGTATGCTTGCATACGTCACGCCGTCGATAGTGACGTATCTTAATGAAAAAATCTTTGTCTACAGGTTCGTTTGTGACACCACTACAGAAACCCTAACTCAATCCCAGAACTCAAACTACTCAACTGTTTATCATTCCCCAAATCATAAGGTAAAAGTGTTTATAATTTCAGTTTTGACAAACAGTGACGTTGCAATAGCGAATAAGGAAAAGCCTCAATAGGGGTTAGGTTTGTAGATGATTGATGATGTGTTTTGTAATCAACGTTGCTATAATTTGACCTGAATCTTTTGCTCCCAAATTTTAAACAGGAGAGTTGATTTCAATTCAAGGAAGAAAGGGGTTAGGGTTCAGACAACGCAATTCATATTACACAGCGCTATTCAGGTCTATCTCAAATTTATAAAATTATTAGGCCTAAAGCCGTTTGTTAAACACTAAAGTTTAATTTCCTATATATTTTCTCAGGTAAAATAATCAAGATTTTGTTAAAGGTTTTGATTAAAAGCTTTATTTGTGTTACTTTTAGATAGGAAAAATACCATTAATTTATCACAATGTTTAGCCATCGTGACAAAACCCCAGTAGGAGAAAACTAATATGCTATAGTGAAAAAAACACATCATCAAAAACATAAGCTTTTTTATATATATAAAAATGTACATTTAAATCAATTACTAAACTAAAAATACTTCCACATGAGTGGTCAACTATTTCTGTTAAAGAGGATCATGAGGCTAATACTAATGTGGGAGTAGTTGAATTAAGAAACAAGCATTCATGAAAACAGAGCACATTGTAACTTAGGTGAGTAGGTGCACCAACTTGGGTTGAACCATGTTGCTTTTCTAAACTGGAAAGGATACTGAAGAAACTAGAAGGTCTGTGTCTGGTGGACCAAATGGGGATGCTTTGTTAAATGGTCTAAAAATCATGAAGGTGCATTTTATGATGGCATGATGCTTTGTTTGTATCTTTTGGCCTATTTTAAATGAGGAAACTTTATCATTCTGTTGATGGTAAATAGAACACAGTTTTTTTATTGGCTGGGAAGTTAATTTTTGTTAACGCTTTAAACTGTTTTTGAAGAGGAAGCTCTCCAATTTGCAGTGGATGGCAATAGTTTTATTGGCTGTTGGAACAACCACAAGTCAGGTGCTATTACCAGAATCCACATTTGTTTTTGCACTTTTTGTACCAGTCACATGTCTTCCCCATTGTAATTTCTATTGCGCATAAACATTTAACTGATTAAATGGAAGATTTTATTGAAAATATATAAAATATGACTTAATAGTTGATACCTACAAAAAATATTCTATTTATGGGTCAGCTGTACAGACAATTTCAGACTCATTTGATGTAATTCTTGATTCACTTGTTTTGTATGTTTATACCAATTAGTTCAGTGATGTAACTTTATGTAAAATCTACTAGTGAGAATGTGAGATAGTACCTATCAAGTTATTGGTTATTCTGATACAGGTTAAAGGATGTTGAGAAGCACCTAGTGACTACCTATTCTCATCAGCAATCCAGGGGTACATGTTGGGCGCCGTGTCTGCTGGCTGGGGTTTATACGTAATTATTGATGAAGAAGAATAATGACACCTTATATTGGCAGAATGTTCAGCTGTATACATAGGTTTCATTTTTCTTTATTATTTTTTGGTCTTTCAGCGCTGGCTGGGGTTTATGCATAATTATTGATGAAGAAGAATAATGACACCTTATATTGGCAGAATGTTCAGCTGTATACGCAGGTTTCGTTTTTCTTTATCATTTTCTGTTTTTATAGTAGAAAATGTTATTATGATGTTTATACGGTTGCCAACTACATGTTTATTTCAAGTTTAGGGCAATATTTAGCATCGGGCGACTTTTTTTGGATGATTTTAGAGGAGGGTTTGAGAATGGGTCGTGGTGGGACCACCTTTCAATGGCTACACCATCACACCATGGCTGGTGGTATTAAATATAGGTTTCACTGGTCTTCTGGAGTCATGGTTAATGACGTATGCCGGCAATATCGTAAAGGTTGCACTTTTTTATGACTTGTATTTTTTTTCTTATCTTTGTCATCATCATTATTACATATGGCATGAACCCTTACCGTATCAGTACCTCCTTAAGAGGTCCCATGTTCTTATGACAAATTGTTTTACATGTAGTTATATATGACTTGATATGGTTCGAATTTACAAGGATTTGCATTATTCTCTTAGTATGCTGGCTATTTGATTGACCAAAGTACCTCAACATGTTATGTAATTAGTTACAACTTAACTTGCATTTTCACCAATTTTAAATTAGCGGGTAGGTAAGTAGCTTCTACAATCAGCTGTGCAAGTTTCTATATAGACTTTTCCACACGCTTGCATGTATCATTGTGATATAGTGTGTGATCAATTTGACTCTGTGATGTATCACCTGCTTTGATAACTGCAAATGAACCCTATTGGTAGTTGTTGTATGTTTTTTTTTTTTTTTACTTTTTCAAGTGTGTTTTCTAAATACCATTACATCCCGAGTGTTGGAGATAATTTTTTAGCCCACACCTAATTGCATTCATAATTTTCAAGTAATGATTTTGATTATATGTTTTAGTGACTTTCGTTGACCAAACGTACAATTCTAGAAAGTACGTTACAACATGAGGATGGCATCTTAACATTCGATGTTATATTAATTTTCAGGAGCTGGCTCAAAAGCACACTAGGAGTCTCCTACTGGTTGTGGTTTGTACAATTATGGGATGACTTTTGTAAAAAGAAGCACCCAAATGAGTCATCGTCTTAGAAGGCTAATGTGATTCGTGTATAGGTTTGTTTGTTAATAAACTGTGTAACCAAGTTGGATTAAAGTTGTATAACTGCTTGGCTATTTTATTGTTAATTAGATGTACATGCAAGAGATATATGTGCCACAACAAGCCTAGGGGGATTTCATATTTAATTGAGACCCATGGAAACATTTGAAGAATATAGTCCCTAGTCTCCCTCGACTCCCAGCTAATGGGGCACGAGAAAGCACACGGCTTTGCCCAACAATGCCCTTGGTGTTATGCTTGCAATGGTTTAACCAGTTCCAAAGCCGTCACCACAGGTACACTGATTCTTGGCATGCTTACAATTGTTTTATTAGTTTTATATTCAGCTCTACGTTTCACAACATTCCTATCCCCTCCATCTTCTCCGAGGGTAGGTTATACTTGTACTTTAATCATATAAATTGCATTTTTTTTCCAAATTAGATTCATGAAACTAACATTTTAGTTCACCATTCACAACCGGCGAGCTATCACCATTTCTAGAATCGGAAGAACTGGAATCAGGCAAAGGCAAGAAAGAAGTGAAAGTAAAACTTGTGAGTTATTCGTACACGTTTTTCCATCTGATAGGCGAGCATGCATTCGGGCATGCTTTATTGTGTTGTAGCAGTTCAAAAAGAAGCTCGGATCTCATTGATGCCGAGCGGCTAATCATTGATTGAATTGTTCACAACTTGAATCTGGTGGATGGTTATTGATTTTGCAATCAAATCTTGGAGCATTCCACAAAGGCAAAACAACCGGATATAAATTTCCAGCACTTTCAAGTCTAAAAGCAATGAGTATATGGATTTAAAGACAACAACCTAGGATTAGTTCTTAGTTTATGTGTAGAGGCATTCCTTTTGCAACTTTTGTAGATAGGTTTTGATTAGAAATTTATGTCTTTAATTAGTATTTAAGTTGAAAACTTATGTATGGATTTTGGTTTATTATTGTTAATATCATTTGGTTTTTAGGTTTTCTCATGATTACTGCTGTTTTAATTTTACAAAAAATTGAAAATAAAATGTCTAATTATACGAAAATGGCCACATAAAGCCATAATAAATATGTGTGACAAATAGTTAGATAATAGCCACACTTAAATTATAAAGTTTCATGTGGCTATACATAATAGTTAGCCACACTTTCGTCAGTTTTTGTGGCGGAACCATAATTAATGTCATGGAAAAACAAACTATGTGTAACCAAATGTTAGGTAATAGTCACACTTAAAATTACAAAATTTCATGTATCTATACATAACCATTAGCCACACTTTCGTGATATCGTTTTTTGTTTGTGTGACGAAATTATAGCAAAAGTCATGGGAAAAACAAATATGTGTGACCAAAGGTTAGACAATAGCCACACTTAACATTACAACATGTGGCTATACATAACCATTAGCTACACTTTCGTGTAGCAAAAGTCATGAGAAAAACAAATATATGTGACCAAAGGTTAGACAATAGCTACACTTAACATTACAAAAATGTTGTGTCTAGTAAACGTTTTTAGCCACACTTACTATAAATTAATGTAAGTATATAATAGAATCGGCCACAATCTGTCACGTTGTTTTTGTTTATGTGACGAAATTATAGTAAATGTCATGGAAACAACAAATATATGTGACCAAAGGTTAGACAACAACCATACAATAGTCATTTTGTTTCTTATTTGTGTGACCACATAATAGAAATTGCCATAAGAAAAAAAAATGTGTAACCAAAGGTTAGCCAATAGCCACACTTAAAATTACAAGATTTCGTGTGGCTATAAATAACCATTAGCCACCCCATAGTCACTTTGTTTTTTGTTTGTGTGTCTGTATAACAGAAACAACCACACTTACAGTAAGTTCGTATGACTATATAATAGAAACGGTCACACTTATAATAATTCATGTGACCGTTTCTACCCTTTAGCAATATTTAATGGGCAAAAAGCTTGATAACAACAACCCTTTTTGCCACACTTTTTTTTAATTGATGTGGCTAAAACAAATGTTTTTGGTAATTTATGTGACTATATAGTAGTAACGATCACGCTTAAAGTAAATACATGTGGCAGTTGCTATCCTTTTGCCACACTTAATGGAGAAAATGTAAGATTTTAACCAAAAAATGTTGTATCCTTTAGCCACACTTTTATGTTCTACGACCACTAAAAAGTGTGTGTGGCCGTACGATATCTACGATGACTCGAGCTTTGGTCACACTTGACCCGAAAAAAATATATGAGGCGAAATATATATAGTCACACTTTTTTTGTGTGGCTGTATCCCTATTTTGGCGTAGTGTTCTTGAATCATGGGATTCTCCCTAAGTTCCATGATTTCACAAATCTATGAATCCTAACCATCTGACCATCAATTCTCGTTATAGGTTAAACATCTTACTTAAGTTGTCCGTCGTTGATGCCGCCTTATCGTCGTCGTCGTCGTCAACCGAGGATTTCCAACCGCCAAATGGCAGCTTTGATAGCTGAACAAATGGCCGCAAGTATTCTTACTATAGTCGTTCAAGTTCAACAGGCACTCAACGCCCACGTCTCCACGAATCAAATCGAAGAGGCTAAAGCTGAACCGTCTTCACCCGATAACAACCATCAAAGGAGTGAAACCAACCACAATTATGCCATATCATCTATTCCACTAAACCATGTTGCTCTTAATCCTGTACCTGACAGAAAACGTTATCGTGGACATTTTCCACAATGCCCCACTTGTAAAAAACATCACCCAGCCAACACTTTATGTTGCCTTTGCACCTATTATGGACTTTATGGTCACTTAATCGACACCTGTCAGCGCTATAACCCTCAAACAGAACCACCTATAGCACCATTAATGTACAACACGTGACACCTCCATTTAACCAACCAAACACCCACCTTATGATCCAACCATATGTCCAACCCGATGCTCCACTAATGGATCAACCAACCGTACTTTATGGCACCCAACTCGTTCCTTACGATCGAGTCGGTCAAACCGAACTAGAGGACCAGGGTAACTAGAAGGCACGCGAACGAACACTCATCTAGATCCAAGACAATTATGACGTGGTCAGCAACACTGTCACGGCCCCAGCCCCGGTTTGACCCTGTCAGGAGCCGCAGGACAGGAACCCGTGGTATGTATTTAATATGACCGCGGAAGACTTATAACAGGATCTGTTAAACTTGAAAATGCCCGATTATTTTATTTCATAATTTCGGGATAAACCCTGTAGTTTAAAATAGAGGAATTTGACTAGGAAATTCCCTGATTTATTAAAACATGTTTATTCATTTTAATTGAGCCACCTCTTCAAGCTTGTTAGTGCTCCGTAGCACGTTTTCCTTGGTTTACAGCAGGTCGCCTGAAACATGTTTTTAAAAATATTTTGTCAGCGGGGAAATACTGGTGAATCATTCATTTTGCATAAAACGACACATAGTTATTAATTACAGCATAAGAGCGATTACAATGGCCTTTATCTTATTTTTGTCTGGCGCTTTGCCACCCGTGTGACGATGGTCATATCACTATTGGGTCCCACCCCAAGTAGTGACGTTTATCACTGTTAGGGCTTATTAGCCTAACCTGTGTTAGGGCTTATTAGCCTAACCCGTGAGAAATTAGTAATGTGCACAATACCCCACTAGCCAGTGATTCAAGATAACCACGACTTAATCCCTGTAATTGTAACATTTGAAAATGGAGTATTGTAAAATATTTGATAAAAGAGAATGACTCACATTGCAGATTTATTCGGGCAGAGTTTTAGCCTACTGATTTAGCCTGATAACCTAATTTAAACAACAATGCACACGAACTAGGTCAGTAACTAATACAGCATTTACGATAACTCACGAGATTAAACCCTCATAATGAATGACAAAGTGCAATACTTAAACATCCATCGAATTAACGACGAATGACAAAGTATAAACCCTAATTAGAGCAGCACTTAAACATTCATCGGATAGTTTCAATCGACCGGACATTGAATTGTAGCAACGATCGAGTTAATACCCTGTATCGTAGCAGCACCTCGCTATAATATTTGAATTTTCGACTTCAGAGCAATATTAATTCGTTTTTACGAAAATATTTCGACACCAGTGGACTGTGCAAGTGACAAGCTATTTATAGCTGAAATTGAGGCCTCACGCGGCCCGCGTAAGCCTTCGGCTTACCTTTACGCGGCCCGCGTGGCCGCCCAGTCTACGAGTAGGGTTGATTGGTCATACGTAGGTGCACCGGATGGTCGACATGTGGCACGGTGACGCTTATCCGGTCAAACCCAGGGTTGATGCGGCCCGCATAAGGTATACTTAACCTTTACGCGACCTGCCTGAAACCCATAATTTTTGTTTTTCTTGATTTTTGATGTATGGTATGGTTTCAGGGGTCCGGGTTTGCACTTACGGGTCAAATTGGGATATTTTTGAGAGTCCTTACATCCTCCCCACCTTATTTGGAATCTCGTCCTCGAGATTTTACTGGAATAAGTGAGGATACTTTCGATTCATCTCCGATTCCAGCTCCCAAGTGTATTCGGGTCCTCTTTTCGATTCCCACTTGACTTTGACTTGCACTAGTCGTTTGCGTTTGAGAAACTTGATCTTTTTGTCTTCTATTTGAAGCGATTTCTCTACGAATGTTAACTTTTCATTTACCTCTATGTCCTGAAGAGGTACTACCAGAGATTCATCTGCTAGACACTTCTTGAGATTGAATACATGAAATACGTCATGTACCCCAGCTAATTCTTCTGGTAGTTGTAGGCGATAGGCAACTGGTCCTATACGTTGGATCACTGAAAATGGTCCTACGTATCGTGGACTTAGCTTTCCTTTCTTACCAAACCGAACTACTCCTTTCCAAGGAGATACTTTTAAGAGTACTTTGTCTCCAACTTGGAATTCTAATGGTTTGCGTCGATTGTCGGCATAGCTCTTTTGGCGATCTCGAGCAGTCTTCAGTCTTTCCTTGATCTGAGTGATCTTGTCGATAGTTTCTTGTACAATTTCAGGATCTGATAATTTATTTTCTCCTATCTCTGCCCAGCATACTGGAGTTCTGCACTTTCGTCCATACAGTGCTTCGAATGGGGCAGCTTCGATGCTTGCATGATAACTATTGTTATAGGAGAATTCGATCAAAGATAAGTGATCGTCCCAATTTCCACCAAAATCTATCACACATGCTCGGAGCATGTCTTCTAAAGTTTGGATTGTCCTTTCACTTTGTCCATCTGTTTCAGGATGATATGCCGTACTTAAATTAAGTCGGGTTCCCATTGATTTCTGAAAACTTGTCTAGAAATGGGAAGTGAAACGACTATCCCTATCTGATACAATGGAGAGTGGAACTCCATGTAAGGATACTACTTCGTCTACATATAACTTGGCTAACCTTTCCATGCTAAAGGTTTCTTTCATGGGTAGGAAATGAGCTGATTTGGTTAATCGATCCACAATTACCCAAATTGCATCATTCCCTTTTCTGGTTTTGGGTAGCTTGGTAACAAAGTCCATTGTTATGAGCTCCCATTTCCATACATGCATTTCTAATTGTTGAAGTAGACCTGAAGGTTTCTGGTGTTCTGCCTTAACTTGGGAACAAGTAAGACATTTAGAAACATATCTAGCTATGTCCTTTTTCATTCCTATCCACCAGAAATTATGTCTTAGATCTTGGTACAATTTATTGTTTCCTGGGTGCATGGTATACCTAGATTTATGAGCTTCCTCTAAAATCTTATTTCTTAAATCTCCTTGCTTAGGTACCCAAATTCTTTTCTTATGGAATCTCCAAATCCCATCATTTCCTTGTTCTAATTCTTTTATTCTTCCTTTCATTCCTTCAGCATCATCTTTGATTGCTGTTTCCTGAATATTCTTTAGTTGTTCTATTAAATCTAATTGTAGATTTAATCTAAGAGCACGAACTCGTCGTTGTTTTTCATGATACTTACGACTTAAGGCATCTCCAACTACGTTTGCCTTTCCTTCGTGATATTGGATATCACAGTCGTAGTTGCTTAGGATTTCCACCCATCTCCTTTGTCTCATGTTTAATTCCTTTTACCCAAATATGTATCTTAAACTTTTATGATCCGTATAGACCGTGAACTTACTTCCATACAGATAATGTCTCCAAATTTTAAGGGCAAAAATTATGGCTCCTAATTCTAAGTCATGAGTCGTATAATTCTCCTCGTGCTTTTTCAATTGTCTTGATGCATATGCAATTACCTTCTTGCGTTGCATCAACACACATCCTAATCCTAGCTTTGAAGCATCACAATATACTTCAAAATCGTCCGTTCCTTCTGGTAAAGCTAGGACTGGAGCGTTTGTTAACTTTTGCTTCAAAATCCTAAAAGCTTCTTCTTGCCTGGGTCCCCATTCAAACTTAACTGCTTTACAGGTTAGCTTAGTTAATGGTACCGCTATCTTAGAAAAATCTTTAATAAAACGTCTATAGTACCCAGCTAATCCTAAAAAGCTTCTAATTTCCATAGCTGTTTGTGGGACTTTCCATTTGGTAATGGCTTCTATTTTAGAGGGATCTACGTGAATACCTTCATGATTCACCATGTGTCCTAAAAATTGCACTTCCTGTAGCCAAAATTCACACTTCGAGAATTTGGCGTAAAGCTTCTCCTTTCTTAACAGAGTTAAGAGTGTATGCAGGTGCTCACCATGTTCCTCCTGACTTTTGGAATAAATAAGTATATCGTCGATGAAGACAATTACAAATTTATCCAAATACGGTTTACAGATTCTATTCATCATGTCCATGAATGCTGCAGGTGCATTCGTCAGTCCAAAGGGCATGACTGTAAACTCGTAATGACCATACCTAGTTCTAAAAGCAGTTTTAGGTATGTCTTCTTCTTGTACCTTTAACTGATGATATCCGGAGCGTAAATCTATCTTAGAAAAATATCTAGCTCCTTGAAGTTGATCAAAGAGATCATCAATCCTAGGTAATGGGTATCGATTCTTAATTGTAACCTTATTCAGTTCTCTATAATCGATACACATTCGCATCGACCCATCCTTTTTCTTTACAAACAACACTGGTGCTCCCCAAGGGGATGAACTAGGTTGTATGAATCCTTTACCAAGCAACTCATCTAATTGTTTCTTAAGTTCTAACATTTCGGTGGGTGCTAATCGATAAGGTGCTTTGGCTATTGGTATAGTTCCAGGAATTAGATGAATCCTAAATTCTACCTCCCTATCAGGTGGTAATCCTGGTAATTCTTCTGGGAATACATCTAGGTATTCTGAAACTACAGGAATCTCCTTAAGTTCATTTCCCTTCGTGTTAATGATTACTGAAATCATATACACCATTGCCTGTTTTCTTGAATAACTGGCCAACTTTATTGTTGAAATGAATTTTAGTGGCTTTCGTGGTTTATCTCCTGAAATGGAAATTACTTCTCCTGTGGGTGTGTGTATTTCTATGGCATTTTTATCACAAAGAATTCGAGCATGGTTGGCTACTAACCAATCCATTCCTAATACCACATCGAATCCAGCTAAATTCATAGGTAACATGTTTGCAGAAAATTTATGACCTAAGAGTTCTATCTTTCCTTCTCGTAAAACCTTATCTATGTTAACAGAATTTCCATCTGCTGTTTCGACCGTAAAAATTTGCTTAAGGTTGGTTAAGGGTAAATTAAGAGCTTGGCAGAATGAAATATTTATAAAACTTTGGTTTGCACCAGAGTCAAATAATACTTTTGCATAAACGTTATGAACTAGGAACGTACCAGCTATCACATCAGGAATTAGTTCTGCTTCCTGAGTAGTCAACTGGAAAGCTCTTGCGTTTCTCTTGGTAGCTCCTTCTGCAGTTTTGGCTTTGTTGTCAGCTGGTTTAACTAATTTCGGGCAATCTGGCCTAAAATGTCCAGCTTCTCCACAATTGTAACAAACTGTGCATATCTTCCTCCTGTAATCTTCTTCTTGATGCCCTGGAATTTTGCTGAAATTGCAATACCCTTTGCATCTTCCTGAATGCTTTCGTTTACAAGTATTGCAGAATGAAATAATGGGAAATTGCATGTTCTCTCGTTTCCTGAAGTTGCTACTATTACCCACACGAAATCCTTGGGTAATCTTTTGGACTACTTCCTTTTTCCGATCTTCTTCTCTTGTGCGTACCAACTCGTCAGTTAGGGTGTTAGCTAATTTCACAGCATCGTCAATAGTGCAAGGTCTCGCAGCTTTAACGATATTACGGATTTCGCTAATTAATCCCCAAATATAGCGGGAAATAAGTACTGGTTCTGGCGAAGCCAGGTTTGGTACTACTCTCGCATATTCGAAGAATGTCGAAGTATACCCTCGACAGTCTATTCCCACCATTCGATGGTTCAGGAATTTGTTTTCCATTTGTTCCTTTTCATACCCGGGACAGAATTTTCTTTCTACAAGACTCTTAAATTCCTCCCAGTTCATAGCATACGCCATTATCTTTCCTTTTTCTTGTAACACCGTGTTCCACCATTCTAGCGCCCCTTCTTTGAAAAGATGCGACGCATACATGACTTTGTCTTCTTCGGCACATTTACTTATCATAATTACTGCTTCGGTTTTCTCCAACCAACGCAGTGTTGCAGTCGCCCCTTTGTTGCCTGCAAATTCAGCTGGTTTACAGGCAAGAAACTCCTTATAAGTGCAACCAGGCGTTGCAGCTTTCATTTACTTAGGGAGTGGAGCTTGCAGTCCATTATTATCATGATTAATATGATTGCTACCTCCGTTTACACTATTACTAAAATTATCTTCATTGGTACGTTTGCTAGGAATGATTTGTTGAGGTTCAACCGGTTTCTGAGCAGCAGCAAGGATGGCTGGAATAGCATTGGCTATTCCTTGAGCAACGATATTTTCGACATCTTGCCTAGTCATAAATTGATCTTCCGGATTTTGCTCAGATTGATTTACTTCATTAACTGGTTCATTATTAACAGGTTCCATCTGATAATTAATATACATAAAATTATTAACACAGAATAAATAATAATTACACAAAAAGACAATTACACATATTTCACAAACATCAACATTCATTTTATTATTTTATATTATTTTAGGCATCCGTACACACTGTTGTTTTACATGAGTTTTATTTGTAGTTATTTTACATAGTTATATTTTACTTATTATTTATTACACAACCACAGTCTCACCACCGTACTACCACTCGTCAGCCGTTTTCTTAGAAACGATGCTCCCTCTCGTCATACTTCCAGGAGATCTGTCCTCCTATTTCCCGGATCCTATTTCCAGCATCCATCAACTCTTCGCCAAAGTGGCAGAGTTCAACTAAGTTTTCATTGCTCATTGGTGGGTTTGGTATAGGTTCTGGGTCGAACTGAGGGAAGAAAGTATAGGGGTTGTTGAGTAGGTTTTGAAACTGCCAATCGCTAGTCCACCACTCATCCATTTGTCCCAGAGGTTGGGTGTGGATCAGAGGGTTTGGAATGGCCGGTTCTAGGTTTATTGGGAGTTGAGTTTCAGCAGGATAAGGATAAAGATTGTTGTTAATGAGCCTAAGGATATCGCAACTAGACAGGATGCAATCCAATTCCTGGTGTAATAGCAATTCCTCTGTTTGCCTAGAACTCTCTCCGATTTCTCTTCCTGCTTGCTTAGAATTCCCACCAACTTCCATTTCTACTTGCCTACCATTTTCCTCCATTTCTATCCCTTTCCCTTTATCCAAAGGATTTTCTATTTTGGGAAGTCTCTTGGCTGGTTTCCTTCTACGTACGCGCCTCCATCCTATAAACCTCCTCCTTTTCTTAGGTTTTGGTTTTTCAGGAGGTGGAGCTTGAAATTCCATTGGTTCCTCCACATCAGCAATGTAACCAGAAAAGTCTTTAGAAACTTCTATTTTCACCGGATACAGATTGAGATTCTGAAGGGCTTCAGATAACTCATTCATGCTGGTTTAGCATATATGCAAAATGCACACAAAATGCTAAGTTAAAATTTTATTAACATACTAGGGTTACACACTCCTAATTTATTTTATTTTCTCTGACTACTTGGTTTATTTCAAGAACTAAGTTTCTGGTTTATGGATGATATGTGGCTAATACTAGGTTTGAGTATTTAAAATTTTGCATTTACTGCGACCGTAGCTAACATATAGAGATCTGCCCATTTTTCATCTAATTTATCTTCCCATGGTGGGTTGTTGCCTAGTTCCTAGGTTTCCTGATT
Source organism: Helianthus tuberosus (assembly GCA_030545235.1). NCBI lineage: Eukaryota > Viridiplantae > Streptophyta > Magnoliopsida > Asterales > Asteraceae > Helianthus > Helianthus tuberosus. The sequence goes on along the minus strand of CM060438.1, from coordinate 28,481,496 downwards.
AACTCTCACTTCTTTTGGTTGTGACTTCTTTCTTTTCTCTTGACCTTTTCTAATAATAATACTTCTTTTCTTAGGAGAAAGTGGTTTCTCATATTGTGCCTTACGGACAGATATTCCTTCCTCCGTATTTGTTGGGTATTTTGAGGGTGAAGATCCTTTTTCTTTCGATGAACTATCTATTTTATGATAGATGTCCGAAAGTCTTTGCTGACCCATACTGTAAATAAATATTCAATTAATAAAACACATAATCACAAAATGACAATTAATAAAATTAAGTATCTTCTTAAATACTTAATTGGCTTAAAACAGTGGCTCGAAACAGTGGCTCTGATACCACCTTTTCCTGTCACGGCCCCAGCCCCGGTTTGACCAGGTCAGGAGTCGCGGGACAGGAACCCGTGGTATTTATTTAATATGACAGCGGAAGACTTATAACAGGATCTGTTAAACTTGAAAATGCCCGATTATTTTATTTCATAATTTCGGGATAAACCCCGTAGTTTACAATAGAGGAATTTGACTAGGAAATTCCCTGATTTATTAAAACATGTTTATTCATTTTAATTGAGCGACCTCTTCAAGCTTGTTAGTGCTCCGTAGCACGTTTTCCTTGGTTTACAGCAGGTCGCCTGAAACATGTTTTTAAAAATATTTTGTCAGCGGGGAAATACTGGTGAATCATTCATTTTGCATAAAACGACACATAGTTATTAATTACAGCATAAGAGCGATTACAATGGCCTTTATCTTATTTTTGTCTGGCGCTTTGCTACCCGTGTGACAATGGTCATATCACTATTGGGTCCCACCCCAAGTAGTGACGTTTATCACTGTTAGGGCTTATTAGCCTAACCTGTGTTAAGGCTTATTAGCCTAACCCGTGAGAAATTAGTAATGTGCACAATACCCCATTAGCCAGTGATTCAAGATAAGCACGACTTAATCCCTGTAATTGTAACATTTGAAAATGGAGTATTGTAAAATATTTGATAAAAGAGAATGACTCACCTTGCTGATTTATTCGGGTAGAGTTTTAGCCTACTGATTTAGCCTGATAACCTAATTTAAACAACAATGCACACGAACTAGGTCAGTAACTAATACAGCATTTACGATAACTCACAAGATTAAACCCTCACAATGAATGAAAAAGTGCAATACTTAAACATCCATCGAATTAATGACGAATGACAAAGTATAAACCCTAATTAGAGCAGCACTTAAACATTCATCGGATAGTTTCAATCGATCGGACATTGAATCGTAGCAGCGATCGAGTTAATACCCTGTATCGTAGCAGCACCTCGCTATAATATTTGAATTTTCGACTTCAGAGCAATATCAATTCGTTTTTACGAAAATATTTCGACACCAGTGGACTGTGCAAGTGACAAGCTATTTATAGCTGAAATTGAGGCCTCACGCGGCCCGCGTAAGCCTTCTGCTTACCTTTACGCGGCCCACGTGGCCGCCCTGTCTACGTGTAGGGTTGATTGGTCATACGTAGGTGCACCGGATGGACAACATGTGGCACGGTTACGCTTATCCGGTCAAACCCAGGGTTGACGCGACCCGCGTAAGGTATACTTAACCTTTACGTGGCCCGCCTGAAACCCATAATTTTTGTTTTTCTTGATTTTTGATGTACGGTATGGTTTCAGGGGTCCGGGTTTGCAATTACGGGTCAAATTGGGATATTTTTTAGAGTCCTTACAAACACGACGAAGTTTTATGCGATTAGTTATTGCGAATAAAATGTTTTAAGTTAAATTTTGTATGAACTAAAATGGAAATAAATAAGGATTCTTCCGAATTTCCGAGCACAAGTATAACAATTTGAATTTTGGTTATATGTTTTAAACCTTAACGAGTCACCTAATATGAGCTGAACGTCACAACCAATATCGTAACTTATGCACAGAGTTCAGAAAATTCGAGTCGAGGGCACATGGTGACGATAAAAAAAATTCTGATCTCAAATTTGGTTTTATAAAATAATAATAAGATGTAATAAATATATATTGTAAATGTTCTACTTTAGGCCAAAAATATGTTTTCCCTGAAGTTTAACGAAATATTTTTCTAAATAAACTAAGTTGCTTTTGTACATGAACAATTTAAAATACCAATGTGCTACACTTGGTAAAGTGTAAAAAATGTTAACAAAATGAAATGCACGTGAGTTAAGTTATCAAAGTTATGGTTTCCTTAATTTATCTTAGGACCCTTCTACTTTTGTCCGAATTATAATTTATCGTCCGACTGTTGGGAGTGTAAATCAATACTACTACTTCATCTCCTCAACCATTCGAATTCACGTTTAGTTTTCCCTCATTAACAACTTTACCTGCTACTCTCACTTCGTATCCTTGGCGTTTGCACTAACGCCGATCGATACAAATATCAACTCTTAATCAGTACTGTTGATAACTTATGCCGTTGTCACGCTTTCAGCGTTACTATTTGTCGTCGTTTTCATCCTTTACTCAAACGTTTTTATGTATCACTATGCTATGCATTTATGATTTGTTTTATTGCTAGTTCATGTTGTTGCAGTTTCACATCATCATGCATCACAGCTTACCTTTTCCCATAATTTGTGTGATATGGGTATCGTCTCACTTATTCATAGACCGACCCTTTCCCCATAACTATGGATGTAGGTACTGCCACCATTTAGTCGCACCCTTTTTGGGTTCGAGATTCATACATTATTTGGTTGTGGTTTGGTTGTGGTCATTTAATTAGTAAGTTGAGTTGAGTCGTCGCATAGAACCAATCAAAACCGCTAACGAAGCCAATGAAATTTGATAAGGACTTGGTGGATACGCCGCTGGTACTTCCTATATATAAGTGTTCTTATCAAACTATCAAAAGCCTCGTTAGACGGGTCGAGAGAAGTTCTATGTAAGTTGTGTTTGTGTCGTCAGTCATGATCCGAATAACGAAGCCAATGAAACTTGATAAGGACACGGCGGATACGCCGCTGGTACTTCCTATATATAAGTGTTCTTATCGAGGTATCAAAAGCCTCGTTAGACTGGTCATGAGAAGTTGGTATAAGTCGTCAATCATGATTTGAATAACGAGGTGGATGAAAATTTGATAGAGACATGGTGGATACGCCGCTGGTACTTCCTATATATAAGTGTCTCTGTCAAATTTTCAAAAGCAGCGTTAAACTAATCATGAGAGTTTTAGTTAATTGTTTGGTTTTGTGACTGGAGATTCAAATTCCATGATTTCACTAATCTAACTCAAATTGTGGCATTATATGAGAAATTTGTTTCCAGATCCCAAGTCGTGACACGGATTGCAATTGTGGCATCACGAGTATACTTTACGACTCAATTGCAAACTCTCTAGTGTCACAAGTCATCTTTGGGACTTGATTTTCTCTTTAGCTGCAATGAATCCTCGATACCCGAATATTGGGCTTCGTGATTGTAATGACCATAGAGCCTATAATCGGCTACCTTGTACCTATCAGTTAACGCTTTTTACTACTTCATCTTTGGCAATTAAGGGCGATTCCTTAACTGGGTATATAACCCTTGCTTGGAACGCTACCGCCTCCATAAGTCTACACCCTTTGATATACCTTAGATCGAGTGTATTCTCAACAACGTTAGGACTTGTGTTTAATGCTTGCTATCTGACATTCCTATGGAACAATACGACCTTAAGATTCGAGTTCCTAATACTACTAATAATCTAACCGACTTAGTTTATGCCTATGGAAGACCCTACACTTCATCCTATACGAGCAGTTTCCTCCTAATTTCGGGACGAAATTCTTAAAAGTTGGGGAGACTGTAACATCCGTCAAAGTCGGACCTCCAAAATCCGACCCGGATTGTAAAACCGGACCTTTATTAATAAAATAAATATAAGGAATTATATTACTCTATTTATTATGTAATTAATCGTCACATGCTGCATCGGATTAAAACCGGAATAAAAACGAGGGTTTATAAGCGAATCCCAGTTAGATCGGTTAAAAATTATAAAGGAAATAATTAACTACGTTAAAAATGGTAGTTAAAACGACTTCTGAACTTTAAAGGGGTGAAACTGTCAAAATGACAAAGTTACAAGTTAATGGGGGGTTGTTTTTGTAATTAGTAAAAACTATATATTGAGAAACAAGTTAACTAGGTTAGTAAACCTAGTTAACTTAGTATTTATTATATAGTGTTAATGTTAATTAGCTAAGTTAGTTTTACATAAGAAACAAGATAACTAGGTTACTTTATATGGTTAAGCTCACTTAGCAGCAGTTAGGAAGTATAAGGGGTGTTTGTGAATATGCTGAAACTGTTAAGAAAAAAAAAAGGAGAGTTAGGAAGTATAAGGGGTGTTTGTGAATATGCTGAAACTGTTAAGAAAAAAAAAAAGGAGACCGACGGGATTCGAACCCGCGACCTGCAGCTCACATAAACAACCCACAAACCAACTGATCTGCACCTTACCTTATGTTGAATTTCAGTATGTGTTCATATAAACAAAGCTGAAATAAGTTAAAAAAAAAAAAAAAAGACAAACAGCAACGGGAGGGACTCGAACCCAGGTCCTCTCGTAAGAAAACACACGCGTTTAACCACCGGACGACATCCATAATGTGATCAAAGTCAGATGTGGTTGATATTTACCCAGACACGAATATCCTTTTCCTTTCTACTTTGCATGATTCAGCGAGAGAACTCGCAAAACCCAAATGCCCGAGCAATTAAAACGTCATAACGGCTGAATCCATTCATTTCTGGGTCCCATTAAACTCGTTAGAGCAGGAATTAATGACATCTATAAGCTTAATCGTTTCTTTGTAACAAAAACTGATTCAATTGAAGTTGATTTAAGATCACCATTAAAGACTTCTATGAACACGAATTGGGTATTTTCAAATACGTAAAATTGGCCTCTGGAACTCTTATCATACGTTCTCCCGATCAAACCATGAAAAACCCCATTGAAATTTCTCCATTTCATCACCTCTACATCACGAATTTAATCGAAGAACATTCTAGGGCTTGTAACTTGTGCAGACGATATCTCCTTCAATTCTCGACCTTTTCAGGTGATTCCAAAGCCCAACTTTCTTAATTTTTCATTCTCTACAAAAGACCTCTATCAATTTCAGTGATAGAAGGCTAATTTATCCAAATTTAATTTTAGTTGAAATTAGGGTTCTTCATTCATAAAATTTGGGGCTTTTTGATTTATACTTGTGTTTTGATGAAATTAAAAGTATAATATTGTTATATATCATACTAGAATATTTTGTGTAAATTTTGGGAATTTTTAGATATCAATTGGAATTTTGGTGAATTATTTACATTTTAATCTTTAGATAAATCAAATAAAAATACAAGATAATCTCAAATAAATTAAATAAATGTTTTTATTGATTTTATCAGATTATTTAAACACCAGGGAATTTTTATAGAATTGTTCCTTAATTTTTGGAGAATTCATAAATATAATTTGGATCTCTCTCTCTATATATATATACATGTTTTAATTATTTAAAAATACAAGATTGTTGCAAATAAAATTTGGTTAATGTTTCTAGTGACTTTTAGTGGTTGTATCATTGTTATAGAATTTTTATGGAATATATATCTCTAATCTTTTTAGTAATTATTATATAACTAAAGAATTGGTGGAATTGTTTAGACAAATAAATCCCATTTTGAAGTTATTATTTTAAAATAAAATCGGGGATGAATATTAAATTGAATCTATACAATTTTTAGAGGACCTTGATGAACTTATTTAATCATTTGGCATTATCAAATATTTAAAACCATTAAAATAGCAACTCTATAATTTTTGCCATATTGATAAATTCTAAAACATATATAACTATTGCTTTGGTTATTTCTTTGTTGAACGAATATGATTTTATATATTTCCAAGTCCCCAAATAGGAGAACCCAATTTCCTAAAATCATTAGGTTAACCTTTCCTTTAGTATGTCTGTTATTTACAATACGGTTATTATCTTAGAATTCCACATATTCCAGTTCGTAAGTTAATTCTCGTGGAACGTCTCTTCGCAACCTGTGAGTAATTTCTTTCATTTCCCCTTTTTAATCTTTTACAAATTTTGGGGTGCATCACGTTACACTTTTCGATTTACTTAACATGCTATGATCAAGTGTTATTATGTGAACGTCTTATGTGTATTCTATTATTCTATATGCTATCTGATGTCAAGTCTATTGCATGCTATTGTGTCTAGTGGATCCACGGCTGACTAGGTTCCCCACGGCCATGGGTTGTAGCCTAGTATCGCCAACAGTATTAGACTCGCTCCTCGGGGCTTGAGCCTAATGCACGCTATTATCAGGAGTCTATTTATTTTGGATGTTTGTGGTAATTGATTGTGTATTCTTGTTTGGTAAATGTGGATTTATGGATATGTTGACTATGTTGATGATATGAGACCATTTACACACTAACCTTGAGGTGCATGATAAAAATATTTTTTTTAAAAAGAAATAAATATTAAACTGTTTTCTATAAAAAGGAGGAAATTATTCACCAACATTTTGTTGACCCAAAAATATATTTTTCTAACGTGGTGCAGGTTTTCAAAGTTGATGATCAAGTGATGTGGACACGTAGCATGGGCCTTAGGAAATTAAATTGAAATCTTGATATATTTATTTTGAACAATGTATGCACAATTTTGATTATTATATGTTATGTGACTATTGAAAAGGATATGCTTTAAATATTGAAACAATAATTAGTTGTCATGAGCTATGGGCAATTGTAAGGTCCGCGTTTCTGGCTAATAAAAATGGCGAGGTTAGCCACTAAAAATTTGAACTTTCATAAGCGCCTAATCTTTTCACAAATTAAGGTAAGGATACTAATATCATTAAAGCACAAATTTAACAAAATTTGGGCATGACCCGTCCATAAGACGGGTGTATCCCTGTTTTAACCATTATCCAAAACGAATAAGTCTACAACCCGTTCGACTAGACACGACTAAAAACCATAACATCAAGTGTTAAAAAGTGTAACTACTAACAAGGTTATACAAAACAAACATTTTGACCCAAAACATTAATACGAAATAGCGGAAGCGCTTGATGGTCATAATGTATGCATGTGCTCGCTCCAAATTGCCAAGTCGCCTAAATTGAGGATTTACCTACATTCAACATAAACAAATAAGTTAGTATTTCGTCACTAACACAATTAATTTAATACACCGATTCGTCTCTATCACGGTTTTGCATCATTCCATTACATTACTAATCGTTAAATGGTTCATTACTTGCTTGCCTCATAATAGAGGTTGAATATACCTTTCTTAACATACCCGCTAATAACGGATACTTGTATCTTTAACATATCTTTCATTCGATTTGTTCATGACGAACGATCACATTCTTACACTTACATTCCAATCTGAGAAGACGGACCGAGTAAACTTTCATTCGTTACATACTTAACCTTCCATACCCGGTTCGACTAGAAAGAACCGGATATGATGCATTATCTTTCGTAACTTATTCATTCCTCACAATCCTTTTATGACGGATCTTACTTTTACTTTCAAACGACCATAGATTTCAATTCTTACAACTTTAACATAACAACACAACACAATTGGGATTATTATACATATGACAACATCATAAAGATAGAAATATGGTGTACACTAACGTACCTCGATCTTGTGAGCTTTCCGACTTCCTAGTGTTGGAACCTTCTTCTTTCACACCTATAACAACACGTTCGTTCACTTATTTAGTTCAACTAAATTTCATTCATTCTTCTTCCAAATCACGCATATTATTCTTTTAAGCATTCCATCAAACACTTGGCAGGTTTCGCATTTTCGGGACATTTACCTAACTAACTAAAACATGTATTTAAGCTAGTTCTTTTAATTATTCAACAATAATCAAGCAAACCTCATTCTATATCAATTTATCTAGTGTTTATACATCATTAACATAATTATTCATCAATGATTCACATGCATGACACTACATGATCATCCTAATTCACATCTCAATTTCATAAAGTGGGTTTTTTACTAGAATCTTTCAAATAACCTAAAATCAAACTTGATTCTTGTTCTAGAAGGTTATCCTAACTCAGATTTCTCACATTTAGACACAAGAATTTGAGATTGGGTTGAACCCCTCATTCTACAAATCATGATTCCAGAAATTAAACTTACCACTTCAGAAATTGAGGCTAGCTACTCGGATTTAGGGTTCATGCATTAGATTTCTCCTTTGATTCAGGTTTAATTGCTTGATTTCTTGATGTTAGGGTTTCACCCTCTTGCCCTGCTCTCTTGTTCGATCGACCAGAATCCCCACACACACTCTGTGTGTGGGTTTTGAACCCCTTTTATTTTAATTACCTCAATTTTTGATATGTTACACCTTTAGTCCCTCAAGTTCACTTACTTATTTAATTTTTAGACTTCACCCCTTTATTATTTATATCATGCATCAAAACCCCATTAACTAAGTTAAGTTTTTAAATAAACTTTTTAACTTATCAAATAAACATTTTTGGGGTGTTACAAGTCTACCCCCCTTAAAAGGGTTTCGTCCCCGAAACCTGACACATAACAATTTATACATTTACATATCGAAGAGAAAAGGGTAGTGCTTCCTCATTTCATCTTCCGCTTCCCATGTAAGTTCCGACCCTTTCGGTGTTGCCATTGAACCAACACTTGTCTAACGGCTTTATTGCAAAGATTCATCACCTTAACGTCTTTAATGGCTATTGGTCTTTCGACATAATTTAACCCCTCGTCCAACTCGATGTCATCGAGAGGCACTAATGCTGTTTCATCCGCAAGACACTTCCTCAACTGCGATACGTGGAAGGTATTGTGGATCCCGTCTAGGGTAGACGGTAATTCTAATCGATATGCAACCCATCCAACTCGAGCCAAGATTTTAAACGGTCTGATATAACGAGGACCTAACTTACCCCGTTTGTGGAAACGGGTTATACCCTTCCATGGTGATACTTTCAATAGAACATAATCTCCGAATTGAAACTCGATAGGACGCCTTCTCTTGTCCGCATAAGTTTTTGCCGATCCTGGGCTGCTTTCAGTCCAGCTCTAATCAAATCAATCTTTTCATTCGTCACTGCTATTAAATCGCTTGGCGCAAGTTCTCTCTGTCCAACTTCGCCCCAACACACAGGAGTTCTACATTTTCTCCCGTATAATAGTTCATAGGGAGCCATTTGAATACCACTATGATAGCTATTATTATAAGAAAATTCTGCTAGTGGTAAATGGTCATCCCAATTCCCGCCAAAATCTAAGGCACAAGCTCTTAACATATCAACAAGCATCTGGATGGTTCGTTCTGTTTGACCGTCTGTCTGAGGGTGATAGGCTATGCTTATGTGTAGCTTCGTGCCCATACTTTCATGAAACTTCTGCCAGTAACGAGAGGTGAGTCTAGTATCCCGATCTGAAACGATTGACACGGGCACCCCGTGTCGAGATAAGATTTCATTCATATAAATTTCCGCCATTCTCTCAGAAGAGTAAGCTTCTCGAATAGGTAAAAAGTGGGCACTTTTCGTGAGTCGGTCTACGATTACCCATATTGCATCGTGCCCCGTTTTCGTTCTAGGAAGCTTGGTTACCAGATCCATCGTTAATTCCTCCCATTTCCAGACTGGAATTTCCAAGGGTTGCAACTCCCCGTATGGTTTTTGATGTTCTGCTTTCACTTGGGGGCATGTTAAGCATTTTGAGACATACTTTACGATATCGCGTTTCATACCCGGCCACCAATAATTGGTTTTCAAGTCCCGGTACATCTTGGTTGCTCCGGGATGGATTGAGTATCGTGACTTATGAGCCTCTTCGAGTAGAGCGGTCTTGACTTCTCAAAATCGTGGTATCCAAATTCGACCGAATCTTGTTTTGAGTCCGGTCGAATTTTCTTCTAATTTATCGGCTACACCTTTTACTCTTTCTTTCCTTGGGTCTTCCGCTCCAAGCGACTTTACTTGGGAATCTCGTATCATATCAAGTAAACGTGGAGTAACTATCATCTTCATGGATTTTACTTGAATCGGAGGTGGAGACTCTTTTCGGCTTAACGCGTCAGCCACCACGTTCGCCTTTCCCGGATGGTAAAGGATATCGCAATCGTAATCTTTAATCAGTTCCAACCATCTTCGTTGCCTCATATTCAAGTCTTTCTGTTCGAAGAAATATTTGAGGCTTTTGTGGTCCAAATAAATTGTACATCTCGTACCATATAGATAATGCCTCCAAATCTTTAAGGCGAACACCACTGCTGCCAATTCCAAATCGTGTGTTGGATAGTTTACCTCGTGTGGTTTCAATTGTCGTGAAGCATATGCGATAACCCTTCCCCTCTGCATCAAAACGCAACCTAAACCCTGATGTGAAGCGTCTGAATAGACAACCAAGTCTTCAGTCCCATCCGGTAATGTCAAGACCGGGGGACTCGACAGTTTCTCCTTTAATATTCGAAAGGCTTCATCCTGTTCTTTACCCCACACGAACTTTTCTTTCTTCCTCGTCAGATTCCTTAAGGGTAATGCTATCTTCGAAAAATCCTGTATGAACCTTCTGTAGTACCCCGCAAGGCCTAGAAAACTTCTTATTTCAGTTGGGTTTTTCGGGGAAACCCATTTCATTACGGCCTCAACCTTTGACGGATCTACTAAGACACCATCCGAATTGATCACATGACCCAGAAACTGCACCTCTCTGAGCCAGAAGGCACACTTTGTGAATTTCGCATAAAGTTTTTCCTTTTGGAGAGTTTCAAGTATTTCACGCAAATGTCTCACATGTTCAGTCTTACTTCGCGAATATACTAGAATATCATCTATGAACACGATTACAGATTTATCTATCATGGGTCGACATACCCAGTTCATAAGATCCATAAACGCTGCTGGGGTGTTCGTCAACCCAAAGGACATAACTAGGAACTCGTAATGTCCATATCGGGTTCTAAATGCGGTCTTTGCAATATCTTCTTCTCGTACCCTGACTTGATGATATCCCAAACGTAAGTCTATCTTTGAGAACCAATTCGCCCCTTGTAACTGATCGAAAAGATCGTCAATTTTGGGTAAGGGGTAACGGTTCTTTATAGTTATTTTGTTCAGTTCCCTATAGTCGACACACATGCGCATCGACCCATCCTTCTTTTTTACAAATAGGACTGGTGCTCCCCAAGGTGACACACTCGGGCGTATAAAACCTTATCTAGCAGATCTTGTAATTGTGTCATTAACTCCCGCATCTCGGTGGGAGCCAATCTATAGGGAGCCTTCGCTACTGGTTTCGCACCCGGACTCAATTCGATGCGAAACTCTATTTCTCGTTCGGGAGGGAGTCCCGGCAATTCCTCCAGAAATACATCCAGAAATTCGTTCGTGATCTCGACATCTTCAAGCTTCGGGAGGCTTTGTCGAGCGTCTACTGCATAAGCTAGGTATGCTCTACTCCCGTTAAGTACGTACTTAACGGCTTGAACAAGAGTACACAACTTTGTCTCCACATTTCTCTCCCCTTGAATACTTAGTTGCCTTCCACTTGGAGATTGGACAAGCATTACCTTATTTTTACAATTAATCTCCACGCGGTGTCGTGCCATCCGATCCATACCTACTATCATTTTAAATTCCCCCAAAACCATAGGTATGAGGTCGATATCGAATTCTTCATTTTCTATAGTGAACTTGCAATTCCTACAAATCTCGTGTAACACATAGTTCTTACTATCGGCTATTTCTACCTCTAAGGGTACCGGCATCCGTTCAATCTTAAATAAAGGATGCTGTATGATTTCATTTGAAATAAACGACATAGTGGCTCCAGTATCGAACAAAACATAAACCGGTATGGAGTTTATTAAAAAGATACCTGAAACTACATTCGGATGGGACTTGGCTTCTTCGGATGTGATTTGAAACATCCTCCCTTTCGCCTTTGAGCTTTCCTCGCTCTTTCCCTCCTTCTTTGATCCTTGTTGGAGTTTAGGACACTCCGACTTAACATGCCCTTTCTAGAAACAGTTGAAACATGTCTTCGAGTTGCTAGGGCACTTGTAGGATGTATGCCCCTTCTTCACCGCACTTATAGCATCCCTTCTTACCCAAAAGGCATTCCCCAGTGTGAAGTTTTCCACATGTCTTGCAAGGAGTAATACCACCCTTCGACTTGTCTTTCCTTCCCTGATCCTGGAACCTCGCCTTTTTAGATGGACTTGCATTGGTCCCCTTTTCTGTCAACCTCTTTTCACCACGTTCCTCCTGTCTTTTATCTCAATTTCTCTATCCCGTGCCAAATTGATAAGCTCATCAAGGGTCTCACATTTTGAGGGAGTGATGAACTCCTAAATTCTGCCTTCAGTATACCATAAAAGCAATTGATCTTCATTCTTTCGGTCTTCACAAAGTATCCACAAAACTTCATCTTATCAAAGAAAGTGTTTGATATTTTGTTTATTGTCTCGTTTTTTTGTCGGAGGTGTAAGAAATCCTCCTGAATCTTATCAATGGCCGACTGAGGACAATGATATCTCATGAAGGGTTCCTTAAATTCTTGCCAAGTCATCATCTGGAGTCTATCCTCACCTATTTCCTTGCTATACGCATCCCACCAATCTTTTGCCTGGAAAGAGAGTTGACCAGTAGCGAACATCACTTGGTCTTCCTTATCACACCTACTTCGTATAAATACTGCCTCTATATTGGAAATCCATCTTTAGCATGCGATTGGATCAATTTTACCACCATACGTTGCAGGATTGCATGCCATGAAATCTTTATATGTGCATCGTCGTTCCTTGCTTTTAACTTTAGAACCCTCCATCAGTTCCTTCAATTCTTCTATCTTGCTAGTCATCATTGCATCCACAACTCCCAATACCCGACTCTCCACTTCTTGAGCTAATAGTGGAAGATTAGCTTGCATAACCCCTTCCGCCACTTCTGTGACTTTGCTATTAAATGCTTCTTGTCTAGCCGTATCATCATCATCCTCATTAACGTTTCTTGCATCGGCCATCTACACATTGTCATGTTTACGTTTAATACAAATCAAAACTTTCAATACATCATAGTTCATTAGTCTGTATTTACTTCATTCGCATTCTTACATTCTAAACCTTCCTCGCTTTTCAAACTTTCATCATTCATTCGTGTCATTCGACACATTACTTTCTATTTTTACAAATTCCTTTCCATCGTAACCACTAATTGTGGTTACATACATCTTATTTGGCCTTATATGGACCCTACATAAACATTTAATAGGCCTTCGGACAATTCGAAAACTCAAAATGCGAAAATAATACAAAACAAAAATTTTTCAGCGGACTTAACTTCCGCTGGCCGTCGGCGAAGGCCTCACACCCCGTCGCCGATAGGCTCTAAAAATGTGGCATCGGCCACTTTATCCGTAAGCAGCAATTTAGGGCGTCGGCGACCGCTGGCAGCCCGTCGGCGACGGCCTCCCGATTGCTAAAACGCTGCTGCACTATTTTTGGCTGATTCGACCATTTTCCGGGTTCGTTTTCAGCCATACGGTTCCTGGAACTCCCCGTATGGCCCCCATATTTACTCCTTCACGTACTTAACTTAAATATTACATCCCAAGCACATTACACATACTAGCATTTTACCAAAAATTTAAATTGTTACCTCATTAGCGATCTTGGAGCGAGCACAATTTCGAATGAGCCATCGGTTTGAGTTCAAGCATCACATCATATGCTCGAATCCCTCAAACCTTGGCTCTGATACCAACTTGTAAGGTCCGCGTTTCTGGCTAATAAAAATGGCGAGGTTAGCCACTAAAAATTTGAACTTTCATAAGCGCCTAATCTTTTCACAAATTAAGGTAAGGATACTAATATCATTAAAGCACAAATTTAACAAAATTTGGGCATGACCCGTCCATAAGACGGGTGTATCCCTGTTTTAACCATTATCCAAAACGAATAAGTCTACAACCCGTTCGACTAGACACGACTAAAAACCATAACATCAAGTGTTAAAAAGTGTAACTACTAACAAGGTTATACAAAACAAACATTTTGACCCAAAACATTAATACGAAATAGCGGAAGCGCTTGATGGTCATAATGTGTGCATGTGCTCGCTCCAAATTGCCAAGTCGCCTAAATTGAGGATTTACCTACATTCAACATAAACAAATAAGTTAGTATTTCGTTACTAACACAATTAATTTAATACACCGATTCGTCTCTATCACGATTTTGCATCATTCCATTACATTACTAATCGTTAAATGGTTCATTACTTGCTTGCCTCATAATAGAGGTTGAATATACCTTTCTTAACATACCCGCTAATAACGGATACTTGTATCTTTAACATATCTTTCATTCGATTTGTTCATGACGAACGATCACATTCTTACACTTACATTCCAATCTGAGAAGACGGACCGAGTAAACTTTCATTCGTTACATACTTAACCTTCCATACCCGGTTCGACTAGAAAGAACCGGATATGATGCATTATCTTTCGTAACTTATTCATTCCTCACAATCCTTTTATGACGGATCTTACTTTTACTTTCAAACGACCATAGATTTCAATTCTTACAACTTTAACATAACAACACAACACAACACAATTGGGATTATTATACATATGACAACATCATAAAGATAGAAATATGGTGTACACTAACGTACCTCGATCTTGTGAGCTTTCCGACTTCCTAGTGTTGGAACCTTCTTCTTTCACACCTATAACAGCACGTTCATTCACTTATTTAGTTCAACTAAATTTCATTCATTTTCTTCCAAATCACGCATATTATTCTTTTAAGCATTCCATCAAACACTTGGCAGGTTTCGCATTTTCGGGACATTTACCCAACTAACTAAAACATGTATTTAAGCTAGTTCTTTTAATTATTCAACAATAATCAAGCAAACCTCATTCTATATCAATTTATCTAGTGTTTATACATCATTAACATAATTATTCATCAATGATTCACATGCATGACACTACATGATCATCCTAATTCACATCTCAATTTCATAAAGTGGGTTTTTTACTAGAATCTTTCAAATAACCTAAAATCAAACTTGATTCTTGTTCTAGAAGGTTATCCTAACTCAGATTTCTCACATTTAGACACAAGAATTTGAGATTGGGTTGAACCCCTCATTCTACAAATCATGATTCCAGAAATTAAACTTACCACTTCAGAAATTGAGGCTAGCTACTCGGATTTAGGGTTCATGCATTAGATTTCTCCTTTGATTCAGGTTTAATTGCTTGATTTCTTGATGTTAGGGTTTCACCCTCTTGCCCTGCTCTCTTGTTCGATCGACCAGAATCCCCACACACACACACTCTGTGTGTGGGTTTTGAACCCCTTTTATTTTAATTACCTCAATTTTTGATATGTTACACCTTTAGTCCCTCAAGTTCACTTACTTATTTAATTTTTAGACTTCACCCCTTTATTATTTATATCATGCATCAAAACCCCATTAACTAAGTTAAGTTTTTAAATAAACTTTTTAACTTATCAAATAAACATTTTTGGGGTGTTACAGCAATCATCATGCCCCGTACCTTTCCGCTGCGGGTCGGGGTGTGCCATGTGCCTCTTGATGTCGGGTATCTCTGTCCCACATCATCTACACATGTCTTTCCCAGCTGTTGTATTCGGGTGGCCTCATCTTCACTACCAACACCTCAATCTCTTTCTTATATTGTCCCGTATTCCTATCAATCTCATCAGCATCACTTTCTTCACTCTCTTCCTCTTCCTCTTCCTCTTCTACATCCTCCATCTCTTCTTCTATCTCATCAACCGGTGGCACACCGTCTCTTCGACCCTTTAAACTTTACCCCGTTACCCTATCCTTCAAAACATGATGTGTATTAGTAAGGGTGTATCTCCAATCCTTCTTATCTAAGCCGTTCAAGGATAAGAATCGATGAGTTTTTGTGTACATGATAAATATTGTTACCAAGACATCCTTGAACCCTCATCAAATGTGTGATTAACCGGCAGTGAGGGATGAAACACCTATCATAACTGTTTCTGCTTTCCCAAACATTGCTCATAATCAAGTGCCTTAAAGAAAGTCTCTCAGTTCCCGCCACTAATGCACATAAAATCCTTAACTCATACAATCTCCCTCATCCTTTTCTAAAGTGGCCATCCATTGCAAAATGGCGTCTCTTGGGATATTATTATCCCCTTCTTCATCCCTATAAACCAAACATGCCTCCCAACCGAGCCTTTCAAAACACTCTTCCACCTTCAACGGTCTAAAATCTTCAACTTTAATTGCTTTCTCAACCACCAAACATTATCTAAATTTGATACTTTTTCCTTCAGCTTCTTGTGATATAAATCTTTTTGACACACCCCTTTTAAATCGCATAACCAGTTCTTCCTCGTCCACATCGGTTCGGGAACTTGTACCGTTTCAGATTCGGTTCTTTGAGTACCCTTTTTTTGTCTTTTACTAGCTGGAGGCGAGGAAGATGATGCGTTATCCTTTCCTTTCTTTGAACCTGTGATTCTCATGATGTTCCTACAATGATACAATTCAAAGTTACAAATGTGGATAATCAAAATAATCACAAAATGATTAATTTCTTTCCCCCACAATTGCTTACAAGTGTAATCACTCCCTTGAATTACCATAATTTTATCCCAAATGAGAATCATATCAATAAACAATCACAAGTGTGGATTTTAACAATTACCATTCATATAATCTTTCATAAACATCCCCACACTTATTTCACACTAACTTATATTGTGTTCCATAAATACCCATTTACAATTAGCCTTAGGAAAATGAATTTAAACCTACTTAAAGGTGTCAATTTCCCTTAACTAATACAAAACAAGTTTTAACAAATAAATTGGATGATAACATAATCACAACTTTGCTATCTTCATGCTACAACACAATTTCTATGCCCACTTATTCATTCAATGTTCTCACTTTTCACACCAATAATAATTCACTAACAAAAACCAATTTTCAATTGTGCAAAGTATCCCAAACATATAACTCATCTCATTCCACATTAACATAATGGTGCTTACCCATAAATATTCCCATCCTTTTTCAAGTCATGTCTCAAATTCATATCAATATGCAATAAACCAATCAAATAATGCTAATTTAGCTCATCATATATCAAAATCCACATATATTCAAACATTCAAGTTCAAAATCTAGTGAATAGTAACATAATCTGTAATAATGTAGCAAAAGAGGGTGAAAGCATACCTTAGATGATGAATTAACAAGGTCTAGACAAGAAAAATCTTTAAACTTGAACTCTAGCAAAAAAACCCACAATTTTTCGGACCAAATGTGTTGAAAAATCTCCCTAACCGTTTCGAATTTTGAGAAAATAATCGGTGGAATGTGATCTCCTAGAAAAACTAATAAGGTTAGACTCAAAAATCACTCGATTTGGTGGAAAATTGAGTGAGTTATGAGTGTTTGAAGGGGTTAGGGTTCTTGAGGGTTTTAGGGAAGAAGATGAAGAAAGATGAAAGAGAATGACGTTTCTAATGAATTTTGGCTGAGATTTTGTTTGAAAAATTAAATTGTTAGAATTAATTATGTTGCAAACGGGGTCGGATTGGATTTAGAAACTGAATTGGGTTTTAAAAAGAAAGTGGATCGGGTCATGCGGGTTGGGTATTGGCTGGATTGTGAATCGGTTTGGGTTGGTTCACTAATCAGCGTCTGGGACGCAAGACCACCGCCTGGACGGTGCTGAACAGTGGATGTGAGTAGCGGTTTCCAATACCCAGCGTCTTGGACACTGGAGCCACCGTCTTGGACACTGCTTAGCATCAAAAGTGAGTAAAGCTACCGATGTTCAGCGTCTGATACACTTGATGACCGTCTGTGACATTGCTTTCTCTATTCCCTTTTCTATATTTTTTTTCAGGTAAATTACACTTTTCGTCCTTTATGTTTGTAGCGGGTTGCAGTGGATAACCTTTAACTTCAATAATTACAGTCATAATCCTTTATTATAAAAACATATTGCGCGTTTCATCCTTTATCTCAAACCCTGTTAGAAAATTAAGTTAGTTCTGATCACGTGCTTCGCACATGAGAGCATTTAAGACAATTCACCTACCAACTATCCCACCATATAAATACCCCCTTTTCTCCCCCCAAATCCCTCATTAGGGTTTATCCAAAATCATCACCTTATGTTGGAGCAGACCAACAAAATCATCACCTTCGACTACACTTCATCTTCAATCATTCATCAATATTTCGCTCTACATTCTCTGCATTTGTTTAATTCTGCTCTTGTTAACAATATTCTGCCTAAATGTGATTTAAACTTTTGACTGGGATTTGGAGTTAGGGGTAGATCTGCTTTGAAGTAAGAGTCGAATTGTTACAGCGAAGATGGCGGCGACCGTTGGTTGGGTGTATTCTTCTTGCAACGGTCTTGCCAATAATGTTTGGTAATTATTCCACTTAATCAATCATATATATCATTTTGGGCTTTCTCTCTTTGCCAGTTTGCTAATGAAGTGATGGCTAGATTTGGTTTTGATGAACGTAGTTACTGCTGTGAACATGTTGGGATAAATGTTTCACAATTGGGCAATGATAGTTTTTTTTTTTTTTTTTTTTTAACAAGACTGACTCTAGATTGTCACTTTCAAAACAGCTTTGGAGATATTAAAGTACTTTAAATATTAAAGGATATTTGGCCGGAGTGATGGTGGTGGTGACGAGATTTGAGGTGGCGGCGGTGGCGGCAGGATGAGGTGGTGGTGGCAAGATATGGTGGTTAGGGTTTTAGGGTTAAGGAAATTGGGAAAGATGAAGAATATATACATTTTTTTTGTTTTATTTACTGAACATTTAAATAAAATCATGAATTGACCATAATACCCTTAAGTGAATAATCTTAACTGAAAATTTTAATATGGTTAGTGTTAAAGGACATAGAGTGTAACAAGTTTTGCAAATAAAGGATTATGACTGTAATTATTGAAGTTAAAGGCTATCCGTTGCAATCAGATACAATATAAAGGATGATTTTTTTTCTTTTCAATATGACAAGACATGACGCATTTAACTCTCATTGAAATTGTAGTTCCATGACAAGAGCACATGCATTTAGTTATTTATCACCACTTCATTATTATTATTATTATTATTATTATTATTATTATTATTATTTTTATTATTATTATTATTATTATTATTATTATTCTTTTCTTTTTTTTTTCTTTCTTTACGTTTTTTTCTTTTCTTTTTTTTTACTTGCAAAATTAAATTTATTTTTATTATAATAGTTATTATTATTATCTAATAAAGATGCTAAAAAATCTAATATTTATTATTGTTATTATTATTATTATTTTTTTTTTTTTAGTTTTATAAAACGAAAACCGTTTAAACGAATCTTTCCACCCCCTAATAAGCGTGTATTGTCCCGAATACACACCGAACGTGTCACGTACCTGGAATCCTTGTGACCGAGGCATTGCTCCGTTACTTGCACACAATCAAAGGTTAGTTCAAATCGAAACAAACAAAAAAATAATCTATAAATAAAATCTAAACACTAATTTATACAAAACGACCCTCAGACGGTCTCATAAATCGGAATGCTTACCAAAAAGCTTACCGTTTCTTTTTGCACCTCATGAACTTCATTCCCTTCCAAAAACGGTTTCAACCTATGCCAGTTCACCGTTTGCTTGGTCCCATCCTTCCGATCTTCAATGCTAACATCACCAAACTTCCCAACCCGTGTAATCACGTACGGGCCTATCCACTTACTTCTATGCTTCCCAGGAAAGAATTTTAATTTCAAGTTGTATAACCATACCTTTTGTCCAACCTCGAATTCTTTCTTCCGAATATTGGCAACATGCATCATCTTCATTTTCTCCTTGTACTTGGAAGCACACTCATATGCCTCTTCCTTCAACTCTTCTAACTCACAAAGTTTTAGTTCCCTCTCTCTACCTGCATCATCATACTTAAGATTAACATTTTTAATTGCCCAAAACGCCCGGTGAACAAGTTCAACCGGTAGATGACATCCTTTCCCAAAAACTAAACGGTACGGGGTGGTGCCAATAGGAGTTTTATAAGCCGTTCGGTAAGATAAAGCATCGTTCAACTTGGTTGACCAATCCTTACGGTCCGCCCTTACGGTTTTTTGCAGAATTTCTTTAATTTGCCTATTGGAAACCTCCACTTGCCCACTAGTTTGGGGATGATAGGGAGTCGCAATTCTATGGTCAACACCATACTGTTTGAGTAATTTGCCAATGTTAAAATTTTTGAAATGAGATCCTCCATCACTTATGATGACTCGAGGAACCCCAA
Organism: Helianthus tuberosus; assembly: GCA_030545235.1. Taxonomy (NCBI): domain Eukaryota; kingdom Viridiplantae; phylum Streptophyta; class Magnoliopsida; order Asterales; family Asteraceae; genus Helianthus; species Helianthus tuberosus. The sequence goes on along the minus strand of CM060438.1, from coordinate 28,461,081 downwards.
ACCTTGAAATAATGTTTGTTTGAACAAAATTACAAACAACGGTATGGTCATTCGTTTTGGTGGCGATTGCTTCGACCCATTTGGATACATAATCCACAGCCACCAAAATGTATAAATTGCCATATGAATTCGGGAAGGGTCCTATGAATTCGATCCCCCAAACGTCAAAAACGACCACTACAAGAATCGGTTGCATGGGCATCTCATCCCTCTTAGAAATACTCCCTAATTGTTGGCAATTTTTACAATTTTTGGCAAATTGAAAAGCATCCTTAAATATTGTAGGCCAAAATAAACCACTAGAAAACACTTTGTGACCCGTCTTTTGGCCACTAAAATGACCTCCACATGCAAGTGAATACACGTGCATCAACACACTCCGGATTTCTTCATCCGATATGTAGGATCATTTTGCAACCCGTATGAGTCGTTCAGAAGAGATTTATCAGTTTCAGATGCGGAAAATAAGAAACCGACGATGAAACAGCTTGTTTATCACTCTAAACCTCTTTTGTATTGATATAACAGCGTTTACAATCAAAAGGTATACCGGCAGCACTTCGGTATCACTCTGAGACAATTGTTACAAATGAAATGACAAAATACCTATTTATATAGTTGAGATTTCGCTTAGAAACACTTCAAGCGAAATCCACAAATTCCTTTCAAGCGAAAACTATCATGTTGACTTTGAAGCGAAACCGACAAAAACAACATTCTAATTTCAACTTTGCATGCAATTTCACGTGTAGTTGCAATATGTGATGTCATCAATATGATGTCATCATCATATATGATGACATCATGCTTGAACAATTCTGCAACGATCCCGAGACTCGATATAAGACTTAGTCGACAGATGACTGCACCAACAGACTCCCCCTCAGATGTTGACGAGTCTTAAGTGTCAAGTATTCTCAATCTTCAGTCTTTATCGGTCTCTTTTCTTTCTTAGGATATACCAGGATCTTCTCTTTGGCTCTAACCTCGTCAGACTCCCCCTCTCATCATGATGGGATCGCTGTCTGGAATTAGCTATCACCTTGAGATTAATCTCTGGCTTTAACTCTGTTCAGCTCAACTCCTGCACACATTTTCTCACCACCACATAAGTTTTTACTTAAAAGCAATAAGAAAAACTTACTGGAAATAGTTACATCAAGTTCAAATTAATGACCTTGATTAACTAAACTCAATTTCTTTCTCAAAACAAATTTCAATTGTTAAACTCACACTCCCAAACCTGTTCATCCTGTTCAGCACTCGGAATTTTGAAAATCAGCTTTCCAACATTAGTTGTCGAAAATCTTTTTGGACTTTTCAAAATAATGAAACATGAATGCAATAACAGAAATTAACTGCAGAAATAAAATATGTACAAACATATTTTTGTGAGTTTGTGTAAGAGGATCATATCAGTTTATGTGACCAATCACTAGCACCGTTAAGCTTTAAACATTTTTAGTTCTAAACGATTCACGTAGATTGACGATATTGTTGTCCACTTAAACTCAATCTAAAACTTTCGAAATGCTTACCGATACGTTAAGGTATATTAATTTTGCACTAAGTTCTTATGGACCCCACAATCTCAGCATATCCCCTCATCATGCAATACACTGACCCAAGTAATGCCTTTAAACTTTTATCAACTGTGATTTGTGCGAAAATAAAGCAGAATGTTTAAACATTAACAATCAGGTCGATACTTCCGTATACACAGAGAAAGTCCAATGTTTAAACAAAATAACAAAATAAAAATAAGTTGAAGTTGTTTAGGCTTTAACCACCAGGTCGATACTCCCGTATACGCAGAGGTGATCCAAAGCTTAAACGAAACACCAAAGAAAATAAAGCAGAACGTTTAGGCAACAACATCCAGGTCGATACTCACGTATACGCAGAGGATGTCCGATGTTTAAACAAAATAAAGAAATAAAACAAGTTTAAATCTTTGCAAAATAAAATGCACAATCACAGCGACTTTTCAGCAAAGTTGTGAAAGTTCACAAACTTAACCGGTTTTATGTCTTTCGACAATCAGCGATTACTGAGTAGGCACACAGTCAAGAAGGACAAAACTAAGTACTATGCTTTTGATCATGTTTCCCACTAGAACTAGGCCTTTTCATTTAGGTTTGTATCGTTATTGCAAATCTACTAGTCTAGCTGAGCCTACCGTCACATCTTTAGTGAGACCGTTTATCACATTTTGACTTTACAATTCTCTAGCATGCTGTGATAGTCCACTGATTTACTATCATTTCCTCTTTTTTCAGCAAAACTCATTTTTAAATTTTTCAATGTTTTTGACATTTTCAAATTTTCAATTTTTTTTTTTAATTTTTACTCCCCCTAAAATCAAAATATGTCTCAATTTTGATTTTCTGGGAAAATTTGAAAACAAGCTGTACAAGAAATGTGACAACATGATGAGAATTACTTCAATTCTCCATTCACTTGGCTTGAACAATCAGAACTCCCCCTGACAACAAACTATTTTCCCATAATGATTTCAAAACACTTAAGTTTGTTTTAATCAAAATGGTTTTTCCGAAAAAATTAGTTTGTCTTTACCACTTGTAAATTTGGGGTGTGGTTCATCACATTGTCTACTTTTAACCACTTGTAGTAGATCAAGTACAACTTAATGTCCCTGATTTACCACTTGCATGTATGCAACCTCTGTACCTCTTGCAAAATATATTTACAACATATAAGCCTATGTAGGAATAAACCTCTACACAAATCATTTTACCAATCAAGATGCCGATTCCTGCTTCACACTTACCAACCTGGAAGCTCCGGCAATTCACACTTATCCTGTAAAAATTAAACACATTTAAAAATCTTTCACAAAATCTAAAATAACAAGAATGATGCCGATTCCTGATCCACGATTACAAACTTGGGATCTCCGGCAAAGTCCTAAGACTTCAAGGGAAACAGACTTCCATCCAAGTCTTCTCAGACTTGATGGCGTTCAGTTCTTGCGCAGTAGGGTTGTATGTTGCCTTTTTAGTTGCATAAAAATCTTTAACCCCCTTAACTTTCCCATTCAACATTTTTCCAAAAATTTTCTTAACACTTCCATTGAATGTTTTCTCGACATCAAACTTAGTTTTCTCTGTGTAAAACTGATTCGAAATATCAACCTTACCAACTTTCTGTTTAATTTCTTCAAATTTCAGTGATGGAAACTCATCATCATTCACTGAAATTTTCATCTCAACCTGTGGCTCTTCTGGCTTTGTGGAACCAGATTCATCGCCGACTTTCTCATCATCTTTCTTAACAACCCACACTTGGTTGTCTTTTGCATTCTTTTTGTAAAAATTCTTTTTAGAACATTCACCAACCTCATAAGTTGAGTTTTCAAAAATTTTAAATTTTTCGATTGGTGGTTCAACATCAACAACCTTTTCTTTCAATTTCTGAGAAACTCCCTGTTTTGTTTTGGCATTTTTCTGACAGTTCCATGCAATGTGACCAACTTCATTGCACTTGTAACAGGTTCGAGTCTCTCTTTGATAAAACAATTCAGTTCCATTCTTCTTCTTTTCAGCAAGAAACTCTTGATTTGACTGTCTCCAGAATGGTTTCTTCTGTTCCTCTTCTGCACATCCACCTGACACAAATTCTGTTTTTGTTTTAGAATTTTTCAAATTTTTATGATTTTCTGGTGGAATAAATCCAAGACCTTTCTTTTTGTAGCTACGATTTTGGTTTGATTTCTTTTGAAAACCAGAACCAGAATTGTAACTCTTTTTCTTGTTTAAACGTTGTTGAACTCTTGAAGTGTACTTTTTAGGTTTTTCAATAAGATTTAAATCTTTTATTTCAGAAATATTAATTTCTGTCATTTTGAAAACATTTTTGATCATATCAAAACGAACACTTCTTATTGGAAACTCTTTGTCAGAGTATAATTTGTCAGAATCATTTAAAGTGTATGCGACTTCAAATGTTTCATCATCCAAATTTGCTTTTGATAATAAAAATTCTTTACTATAAGACCGTTTAACCGACGACTTTTGACTGTTGACTGACGAATTTGACCCTCCAGACTCAGACTTTGACTCAGACTCCTCCTCAGTATCCAACACCTGATCGACCACCTTTTTGATTAACTCAGACTCATGATCAGTATCAGACGAGGTAAACGTGACATCAATGTTATCTGGTAAAACGTCAGTTGTGTCGGTTTTTAGCGTTATATTGACTGCTTTTTCAAGTTGCTCCTCGTTTGGTTTTCTAGGAGAATACCCTTCCCAAATTGGAGGCGGACACTTGTTATAACTAACAGTCGGTTTATTACCACTATCTTTCTTTTCCTTTGGCTTCTCATCTTGAAAAGCTTCCATACCTGCAACAGTTGGGTAAATACGATCAATGAGATAATCAGAACTAGAATAACTTTGTAATAAACGTCTAATTCTCTCATTCTCAATCTTCTCTGTTTCCAACTCTTGCTTCCATTTAGCACTCTCTTCGATGTAAAAGTTGATTGCTTTCTGCTTTGTCATCATTACAGCATTCATCATCGTAAGTGCTTGTTCTCTCTCTGAGTTTGTCTTTTGGAGACCAGTTACTGTTTTGTTCAAGACATCATAAGATTCTTTTACATAATTGAGGTTGAACAATAACTGCTCCTTTTTCTTCTCATACTCAGTAATTATCTCGTCTTTTGTTGCACATTCCTTGCAAGCTTCCAAACACTTCGTGCAAGGCTTGACAACTTCAACAATCTTTTCAACTTCAATTGTTTTCACCACTTCAACCATCTTTTCTTCTTCCTTCACCTTCTCAGTTTCAGTCACCTTTTCTCCAGCAACAACTTTAACTTCTTCAGTTTGAACAATTTCATTCTTTTCAGCATCACTTTCAGTCTTCAAATCCTTTTGTTCTTTTGCAGCTCGTTTCTCTTTCAGTTTCTCCAAGCGATCTGCAAAATAGAAATGAAAACTTTCAGGAGAAAGATGAGATTTTGCAACATTTATATGTTTTTCTTCCTCATCATCACTGCTATTATCAACCGGTGACTGATCAAACTGTACAGATTTTTCAAAATCAGCATCTGATACACCAGAATCAGACGGTGTTTGATCAAATACAACTTCTTTTTCTGAATTAACATCATTTTGCACACTCTCATCTGCACTTAGTGAATCTTCATCAGCACTTTCTGAGCTTTCTTCAGATGTAACAGACTGTTCCTTCACACTTTTCACTGTCTCACCAATAGATTTCATCCATGTGGTGAACATGTCTGGTTCTCTAACAATCTTTGCAATGAAAGCTTTGAAATCACCCTTTTCATCAACAAACATATCCCAACTGAAACCTTCAGGTAGTCTCTCATCATCTTGATCGACTATGCATGCTTTGCTATCAGAAGATATATAGTTGCTCCAGTTGAAATCTACCAAACATCCTCTCTTTGAATCCTAAATCTTTCTACCATGAGCCGTTTGTGAGTCTTGTGATTGACCAACTTGCTGATAAATGGCTTTTCGGTAGTAATCGTCTTTTCCGAACGGATTCTGAGCTCCACTAGCTTCTCTGTTCTTGCACTCCCGCTTGAAATGACCTTTCTCCCTGCATCGAAAACAAGTAACTTTAGATTTATCAAAACCTAAAGTAGATACATGAGCATCAAGAAAGTCATTTCTCCCGGTAATCGTTTTGAATTTTTCAGCACGTCTAAGAACACTAGCAAGACACCATTTGATGTCCATCAGTTCCATCTCTTCGGCGTCTATCTGATCGTAATCCTCTTTGGTGAGCATAGGATTTCCGATCCGACCTGCAACTAGACCTTCATACGATAACAACACAGAACCAAGTAGATCCATGTGGTCTTTAGCAGTGTCTTCTGAAAAACTTTGACCTTCTGGAAGATTTAGAGCGATGTTGCACTGAATCACATAACCATTTCCTGTTTTTGTGCTTTGGGACTGAAAGCTTTCTGATGAACTCTTTGGATTGACACTTGGATATAATGAGAAACCACTACTGCTTTTGTTTGAACTTTGATCAATCTTTTCTGTAGAATCCCCAACACTATACGCAGTCTGGATTTTCGGACTTCTCTCAGTTTCTGAAACCGGAACACTTCCTTTATAATACATTTTTACATCCTGTTGACCACTTGGACTGTTCATTCTCGCGATCTTTTGCTGTTCCAAATCTTGACCCTCAATCTTTTCGATAAACTCACCAATTGATAACCCATCATAAACCCCTGTGTTTTTCAGAATCATCAAATAAGTTCCCCACTCTTTTTGCGGTAACGCATCAGCTAATTTGTCTACCCATTCTTCAGACTCCTTTTCTATACTAAGCATTGACATAGATCGCACAAGGTGACAGTATCTTTCAATCAGCTTCTTTGTGTCTTCACCTGGTAGACTGCTGAACAGATCAAATTCTTTCTTTAACAGTGCCTTCTTGCTTTTAATCATTTTCTCGCTACCCTCAAATTTGACTTTAAGTGCATCCCAGATTGACTTTGAAGTTTTGTCATGCTGAAGCAGTATGAAAATGTCTTCTTTGATAGCTTGTTGAAGTAGACTAATCATCATCTTTTCAGATCTATACATATCACGTTCTTCATTACTAAATTCATGTATTTTTTTATTAACTTTCAAATCAGTCTGTGGCAAAACATATTTCTTCAAAATACATTCCCATGACCTAAGATGGTTTGCCTGAACCCAGTTCTCAAATCTATCTTTCCACCCGTAGTATTCTTTGATACTTATCAATTTCGGGGGCTTTTGGGTGGTTCCCGTCTCGTTTTCCAAATTCATGTTCTGAGCAATAGTAGATGGACCAAACGGTGTTGCAAATGCATTGTAGAACTCGGTATCCATGACTCGGAATCAAAGAATCTCAAACAATCTTTCACACGAACTGATTCTCCTCGTAACACAATAATACCTGACAAACAAACAACAATCAGTTTATAGATTTATCAATTAATCGAAACAAATTGGTACTCGGACTGGTGACTATTTTGAGCGGATTGAAGGTTGACACACTGTGCGAAACGTTGACCAACTGTGCAGACTGAATGACCTAGATCGAATTCGATTGACCTGACCCTTTGAAACCTTTGAACTCCAAACTGAACGAAACTTTCAAGCGAGTCGATGACTTTAATACGCGACTTGATTACACAAAAACGACTTGACTGATCAAACGTACTGATCGAACCGTGCTAATCGACACAAACTCCAAATCGGACAAAACACCAAAATACAAACCACGCGACCTGTAGATTCTATTCAAACAATTTGAACTAAAATTGCACACGACTCGATCAACTAACGCATGTAAACTAATATGTCACAAACTATTTCAAAACACACTAAAAACGACAAATGTATTACTATTTTAATCGGTGAACATACTAAACAATCATATCTCATGTAAAATAATACGAAGTCATGCCCAACAACTAACACATACACTTAAAACTGACATCTTCTTTTAATTAAAATCTGATTGTACCGACTTGATCAGATAACATGCAAAGCCAACAACTTCATTAAACCAATTCACATGCAACCGATTATCTTGTTATTGGAAAACTAATATCATATGCAAATCTCGAACAGAACCAACTGACACACTTTAATACCTATCACATGCATACCAACAATTTCAATTTTCGATTTAAACTAGATAATGCTGCCAAAACTTGATTCACATGCTACTGACAATTTTTTTAAAAAAATTCACGTGATGGACTTATCAATGTCAATATTATCACCCAACAACTTTCAAGTGTTCTAAATTCTATTTGGCAGTCAATTCTTGATCAATACACATGGGTCGGTGACAACTTTATTACTTCACATGCGCATGAACCAACAGTCATCATATGCACTCATCATCAAAATATTCAATGTTCGACAAAATTTCACAAAAATCGATGTACTCAGTCAACTTATTTCAAGCGAAATCCACACTTATTTCAAACAAACTGCTGTTTTCAAGCGAAATCCTCGATTTCGCTTCAAACTCTCACTTTTTTCAAGCGAAATCCAACATGATGTCAGCAAAAACGATCTGATTTTGGTCCGATTGAACAAGATTTAAGCCGATTTTAGATCTGAAACTCTCAAGGATTTGTTAAAACATGTTTACGCACATTTTGTGAGAATATGAACCGATTTTATCCGTAAAAAAATTTAATTTTTGAGAAAGAATGGTGTAGAAACAGAAAAAAATGATGAAAACGAGCTGTTTGTGCGAAATCTCTTCCTCCTGAGCTCTGATACCACTTGTAGGATCGTTTTGCAACCCGAACGAGTCGTTCAGAAGAGATTTATCAGTTTCAGATGCGGAAAATAAGAAACCGACGATGAAACAGCTTGTTTATCACTCTAAACCTCTTTTGTATTGATATTACAGCGTTTACAATCAAAAGGTATACCGGCAGCACTTCGGTATCACTCTGAGACAATTGTTACAAATGAAATGACAAAATACCTATTTATATAGTTGAGATTTCGCTTGGAAACACTTCAAGCGAAATCCACAAATTCCTTTCAAGCGAAAACTATCATGTTGACTTTGAAGCGAAACCGACAAAAACAACATTCTAATTTCAACTTTGCATGCAATTTCACGTGTAGTTGCAATATGTGATGTCATCAATATGATGTCATCATCATATATGATGACATCATGCTTGAACAATTCTGCAACGATCCCGAGACTCGATATAAGACTTAGTCGACAGATGACTGCACCAACAGATCTTCGAATCATCTGATCAGCTCCCACTTTAAACAAGTCCAGTTTATCCCAAATGTAATGCTTAACCTGTGAGAGGAAATGAATCCTCTTCTTCCTCCTCAACCAATGCTCCGGCATTGTACCTGTTGCCAAATAATTCACAATGTCAGCAAACCAAGGTAAAGTGGAAATAGCTAAAATGTGCTCATCAGGAAAAGTCTCATTAATCTCCATAGATGATGAACCATCTTCAACCATCAATCGAGACAAGTGGTCGGCTACCACATTCTCGCTCCCTTTCTTGTCTTGGATATCTAAATCGAACTCTTGTAATAAGAGTACCCATCGGATCAACCGCGGCTTAGCATCCTTTTTCTCCATGAGGTACCTAATAGCAGTGTGATCAGAATAAATAATCACTTTACTACCCCATATGTATAACCGAAACTTATCCAATGCATATACCACTGCGAGTAGCTCTTTTTCGTTGGTGGTGTAATTCAATTGTGCATCCGAAAGAGTCTTACTCGCGTAGTATATGGCAACAGGTTTCTTGTCAACCCGTTGTCCCAACGTGGCCCCCACCGCATAATCACTTGCATCGCACATAATATCAAATGGTAATGACTAATTCGGCGATTGCAAGATTGGGGCCTCGACTAATTTTTCTTTTAACTTGTTAAACGCGTTTTGGCAATTTTCATTGAAATCAAACGGTTGATCTTTTAATAGCAAGTTACATAAAGGTTTGGTTATGTCACTAAAACCCTTAATAAACCGTCGATAAAAACCCGCATGACCTAAAAATGACCTAACACCTTTAATGCTCGTGGGATACGGCAAAGTGGATATAACTTGTACCTTTGCACGATCGTCCTCTATCCCACGACTCGACACCATGTGACCCAACACGATTCCCTCTTGAACCATAAAATGGCTCTTTTCCCAACTCAAGACCAAACTAGTTTCTACACATCTTTTTAGTACTTTGTCTAATTGGTCCAAACAAGCCTCGAATGACGACCCAAAAATTGAGAAATCATCCATGAAGATTTCCAAAGACTTCCCCACCATATCAGAGAAGATACTCATCATGCACCTTTGGAAGGTGGCGGGGGCGTTACATAGTCCAAACGGCATTCGCCTAAATGCGAATGTGCCGTAGGGACAAGTAAACGCTGTCTTTGCTTGATCTTCCGGATGGATGGCAATTTGATTATAACCAGAATAGCCATCGAAAAAGCAATAAAATTGTTGCCCAGATAATTTCTCAACAATTTGATCAATAAACGGTAAAGGAAAATGATCTTTGGAAGTTGCATTATTCAACTTCCTATAATCAATAAAAATTCCCCACCCGGTTACTGGCCGAGTGGCTACCTCTTCACTTGTGTCATTTTTGACGACTTGTATACCCGCTTTTTTTGGAACCGTCTGCGTCGGGCTCACCCATTGGCTATCCGAGATCGGATAAATGATACCTGCATCAAGCCATTTCAACACTTCTTTCTTTACCACCTCCCGCATATTCTGATTCAATCTCCGTTGTGCATCTCTAACGGGAGTCGCACCTTCTTCCGTGATGATTTTAGGCATCACCACCGAGGGACTAATACCTTCAAATCAGCAATGGTCCTTCCAATCGCCGCCCGATTGGTGACCAAAACACCCATCAACTTCTCCTCTTGCTCCTCGGTTAAGTTTAATGAAATGATAACCGGGAGTGTGTTGCCTCCACCAACGTAAGCATACTTAAGATGCTTAGGCAACACCTTCAATTCGACCTCCGGAGGCTCAACTAGTGACGGCTTCAATTTGGTGTCAATGTTCTCCGGTAAACTCTCCACTTGGTGTGTCCATATCGGTTTTCCCTCTTTAACCGCAAGCACCTCCAAGCTCTTCACCTCTTCGTCTATGCATCGATTCGTCTCAACCTGTGACCTGTCAAACATAAAACATTCCGCCATTGTGTTTTCCTCATCCACGACTGTGTCCCAAAGAGGTGTACACGTGTCAACAATGTCCGCCATATAACATTCATCATCGACTGAAGGAGTCGTCAATCCCGAAAAAAGATGCAACCTCAACCTTCGGTTTCCAAATGTCATGTCTACCATTCCCGTTTTGCAATCAATTTGAGAATTTGTGGTTGCTAGGAACGGTCGACCCAAAATCACCGTAGGTTGCTTGGTTGGGTCCTTGGCCACATAATCAAGTACCAAAAAGTCCACCGGATAGTAAAAATCCTCGATTTTTACTATCACATCCGAGACAATTCCACAGGGTAGTTTAGGTGTCAAATCGGCTAACACCACAATAGTGTTTGATGATCGAAGTGGACCAAACTCGTATTGGTCGTATAAACTACCCGGTAGAATGCTCACACTAGCACCAAGATCTAAAAGTGCCCGGTTGATTTTAAAGTCACCTACTTGAATTGAAATGATAGGTGCACCCGGATATTGGAGCTTGGGTGGAAGCGCGCCCAAAAGAATCGAACTCACATTTTCGGTTAAATCTAATTTTTTTGGAAATTTGTGAGTTCGTTTTTGGGTACACAATTATTTCAAGTACTTAGCATAAGACGGTACTTGCTTGATTGCATCCAAAAGAGGTAAATTAATTTTGACTTGTTTGAAAACTTCCCACAACTCTTCTTGTTGTGGACCTCTTTTGTTTACAACCTTCTTCACGGGTCCCTTCAATGCTTCGGGATAAGGGGCGGTATTAACCTCCACACCCTTTTCCTTAGCTTTAGGAATGGGGATGGTCACAACGGGTGTGTTATTATTAATTTCCAAATTATTTTTGTTTTGACCCGTTTGACCATCCTCACACTCTTCATCACTAGCATCCTCCACCACCCCTTCAACAAACTGGGGTGATGGTGTTTTGACACCATTATCTACGACTCGACAACTACGTAAAGTTATTTTATTAATTGGTACCTCACGTGTATTCTTCGAGCTTGACCCTTGATGCTTAGGATTCAACATGGTGTCACTTGGAAGCTTTCCCATGCTCCCTCTCATTTGTGCCATCTCCTCTGCAAGTTAGCCCACTTACTTTGCTAATGCCTCATGTGCTTTGTCCCAAATCTCACTTGTCTTCTTCATCTCCTTAATATCGCTGTTAGATTCCTTAACCACATTCAACAAGGCGTCCATTTTAGCACTCAAATCATCACCACCGGTTTGATTATTCGACCCGCCTCCATTACCAACTTGATTATTGTAATTCCTCTGGTACCCACCTTGGTAATTATTGTCCCGACCTTGGTACCCTTGATTGTAATTACGTTGGTAACCCCCTTGATTACTGTCACGGCTCCTCATCCCGGTTTGACCCGGTCCTGGAGCCGCGGGACAGGAACCCGTGGTATTTATTTATTTGAGTTTGACAGCGAAAGATTTTAGAAGGATCTTTTAAAACTTGAAATGCCCGATTATTTTATTTCATAATTCGGGATAAACCCCGTAATTTACAATAGAGGAATTTTACTAGGAAATTCCATTATTTTACAAAACATGTTTATTTTAACTGAGCCACTACTTCAAGCTTTATTAGTGCTCCGTAGCACTGTTCCTTGGTTCACAGTAGTTACCTGAAACATGTTTAAAAAAATATTTTGTCAGCGGGGAAATACTGGTGAATCATTCATTTTGATAAAATGACACATAGTTATAAATTACAACATAAGAGCGATTACAATGGCTTCTATCTTATTTTTATCTGGAGCCGTGTCACCTCCTGGTGACGATGGTCATACCACTATTGGGTCCTTTCACCCAAGTAGTGATGATTATCACTGTTAGGTCAATGAACCTAACCGTGAGAAATTAGTAATGTGCACAATACCACACTAGCCAGTGATTCAAGATAACCACGACTTAATCCCTGTAATTATAACTTTTGAAAATGTTTGGATTATTGTAAAACATTATTGATAAAAGAGAACGACTCACATTGCAAGTTTAACGGGCAGAGTTTAGCTTACTGATAAGCCTGTTAACCTAATTCAAATAACAATGCACACGAACTAGGTTAGTAACTAATACAGCATTTACGATAACTCACGAGATTAAACCCTCACAATGAATGACAAAGTGCGATACTTAAACATCCATCGAGTTTACGACGAATGACAAAGTATAACCCTAATTTGAGCAGCACTTAAACATTCATTCGGATAGTTTTAATCAATCGGACATTGAATCGTAGCAGCGATCGAGTTATTACCCTGTTATCGCGGCAGAATTCGTGCTAGTGTGTGTTTTTATAGTAATCAGACGATATCTCGATGTGTAAAGCCAATTATAACGTCGAACTAACGCAGAATTTCAAGTGCCAAACTCCTCTATTTATACTGGAAAAAGGGTGCGCTCGCGAGGCGCGAGGGCCTCTCGCGTGGCGCGAGAGGTCACTTTTAGCATAGGGTAGCCACGTTTGCTACTAGCTTAGCTGAGTTGACCGTTCGTTCGAATTCATTTTACACGTAAAACTGTAAGGATATTACCGACTAGGAATTACCCCCCCTGAGTTTTAGGGGCCCTGATCCTGATTCCGATTGTTCTGAAAATTTTAGGGATTATGCAGGATTACTTGGGGGTCTTAATTAGGGTTTCCTATTGGGTAAAATAAGATAAGAAATGGTAATTTTTATGAGAGTTGTTACATCCTTCCCACCTTAATAAAAATCTCATCCTCGAGATTTACTGGAACAAGTAGGGATATTTCCGCTTCATTTCTGATTCCAGCTCCTAAGTGTATTCCGGTCCTCTCTTTGAATCCCACTTGACTTTGACCAACACTAGTCGTTTGTGCTTGAGAAACTTAACCTTTCTGTCTTCTATTTGTAGTGGCTTTTAAACAAATTTTAACTTGTCATTTACCTCTACATCTTGAAGAGGTACTACCAGTGATTCGTCCGATAAACATTTCTTGAGATTGGATACATGAAATACGTCATGTACTCCAGCTAACTCTTCTGGTAGTTGTAAACGATAAGCAACTGGCCCTATTCGCTGGATTATTGGGAAAGGTCCTACGTACCTTGGACTTAACTTTCCTTTCTTACCGAACCGAACTACTCCTTTCCAAGGAGAAACTTTCAACAGTACCTTATCTCCGACTTGAAATTCTAGTGGCTTGCGTCGATTGTCGGCATAACTATTTTGACGATCTCGAGTAGTCTTTAGTCTTTCCTTGATCTGAGTGATCTTGTCGGTGGTTTCTTGTACGATTTCGGGACCTGATAATTGACTTTCTCCTAATTCTGCCCAACAAACTAGAGTTCTGCATTTTCGTCCATACAGTGCTTCAAATGGGGCAGCTTCAATACTTGCATGATAACTATTATTATAGGAGAATTCGATTAAGGGTAGGTGGTCATCCCAGTTTCCACCAAAATCTATCACACATGCCCTAAGCATGTCTTCCAGGGTTTGTATCGTTCTTTCACTTTGCCCGTCTGTTTGAGGATGATATGCAGTACTTAAATTTAGTCAGGTTCCCATTGCTTCCTGGAAACTTGTCCAGAAGTGGGAAGTAAAATGACTATCTCTATCCGATACAATGGAGAGTGAAACTCCATCTAAGGATAATACTTCATCTACATACAACATGGCTAACCTTTCCATGCTAAAGGTTTCTTTCATGGGTAGAAAATGAGCTGATTTGGTTAATCGATCCACAATTACCCAAATTGCATCATTACCTTTTCTGGTTTTGGGTAACTTAGTAACAAAGTCCATTGTTATGAGCTCCCATTTCCATACAGGCATTTCTAATTGTTGAAGTAGACCTGCAAGTTTCTGGTGTTCTGCCTTAACTTGTGAACAAGTAAGACACTTAGATACATATTTAGCTATGTCCTTTTTCATTCCTATCCACCAGAAATTATTTCTTAAATCTTGATACATTTTATTATTACCAGGATGCATGGTATACCTAGATTTATGGGCTTCCTCTAAAATCTTATCTCTTAATTCTCCTTGCTTAGGTACCCAAATCCTTTTCTTATGAAATCTCCAAATTCCATCACTTCCTTGCTCTAATTCCTTTAATCTTCCTTTCATTCCTTCAGCATCATCCTTGATCGCTGTTTCCTGAATATTCTTCAGTTGCTCCATTAAGTCTAATTGTAAACTTAATCTAAGAGAACGAACTCGTCGTTGTTTCTCATGATACTTACGACTTAAGGCATCTGCAACCACGTTTGCATTTCCTTCGTGATACTGAATATCACAGTCGTAGTTGCTTAGGATTTCCATCCATCTCCTTTCCTCATATTCAATTCTTTTTGCCCAAATATGTATCTTAAGCTCTTATGATCTGTATAGACAGTAAACTTACTTCCATACAGATAATGTGTCCAAATATTTAAGGAAAAAATTATGGCTCTTAACTCTAAGTCATGAGTCGTATAGTTTTCCTCGTGCTTTTTCAATTGACTTGAGGCATACGCAATTACCTTCTTGCGTTGCATTAGCGCACATCCTAATCCTAGCTTAAAGGCATCACATTAAACTTCAAAATCTTCAGTTCCCTCTGGCAAAGCTAGAATTGGGGCGTTTGTTAACTTCTGCTTTAAAACCTTAAAGGCCTCTTCTTGCCTAGGTCCCCATTCAAACTTAACTGCTTTACAGGTTAGCTTAGTTAATGGTACAGCTATTTTAGAAAAATCTTTAATAAAGCGCCTATAGTATCCGGCTAACCCTAAAAAGCTTCTAATTTCCATAGCTGATTGCGGAACCTTCCATTTGGTGATCGCTTCTATCTTGGAGGGATCTACGTGAATACCTTCGTGATTTACCACATGTCCTAAAAATTGCACCTCCTGTAGCCAAAATTCACACTTCGAGAATTTGGTGTAAAGCTTTTCTTTTCTTAACAAAGTTAAGAGTGCATGCAGATGCTGACAGTGCTCATTCTGGCTCTTGGAATAAATAAGTATATCGTCGATGAAGACAATTACAAATTTATCCAAGTACGGTTTACAGATTCTATTTATCATGTCCATGAATGCTGCAGGTGCATTCGTTAGTCCGAAGGGCATGACTGTAAACTCGTAATGACCATACCTAGTTCTGAAAGCAGTTTTAGGCATGTCTTCTTCTTGTACCTTCAAATGATGGTATCCGGAGCGTAAATCGATCTTAGAAAAGTATCTCGCTCCTTGAAGTTGATCAAAAAGATCATCAATCCTAGGTAATGGGTATCGATTCTTAATTGTAACCTTATTCAATTCCCTATAATCGATACACATTCGCATCGACCCATCTTTCTTTTTCACAAACAACACTGGAGCTCCCCACGGGGATGAACTAGGTTGTATAAATCCTTTGCTTAGTAATTCATCTAATTGTTTCTTTAGTTCTAACATTTCGGTGGATGCTAACTGATAATGTGCTTTGGCTATCGGTGTAGTTCCAGGAATTAGATGAATTCTAAATTCGACCTCCCTATCCGGTGGTAATCCTGGTAACTCTTCTAGGAATACATCCAAGTATTCTGATACTACAGGATTTCCTTAAGTTCCTTACCCTTAGTGCTAATGATTACTGAAATCATATACACTAATCCTTGCTTTCGTTCATAACTAGCAATTTTCATTACTGATATGAACTTCATGGGTTTTCGCGGCTTATCTCCTGTAATCATAGTTACTTCTCTGGTGGGTGCACGAATTTCTATGGCGTTCTTATCACAAAGGATTCGAGTATGGTTGGCTACTAACCAATCCATTCCTAACACAACATCGAATCCAACTAAATTCATAGGTAACAGATTTGCAGAAAATTTATGGCCTAAGAGTTCTATCTTTTCTTCTCGTAACACCTTATCTATGTTAACAGAATTCCCATCTGCCGTTTTGACTGTAAAAATCTGCCTAAGGTTGGTTAAGGGTAAATTAAGAGCTTGGCAGAATGAAGTATTTATAAAACTTTGGTTTGCACCAGAGTCAAATAATACTTTTGCATAAACGTTGTGAACTAGGAACGTACCAGCTATCACGTCAGGGATTAGCTCTGCTTCCTGAGTAGTTAACTGGAAGGCTCTAGCGTTTCTCTTGGTTGTTCTTTCTGCAGGTTTGGCTTTATTGTCAGCTGGTTTGACCAATTTTGGGCAGTCTGGCCTAAAATGTCCAGCTTCTCCACAGTTGTAGCAGACCGTTGCCTTCTTCTTTCTGCAATCTTCTTCTTGATGCCTTGGAATTTTGCAGAAATTGCAATACCCTTTGCATCTTCCAAAATGCTTTCTTTTACAGGTATTACAAAATGGAACGGTGGAAGTTTGCCAATTTCCCCTTTTCTTGAAATTACCACTGTTACCCACACGAAATCCTTGGGTAATCTTTCGGGCCACTTCCTTCTTCCGGTTCTCTTCTCTTGTACGTACCAGCCCGTCAGTTAGGGTGTTAGCTAATTCCACTGCATCGTCGATTGTTCGAGGTCTCGCAGCTTTAACGATATCACGGATTTCCCCAATCAATCCCCAAATATAGCGGGAAATAAGTACCGGTTCTGGCGAAGCCAGCGTTGGTACTACTCGAGCATATTCGAAGAATGTCGAAGTATATCCTCGACAGTCTACACCCACCATCCGGTGGTTCAGGAATTTGTTCGCCATTTGTTCCTTTTCATATTCGGGACAAAATTTTCTTTCTACTAGCCGTTTAAATTCTTCCCAACTCATGGCATAGGCCACATCGCTTCCCTTGGCTTGAAGTACCGTATTCCACCATTCTAGCGCCCCTTCTTTAAAAAGATTCAACGCGTATATAACCTTGTCTTCCTCGGTACATTTACTTATTTTAATGACTGTCTCAGTTTTCTCCAACCAACGTAGCGCCGCAGTCGCCCCCTTCATTGCCTGCGAACTCAACAGGTTTACAGGCAAGGAATTCCTTGTAAGTGCAACTAGGCGTTGCAGCTTTCATTCTTTTGAGAATTGGAGCTTGTCGTATATCATTATTGTTGTTAGTATGGTTGCCGCCTCCGTTTACGCTATTAATGAAGTTATCTTCATGAGTACGTTTGCTAGGAATAATTTGTTGAGGTTCAACTGGGTTTCGAGCAGCAGCCAGGATTGCTGGAATAGCATTGGCTATTCCTTGAGCAACGATATTCTCGATATCTTGCCTATTCAGAAATTGATCTTCCTGGTGTTGCTCAGATTGGTTAACTTAGTTAACTGGTTCATTACTAGCGTGTTCCATCTGGTAATTAATATATATATAAATTATTAGCATAAAATAAATAATAGCTATATGCAAAACAATCACACAAATTTCACAACACACGTATAGCCAAAATTGTCGATTTCTCGACTTCCATTTTTTATATTATGCAAAAGTTTTATTTTTAGGTTATTTTACAGACTTATATTTTTATTATTATTATTATTATTATACAACCACAGCTTCACAACCACACTATCCCTCGTCAGCTGGCACCTCAGAAGCGACGTTCCCTCTCGTCGTACTTCCAGGAGATTTGTTCTCCCACCTCCCGGATCCTATTCCCTGCATCCACCAGCTCCTCACCAGAATGGCGGAGTTCAGCTAAGTTTTCATTGCTCATTGGTGGGTTTGGTGCGGGTTCTGGGTCGAACTGAGGGAAAAAGGTATAAGGATTATTTAGGAGGTTTTGAAACTGCCAGTCATTGGTCCACCACTCTTCCATTTCTCCTAGAGGTTGGGTGTTGACCAGAGGGTCTGGGATGGCCGGTTCTAAGTTTATTGGAAGTTGGGTTTCAGCAGGATAAGGGAAGAGGTTTGTATTGATAGGCCTAAGGATATCACAGCTTACCAGTATGCGATCCAATTCCTTGGCAATTCCTCGGCTTGCCTAGAACTTTCCCCAATTTCCATTCCTGCTTGTCTAGAACTTTCCTCAATCTCGATCCCTTTTCCTTTATCCATGGGATTCTCTATTTTGGGAACTCTCCTAGTTGCTGGTTTCCTCCTGCGTACACGCCTCCAGCCTACAAATCTTCTTCTTTTCTTAGGCTTTGATTTCTCCGGAGGTGGAGCTTGAAATTCCATAGGTTCCTCAATATCGGGCAAGTAACCAGTAAAGTCTCTGGAAACTTCCACTTTCACAGGATAAAGATTGAGATTCTGAAGGGCTTCAGATAACTCATTCATGCTGTTTAGCATATATGCAAAATGCACACAAAATGCTAAGTTAAAATTTTATAATAAAAATTTCATAGACGAATATTTAGTACAACTATTCAAGTATTATTGCACACAGTGCGACTTTTATATATATGTCTAATACAAAGTACAACTGAAATTCAAAATATACTAGGGGTTGTGCATTCATAATTTATTTTATTTTCTCTTACTAAGTTGTTTATCTAATGGGCAAAGTTTATTTAAGGTTTCTGGCTTGTAAGTGATATGGGTGCTAGTACTGGGTCAGGGTATTTAAAAGTTAGCATTTACTGCTGTAGTAGCTAACATATAAAGATCTGCCCATTTTTCATCTAATTCGTCTTCCCATGGTGGGTTATTGCCTATTTCCTGAGTTTCCTTATTAACCCTCACTCCTTTTGGTTGTGACTTCTTTATTTTCTCTTGACTTTTTCTAATAATCCAACCTCTTTTCTTAGTGGTAAGTGGTTTCTCAAACTGTGCCTTACGAACAAATATTCCTTCCTCACTATCTGCTGAGTATCTTGAGGATGATGTTCCCTTATCTTTTGGTGAACTATCAAATTGACAATAGATGTCCGAAAGTCTTTGCTTACCCATACTATAAACAAATTGTCAAATAACAAAAACACATAATCACAGAATAACAATCAGTAAAATTAAGTATTTCTAAATACTTAATTGGCTTAAATCAGTGGCTCTGATACCACCTTTTCCTGTCACGGCCCCTCGTCTCGGTTTGACCCGGTCCAGGAGCCGCGGGACAGGAACCCGTGGTATTTATTTATTTGAGTTTGACAGCGGAAGATTTTAGCAGGATCTTTTAAAACTTGAAATGCCCGATTATTTTATTTCATAATTTGGGATAAACCCCGTAATTTACAATAGAGGAATTTTACTAGGAAATTCCCTTATTTTACAAAACATGTTTATTTTAACTGAGCCACTACTTCAAGCTTTATTAGTGCTCTGTAGCACTGTTCCTTGGTTCACAGTAGTTACCTGAAACATGTTTAAAAAAATATTTTGTCAGCGGGGAAATACTGGTGAATCATTCATTTTGATAAAATGACACATAGTTATAAATTACAGCATAAGAGCGATTACAATGGCTTCTATCTTATTTTTATCTGGCGCCGTGTCACCTCCTGGTGACGATGGTTATACCACTATTGGGTCCTTTCACCCAAGTAGTGATGATTATCACTGTTAGGTCAATGAACCTAACCGTGAGAAATTAGTAATGTGCACAATACCCCACTAGCCTGTGATTCAAGATAACCATGACTTAATCCCTGTAATTATAACTTTTAAAAATGTTTGGATTATTGTAAAACATTATTGATAAAAGAGAATGACTCACATTGCAAGTTTAACGGGCAGAGTTTAGCCTACTGATAAGCCTGTTAACCTAATTCAAATAACAATGCACACGAACTAGGTCAGTAACTAATACAGCATTTACGATAACTCACGAGATTAAACCCTCACAATGAATGACAAAGTGCGATACTTAAACATCCATCGAGTTTACGACGAATGACAAAGTATAACCCTAATTTGAGCAGCACTTAAACATTCATCGGATAGTTTTAATTAATCGGACATTGAATCGTAGTAGCGATCGAGTTATTACCCTGTTATCGCGGTAGAATTCGTGCTAGTGTGTGTTTTCATAGTAATCAGACGATATCTTGATGTGTAAAGCGAATTTTAACGTCGAACTAATGCAGAATTTCAAGTGCCAAACTCCTCTATATATACTGGAAAAAGGGCGCGCTCGCGTTGCGCGAGGGCCTCTCGCGTGGTGCGAGAGGTCACTTTTAGCATAGGGTAGCCACGTTTGTTACTAGCTTCGCTGAGTTGACCGTTCGTTCGAATTCATTTTACACGTAAAACTGTAAGGATATTACCGACTAGGAATTACCCCCCTTGAGTTTTAGGGGCCCTGATCCTGATTCCGATTGTTCTGAAAATTTTAGGGATTATGCAGGATTACTTGGGGGTCTTAATTAGGGTTTCCTATTGGGTAAAATAAGATAAGAAATGGTAATTTTTATGAGAGTTGTTACAATTACCACCTTGGCGATTTTGATATGATGACCCTCTTTGGTTACCCGGTTGAAAATTCGGGTTCATTTGATTCGCGGTATTCCCATATCGGAAGTTGGGATGATTTCTCAATCCGGGATGATAAGTGTTCAAATTCATATCATTATTCTTTCTATCCCCGAACACTTGATTTACCTCTTCCGTGTAGTCACCCGGTCCCGTTTGACATTGATCGGTCCGATGACCAATCTCCCCACAATCTTCACACACCGCAAACTGTACCGCATTTACCTCCTTCTTCTTCATGCGAGCTATCTCCCGTTCTAAAGTAGAAATCCTATCCTTAGAGTCAAGATCGGGAAGTGACCGAGATACGGGATGTTTTTTAGCTCTATCGGCCGACTCTTTTGCCGTGGACCGCTTACTCATCATCTCGAGAAATTCCCAATCATCATCTTCATGATTACTTAATAAAGTTCCATTACTCGTTGACTCAAGGCGATTCCATGTCTCGTCATCCAATCCTCTCACAAAGCATTTAACCAACTGCCAATTTTCGATTTGATGATGTGGGCACTTTCGAATCGATTCCTTATACCTTGTGAAAGCTTCATGCAATGGTTCACTTGAGAGTTGGCGGAAAGACCTAATTTCATCTCTAGCATCATCGGTCTTTGCCATCGAGTAATACTTGTCAAGGAAGACTTGTTGCATCTCGCCCCATGTCCGAATACTATTTGCCGGAAGTGTAAGAAACCATTGTTTTGCCTTATCTTTTAGCAAAACTGAAATAGTCGAAGCTTGACATCTTCCAATGCAAAATCATGCCCCCCAATAGTATTACATATGGACGAAAACTCCACCAAATGAGTGTATGGTTCATCGTTAGACCTCCCATTAAAATGGGGAAGAATATTGATGTAGTGGGGCTTGTAATCGAACATCCTTATTTCATAAACTATCGGAGAGTCATTGTCGGTGACCACCGGCCTAAAACGGTCATTTACTCCCCATAGAGGTTGTTGATAACGAGGTGGGCCATTAACTTCTAGATCGACCGGTCTTCGATTATCCCTTCGATCACCTCCTCTATTACCTCCTCGGTTTCCACCTTGATTACCTCTTTGATTACCTCTATGATTACCTCCTCCCACGAAACGAGGAATCCGGTTAGGGTTAACATTGTTGTTGTTATTGTTGTTGTAGAACCCATCATTCCAGTTCCTTTGATTGTTGTTTCGTGGTTGACGATTGTTTCCGTAACCGTCATTTCTCACATTCCCGTACCCGTAGTTATCGTTCCGCATAAAATTGGCATTTTGGTAGCCAAACTCATCATCTTCAAAACCTCTATCATTGTAGATGTTGCCTCGATTCACATAACCCCATTCGTCATCATCTACCCGTTCATTATAATTACCCCTGTCATCCGAGTATTCCGAGTGAATACTCACATGCTCCGGTGATTGGTATCCGAGAACACTAAATGGCTCATCATCGGGGATAGCATTTCTCAAGTCATCGATTTTAAAGAACGGGTCTTCGTTCGCGGGATTGCCACGATCTCGATTGCCTCTACGGTCGGAATTAACATTCCAGTCATCAAGGTTGTTGGGTAAGGAGTTGTGTCGGTGAAGATTTTGTTATTGGGGTGTTCTTTGGGTATTGTTGGGATTTTGGTTTCGAAAAGGTGGTGTGGGTGGTCTAGAGTTGTTACCACCAACCGGTTGATCTTGAGGTATGTGTTGGACGTTTTGGGCTGGGTGGAGATTGCCTCGGTATTGGAATTGGTTTGGATTTTGGTTTTGATTGAGGATTTGGTTTGAATTTTGGTTTTCCATTGAATCGGTTTCAATGGATGGTGTGAATTGTGGTGTTTGGGTGGCTTGGTTAGAAACAACGGTTGCTTCTAATCGACTTGCTAGGTTCCTTCTTGCGACTCTTTCAATTTTCGGTTCGTAGAGTAATGGTGAAGTCCTCCCGGAATTCCTTGTATGCATGCACTACCTGTAATCTGCACAAGTAACACAACCCGCATAACAAGGAAAAAGACAAAGTACAAAAAGAAACTATGCAAATTAAACAGTTAATCACGAAAATTCAAACAATAATTCAAACACAAAGCGCACTAACTTCCCGGCAACGGCGCCAAATTTGATCGGAGTGTCGTGCTCCGATCAAAGATAATATTTATAAGCCCGAATTACCCTTAACTATGAGTTAGTGGTAGTACGGGGTCGAACCACGAAGAGTTTGTGGTTTGCGAATGGACTTGATTGATTTTAAAGGTTTGTCACAATAATGAAGTTTACTAGAGTGTTTTTATGAATTTTGTTTATTAAGAAAATGGGTCGGAATGAATCGACAATTTGGTTTTAATTACTAGCTAACAAAAACTTAAACAAATGCACGGAATTGTAATTGATGGTTTAAAACAAGATACGTAAACACAAATCACACTCGGGTTTCGGATTAATAAGTATCTAGAGTTATTTAGCATCAACGGTTTGATTATTTTATGAACATTAATGATTTCTTGAGTTTGTAAATTGAAAACCTAATTGTAGACATCAACAATCATCTACGCAAATGGTGCAAGAAAACCTTCACAATATGAATTAAAGACAATTGTATGTTTTATAAATCAAGAACAATGAACAAACCCTAGCACGAATCAAAACTCATAGTAGTAATCATCTCTCAATGTCAAAGATGCAAGAAAATCTTAACAATTTCAAGTTCAAAACAATACTTACAATCAATCCGCACAATTTCAATCAAAAGATTACAAAATGTTTATATCAAACCAAAGCATGAAAATCAAACCCTAGAAAACTCACAACCTTTCACCCGGGGATGATCATGAAGAAATTAGCCACTCATGGTTGATGATTAATCTTCAAAACTTGATGGAATACGATAATGGATCAAATGGAACCTTCAAAAATATCTCAAAATCACCTATGGAGGTCCAGAATCGAGTGTGTGTAACTGCCTGGTCGAAAATGGGTTCAAACTAATCAAAAGAAGAAGTTTCCCCAATTTCACGCTGGAACCAGCGTCTGGGACGCCGGTCTCTGAAGTCTTTGTCCAGTTTTCGCCGTTTAGCTCTGTTTTTCACTCCCGTTCTTCCTAACTTCATTCCCAAGCTCCGTTAAGCTTTCAAAATATACCTTAAACATGTCAAGGCCTGCAAAATACAAACCATCTCAAAGTAGTATATTCTAAAACTCAATTTCACACAAATCGGTAAAATTAAACACGTTAAGCTTGGAAATTTACCAACCCATCAGCTGTGTTCAGGTTCAGAGGGTCGTTTACTATCATGTTTACTTTTATTTTCCGCTTCCCTAACCGTTTTGATAATATATGACATCGCATCTATTATCCCTTGTGCCACGATATGTTGCATGGCACTGTTATCCACTTGGTTTCCATTATTGTTGTTGTTCGGGTTTTCGTTATCCGGGTTATTGTTACTCTGGTTATCATTATTCGGGTTTTCCTGGTTCACTTCATTGTCCATCTGAATTTTAAACCTTTACCAATTATTAATATCACAAAATAATTAATAATTTAAGCAACAATCACACAACACACATATTGGTCAAAAGCGTTGATCATTGCTACTTACTCTTTCTTATCTATTATACATCTACTACAAACTAATACTGGAATTTAAAATTACAATACTACTATGCATCATTAACCACGAAGTGGTCTATACTACAACATATATATTATATATATATATATATTATATATATATATATATATATACACTTTCATACACACATATTATATATTAGTATATTATTATTATTACCACTTCCACCATCACCTTCACTGATATGGATTCATCCAGAAATCCATATTGCGCTCGTCGTACTTCCAGACGAGTCGCTCTCCGACCTGCCTCATCCTCTCGCTACTCTCTAAAATTTCTTCTCCGAAAGTTCGGAGCTCTTGCACATTTTCTGCACTCATTGGGGGTGCAGGTGCTGGTACTGGGTCTGGGTACTGGGGCATGGGTTCCTCCCGAGGGTACGGATTCTCTAAGATCTCCCTAATGTATTTATCGTTATCGTAGTAGGGATCTAGAGGGTCCAGACCTGGATAGGCTGCTAAGTTCGGCGTGGGTTTGTCGGTTAAGTGGTAGCGTTGCACATAATCCCTATGATCATCGAACCACGGATCATAATCTGGGTCTAAGGATTAGGGGCTAGTATCCTAGGTATCTCCTCAGGGTTGAAATCATGCATTTAGACTTGGTTTTCTGGGTTATTTTCTATCTCCATTGGCTGCGTGGGAAACAAAGGTAAGGGTTGTGGGACTATGTGTTGCTCCAGGTTTGGGTCAGCAGCCGTGGTTGCTAGGATATGAAAATCGGCTGAGCTCCTGTTAAGCATTTCCTGTGTGTGGGCATCTGTCTCTCGCTTAGCTGCTGCTAGGACTCTCTGCTGTTGCAACTTCCTCATTCTCTTCCTACGCTTGTGTGCTCCCTTACTAAACCATCCTCTCTTTTTCTGAGGGAATGGCTCTTCAGACTGAGCCTTAAACACAAACATTCCTTCTTCATTATCAGCTGCATACCCAGAGAGGGCAGGCTGTGAAGAGGTACCTTCACTCCTAGGTGAATCGGACAACTGACGATAGACGTCTGAGGGTCCTTGATCACTCATACTGTAAATTAACAAATAGTCAAATAACACATAACAATAAAATACAGATATGCATGTATTTTCATAATTAATTTCCTAACAATTTGAATAATATCTTGGTGTCAGTAGAACACTTCTGTGGCTGAATCGGTGTCTTAGCTCTGATACCACCTTCTGTCGCAACCCCCGCCCCCTATCTGTCCCGGGAATGGGCGGCCGCGAGACCAGTTTTGGTGGTACCGGTGTTTATTATTTTGGCAGCGGAAATTTCATCAGGACCGTAGTTAGGAAATATGTATCAGAGTAAACACCACGCTTTTATAATATTAAACATATTGGGATAAAACCCAAGTTTTTATTATAAACATTTTCATAGGGAAGATCCCTATTTTATTGAATAAAACATCTTCTTTTAATTAGGTAACTTTTATAGCCACTTTTTCCAAGCCTTCAGTATTGTCCATCTGGCTTCTAGTTGGCATTCATATTTTGTTACCTGAAACGCGTTTATTAACATTTTGTTAGAGGGAAATACTGGTGAGTGAATCCCAGTTTAATCAAGAAGAGTTTTATCAATTTTCACAGTATTGAGAGCTATTACAATGTTTATGTCTACACAATTACTCATTCAGTACTGTCAATCCTGACTGGTGGGTTATATTACACATTGGCTAACTCTTTGTCCAATGGTAACGTGTTCCACATTTTGTATACAAAACCCCAACATACCGGCAGTAATTGAAGAACTACAAAGACTCAATCACTGCTTAATCACATTGTATAACATTTAAGACTTTGTAAAAACAATTTACAAAAAGGAGATTACTCACATTGCTGTCTTAGACTTCTTTTAAGGGTTTCCTGGTAGTTATCTATTAATTACACAAATGTACACATGTTAGTATAATAACCCAATATTTACATTAGTAATACCCTCCCCGAGACGGCATTCCAACGACTACATCAGGCAGAACCTCGACAGCCGTTACGGAACCCTGGATCAATCGGGCAGCGTATCTAATACGTAACCGGGTTATAATACTTAAAACGGAGCAGAACTTCGTTAATTTGGGGGGGGGTATTATGCCCGATAATTACTTCTACACTTAAGAAATTCGAGATAAAGAAAGGAAATGAGCGATCGTAGACTGAAACCGATGCCCTCAATTTATAGGGCTGAAATTTGTCTTCGTCGCGCCCCGCGTAAGACTCGACCAGGGTCTACGCGGCCCGCGAGGTCTTGTAGACTAGGCCGTAGCCTTGCTGCTTTGACACGTAGCCTTAACACGAGTCCGACACGTGGCGGCCTGGGGACTCGCCTGAGATTGGAGCTGTCGTGGCCCGTGTAGGTCAAGGGGGTGGCTTACGCGCCCTGCGAGAGACCCTCAAAATTCGTTTTTATTTAATTTTTAATGATATAAGGGTATTTGGGCTCAGTTTTCACATACGGGGTATATTTTAAGACATATAAAGGTATTTTAAAATATATTAGGGTGTCAAAATATATTTAGGAGGGTTATTATTATATGAAACTGTCATCATATTTATTTCATGCTAATCCTATAAAGATAAGCATATTGAACAAGTTTTAAATTCAAATTATACCTTGACCGGCCTTGATGGTTAGACTTATCAGTCACCGGTTACCTTATACCTTATCGCTCGGGTATACCCACATTGCCTTCCCAAGGCTTACAAGCATTTATAACCCCCAGTCCCGTAGCTCGTGCTACAATGGGGTCATATGCCATGTTATTTTTCTTGGCCGTGATTGCGTCACGTCATGTTTAAGTTCATTACAATCTTTTCGTTTTCAAAAATTTTCCTTTCAAATTGATCGTCTTGCACCTATTGGTGTCAAGACCTGTTTCTTTTAATATTAATCATTTCCAATTTCCTCTCATACTATTTATGTTTAATAAAACGTTGTTTCTAACTAAAACTGAATTTTAGTTTAACGTTTTCTCTTTATGTTGGTGCATATGTCTATCGACTTCGTCTTGTATCGAGTCTTGTATTAGTTTAGATAGATCAGGGCACAAAATTCGAGAAATATGTGAGTGTAATCATTTCGCACGAAATGGAAACAACCATTTCGCACGAAATGGAAACAACCATTTCGCACGAAATGAACATGCCCATTTCGTACGAAATGGAAAGGCCATTTCGCATGAGCCGTTTCGTGCGGAATGGGTCTGCCTATAAATAGGTGCCTTGGTGATTTCATATGTAACGTTTTGATTCCGGTAGCGAAGCTTTGCCGAAGTGTCTCCAGCATTGTAAAACGATCTGATATCAATACAAGAGACAATTAAAGTGAATCTAAGTGCAAATCAGCTGAAACAACTCCGATACGTCTGATTCCGCCTCTCGTATTGGTTAGAACTCTTCTGAACGACTCATTTTGGTCGTGCAAACGATCCTACAAGTGGTATCAGAGCTCAGGAGGAAGAGTTCTTACCATTTCAGCTGTTTTTCATCAAAATTCTGATTTCTACACCTTCTTTTACACATTTTTCAAAATTAAACAAGATTTTACGGATAAAATGGCTTGATTTTCTCACATAACGTGCGAAACACTGTTTTAACAAATCCTTGAAAGAATCAGACCTTAAATCGGCTTAAAACTTGATCAATTTTATCAAAAACTGTCCGATCGTGTGACGTCAGCTCCATTTCGCACGTATTGGATATCATTTCGTTTGAATTTGCAGCCATTTCGCACGAGACAGGTCTTCATTTCGCACCAATTGCCATTTCGCTTGAAACAGACATCATTTCGCACGAATTGGTATCCCATTTCGCACCAAGGATCATTTCGTGTGAATCATACATTCCATTTCGCACGAAGTGGATAAAAGGTCTCATTCCGTGTGAAAGTGTCCTCATTTTGTTTGAACAGGGTCCATTTCGCTTGAAAAGTTCATTTCGTTTGAAGAAGCATTTCGTTTGAAGAAATCCATTTTGTTTGAAAAGTCTGATTTTGTGAACTTTCAAATACCTAATCATGGAAAACGAGTTCTACAATGCCTTTGCTAGCCCGATCACTATTACTCAGAATACGTTGCTAGAAAATGAAACGGGTTCCACGCAAAAACCGCCTAAGCTTATGAGTATTGAGGAGTATAGTGGATGGGCCGAACGTTTTGAAAATTGGGTTCAAGCATATTACTTAGATTCATGGGAATATACTGAATTTAGATATATTAGACCGGTTAAGGATGACGGAAAAAAGGTTGATATTAAAGATCTAGATGTTGATGAGAAAAAGAAATACAAAAATGAAAAGATAATGGTTAGTCTCTTGCAGCAAGCTATTAAGGAAGAAATCTTGATTTTACTTCAACACAACGGAAGTGCACATTCGATATGGAAAGAATTAAAATCAAAGTTTGTTGGAAGTAAAGAGATGATCAAGAACAAAATGTCGCTTTTGAAAAAAGAATTTGATCTATTCCGTGGATTAAGAACTGAAAACACCAAGTAGATTATAGAAATATATTGCAATTTGGTGAAGAATATGAAAAGATTGAACATCAATAAATATAAGAAGAATTGATTGAAAAGTTGGCCGATGCGTTGCCACATGATGTTTGGGGCACGTATCTTATGATGTTGAAAAATAAACCTGAATTTGACAATCTAATGCTGAGCGGTTTTATTGAACAACTCGAAGCTCAAGGGATGGAACAACGAAAGATAGCAAGAATGAAGAACTATGATGGTGAACAAGACATTGGTCTGTATTACAAAGGTGGTGTTAGTGATAAGACCAACATTGCACCAAAGATTGAAACTGCTTTCAATGCAAAAAGCTCGTCTGGAAGTTCATCTCAGGGATCAAGTAGCAAAACTGGATTCTCTTCATATCCATCATTCGATCCAAATTTTTCAGCAACAAAGAGTGGCAAAGTTCTACAATGCAACATTGCACTAAATCTTGAGAATGATCAAAATTACTCTGAAGAAGTAGCCAAAAGTCATATGTCTTTGTTGGTGACTGTGTTAGAGTCTTATGAGAGTTTGGTTGCAGGAAGGATCGGAAATCCAATATTGACAAAAGAGGATTACGATCAGATCGATGCTGAGGAGATGGAGTTAATGGATATAAAGTGGTGTTTGGCTAGTGTGTTGAGAAGAGCTGAGAAGTTTAAATAGATTACGGGAAGAGATGATTTTCGTGATGCAAATGTTTCTACTTTAGGATTTGATAAATCTAAAGTTACTTGTTTTCGTTGTAGGGAGAAAGGGCATTTCAAGAGAGAATGCACAAATCGCGAAGCAAGTGGAGCTCAAAATCCTTTCAACAACAATGATTATTATCAGAAAGCGATTTATCATCAAGTTGCTCAACAGCCGTATCAACAACAATCGCCACAAACTGCTCATGCTAGGAAGGAGCTTGAAGAATCAAAGAAAGCTTATCTTGTTAATCAAGATGATGGAAGGTCGTCAAAAGGATTTAGTTCTGACAAATATATTTCAGCTGAGAATAAAGCATGTCTGACAGATCAAGATGATGAAAGGCTTCCAAAAGATTTCAGTTGGGATGATTATGATCCTAACAGAACTGCAGATCATAAGGCTTTTGTTGCTCAAAAAGTTGAAGATGATGATAATGATTTTTGGGCAAATAGTATGAAAGAGCATTTAAAATATCTAGCCGAGAGAGATGCTGAGAGAGATGCTGAAAATGCTCGAATGGCAAAACAGAAGGATAAAAAAACAAGATGATAGTGAAGATGATTATTGGGCAGATAAAATGAAAGAGCATTTACAATTTCTAGCTGAGAGAGATGCAGAAAGAATGAAAGGTAAAAATGATGAAGAAGAGGTCCGAGTGATAAAGGTTAAAGAAGTTCCAGCTTTCGAGATTAAAAGGAGGTTGATGTAGAAAAGGTGTCTGAAGATTGTAAAAACTGTGAGACTCTGAAAAAGTACAACAATGAGTTGATTCACAACATGAACAGGTTAAAAGAATCATATGATGTCTTAAACAAAGCCATGAATCAATACAATGAGTCAAGTAGTGAACAAGCAACAGCAATGAAGACACTCAATGGAGCATACATGATAAAGCAGGACATGGTCAATTATTACATTGGGATGTGTGCTGAGCTTGAACAAAAATTAGAAACTCAAAGGATAGAAACTGAAAGAGTAAACAAGTTGTTGAAAAGTTACTCATGTTCTTCTTATGTGATTGACAGGATTTACCTAACAGTTGAAGGCATGAAGGATTTTGAAGAAAAGACATTTGAAGAGAAGAAGTTCGAAACAAAAGAGGATACTGAAGTGAAGAATTCTGGTAAGAAACAAAGAGTTGGTTATAACAAGTGTCCACCCCCGCTTGAAAATGGATATTCTCCACGAAATCCAAATTCAGAAAGAGTCAAAAAGGCAACCAATTTACAGTGGGAATCTGAGCCTTCAGATAACTTGCCAGACAACATTGATGTCACTTTCACACCATCTGACACTGATCATGAGTCCGAGATAATTAAGAAAGTTGTCGATCAGGTGTTGGATAAAGATGAAATGGTGGAGTTCAAATCAGAGTGAAAGTCTGAGTCCGACACTTCAAGTCCAACTGTCAAAAAGGGCAAACGGGTTTACAATAAAGAATTTCTGTTATCACAAAATAATTTGAATGATGAAACATTCAAAGTAGCATATACTTTGAATGATTCTGACAAATTATATTCTGATGAAGAATTTCCAATAAGAGGTGTTAAAATTGAAATGATCAACAAGGTTTTCAAACTAATAGGAATTAATATTTTTGAAATAAAAGATGTAAATCTTTCTGAAAAACCTAAAAAGTACACCTCAAGAGATCAACAAAGGTTAAAAAAGAAAAAGGGTTACAGTTCTGGTTCTGGTTTTCAAAAGAAACCAAACCATAACGGTAATTTCAAAAAGAAAGGTCTTGGTTTTATTCCACCGAAAAATCATAAAAATGAGAAAACTTATAAACCAAAAACTGTATTTGTTTCAGGATTAAGTTCAGAAGAAGAAGAAAGGAGCTCATTCTGGAAGCAATCAAACAAAGAATTCCTTGCTAAGAAGCAAGAGGGTATGAGGAATGAAGCTGCTCAGAAGAAGAAAGAGACAAGAACCTGTTTTCAATGTAAAACAGTTGGTCACATTGCCAGGAACTGTCCAAAGGCAATCCAAACAAAACAGGGAATCTCTGAGAAACTGAAAGAAAAAATGGTTGATATTGAGCCACCAACCAAACAGTTTAAAGTTTTCAAAAATTCCAAGTTTGAAGTTGGTGAATGTTCAAAAAGTTTTTACAAAAGAAAAGTGAATCTTAACAACCAAAGGTGGGTTGTTAAGAAATCAGATGATAGTTCTAGCAATGATTCTGATTCGTCAAAATCAGAGGAGCTATTTTCTGGCGATGAATCTGACTCGTCAAAGTCAGAGGAGCCACAAGTTGAGATAAAAGGTGAAAATTCAGTTCCGCCATTGGATGATGCAAATTTTCCACCATTGCGGACTGAAAATTTTAAACAAAAAATTGGCAAAGTTGAGATTTCAAATCAATTCTTTTCTGAAAAGAAAGAATTTGATGTTGAAAAAGCTTTTAACCCCAAAGTGAAACATATCTTCGGTAAAATGATTGACGGGAAGGTCAAAGGGGTAAAGGAATTTTATGAAAAGAAAACGAAGAAACCAGATGAAGATGGGTCATCCCAGGTTAGTAACTGGGATAGAACCTATCATGACTAAAAATCCAGACTTGCCGGAGCTCCGAAGTTGGTAATCGTGGAGCAGGAATCGGCATCATTCTTGAAAAATGTTTTTGTGAAAATTACAAGTGTTAGATTTTTGAAAGTGGTTAACAGAACAATGTGATGAAACCCCTCAAACTAATTTTCCGGAAAAACCACTTGATTAAAAAAAACTTAAGTGTTTTGAAATCACAATGGGAAAATAGTTTGTTGTCAGGGGGAGTTCTGATTGTTTATGCCAAGTGGATGGAGAATTAAAGCAATTCTCATCAGTTTGTCAATTTGTTTGTACAGTTTGTTTTCAAAATTTTCTTTAAATGGTTTTGAATTTTAGGGGGAGTAAGAATTTTCAGAAAATCCAAAAACATTAGAAAATTTGAAAAAGCCAAAAACATCGAAAAATAAAAAAATGAGTTTTGTTGTGAAAAAGAGAAAATGATAGTACATCAGTGGACTATCACTGCATGCTAAAGAATTGGAAAGTCAAATGTGATAAATGGTCTCACTGATGATATGCCAGTAGGTTTTTACACGCTTAGTAGATTGTTTTCGAGATATAAACCTAAATATCATTACTTACTTATTTCGTGGGGAACATCTCTTGGATATATGGGTAACCCCCGAAATCTTGTTTGAAAGACCCATCTTTCTGAGATACTAGGTCTTTATGCTTAGTGATATCTGGGGTATTATCCCGAGACTTCTGATTTTGCGGAAGCAATGGCCTAGTCCCCGTATAATACTTTTCGCTTGCTTGAAATAAAAGCACCCCCTCAGCATAAAAAATGATGAAACATTGAACAATGCTAATCATGTGCTATTGAAAAGAAGATCCCCAAGGGGGACGCACCTAAAGTCGAACCATCATCTCTCTGATTTTGCGAAAGCAATAGCCTGAGCTCTCATGGTCTCGCATTTAACCCCTTACAGATATCATCTAGGTATAGTCACCTGTAAGACTGAACATTGGGATATGGATACGGGAGTATATTCTGAGGTAGGACACACGAATAAGTTTAAGTCCTTAAAACACTAATCTCGTATCTCGAAACAATTGAACTTTGTGTGAAAATTTAAGTGGATCAGAATACTGACAATCTAAGTGAATCGTTTAGAACTTAAAGTGTTTAAAGCTCAACGGTGCTAGTGATTTGTCTCAAAAACTGATATGATCCTCTTACGCAAACTCACAAAAATATTGTCTGTAAATATTTCTTTATTGAAAACAAAAAATCCAAAAAGAGTTTAAGTGTGTTTTAGCATAAAATTTTGAAAAATCAAAAAGATTTTACTTCTTCTTATTTTCGATAACTGATGTTGAAAAGCTGATTTTCAAAATTCCGAGTGCTAAACATGATGAACAAATGTTTGGGAGAATGTGTTTGAGATGAAAAGAAAAGTTAAGAGTTTGAGATATTTTGAGAAATGTCATAATCTTACTAGTGATGGTTTGAGTTTGATTGTTTATGATGTTTCTAAATATTTTTAAAATTTGTAAAATTTATTGTGAGGTAGAGATTATGCGGGAAAAAGAGCTTTGGAAGAGTCAGGTTCCGATTCCTTTGGACTTTCAGCATGAGATTATGCAAATTTAAGCCAGGTTCCAGATTCTGTGGCTACGGAGAGCCAAGAAACGCTTGTGAATTCCAGACTGCGATCCGAGCTTATCGAAAGGGGGAGTCTAAAGACATCAAGAGGGAGTCTAAAGATGTAAAGAGTCAGTTTCTAATCTTGGAACTACTGTTCACACAAGCTGCAGATGCTGAAGAACTTAAGGAATCAAGAGATCTTGATCAAGAGTAGTTTAGAGCCAGGTTGTGATTCTAGAAGAGAAAAAGAGAAGAGATAGAGATTGAGGATGCTTACAATGGAGAATACTTTGGAGAGAGCATAAAGACTGATAAAGACTGAAGATGTGACATTCCGAAGACTCGACACTGAAGACTTCGTCAACATCCAAGGGGGAGTCTGTTGGTGTATATGTCTGTCGACTTCGTCTTGTATCGAGTCTTGTATTAGTTTAGATAGATCAGGGCACGAAATTCGAGAAATATGTGAGTGTGATCATTTCGTACGAAATGGAAACAGCCATTTAGCACGAAATGAACATGTCCATTTCGTACGAAATGGAAAGGCCATTTTGCTTGAGACGTTTCGTGAGGAATGGGTCTGCCTATAAATAGGTGCCTTGGTGATTTCATATGTAACGTTTCGATTCCGGTAGCGAAGCTCTGCCGAAGTGTCTCCAGCATTGTAAAACGATCTGATATCAATACAAGAGACAATCAAAGTGAATCTAAGTGTAAATCAGCTGAAACAACTCCGATACGTCTGATTCCGCCTCTCGTATTGGTTAGAACTCTTCTGAATGACTCGTTGGTCGTGCAAACGATCCTACACTTTAACTTATGTCAATTACTCGTGTTAAGCAATAGGTAACTAAGCATTTCTTCTTTTATTGTTCTTATTTTACGCGGGGTATCGTAACCGGTTCCCTCACTTTGCCTAAGTAGCCCATAAGCCCCTTCATTTAGCCTCGTAAGCTATTTCTTTGGGCTTTAACCTCTTTAAGGTGAGGTCTCTATGGTCCATTCCTCTCAATTCGTGACCCGAAGGTCATTTTGGTACCGTAGACCTTTACACTGTTTATAACCCTAAGGTCATGGTGATCCTGTAGATCATCCCTTTGCTCGTGTCATTCTTTAAATACATTTGGTGTTAACACACTCGTTTATGGTTACAAGAAAAAAAAATCATTTACCTTATCTTTTCTTTTATCCACTAATAATGGCCCTTTTGACCATGAAGGCTAATTTATTTCTATTCCTACTATGGCCCTTAGACCAAGTTTAATCCGTATTGGCACTATCTCCGCTTCTATGACTTCGTACGTCATTTGTGCGTTGGTTAGTTCCATGCTTCCTATTACGCGCCTTGCGTTTATGTTTATCTTCAATTATGTCCCATTTTCCCGGGCTCGTTATTCTATTATATCACGCTCCCGTAACCCGGTTTGTGCTTACATTTTTGCTACAACTCATCACCCAAGTCTTTTATTCAAATGTTTTAACGCTCCCATTCCCCGGTTTGCGTTTTCGTTTATATTGATTTATGTCCCATTACCTGGACTCGTTATTCTAATGTAATACGCTTCCGTTACCCAGCTTGCGTTTACATTTACTATCAAGCATTGTAGGATCTTGACTCCCAAACGATTGCGTATGAAACGTGTGATGTGCGGAATCCGTACATGTACGTGAAGCGAACACAAGAACCGTACTATAATTTGTGATTCTATTCAAAGATATGAAATCGTACAATCACGTGAATCACCTTTTGCACTCTCTCTCTAGCTCCAAGCTCTCCAAGTTGTAGAAGTTACAAAAGTCCTAAACTCTAACCCTATGAGTTCTATTTATAGGCCAAGGTAATAAGGAAAGTTTCCTTATTTACAATAATGTCACCTTGCCTTTTTCTATCTAAATATTACAATATAAGGCTATGTTTCATTCCATTTCTGCTACGAATCGTATTGACGGAGGCGATAGACATAAATGCACTAACAGACTCCCCCTTGGATATTGCCGCAGTCAATCTCGTAGCGTCTTATCTTTATCTCTCTTTGAGTCTTCTTGAAACTTTAACACGTCTTCAGCAACACAGACTCCCTCTTGCTCGAACAGAATCCCCGTGGAT
Organism: Helianthus tuberosus; assembly: GCA_030545235.1. Lineage (NCBI taxonomy): Eukaryota > Viridiplantae > Streptophyta > Magnoliopsida > Asterales > Asteraceae > Helianthus > Helianthus tuberosus. Next base: position 28,425,022 of record CM060438.1, on the reverse strand, counting down.
CTGTCTTCAGCTTCAGCTCCTCCTTTCAGACTCAGTCTTCAGACTCCCCCTTTCGTCAAGCTTTCGTGCTTTTGGGATCGACACCTGGCTTTCCGGATACAAGCTCCCCCTTGCGTCAAGCTCGTCTTCAGAATCCCCCTTAAACTCGGCTATCGGGATCATAGTCTGGTACAACATCTGCAAATCTCAAACATTTATAAGTGAAAACGTTTTGAGCATCCAGGAATGATTACCTGGCACTTTAAGAACTTTTTGAATCAAGAACCTGGCTCTAAAATATAATATTATGAATATATCCTGGATTAACTTGATTCTCTCCCCTTATCAGAATGCTTTATAGATTCGACAGTTTAAGCAACCAAGATCGAAACCTAGCTCTTTACAGCAGATTTTAACAATTTAAGAATCCAAATCCCTCACAGTTAATCATCCAAGTCCAACTTAATGACCTTGGTGATTTCACAAACTGTTTGTTTTTTATTTTTGATTAAAAACTTCAAGTTTCAAATTAATGAACTTGTTTATTTTTAGAAACATGATCAGCATACTTAGATTTTTAAACTCAGCTTTCAGACATCGATTGTCGAAAATAAATAGAATCAAAATCTTTTTGCATTTTTCTGAAACATAAAGCAGTAAAGAAATATTTACAGACAATATTTTTGTTTGAGTTCGTGTCAGAGGATCATATCAGTTTATGACAAATCACTAGCACCGTTGAGCTTTAAACACTTTAAGTTCTAAACGATTCACTTAGATTGTCAGTATACTGATCCACTTAAATTTTTACACAAAGTTCAACTGTTTCGAGATAAGAGATTAGTGTTTTATGGACTTAACTTATTCGCGTGTCCCACCTCAGAATATACTCCCGTATCAAAATTCCCTAGATTTAGTCTTACAGGTGAGTATACCAATATGTATCTGTACTCTGGGTTCGTGCGAGACCTTGAGAGCTCAGGTATGAACTTCCGTTCAGTCAAAGAGATGAAGGCTCGACTTTAAGTGTGTTCCCTTTAGGGAATCTTTTCTTCAACTGCAATTGATTCATATCTTCGATATTTTTCAATTTTTATGCAGAGGGTAATCTTTTAAAGCGCGTAAAGTATTATACGAGGTCTAGGCCATTGCTTCCGCAGTTTCAGAAGACCAGGTATAATACCCCAAATATCAAACAGTATAAAGACCTAGTATCTCAGAATCAGGCAATCTCTTAAACAAGATTTCGGGGGTTACCCATATATCCGAGAGATGTTCCCCACGAGATAAGTAACTATTTGATATTCAGATTTATATCTCGAAAACAATCTACTGAGTGTGTAAAAACCTATTGGCATATCATCAGTGAGACCGTTTATCACATCTTAACTTTCCAATTCTTTAGCGTACGTGATTGTCTACTGATGTACTATCATTTCCTCTTTTTACACACAACTCATTTTGATTTTTATCATGTTTTTGGCTTTTTCAAATTTTCTAATGTTTTTTGATTTTCTGAAATTTTCTTACTCCCCCTAAAATTCAAAACCATTTAAAGAAAATTTGACAACCGATGTGGATAGCTTTGTCTCACCATCCATTTTCTACTTCACATGCTCTGTATTGCAGAAAATATACCCCCATGATTTACAACACATTGATCTTTTATAGTTTGAAAACCGTTTTTCAATCTTGTGAAATTAATCATGTTTGTTCCGCCGTGAGGGTTTCGGCATATTCACTCAACATATTTTTGGATTTTTGGATTTTGACAAAATTAAAAAACAAACATATTTTTTATTTTTAAAATTTTTGACAAAATAAAAACATATTTTTGGTTTTTAAATTTTTCAATATTTAGGGTTTTTGAAATATTGTTATTTATGTACATAAATGAACAAACTCCCTGTTTCAGTCACAGGGTTCAGTAGCCTACTCCTCTTGTGCCAGGCTGCTCCGATACTCCTTTAGATGACATTCAGTTTTCTTGAGCACCTGCACATTCAATGTATTCAATTACTTGAACAAGTTAGCCGAGGTCTGTTTGACCTTAGGCATTTCAACACAATATGACTCATTCAACTTCGAAAAATATTTTTCATTTTTCACAAATGTATTTTCATTCCGATTATCACTCACAAAAACCTTTTGTTTCTTTTCAACCCAAGTTTGTCCTTTAGACGCACTTCTTTTGTAAAAATGTGAATCATTTTGAACATTTTGATTTTAAACAACTTTTGGTTTCCAAAAGTGATTTGGTTTTGTTGCATCAACAGTTGTTTTCCAACTTTGTGTTGTTCTAAATCTGGGTGTCACTGGTTTCCATGTTTGTTGTGAGTCAGCCTTTGAAATTTTCGGCTTCAAAGTTTTCTTTGAATCAAACTTGATTGACTTCGGATTCACAACATCAGACTTCCTTTTCTTCTCAACATCAACAGGCTTTAGATTTGGACACTTGCGAGCAAGATGTCCAGTTTGATCACATTTAAAACATGTTCTCTTTGAAACATCTTTGACCTGTTGTTGTTGTTTTTTTTAGCATAGAACTCTTCATTAGACTGTCGTCTAAATTGGAGTTCTTTCTCTTCATCGAAACTTGTTCCGTGAACAAAATTCCTTTTTGTTTGATAATTTGGCGTTTCATTTCATTTCCAATTTTGTTTCTTTTTATAACCCAAACCAGCCTTCATGTTTTTCTTTTTGTAACCAGGTTTGTTATAAAAAGTTTTGTGACTCTTTCCAGCCAACTTTGGAATCTCAGACTTTTCAATTTCAATCATCTTGAAAACTTTGTCAATCTTTTCTGAAATCACATTCTGAATCGGGACTTCAAGATCTGAGAATAATTTGTCCGATCCAATCATGGTGTAAACCAATCCTTTTGAATCATCATTCGCATTTTTCTCAGATTTTGAGTTTTTCAGATAACCTTCATGAAAACTACCTTCATTTTCATCCTGTGATTCAGATTTACATGTTTCAACCGACTCTTCTTTCAAGACACTTTCAACGACCTTACATACCACCTCTGAATCACTAGAATCATCAGATTTGGAATAGGTCACGTCAATGTTATCTGGCAATTGATCGACCATGTTGAAAGCTTTTTCCACCTTCTCGTCATCATAGAATGTGAACTTTTCCTCAAACGGTGGTGGAACTTGATGATATTCTGAGCCAATACATTTCTTGTTTGCTCAGAATCTTTACCATTCGGTTTTAGGTTGAAAATGCGTTCAAGAACATATGATGAAGCGTGATAACTGTGTAACTTGTTGTTATCTTGTTCTAAGTCAGCTATTTTACGCTTTAGCTTAGCAACATCTTCAATGTAAGAATTTACAACTTGTTACTTAATTTCATATTGTCGCTTAAGCGTATCAGATGTTTTAGAAGAATGTTTCAATCTTGATTGAACAAGTTTCATTTGACTCTTCACGTCTTCATATGATTCTTTTGTTATGTGATATGCAAGTTTTATTAAATCATACTCCTTTTTCATTTCTTGGAAAGCATTTTCTTTTTGCAAACATTCTTCTGTCATTTTTGAAATCTTTTCTTTCAAAGTCTCATTTTCTTTTTCTAAATTCTTGCATTTTTGTGTGAGCTTTTTGTCATTATCTTTCAAAATGTTTTCATTTTCTAACATTTCTTTGCAGTTTCCTTTAAAAACTTTTTCGATTTTACTGAACTCTAAGTCTCTTGTTCTGAATTTTTCATCTTTTTTAGTACAAGCACTGCATGTTTCCATGCATTTCTTGCACTGTTCAACAGTTTTTAAGACTTCAGATTCAGTTGAAATGTTTACCTCAGTCATAGGCGTTTAGGATTTTTTTGCCGTCTGTGTCTGATTAGCGTCTCTCGTCTTCTGTTCCTCACCAACACCAGCACCATCATCCACTTCAACCGAACTTTTAACCTTCACATCATCTTCTCCTTTCTTCTTCAGATCTTCTTCATTCTGCTGTTTTTCAATAACAACTTCTTTTTCTTGTTTCTGTTCTTCTTTTTCACCTTATTCTTCTTTGACATCTTCTACTCTCTTTTCCTCAGCAACCTTCTTCAGTTCATCCACCAAACATTCAACATTCTTCTTCATTCTTTCTTCATCTCTCTGTCTTAGACTAGCAGTCATGACATCTCTGATGATTTTATCCAGCTTTTTCTCATAATGTTTATCTTTCGCAACATTTGAATAGTACTCGCCAGATAGAGGGATTACTGCAAGAACATCATCAAACACTACTTCCTTTCGATGGACAACTGGTTCTCCTTTTCTGTTGATATAACATTCTCGTTTCTTGTCATATCTTCCATGGTTCCTTGCTTCTTCATATTCCTTATCCATTTCTTCGATTCGATATCCAATAATACATCTTTCTCTGTATGTTTTCTCCTTCAGAATTTCTTCTCTCGTTTTCTCTTTTATCTCAGCACCCAAGGCATGATGTTTGTTGAATGCTTCCATTTTGGTTCTTACTGTGAACCGATCATCAACAAGATCATCTTCTGGAAGGAATTCGCTCCAGTCAAACCCTTCATCATCTTGAATCACTGCACATGCTCTTGACTTCTCCTTCTCAGAATTATCTTCAATTTGTTTCAACCTTGGTGATTCCTCTTTATTCTTGTGATAGATCGCCTTTTGATAGTAATCTTCTTTAAACGGATTAGCGGTTTCTTCAACAGCAGAGTTTCTGCATTCTCTTTTGAAGTAACCCTTTTTCTTGCATTTGAAGCAGTTCACTTTTGATTTGTCGAATCCCAGCTTTGTTGATGGTCCACAGATTGATTGTCTGCCAATAATATCCATGAACCGCTGAGCTCGTCGAATGCAGCTTGCCAAACACCATCTCAGATCAATGAGCTCCATCTCTTCTGGATTGATCTGGTCATAATCTTCCTTTGTCAGTTCAGAATTTCCAATTTTCCCAGCTACCAGATCTTCGTATGATTCCAGAATTGATCCCAGAAAACTCATTTGCTGTTTAGCAGCTTTGATGTTCATTGTTTAGAATTCTTCAGCTTTAAAGCAATGTTGCAGAGAATTTCATCAGGTTCTTCAGAGTTTGATGTTGTTGATGACGAATGATATCCTGGATCGTAGCTTGATGAGCCTTTTTGTGAGTCTTTCTTCTTTTCAACACTATATGCAGTCTTTATCGGTTCACTAACTGTCACCGTAGGTACACTGCCTTTGTAGTAAAGACCGACATTCTGGTGATGCAAAGAACTGCTCATCTTGCTTTGCTTTTGCAGCTCAAGCTCATGACTTTCTATCTTTTCTATCAAAACATCAAGAGTAATTGTATCAAACAACGCATCCTTTTTCAAAATAAACACAAACGTTTGCCACTGATCAGCTCGTGGTAACGCTTCAATGATTTTGTCGATGATTTCCTCACGTGTTTTTACAATACCAAACCTATCAAGTTCAATTTTAAGGTGACAAAATCTTTCAATCATTTGTCTTACTGATTCACCTTTTAAACCGTCAAACAATCAAATACTTTTTTAAGTAAAGCTATTTTGTTCTTTTTGATTTGTTTACCACCCTCAACTTTAACCCGTAAAGCTTCCCACACAGATTTAGATGACCCTTCGTGATTAAGCAATGCGAAAATGTAATCTCTAATCGACTGTTGGATTAGAGCAATCATTCGTTGTTCATATGAAAAATCCTTTTTATCGTCAACGGATAAGTTTTTAAGTGGAATTTCTTCGTTTTTGTCATCGACTGGTCTACCGTATCCGAATTCCATGCAAAACCAGCTTTCGTGCGCATAAGCTTTGGCCCAGTTGATGAATCGTTCTTTCCACCATGTGTAATCTTCAATACTGTCGAGCTTTGGTGGTTTTGAATGAGTTTCGTAAAAATTATCATGGTTAATATTTTCCGTTATAGCTTTTGATATGCTTTTCGGTGTGACAGTCGATGTTTCGGAAGACTCAGACGTGAATGCTTTGTAAAACGTGTCGTAGAACTCTTCAGCCATGACGCTTTCTTGTATCAAACTTTGAATTTGCTTCTCGTTTATCATCGTTAATCACCTGCAAACGAACAAACAAATGATCGGTTTAAAACTAACAAATAGTTGAACGGATGAGTAACCGATTGGACGGAGTCAACAAAAGTCAATCATATGACTTTGGATCGGATGGCAGCGGATCGAATGAGTTGGATCAGATGGCAATCCGTACGGATTGCACTTCGATCATATGACCTTCAAAATAAATGCCTTGGATCGAATGGCAAGTCGAACGAATGGCTATCCGTTCAATACCACATGCATATAACCTTGAGCTTTGAACAAATGATGATCAAATGAAATTGTGCAATGGAACGAATAGCAAATTGATCGGATGTCAATCCGATGGTTGACAACTCCTTATAAATTGATATTGGTCCTCAAAATTTGAAATTTGGATCGGATGGCAAATCGAACGGATTGTCGTCCGTTAATATGCAAACAAATGTTTCACTTTATAATTGAACTTGTATTTGGATCGGATGTCACTTCGATCGAAGTGATGTTCGATACTTGGTCCTCAAAACTGATATATTGAATTCACATGCAAACTGATAATCAACTTTAAAGATATCAAGACACCAAATTCAATTCTGTTGGACCTCTATGTATTGGACCTGACACTTACAGATTTATTGGGCCGCGAACTCTTATCACATGCATAAATGGCCGACAAACTTTACATTTCACATCTATTTATATAATCTTAAACACAAAGGTCGGTGACCCGACCAAATGACATACCTGCCCCTCATTTGTCTTATTTACCTTTACCCTTTCTCTTTATTCTCTTAAAACCTTCTCTTCCAGATCATTCCTTCCTCTGCTAAATTAAGCGCCTGGGATTTCTTCCAGACCTTTCATCATTCTGCTCTCACTATCTCCATCTTGCTTGCTCTGGCCACTTGCAACCATTGCTGCTATCAGGTTAGTATCAATCTCTCTCTATCTGCGGAAGTTATTATTTCTGCAAAATCAATGATGAGTCGGTCTGAAGATGCGAATCCTTTTGCTGCTGAAGACGTGAATCCATTTTCGGTAATCTCTAGATCTGCTTACTTTCTAGCTCTTAAATCTATTTTTGCAAATTCATTTGTGACTTTCAGTTCCAGATCTACTCAATTGTAATGTGTTTTGTCAATAGCATTAGATGCGATGTGTGATTTAAGTTTCTCATCTAACAACCATGAGATTAAAACTCATCACCTCCCCTCCTGATTTTTTTTAACCACTCCAAATGCTTATCAGTGTGTAAGCCTTTATTTTTAATTTGTTATATATTTCTCTATTTAGAGAGAGATCCCAACCACAAATAATATCATCTTTCTTTCTTTTTGTAGATTCCCTAAATCATTGCTCAATCAATCGTCTACATTTACAAATTAATTATAGGAATTCCATGGACCAAACTCATTATCCCACTGCCAAATGTTTAATTAAAGATTTTCCAACTGCACCTCCTTCTTATTTTGTGTATAAATCAACTGTAATTAGATTATCCCATGGACAACCAAACTGAAATTGTTTTTATAGGTTACAAAACCGTTAATAAAACAAATATGAAATAGTTAGTCATGAGAAAACGATATTTTGAGATAAAATATGATTGAAATTACGTATAAATAGAATGCTATAATTAATTAACTTTTTAAAGTTAAGAAATAGAATACGAAAGGTTGAAATAAGACAAGGGGTGAACAGAGATGTGGCACTGGCAGTTACTTATTCAATGTTGAATTTGCTGATACCATTTTACTTTTAGTTTACCATAACACTTTTGCATTACTATGAATATAAACAATTCCATATCAATTTTGGTTGCCATGACACCCTTGACGATAATCAGATGTCTGTTTAAAATTGCCTTCAGTTTTCACAATGGACTTAGCTGCAGTCTGGACTTTCTTCACATTTTATGACATGATTGTAGAATGCAAATGCAAATGCTGCCCCTGGATTAAAATCCCGTATCCCTCAGATGGTTGCTACTACTCTAGGTTTTGGTCAAAAGCATGATTTTTTTGTTTGAATGTTTTGATTGTTTGTCAAATCTACAGGGTTGATGATTTACATACGTGTGGATCACTATAGTCAAAAGATTCGGCCTATTTGCTATCAATTTATGGACCACCTTGCAAACATCAAAGAATGAGTGATTCATACTTTGTTTTATTAGTCGACATGTGTAGAATGATTATTGTTTCTTTTTATTTTAGGGGCTATGATGATAACTCACTCTTTGTGCACTGTTCAGTGTTGGCATGTATTTGTCTGTGCTTTTACATCACAATCGGACTATGCAGCCATGGTGGTTTATCCTCTTCATTTTGAAGATGAGATATTCCGTGTCTTGGCGGGGCAGCCGACATGCTGTGGTGTTTAAGTGCTTGCATCACAGTCGGACTATGCAGCCATGGCAGTTTATCCTCTTCATTTTGAAAATGAGGTATTCCGTATCTTGGCGGGGCATAAGCTTCACATATCTGAGCCTCATTGTTCCTTTGTTTTGTATGCTAATGGTCCTTTGTTGACATTATCCTTTAATTTTTTCCCTACTTGAATAGTTTTGCCTTTATGCTTAGCTTGAATGCCTCTTCGTGTGATTTACTTTGCTTTGACAAAGTGATTGGGCAATATACTCATGCTATGATGCTAGGAGATGGTCGCCTGATATCACATGGCAACCAGTAGGTTTGTAATCTGTTTTGGGTATGTTTTCCTCTAGGATGGTATTTATATAATCTTAAATACAAAGGTCGGTGACCCGACCAAATGACTTACATGCCCCTCATACTTTGTTTTGTTAGTCGACATGTGTAGAATGATTATTGTTTCTTTTTATTTTAGGAGCTATGATGATAACTCACTCTTTGTGCACTGTTCAGTGTTGGCATGTATTTGACTATGCTTTTACATCACAATTGGACTATGCAGCCATGGTGGTTTATCCTCTTCATTTTGAAGATGAGATATTCCGTGTCTTGGCGGGGCATCCGACATGCTGTGGTGTTTAAGTGCTTGCATCACAGTCGGACTATGCAGCCATGGCAGTTTATCCTCTTCATTTTGAAGATGAGGTATTCCGTATCTTGGCGGGGCATAAGCTTCACATATCTGAGCCTCATTGTTCCTTTGTTTTGTATGCTAACGGTCCTTTGTTGACATTGTCCTTTAATTTTTTCCCTACCTGAATAGTTTTGCCTTTATGCTTAGCTTGAATGCCTCTTCGTGTGATTTACTTTGCTTTGACAAAGTGATTGGGCAATATACTCATGCTATGATGCTAGGAGATGGTCGCCTGATATCACATGGCAACTAGTAGGTTTGTAATCTGTTTTGGGTTTGTTTTCCTCTAGGTGAAATGCTCTAAAGGAACCACAAAACTCCACCAAATGTAAGTTATTTAATTATGTTTTAGATTCGTAGGATTGATAGATGTAAACTAATTATACCAATCTATCACTGACTTGGTTATTAGTTGCTAAATCATGCCAATATAATTTGAAATTAGTAGTCGAATAGTTGTTTTTATTTCTTTGTTTGTTATTTTTTTGGGCTTTTCAAATTAACTTTAGTTTGTATTATTGTATATTGAATCAGCTTGCAAAGCTAGGATGGGATCGCAGGTGTCACTTCAATGTATTTTTTGGTTTATTTCTTTCAAAGGTAAATTCACACGTCACGCGTGGCGCGCCACACATCAATGTCATCATCGTCATGCGTGTGATGTGATCCCGCCGCCGCAACGCGGGTAAAAAACTAGTACTATATAATAAAAGAAACCATTTTGAGGACACATGTCATTCATTGAAACCATCTATTTTTTTATAGATAATTAATATCAATTAAAAGATAATTGTAAAATTAAATTTAATATAAATTTATACAATTCGTATAGGAGATAATATAATATTCTAAAGGGTAAATTACGATTTTGGCCCATGTGGTTATATCACTTTTTAAAGATTTTTTTAACATCTGAGCCCCCAATGTCTTTTTTAACTCTTTTGGCCCCTAACGTTTTTTTTTTTTTTACTTTTTTAGCCCCTAACATTTAATGGATGGAGTTACTGTTAGGGGCCAAAAGGGTTAGAAAAAAAGACGTTGGGGGCTCAGATGTTAAAAAATTCTTTTTTGGGCTAAAACAAAATCGTAATTTACTCTATTTTAAAATATTTATCTGATTTCAAAATTATTTATTTTGAAATTAACAAAAGATGTACGTTAAATATAAATTAATATAATGTAAATGATTTATTTATTTTATTAAACTAAAGTAGTTAAGTGTAGAACCTATTTCAAAAATGTTTATAAGGGGTAAACAAAAATATTAATCAATATTTATTGGTTCTATACTTTTATTTTCGTGTTCAACTCTCAACTCAAATACGGTAATCACTATGTTTACGTTACATTTATAAGTACCATCACCGCAATCACCCCATTCATCGTATATCGAGTATATCCGTTAGTTTTTTTAAAGATATAAATTCTTATTATATTCATTCAACCCGTGTAATGAACGAGTTTTTTTTAAAGATATAACATTTTAAATTTTTACTATACAAAATTACATTTATACAACTCGTGTAATATACGGTGTTTTTAAAAATATAACTTTTTTTATTATGTAGTATATAAAATTAGATTTATTCAATCCATATAATACATAGGGTTTATAAAGATATAACCTTTTATTGTTTGGCATTTTAGCCTAAAAAAGAATTTTTTAACATCTGAGCCCCCAACGTCTTTTTTTAACCCTTTTGGCCCCTAACGTTTTTTTTTTTTTTTTTACTTTTTTAGCCCCTAACATTTAATGGATGGAGTTACTGTTAGGGGCCAAAAGGGTTAGAAAAAAAGACGTTAGGGGCTCAGATGTTAAAAAATTCTTTTTTGGGCTAAAATAAAATCATAATTTACTCTATTTTAAAATATTTATCTGATTTCAAAATTATTTATTTTGAAATTAACAAAAGATGTACGTTAAATATAAATTAATATAATGTAAATGATTTATTTATTTTATTAAACTAAAGTAGTTAAGTGCAGAACCTATTTCAAAAATGTTTATAAGGGGTAAACAAAAATATTAATCAATATTTACTGGTTCTATACTTTTATTTTCGTGTTCAACGCTCAACTCAAATACGGTAATCACTATGTTTACGTTACATTTATAAGTACCATCACCGCAATCACCCCATTCATCGTATATCGAGTATATCCGTTAGTTTTTTTAAAGATATAAATTCTTATTATATTCATTCAACCCGTGAAATGAGCGAGGTTTTTTTTTTAAAGATATAACATTTTAAATTTTTACTATACAAAATTACATTTATACAACTCGTGTAATATATGGTGTTTTTAAAAATATAACTTTTTTATTATGTAGTATATAAAATTAGATTTATTCAATCCATATAATACATAGGGTTTATAAAGATATAACCTTTTATTGTTTGGTATATAAAATTAAATGTGCTCAACCCGCATAACACATGAGATTCTTAAAAATGTAACTTTTTTCATTATTTAATATATGAAATTAAATTTACTCAACCCGTACAATACACGGAGTTCTTAAAAAATACAACTTTTTTTATTATTTAATATATAAATTACACTAGATTATAACCCCGTGTATTACACGGGTTGAATAAATGTAATTTTATATATTAAATAATAAAAACTTATATCTTTATGAACCTTGTATATTGTACGGGTTAAATAAATGTAATTTTATATATCAAATAATAAAAAGGTTATATCTTTAAAAGCCATGTGTATTACACAGATTAAATAAATGTAATTTTGTATACTAAATACTAAAAACGTCGTATCTTTAAAAAAACCCGTGAATAATCGAGTTGAATAAATCTACCAAATAATAAAAAATTACATCCTTAAAAACCACGTATATTACACGTGTTGAATAGATATAAAAAAAGAGTTATATCTTTAAAAACCATGTGTATTACACAGATTAAATAAATGTATTTTTGTATATTAAATACTACAAACGTCGTATCTTTAAAAAACCCGTGTATAGTCGGGTTGAAAAATCTACCAAATAAAAAAATATATCCTAAATAAATGTAATTTTGTGTATTAAATACTAAAAACGTCGTATCTTTAAAAACCCGTGTATAGTCGGGTTGAAAAATCTACCAAATAATAAAAAAAATATATCCTTATAAACCTCGCGTTTTACTCGAGTTGAATAAACATAATTTTGTATACCAAACAATAAAAAAAGTTATGTTTTTAAATAATTAGGATAACATTTAATATTAATTTATTATTTATATATTTAATATAAGATAAGTAGATAAGAGAGATATTTGTTTTAAAAATACATTAAATTAACAATTTAGATTTGAGGATAATATTTTATTAAAGTATGATAAGATTTAATATTATTTTATTATTTATTTATTTATCCGAGAGTTGTCACTTTAACTAAAATCCACTTTGATCGAATGAGATTTTGGATCGGATGGTCATCCGATCGGATGGCCATCCGATCGAAGAACATCCACATGAACAGTAACAACAACATTCAACATTTTCGGACCAGAAAAATTTAGATTTTTCTCAAACCGCTTGGAATTTTGTTCTAAAAATTTGTAGGCTTATAGATCTAAGATTTTCGCACACAATATCCAAAAATCAACCAATTTTATCCGTAAAAACCTCGTTAATTTTGTGTTTTTCTGTCAAAAACGTGAAGAAAAAGAGTAGGGTAAGAAATTTGACAAATCTGATGTGATTTTGACTCTGAATCTGATGTTTTCTCGTGTGATTTTGTGTGATTGATCCGTGCACTCGAGGTCCTGCTCTGATACCACTTGTAGGATCGGTTTTTTGACTCCCAAATGATTGCGTATGACACGTGTGACGTGCGGAATCCATACACGTACGTGGATCGAACACAAGAACCGTACTATAATCTGTGATTCTATTCAAAAATATGAAATCATACAATCACGTGAATCACCTTTTGCAGTTTCTCTCTCTACTTTCTCTCTCTAGCTCCAAGCTCTCCAAGTTGTAGAAGTTGCAAAAGTCCTAAACTCTAACCCTATGAGTTCTATTTATAGGCCAAGGTAATAAGGAAAGTTTCCTTATTTACAATAATGTCACCTTGCCTTTTTCTATCTAAATATTACAATATAAGGCTATGTTTCATTCCATTTCTGCTACGAATCGTATTGACGGAGGCGATAGACATAAATGCACTAACAAGCATTATACTTTATTTGATTCGTTTGACTTGTTCGTGTGAAATCTATCACTTATGAACAATCAAACTTTATTCTTTATTCAATCCGTTTGACTTGTTCGTGTGAAATCCATCACTTATGAACAGTCAAACTTTATCCTTTATTTAACCTGTTTGACTTGTTCGTGTGAAATCCATCACATACGAACATTCAAACTTTATTCTTTATTCAACCCGTTTGACTTGTTCATGTGAAATCCATCACTTATGAACAGTCAAACTTTATCCTTTATTTAACCCGTTTGACTTGTTCGTGTGAAATCCATCACTTATAAACATTCAAACTTTATTCTTTATTCAACTCGTTTGACTTGTTCGTGTGAAATCCATCACTTATGAACAATCAGACTTTATTCTTTATTCATCCCGTTTGACTTGTTTGTGTGAAATCCATCACTTATGAACAGTCAAACTTTATTTGACCCTTTTGGGCTCCTTTTTAATTCGCCCCATTAGCCTCGTCTTTACTACATCGGACGTAAATGAGCTCATTATAAGAAGTTCATGGTATCATATGTTTACTACTTACTTGGCCAGGGTAAGCAATTAACACATGGTACGCGTGACCTTATTATAACTTGCACATTAACTCCAATGTAAATAAATTCTTTGTTCATATCCGTATCTCCGATTTTATTTGGTAAAACCCCCTTTTATTGTTATTTAACAATTATTAGGTTTACCCATTTTCTTTCCAAAACATGTAAAATGTTTTTATTTTATAAATCTTTTATGCGATCACATTCGTCCATGTGATCGTTGCTTTTTCCTCTATAGAATCTCATTGAGAATGTTTATTTGGATGGTCATCCCTATCCAAGTTTTTAAATTTGAACTCTTTGTCCTTTTGTTATTCACGATTGTGAATAATGCGTGTTTCCTACCCAGTTTCTTTTGGAAACTTATTTTGGATAGGTATTTTTATCCAGTTTTCCCATTTCTCTTATTCCCGTATGCAACCATCATTCATTACTTGAATGATGCATATTACATTTCATATAATAACCCAAAGCGTGTACCTATGTGATATTTGCTCTAATGGGTTTTTCATAGTCGTTCAACCTTACTCCGTATCATTACTTGATTTAGGTACTTGGCGAGCATGGCCTACTTGTCATACTTCGGACCATTCCATCATCATATCGGTAGATCATTAGACTCCCACCATCTTCAGATGCGAGTGTCCTTCAACTAGAATGTTTACAAAAGATTAGTAATGTTCAAATTAATAACCGCTCCTACTAAAGTACGAGGCTTTCTACGATACTTGTTAACACAAGTAGTTCGCTAATTATACCGGTCTTTTATAAGTTATTTGGGGTAACGGACGTTCACACGATAGCCCTATGTGTTGTTTACAACACTTTTAACCATGCTAGACCGTTAATATCTATAGTAACTTACCAGATCGTGCGACCAAGTCTCGAACCGAACACGTTTAACCTTTAACCTTAAGCTCTGAGTACCAACTTTTAAGACGCATACTAAATAAACACAAATTAAATAAAGAAATTTGCATTTACATTAAATATAATACAAATACATGTTCCTTTGTAATTTCGAGCTTTATAAAAATTTGAAGATTTCAACATGTTGTCGTTGTTTAGTTTCGAAAATGACTAAACAAAATGGGGAAGCTTGATCTTGACCGTGTTTGGTTCTTCATTAGACTTGATCTTCATACGTAACATCATAGCAATCACCTATATATCCAATATCATCTCAAATGTTAGTTATGTAACGCATATAACGTAGTTTGATAGCATTCACACAAGTTTGGAGTTGAAGAATGCGAAAAATAAGAAAGAACCAGTGATCTGCGCAAGAAGAAACCAGTCTGGCGCAACCTTGTGTCAGTTCTGGCGCAATACAGATGACATCGGTCATGGGCGCAACCTTGTGCCTGGTGGGCGCAACCTTGCGTCTGGTTTAGAGCTGCAACTTTCAGCTTTGCCTTTTGTACGTAAAAACTTCGTAACTTCTCGAAAACTCATCTGTTTTGCTTCAAACTTGTTTCTAATTGATTGTAAAACATTTGCCCACATTTCTAACTTGTGAACTCATGATTCCGGATTCGCAAAAATTTGTTTTACGCTATTGATTTCAATATATATATATATATTAAATAATTGACCCATTTGCATGTTTAAGCAAACGATCTTACAGAAGTTACATCATTTTGCAAGAACATTATTTTTATGACTATAACTCATAACCCGGGGTATTATTCTTGCGTTTTATGCGACCATTATCCGGTTCGCCGTTATGCCAATTGACCCGCTCGACTTTCAAAGGTCGAACTTTGATTAGTCTTATTTCTTTTTAAAAATTCCAAACCTTTCAATCATGACTCTTTAACCGAGTCCGTTTATTTATAGTTTGCGTTCCCGCTTAAGATTTTCATTTATATATCATCACAACTTCAAGTGTGATGGATCGTGAATGGGAAGAATCGTTATATTCCCATTCTACCCCCAAGTTAGACATTTTACTAAAATAACCCATTGTATAGTTTTAAGCCAAAATGGTTTAAGCCTTTTTCTATACTATCGTAAGGATCGACTGAATTATAGAATTCATATTTAAACTACCTTTAAGGGTCGTTTGCCCGGTTTATCATTCGAGGGCGTTTTGGTTAACTTTAGTCTTTTAATCACTAAAGACATTTTGAAAGCTTGTTTTGTAACACCCCGTGTTTTCGAAAGTCAAAGTCAAAGTCAAGATTGAAATCAAAGGAAGAAAAGATTGCTAATTGTGATCTGTCACTCCTTGCTCAATTCCTGTTTTGACTTCTTTGACTTGTAGATAGTCTATTTTAATTTTTGCGTTGATTGTATTATGTGGAGTATCTATTAATAATCGCATACTAATCGCTATTTATCGCGTGTTTAATTGACTTAACGCTTATCGCAATCGCACTCGCAACTCGAATTAAGCATTTTGGTTATTGTTATACGTGTGTGTGTGCCTTATGTGTTACTTGTGCATGTTTATTAATGTATGTTATGGTGATCAATCGAAACGCAATCGAAACTCAATCGCAATTGAATCGCAAACGCTAAACGAACACAAAATAGGGATACTTGTATGTTGATATAGTAGTTAGGATTAAAAGTAATTTGACTAGGAAATTCTATCGCATCGAAACGCTCGCAATCGCAATTAAAACTCAAAACTTGTCGCACCGAACACTCAAACAAGGAGACTGATCGACCAGGCGACCAATCGATCGACCAGCCGATCGATCGAGCTGCTGCTCGATCGGCCAATTGCTCGATCGGATAACCTAACCGATCGACCAGGTCTTTCCACTTTGGGTAACCCTATAAATACCCCATGTCACTCTCATACTTTCCACTTTTGGCAACTGACGTCCAACCAACGCTCTAACCTTGCTTTTTCTCCAATTTCTCGCAATTCCGGGAAGATCTCGTCCTAAATCTTGTACTTCCTTAATCTACACGCACTCCTACACCTTTCTATCTTTTGAATCAAAACTTCTAACCGTGAAATCATCAAGATTCAAGGTGTTCTAGGATGACGTCATCATGTGTCTTGAAGAACTTCATGTTTTGGCCTCAATCCACGAAGAACAACTTAGATCTAACCGATTTCCACATAAACAAACAAAGATCTTTCATAGATCTAAACATATTCACAATGAAAAGGATCGAAAGATGGTTTTCTAACTTTCTTTCAACTCTTTTACACTCAATGCCTCAAAACC
This sequence comes from Helianthus tuberosus, assembly GCA_030545235.1. Taxonomy (NCBI): domain Eukaryota; kingdom Viridiplantae; phylum Streptophyta; class Magnoliopsida; order Asterales; family Asteraceae; genus Helianthus; species Helianthus tuberosus. Next base: position 28,407,999 of record CM060438.1, on the reverse strand, counting down.
GATAGAATCGGAGCTTGTGTCGACTGACTACTCATTCTTATGGTTGTGTTGGTTCAAGACCCGTATTCTATCCCCGAGATCATCGATTCCGGGTTAACCAAGAACAAACGTCTTAAACCGGTGGACTGACTGAACTTGGGTGGTTCCTGTTCAATCAGGTCACTAAAGCTTTGGATGGGGTTCTGTTGGTTAGCACGATATCAACACATCTCGATAAAACGACAAACAATCAAAACAGCCAAGTGTAAGACGAACGGAACGACCAGGACGGAATGCCGTCCGATTGGACTACCCGAACGACTTGCACCTTGGGTCCCACACTTAACTATTTTTGCCAACATTTGAAGTCTGATTGTTGAACGAATTGTTGTTCGATCGGACTACCACCCGATCGAATTGCCACTCGAATCATGAGACATTTAAACTTCAACGATTAAATAATTTTCAACAAGTTCATTGCACAAGGGATGCCACCCGATCGAACAACCGTCCGATCGAGTGACGACCTGCTGTGAATTTGTTCTCGCCATCGCCGAAGTGTCCAACCAATCGGCTTGTCGTCCGATCGAACAGTCGTTCGATCGATCGACCTGAAAGGTAGAGATACTTCAGTGTTTTCAAAATACTACAACGAAAACTTCAAAAGTCAAGCCATCATACACAAACACATCCTTCTCAAAGGAAGAAACAATCCACTCGAACGGTCATCCGACCGGCTGACCATCCGAGTGGACTGTCACTCGAACGACCAGCTGTCCGACCGGACTACCGTCCGATCAAACTGCTGTCCGAATCACTTGTACTTTGCATCGTTTTGCGCGTCACTTATCGTTATACCGTCAATTTGATCAGGCTAACCCTACTCTCTAGCGCTCCCTTCAATCCATCAATTCAACCGTTGTGAGTATACTCGATCCCTTTTTGCTTTACGCACTTTTGGGTGTTGCATACGTTACTTATATCAAATCACATCGAACACACTACGCAATACTTTACACGCTAACCGTTACCGCATGTTATACGTGACTTAATGAATGCTTGTTTGTTATGTTTACACATGGAATGCTGTCTACCTGCCTTAGCAACGGTAGTACTATTTGTTTGGACTCAGCACCTGTTCACTCAGGGGTTGTTTAGGACAATTAATTACATGGGTCACAGGGGTGATCATGCAATATGAACTGCTTTGTGCAGTCAACCCGCAGTCATTGGTATCGATAGGTTCATGTCGATAACTAACATGCTTCATTTCACTATGTGTACGTGCTGGTTATGCGTAACGATTTCAAACTCTATATGCTATTATCAAACTTGTATGCTCACCTTTACACTATGTGTATTGACTTTTACTTTAACGTATGTGACAGTAGGGATGAGCAAGTGGTGTCAAATACCGATCCCATCCCGATCCCGATAATACCATACCGAAGCGGTTTCGGTACCGGTTTCGGTATCCACTTTTAGGTTTTTTCGGTATCGGTACGGTATGGTATCGGTATAATACCGAATTTTACTCTCAAAATACCGACACCGTACCGAACCGACGTATTTCGGTATCGGTACCTAGTTTTCACAAAATTCGGGATCGGGATTTGTCGGTATCGGGACGGTATGGTATCGGGATCGGGATTTGCTCATCCCTATGTGACAGGTGCTTAAGTTGCTAGGATGCTTTATTTTGCGGTGATGAAATAAAAGCTAGGACAAGTCTAGAAACCAATAAACAATTGTCTGTAATAAGAATCTGAGTTGTCGAAACAGAACTATTTGACTAGATTTGTCTGTAGTAATTTGATTACCTTTTGAGACGTGGTATGTGACATGTTGTTTAATTAATTGGTAATGATGGTTATTATGGAAACTTCTGGACAATCTGTTTCGCTCAGTGCCATGCCCCGATGTTTCCGCCATCGATTGGGGTGAGACATGTTTTGACCAAGAATACTCTTTTAACCCGTATTCCATTTTAATTTCATTATGTCCGTAAGAACATAATATCTAATTTTCAATTCGCTTGATATACCTCACTTTAGGTAATCCAAAGCCCACCCATGACTTGATTAACTCTCGTCGAACCTTATGTCCTCAATGAGAGTTTGATCCATTTCACATACCCGGATCGGGTCAAAGCAGTTAACCGTTTTAATAACTCATCATATTAGTTGCAAACTAAAAACAACGCAATCTCATACGCTATTCGTCCCTCTGAGCATAAGACTCGACATGCAAACATTAGTCGTTATTGTCAAATGGTAATAACATCACCATATGACCGTTTGGCCTAAATGACCATTTTACCCACTTCTTGACCTATCCCTTTTTTGCGTTAGGACGACCAAACATTATAATATTATGAGAAGGTATTTATTGACCATCTCACTCATTTGACCCATTGCGGTTTACACCTAGTGGCCATACTTACATAAGTCGTTTCCTTACGCATTTGACCCATCATGGCTTACACCACAGGGTGACTTTTCAAAACTCATTATTATTCGTCAACACGTGACCAAATTACCATTTTACCCTTTTATCCATTATGGCTTACACCATAATGTAATCTTTTTCAAACTTATTGTTTATTCGTCAACACGTGACCGAATTACCATTTTACACTTTTTACTACCAAATACGGCTTCTTACCATTTTGACTTGTTCCGACCCGTATCAATTCGTGTCGGAACCTCATAATTCAAGGACTTATTTCAATTACTAAGTCACATTGTTCTTAACCAAATTCATGAATAAGTATTCCATTTTAAAGATGTAAGCTTTAATTACCTTGCATTCGATTATGCTTTTCCCGCGTACTTGATCCGTTTGACCCGCTTCTTTCCCAAGCTTCCACCCAGCTTGTCAAGCGTCAAACTATCATTTATCATTCGCAAGATGGTTAGATTGGTCATCATTTATCATGACTATTCCATCTTATGGAATTTATATCAAAATTATCATTCGATCTTATTATAGGTCAGTTTGACTTTTTGAAGTCAACTGCCTATTAACATATACAAACCCACAAATAAGTTCAATAACTCATTTAGCCATTTCGTTAATTACCCGGTAGGCACTATTCTTAGGCCACCATTATAACCACGTTCCCTAACTAAGTTCACGCAATTGTTAACATCAATTTAACATAATTTTAATCATTGTATGCTAATCTATCAATCTCATACAAAAAGTTAGGATTGTTTCATCACTATAAATCAACCCATTACATCATATATATGGAATTTACCCAAACATCAAACTTAGCCAAATACTTTAAACATTCATAAACACATGATGAATTCAAACATCATTTATCATGAATATATCATCTATTTCATAGTATCTGTACGAACATGAACTTAAACACATAAATTGTTCAAGTATTTTTCCTATTACTACCATGTATGATGATTCTAAACACAAGTTTATCATCAAATTCATCATATTATCAAAATCCGCTTCATAAACTACTTGTTAATCACTTACAAGTGATCTTGCATCAAATATTTCATAATTTCTTTATGTCTAACGAAATTAAACATACATATACACTCAATTTCATCTTTGGATCATAATCTGACAATCTAATTGCAAGTATTCTACTTGTCTCAAGTTATTACTTTCACAAATCTAAGTTTTTAGACATACCTTACGGTCCCCTAACCTAGGTGATCGATAATTCATGTTCATGCATGACTTTGAGGTCCAATCTCTCCTTCAATTTTGATGTTCTTGGTTGAACAAGGGTTTGCCCTTGTTGTACCTCCTGATGATCGACATATACACACACTAAGTGTGTGTTATGTGTTAATTTTTATGTTTTAAAAACACAAGTTTGCTTTTTGACAGCTTTGGTCCCTCAAGTTTAGTTTTGATTATATATGAGACTACAACTCATTGTCTTGTTACTTATACACATGTTACTAACTAGGTTAGTTTGTTCCTAGTTATTTTGTTTACGGGTTCACTTTTACCACTAACAGTATTTTACCCGCTCTTTAATATTAACGCGGTTTGATTACCAAACCTGTTTTTAGGGTGTTACAAGAAAGAATGTACAGTACATGAGTGGTGGATACATAAATTTTATAGACGTGGGGCAAAAAATTGACCAAACGCAATTCGGGTTGGGCTAGAAATCACACTTTTGTAAACATTTTCTATAACTCCTAATAGTATATTTTCTTTTTCACTTAGATAGTTAGTGTAATAACCGCAATATTTATTTATGAGTTATATTATATAATCAATAATAGGAAAAAGTAAATAATATATCTAAATTCTATATGAAATCTCTCAACGATGTTAACAAATGAAAGAAGGATTGTATAAATATATACACTTAAGTCTTAGATAAAAGGAATTATTTTATGATAATAACAAAAGTAGACACAGTTTATTTAAACGTTGTACATAGTCTTTTGTTTATAAAAAAAATAGTAGTCATAGCTTGGCCTGCAAGTTATATTGGTTATCTAATTCAATTGGTTTTACATCAAGTCATGTGTTCCTTGAGTCACCAATCCACTAACAAGTGTAAGAATTTTATTGGATGTAATCAATTATAAAACCTAATTAACCAGTCTTATAAAATTTACCATCTCTTTTCTTATAAACAAAATATTGTCAAATTTATGTGACTAAATGAAATTAATAATTATATTTGATGTTTAATATATAACAAAATGTTCGTTGAATAAATTTTAGGGTAAACAAATTTTAAAAATATTTTATGTAAAGAATATAAACGGAACAAAAGAAAATGTACAATGTCTTAAAAGTTTGGATTGGTCAATTGTTAAAAGATGAAACGTACAGTGACGGATCCATATTTTTTTTTACTAGGTTCACTTTTTAGGTGCTCTAAATACCATCAACTTGACGTTAGAATTTTCATCCGGGTCAGATCGGGCTGTATCACTAAAGTCACTTTTTTCATATGATACTTTTAAACATACACATGAACATCAAGTGATGATATTAACATTTAAACATACATTAATTATGCAAAAGCCCTATACATAGAATTACAGTAAACAATTATCAAAATTAAAATAGTGCCAGAAATTTATTTGAACTAGGTTTAAAGAAGTTCGCCGCGTTGTGGCGAATTTCTTTTGTTATTTAGTCTGTGTTTACGTGGGTTTTGAAATCATTACGAGCGTGTTACGAACGGAACTGCTGACAAGAATAAAAAAAATGTAGAAAAAACACTAAAATATAACCGAAAGAAAATCAACAAAAAAAGTTGTATGTAACGATGTTGTTCGTATGAAACCCGTGGTCAAAGATGAACAAATTGTTCTGGGTACCGGTACCAAATTTGCCGAACCGAAAGATCTTAAGTACCAATTCGGTACCGACTTTTGACGTTCCTGGTACCGGTTCACTACCGTTTTTTACCTTCATATACCGGTACCGTAACCGGTATTTTCGGTATCAGTACCGATTCTGTATCGGTTGGCACCGAGCTCATCCCTACCCCTGAAACTAAAAAAAAGAAAAAAAAAATTAAAAGTTGAAGAAAATCAACAAAAAAAGTTGTACGATACCGTTGTTCGTACGATAACCGTGATCAGGGATGAGCAAAAGGTACCGGGTAGCAACACTGAATTTCCCGAACCAAAAGATTTCCAATATCAATTCGGCATCAACTTTTGGCGTTTTCTGTATTAGTGTCGTTTTTTACCTTCATGTACTGATACCGAACAGGACCGTATCGGTATTTTTGATACCAGTAATGGTTCGATACTGGTTGACACCAACCTTATCCCAACCACTCCCTGAAAAAAGATTAAACTTAAAAAGTAAAGAAAATAACTATTATTATAATATGAAAATAATAAAAGTATTAAAAAAACTATATATTATTATAATATTAAAATCACTATTCATTTCAACTCGTTTATTAATCTTAAGAACACACGCCATTAAATGCATATCACATGAACATCAAGTTAATGGCAGTTAATAGTACTACCATCACCGCTTATTGAGCTCCACCCAACTAATATGGGTTCCATTAAATTTAAAAAAAAAAAGAAAAAAATCAGAAAAAAAAATACATGAAAGTGGCTAATGCGGGATTTGAACCCAGGGTGTGAAGATAAAGGGGGTGTACAATTAACCAGTGAAACAATAGATCATCTATGTTATGGCTTTCTCCAATATTTTACTTATGGGTTCCTTTTCAGTTTGTTTTATACAATATTTACGCTAAAAATAAAAAACTGAATGATTTCATGGCAACCCGATGTTAATATATAAGTCCACCCCTGGAAACATGAAAGTAAAGTTGGACATAGAGAATGAGTCATAGTTTTGTATAACCAGAGAAGAACGCCTGTCATTCCCTTATCTTCTTTATTAAGAAAATTTACCTATAAAATTGAGATTTTACCCATGAATTAAGATACACCCTCAGATCAGAACCTATTTTGCATCTCAACGTTTCTTGTATTTTTCTTTACAAATATTCTTCTTTAGTACAACTATGAAGACACATGATGAAGCATTAAGGTAATTTAAATTCTTTACTTTCTATTCATAAAATAAGTCATATACTATATGTTAGATTATTTTATGTCAAGGAAATGAAATTTATAATATTACAACTAATCATTTGTGAATATCATTAATTTATATAATTTTTTTCCTAATAGTTAATATTAAATTAAGTTCTATGATGATATAGATACACAGTTTTAAGATCTAAATAATTTAGATTTCTAAGCAGGTAATTCTTTTATATTGTAACTAGGTTATCGACCCGTGTATTACACGGATTTAACAGTAATAATTGCAAAAGCTTTAAATACTTATGATTGAAATAACTTATTGCATCTTATTTATGACATAAAATGGGCCCTTTCTGTTGGGCACAAACTTAATAGGTAGATTCACAATCTTGTTTTAAAATTATACTAGTCTAAAAACCCGTGTATTTCACGGTCTATTTTTTTTTTGAAAGGTGTAGATCAGCTGGCAAACCTCCCCTACTCCAACCCTCTTGATCAGGAGTAGGCACAAGTTCGAATCCAGGCACCCCCAAACGGGGACAGGGCGAACCGGCAACACCACATGGGACATTAAATGCCACCACATGGGGATCGAACCTGAGACCCCGGGCAGGAAACCCCGAAGGGAAAACCTCCGTGTAAAACCAATTGGTCTACACATCATCGGTACCACAATCAATATTATTTATCTATTCACTAAAACTGATAAATTTGACCTGTTTACTAAAAGTGATGAGTTGACCCATTTATTAAAGTAACTCAGTGTGACCTGTTTATTAAAAATGGTAACCTTAACCCGTTTTCTAAAAATGATGAGTTTTATCCATTTATTAAATTAGTTCATTTTGACACGTTTACTAATAATGGTAACCTTAACCCTTGGCTTGTTTACTAAAAATGATCTTAAAGTAGCATATTTTTGACACGTTTACTAAGGCTGAACGGTATGGTGACGGAGGGAGGCTGAAGACGGGGCGGGACGGAGGGGGCGGCGTGGGGTGACGGACGTCGCCGAGAAGAAACGGAGGGGGGCCCACCGGTTTGCTCCGTCGCAAACGTCTGAATTCGGACGGGGAGGACGGGACGGAGGGGGGCGACGTGGTGTGACGACGGGGACGTGGTGTCGCCGAGGGAGGACGGGACGGAGGACGCTGCCATACCGTGCAGCCTAATAATGATAACATTAACCCTTGGCTTGTTCGCTTACTAAATATGATAATTTGATTTATTACTAAAAATGATAATTTGAACATCTATACAAAATTACTAAGTCATACCTATTTACTATAAATGGTAACAAAGCAGATAAAATTGACCAATTTCAAAAATAAATATTTGCAAACAATAACAAAAAAATGGATTTTGGATTTCAATGGTGGATAAGTGTGACCCGACTTTGAATGCGAGCGTAATTAAAACTTAGTCTATATATTTATTATTTAGTTTATTTGTTTAGGGATAAAATTAAAAGAAAAACACGGTAACATGCAATGCGAATATAATTTTATTTGTTAATGATGTTTATGTTTAACGAAATTACCAAGTGTAACATATGATAACTAAACATAAAGTATATTCAAGATTCTAAATGTGATTTTGAACAAAAATAATAAATAAGTTCCGGTGCTAAAAATGATTAGATGTATTTATGTTAAGTTGTAAATGGAAGATTTTGAGATAAATAGAGAGCTAAAAATGATTAGATGTATTTATGTTAAGTTGTAAATGGAAGATTTTGAGATAAACAGAGAAAAGGATATTGTGATTTTGAAAATAAAAGAGTGGATTGAAACATGTAACCAAACAGTCTCTCCTCTTTTCCTATATCCACTACAAGAAGTTACCGGAAATAATGGGATTTCACACTTCAAAGCCACTATAATTGAAACATTAATGAATTTATTCATTATTTAGCTTAGTTATTTAGATATAATATTTAAAAAATAAAACTATACCCTAAAATGTTTTCCCTCCAATTTCTCAATCAGAGAAGGTGTACACGTGGCACCAAAGTTATTCTTATTTATTAGACCACCCGTAGTGGTAACAACTTATAATGCCCCCACCATGGGGCATTATCCGACACGTGGCATCCCAGTCAGCATGGGGCATTATAGCATAAAGTGGTGTAGTGGGGCATTATTCCAATAACGCCCATGCAATCATTTCCCAATTATTTTTTTTTAACTTTAAATACTTCATTAAATAAAAAAATACAATACTAGAAATAAAAAAATTAAAATCCGATTAAATAAAAAAAAATACAATACTAGAAATAAAAAAATTAAAATCCGATGAAATTAAAAAAAAAAAAAAAACTAGTTTTCATCTTCGCTTTCTTCACCCTCGCCAACTTCGTCTTCCTCGTCCTCCGTTTCTTCCTCTCCCTCAGGTGGTACATACCGAACCGACCATGCGTGGTGTAGCAAATCAACCATTAACTGGGAATGGTACGGTTCGTAACGCAACTCTCGCGCATTATTCACTCTTTCTTCCATTGACGCCTGTGGATGCTCCTCTTGAACGGCTTCTGGCACATAATTCTGGCATATCGCCTTTCCTTCGTCTTCCAAAATCATGTTGTGCATGATTATACACGCGTACATAGCATCCCTCATTTTTTGCTTGCTCCATGCACGACAAGGATTTCTCAAATAATGCCAGCGTTGTTTAAGAACCCCAAAGCATCTCTCAATGTCTTTTCGTGAAGACTCTTGAACCTTTTTAAAGTATGCTCTTTTTTCATCAAAAGGATCACTATACGTCTTCACGAAAATCGAATACCTAGGATAAATTCCGTCGCTCAAATAATATCCATGAGGGTAGTAGTTTCCATTTGCGTAAAACGACGCTTTTGGAGCTTTGCCAGAAATCCACTCCTCTAACAGCGGAGATTGTTCAAAAACATTGATATCATTGCATGACCCGACCACGCCAAAGTAAGCCGACCAAACCCAAAGGTCCTGTGAAGCAACCGCCTGAAGAATAATAGTGGGTCCTTTTTGGTCACCCCGTGAGTGTTGGCCTCGCCATGCAGTCAGGCAGTTATTCCAACGCCAATGCATGCAATCTATGCTCCCGATCATACCAGGCAAACCATGCTCAGCATTATGTACCTCGTAGATCTTTTGAAGGTCGTCCCATGTGGGCGTTCTAAGATAACGCGCACCGTACACATCAATTATACCTTTATAAAAAAATAGACAAAAAAAAAAAAAAAAACAAACATAAGCTTAAAAAAATAAATTGTAAACATACTCGAGGTTTAAAAAAAAGTAAAGTATAGGAATTTTACCGCGACAAAAATGCTCCAAGCTATCTCTCGTTGTTTTCTCCGCCATTTTTAGATACTCGTCGTTGATGTCGGTAGTGTTTCCATAAGCAAGGATTCGTAACGCCGACGTACACTTTTGGATACCGGTAAATCCAAGTTCCCCTCTCGCATCCGCTTTTTGTTTAAAATAATCGTAGTTGGCTTCCAAGTCGTCGACTATGCGTAGAAATAACCGCTTACTCATTTGGAAACGACGCCTAAACATTTCGTTCGTATATGTCGGCTCCTCATCAAAATAATCTTTCATCAAACGATCGTGTGCCCCGCATCGGTCTCGTTCAATATAACCTCTTTTACTTTTTTCTGCTTGGGGGCGACGACAATGCTCGACATATCTCATCGCTAGTTGACAAGCACTCGTAACCGCCTCTTGCTCAACCTTCTCATCGGTTGAACCATCGCCATCCGCAAAAAACTCGTTGTAGTAATAATTTACCATGGATGAAGAACTAGGAGAATCCATCAAGTTTTTTTATAAAATTGTTGTATTTTTTAGAGGGTTTTTGTGAGGTTTTGGTTGAAAATGAATGAGTTTATATATATAGGGGGGAAATGTTTAAAAAAAAAAAATAAAACTAGCCGTTTAAAAAAACTAGCCGTTTGAGTTGGGATTGGGCATTCAAAACATCACGCAGCGTTTTAATAAACACGCCGGGTTCAATTTTTTTCAAAAAAACGTCCGGAAACGCCCTATGTAGTGGGGATCTCGGCGTTATCCGGCGTTTTTTTTTAATTTAAAAAAAAAAAAAACGCCCCACTACGGGGGGACTTAGATAGTATAGATATAGATACGTTTGCCCATGGCTTTATAGCCTAGTGGCATCTTAGGGGTGGGATAAAGCTTTGGGACCAATAGGTCTTGGGTTCGATTCCCACAAGGGGGTTTTCCCATATTTATTGGGTTTCCTCCTGAATTGGTGTATAGACATTATGCCCAGTGGAGATGGATATGATCAGGTGGTTCCGCTGGTGGCACGATGATACTCCAGTGGTCCGTCAGTGATCCAAATTTGCCATTCAAAATATATATATACACGTTTAACCTTAATTAGTTCACGTATGAATTCATTGTCAGTATTTGTGACCCCAAATAGATGGTATACTCAATATAACACAAAACAATGTAATTACAATACCCGTAATTAAGATTTAAATGTCCGATGAAGAACGTGAAAAGATATTTTGAGAAGAAGTATATTGTATTAATTAGGGTTATTGGATTTTAATAATCCTAAGTTTCACCTGTTGGCCGATAATAATCCCAACTTTAAAAATTCCCTCCAATAATCCCAACTTTTAAAAGTTTGGCTGCCATTGATCATTTTCAAACATATAAAAATTTGGTTTCCTCAATAGATTCAATTACACATAGAGACTCCTTAATTGATTTAAGTGCACCTATGTTTGAAAAGGATCAATGGCGGCCAAACTTTTACAAGTTGAGATTATTGGAGGGAATTTTTAAAGTTGGGATTATTATCGGCCAACAGGTGAAACTTGGGATTATTAAAATCCAATAACCCTATTAATTAACATAGAGTCAGCCTGAAGCTTGTCAAATTAACCTCATTGAAAAAAGAGGGAAAAATCAACATCCTCATAGCCTAAATCTTGCAAGTACAACGGCTAAATTTATTTGATGAAAAATTTAAATAGGAAACACCAATATGGATCTTGAGTTGGAAGCTAGTTTATAAATTTTACAAACCTAAGCTTGATCTTAAATTGGGGCGGAGATTCTTAAACAACAGCACAATCTTCTTGAAATGTGCTAACAGTTTCTAACAAGGATACTAACTAAAGGGCAGGGGTTCGACTCCCACTAACAGCAGGATTGTGAAAGTTTAGCCGTTCAAAAAAAAAAAAGGAAAAAATGTCGTTATTTAGTAAAATGGTCAATAAAGACGCCAGCAAAGTTACTCCTATTTGACTAAAGTTTGATACCCGTATATTTAACACAAAACAACTTCAGTTCACTTGTATCATTAGCCTATTCTCAACTTTGTGTTCCCAACTTCAATCATTAGATTCTTTTCAGCCTGTAATTGAGGTTCAATTTGAACAACTTTTGTTCAAATTTAAGAAAAAAAAACATGAGAAATTATCATTAAATTACGTAACTAGATCAAATCTTATATCCAAAAAAAAAAAATAACAAAGCCAGACATCAACCAAATTGCAATAATCAGAAAACTGTTGTAATTGTTGAAGGTAAATTCTTGTTTTATGTATGTGGAGGTGGCAGTTTTGAGCTATGTACTTTTAGACGGGTAGTTGGGGTTATGTAATCTCTGATGGTCACAAAGGCTAAAAAGGAAGCCTGCCAGAATTCGTCCACCATATTAAGGACATAAAACCTCTTGAATCATTTTATTAAAAAATCATAGTATTATTAAATACTAAGATAAATGTGGTCATATTGGACACAATGATTTTTTAGAAAGAAAATGGTTCAGAGATACGTAACCTGACCCGTCCAGAGGTTACCACAAAAAAAGATCTGAGATGTTCTTACCTGGAAAAGTTAAAGTTGTGATCCATGATCTCCGTTGCACAACCGAAAATCAACAACATTTTGAAGGCTTATTGCAAAAAAAAAAAAGGTAAATATTAAAAAAACAATCCCAATTTGGCACAATCCTTATTTATTAAATTGAACAATCAGAAGATGATCAAAGTTTCAAACTTTTTCATTAAAAGAAAAATTAAAAAAAAAAATAGATATTATTGTTTTGATTTATATCTTGGCACTTGGAAGTAACATGATTGTTTACCATTTCAATTGCACAAAATATCTCCATTGACAAATAGAGATCACAACATACTAACAAACTACTGTTGTTATTCAATTGCGACTATCGGTTCAAATCAAGAGCAATTAGCATACATACCATGATCCCAAACTTGAAACTTTGTATTGTTGTATTACGTCTCCACATTAAATCCAAGAACATAAGCAACCATGTTATCAATGTTCATACCTGTAAAGAAAATTCGTATAAAAAAGATATAAAATTAAAGAAAGAAAATAATCCAAAATCTTGAAAACTTGTTCTGGTGCTCACCATATCCCAGCAGCCTCAAACTTTGACTTCTGGTTAGTTTCATACGCTTATTTATTAAAATTATTGAGTGTGCCAATAAGCATTTATATATACACATCATAGCCTGTAGTGTTTGAATTCTTTCATTAAACTATAGTATTTAAAGAATTGATCATTACTTAAAAAGAAAACCTTAGAGATTATATATGCCCTTTATTTGATTACGACAGAAAAAAGAAAACTTTACCGATCAAATATGCCCTTTAATTGATAACAGAATGTATCCTCAATTGATCTTGACGCCTGTACAGCAGCTTCGCATTGACTATAGCGATTGTAGATGGTATCTTGGTTTTAATTCACGCACGGCAGTGTGAAATTGTTGGTTGCGTTCTGATGGAGAATGGAGGGTCGTCATAGAGGTGAACGACAGAGACGTGAGTTGGATTAATTAAAAGGTATTATTTAGGGTTTCCTTAAATCTTGGAAGCGGATTATAAGAGTCGTGTAAAAAAATCCGGGTGAAAGAGAAACGCGTTGATGGGATTAGGCGGGGAAAAACAATTGTTTATGGCTTAGTTGATTGACACGTGTCCTAAAATTGGTTTCTTTTATTATATGTATAGATAGATATAGATTAGAGAATTAATAAATGTATAAATATTTTATAATATAATTTTGAATTCTAATATTTTATATTATTATAATAATCTATATACTAGTATAACTTCTCCATAATTAGAAGTAATACCATAAGATTTTGCAATTATAAGTAATACCATAAGATTTTGCAAAACATATCGATCGTGTTTTAAAATTTATTTAAAATTTATATTGATAAAAGTTAGTTCTTCAAACAAATGTTAAAATAGACATATGATAATAATTAAGCATGAAATTCTTTTAAATCTTCATTAACTAATTGAACGGATAAAGTAAAAAAAGTATCACTTCAAAATTTAATATGTCTAAATAATATTATAATGATATTGTAGGATCCGTAATCATCCAGATGTTAAATAGTTATCTCAGTTTTGTGATCATCGCTTAAGGTACGGACCCCTCTCCACATATGCGTACAAGTTTAGGTTTCCACTACCGAGTAGTCGAAAGACTAAACTCGTTATTTTGCGATATTATTATGTGGTACGGACTCTCAAACGACTTATGTGTACGAATTTGGGTTTCCCCTACCTCGTAGTTGGAAATTTAGATTCATTATTGAATGCTTTTGCGATCTTCAAGATTTTGTGGTATTATATTTAAATATATGTTCTGTGGCGATTCGGGTGTGGTCTGAGTTAAGTGTTTGGTGTAAGATCCCTCCGATTTATGCTTTCAACTTCAAAGACATTATGGATTCACATAATTTTTCTCAAGCTGGTAAGAAGGAAAAAAAATCATCCAAGGGTTAGTGATTATCTTGTGTTGGTGCATATGGAAAGGAAGGAACGACATGGTCTTCAATTAAATTAGGCGTAGCCCGCATGAGATTGTAAGGGAGATTAAGTCGAGAGGATATAGTTGGATCAGGAATGGAATAGAACGTCAAGTAATTATATTAGTTGAGGTGACTGGTGTAAACACCCTATGTATATGCTGTAATTGTCTGCCATTTGCCCGTTTGGGTCGGGTGTGTTTGTTTTTGTTTGGCCTTTTGCCCGTTTGGGTCGGAGGTTGTTTTTTAATGAAGTTCTCTTTTAAAAAAAAGTTATATCGTTTTAGCAAATATTGATTATGACTCATTTGTGTCGCACCGAAAGGTGATGCGCTGAAAAACTGAATGTGAACTATTGAATGTGATTATGTGACACACTGAATGTGAACTGACTACTCATTGAACTACTGAATATGACACACTAAAGGTGACTAACTGAATATGTGTTATATATATTGTTTGATAATAGATATCGTTAAGAAAATGTATATTGTATTGTTGTTGTCCCACTGAGTTTACTCAGGCGAACATTTGCCTTCTTATGTACGTTAGGTTGCAAGGATTATCTGAAAAGCTTGGATGAATAGTTTTATAGGGAATAAAGACGCACATGGATTTTCATAAAATTTTAAAATGTGTTGTACAATATTTTGAATTATTAGAAATAATGTAAAGTTTTCACTACTAAGAAACTGCTACTATTCCTACCAAAATTTTCTACGCATTTCTTACAAACGAAAATGCCAACACTTTCCCCACGAAATTCCTACGAACAAGAAAGGGTATTAGTTTTGTGACAAGAAAAGCGACAAAAAGCCACAATTAGTTATGCGTAAGAAAAGAGTCGGAAATTTCCCACGTATTTCCGAAGGAATTCTTTTTCATTTTAACCATTTGTTGGAAATTTGTAGGAATTGGTACGTGTAAGAAAAGTGTCGGAAATTTCTGACGGAATTCAGATAGAATTCGTTTTCATTTTAACGATTAGTAGGTAATGCGTAGGATTCCAATTTATCAAAAACAATATCTAAAAATAAATAAAATTAATGATAGTAAAAAATAAAGTTTTATAATTTATAAAAATATATGTTATTTTTTAAATTTATTTATTACTATCCGTAGGAAGAGTGTAGGAAATTCTGACAAATTATTGACAGAATGGATAAAAAATATTTGTAATACATTTTATATGTTATTTTAAAACAAATTTATTAAAATCCATAGGAAATGTGTCGGAAATGCCGACAGATTTCCTACGGAATAGATTTTAATTAATATCCGTAGGAAATGTGTAGGAAATTACCCACTCAATTCCTACGAAATACGTTTAATTTTAATAATTCTTCAAAAATTCGTAGGAAAATAATGAATTTAATACTTTGGTAGAAAATGTGTAGGAATCCATTAATAATAATAAAAATATTCATTAAAATAAAAGTAATAATACTAACATACAAAGTTTTATTATTTATAAACACGTAAGTTATTTTTAAAATAAATTTATCAACCTTTCAATTTAGGGCATGTGTGACTTGTTATTCTTTGTAACGATTTGATATGACTCAATATAACATGATATAACCCTTCGAAACCGAATGTTACATAATAAAATTCATAATGGGCCATTAAAAGATATGAAGGCCCAATACGGTCTATTATGGCATGTATGACTTGTTATAGTTTGTTATGATATAATTACCAGTCAATACAACATGATATGAACCTTCAATACCGAGTGTTATTGTCACACCCCGATATTTCCACGTATTACCGGTGGGCCCGGTGGGGAGTATCGTGACGTAGTTGATATCATCATAGTCAAATAACACAAATTTAAATGCACAGCGGAAGCAAAAGTTAGATTTATTTCAACCGAATAAAATTGTAATATTAAGTATCACAACATAGTTGAAAATAATCCACAGGTGGATCAAATAAAAAGAAACTTTGTTCAACAGACTGAAATGCATCCAAGCTTGCGAGACTCTTATTGATGCTAAGGAGAATGCCAGCCTATTTCGAGTAGTACCTGCACTTAATCTTTTTGGGAAAATACGTCAGTTTACACTGGTAAATACAATTAACCGACTCATTTTGAAAAGGTTTAAAATTGATTTGAATGCACGTGGCACAAAACACTTTATAATTTGGGATAATTATTTATATATAAACTTGTAAAAGAATTACATGTTTCTTATGCGTTCAGTAGCCCGGGTTGACACCGGGTTAGAGCTTAATAGACACGCCACATGATATAGTCCCGCGGCGGGTTATTCCCGAAACCGACGGTTATACCTTATTATTTATATGTGCACTAACGGGTGTACGCCTACACCCGTGTACTTAGGTCGTGGCCATTTCGTAAAATGATGCCAAGGATATCCGGGACATGGTCATTAACCCCCCAAAGGCTTTAAGCAAACAAAACAATTTAAACGGGTCATTTCAATAAATTAACCATCATACGATTAAAGATTCAATGCCCGACCAAGCGGTATTTTATATACCGTACCCCAAGCCCGTATAAGGGAAAACAAGTTAAAAGTATTTACCTTTGCAAGTAATAATCACAACAAGCAAGTGCACATAGCTTTTACCGAGTCTCCTATTCTGGAACGAAGGTTTATAATAACCTATTAGAATCCTAACGTGTCTTTAATTAAGCCTCAACTTAGACCGGTTAGTTTTAAAGGAAGATACGGTTCGAACGCATGATTAAGCGAATACCAGAATAGAATGTGATTTAGACCCGACAAGTTTGAAGACTTGTATAATATGGGTAAACTAAACACATTCTGGATTCTGAGATAAAAATGATAAGGTTTGACCCGTTTCGGCTAATTTATGCAAACTAGTTACATAAACCGAACCGAACGTGAATAACGCATAACGGGCAACTGAATGAGTCATGAACAGGTTCCCTAAGTTAATATGCTTTAAATATGTTGTGATATCAGTAGGATACCTTCCCTTATGCCCAAAACGAGTTTAATCCCAATTTAAAGCCCCGTAGGGGTATTTTGGTCATTTTAAAGATTATAAAAGAGATTAATTATGATTCTGCGACTCGGGTCTGAATTTATCAGTAGAACCACTTAATTTAATAGGTTATATCAGCTGGTGATAAGTCTTATATGACAAAAATGGTTTTAAACCCATACTACGTATTTAATACGCGGAAAAAGCCCGTTTTAAGCGCTTTCCGGGTCATAACTGGAAATCTGGTTTTCTTATTAGTCTATAAAGTCCAACATACTTCATTTATCATATAAAATCAGTAGTCAAAGGTTTGGTGTCTAAATGTTATGTAAAACTCATTTTATATGCAAAAGGGTATAATCGGTATTTACCGAATCAAGGCAATAACCTTAGGTTATGATCAGTTTAAAAATAATTAAAAATCTTCAAAAATCCCAAAATATTATATTACATCAGTGGGTAAAAGGTTTGGTTTCAAAAATTTGGGTTTAGATAGGCTTTACGCTAATTACGCCGTTTAATTAATAAAAAGCTTTCTAATTACGCTATTGAGCATAACTCCTAATCTAGGCCTCAAACTGATATGAAATTTTAGGGACATGTTTATAAATCAGTAACCAAGATTATTGTCCTCTCATATTTCCAAAATTCTCGTTTTAAGGTCAAATGGGCATTATGGTCAACATTAAGCAATTAACGGAAACGTGTAAATGAATCGGACAATCAACGAGCCAATCACAGAGGGTTATACCATCATGTAACCTGGTCCTAAGGAAGCTCTAAAGTATTTCAAAACCCATCTAAATTGGGTCAGAACTGAAGTCAAAGCAAAAGTCACTTTCGGTTCCGAACCGAGCCTAAACAGAAAATTGTCGGATCAAACAAGCTTAGACCAGTTCTTATACTAATTACCAAGTTATATGAGTGATAAAATAGATTACACGTCTTCTACATTGCTAATTATGTGTTAATTCGAAAATTAAGTTTCTGTTGACTTTTTATAACAAACTTTGACCCGACAAATGATCTAGTTAGAGCGGGAATCAGAGGGTGCCCTTTTAAGGGTTTATTGCCCACATAATTACCAACTTATAACTACTTTTAGTTCGACTAATCACTGGACCATTAGTGATTAATCGTTAAGTCAAACCTTAATTACGATGGTTTGACTTTAAGCTAATTAACTAAGTAAAACACGATTAAGGAAGCTTACCAAGGTCTAATGCACGACTAATGATGCTTGGGGAGTGGCCTTGAGCTCCAGAAATCTTCAGAGGTGGAGTTGGAATGAATGATTGTAGGATCGATATTGACGATCTAATGAGTCAATCAGAGTCAAAATACCACTGTTTATGTGGCGGAATCATCCAAACAGTTTGAATCAAAGAGAATGGAGTAGAAATAGACATAATATCACTTTAAACACTGTTTCTCATTAATTGATCACAGAAAAATCCGGCAGTAGTTCGGTTACAACTTCAAGGATCAGTGCCAAATGAGAAACACCAATAGCCTATTTATAGGCATCCTAGTTCGCTTGAAATGATACATGATATTTCAAGCGAACTCACATCAACAGGTTTCGCTTGAAATGACCAAATGTCATTTCAAGCGAACTGACATGAAATTCAACATAAAATTACATTCTAGCCCCCTATACTATACAAACTTGATACATTAGACCCCTAGACTTAAGACATAGGCTTTAGACTTCGTGCACTAACAAAATCCCCCTTGGATACAGCAGGAGTCTTCAGTCTTGGTCTTTAGGTCTTCACAGGGACTTGAACTTCTCTTCCCTTGGCTTAGGCTTCTTTCTCAGCAAGTTCCTCAGCCTTTCATTTTCTTTCTTCTTTTTCTTTTCCTCTTCAGCCTGCATCTTCATCCATTTTCCTTTGTTTTCTTCCAACTTCTTGCGTTCTTTTTCAGCTTTCTTTCTTTCTCTTCAAGCGACCACCATTTAGAATTCCATTTACTTTCAGAATTAATGCCTTTCTGAAAGCAAATAGTTACAACTTGTTGAAACTGCATCGCTTGCTCTCTGTCTTCAGATTGAAAATGGATTTTGTTGATGAATAAACATTCAATATCCTTCGCTGAGCAGTTAACCAACCACATCGGGTCATAGATAAAAATCTCTCTAATCTCTTTCCCAGCTCGATAAGTAATCACTACCTCAGTAGAGATACAACTATACACCCAGCCCATGAAACCTTTGTAGAATTCCTGTTCCATCTTGGGCACTGGAATGTTCTTCATCGTTTTCGGCTTTTTCACATTCAGAATAGTCTCTTCAATCCCTGTCACTGGATCTCTCCTTTGAACTCTCTTTGGATAATGTGGCTTCCAATGCTTGAAGTCTTTCAGAGCCTCAAACTTTATCAGGCCCCACATTGCAATATCATTTTTCCTGACAGGATATCCCAAAGTTCGTACTTTTGATAATTCATCCACATCCCACCATGGAAGGGACATAACATCATGTAACTTTTCAAAATATTGAACTCCACATTCTCTTCTGATCGCATACGCATTAACTTGAGGTAGAAAACCCCAACTAATGATATCCCCCAAGGAAATACTTCTATCTCTTTGATAATACTTCAATGGACGCTTGAATTTACGTTCATTGCTTTCCTTGAACCACTTTTTGCATTCTTCTTTCAGAGGATCTTTTGTAGTTCCATCAAAGTTTTTGTCTTTTAGAATCTCTTCAACTTTCCTTCTAAGTTCATCTCGATTCTCTTCACTAAAGAACTCCATTAGCGTTAGATATTCAGAAGTGTCATCAGTAACACCCTCTTCATCAGTACAGTCTTCAACCTCAACCCTGTCATACACATCTGCATCTTCTACATACTTGTATTCATACTCTGGTTGATGGTTGATGTCGAACGCATTCAGTTCTTCCTCAAAATCAAACTTAAACTCATCTTCCTTCACATTAAACATCTTCAATACCTCATCCAACGTGTAAGTATGCCTTATCTCACCTTCTTCCACATGAGGTTCAATACGAAGAATCAACTTTTCGACCTCATCAACATTCTAATCGTCTACATTCTCCCCCTATCCAGTTGCATTCTCTGGTTCTTCATTTACAGAATCATTCATAAGATCATCAACTGTTGGTTCTTTTGACGCTTCAGTAACTTTAACTCCTGAGGTGCCCTGATCATCATCATCATTGTCATTATCAGAACTATGACTGCTTGCAGAGAATACTTTTTCATCGTCATCATCTTTTTCATCATCATCATCTTTTTCATCATCATCATCATCATCATCATCATCATCATCATCATCATCATCATCATCATCATCATCATCATCATCATCATCCTCATCATCATCATCATCTTCATCATCATCAACATTACGAGCATGTTCTAATAAAACTTCGTCATAAAAAACAACAGGAACTGCAGAAAGAGGAATAGGCTTCTCATAAAATTGTTCAGGAGCAGTTGATAACACAAGTGTCCTGTCTTCAGAAGAACCTTCTAAACCTTTTCCTTTATGTTTCATTTTAGCATCTATCTCTGCCTGTTTCTGAGCTCTTATTTCTTCAACTTCAATCTCCTCGAATCTTTGCTCAATCGGCTTTCCGAGCATATTTTCAACTACTTTGTTCAACATATAGAATTCATGTTCTTTCAGTGCCTTCGCAGCTTCAAGTTCTTTGTTTTTCAATTCAAAGGACTTGTTTTGTTCATCTTTACGTGCCTTCTCTTCTTCTAATTCAGCCACTCTAACCTTCAAAATATCAATCTCTGTCTGATCAGATTCTACTTTCTTCAACAGTGACTTGTTTTCAGACTCTAACTTCTTTACACGCATCTCGAGAATCTTTTCACGATCAGCCACTATTTTGCTTTCAGCTGCCAATCTTTTGTTTTCAGCCATCACATCATCAACTTTCTTTTCAACATTCTTCACTTGTACAGTATTTGCAAAATCAAAGTCTCCAACATCTTCAAGACTAATACTCAAGTTCGGAGGAACAGGTGAAAAACCTTTGTACCCCGAAGAACCAGGTGTAGTTTGAATGATAGGTTGTGAGGATGGTGGTGTTTGAAATATTTGTTGAGATGTGAGTAAGGTTTGTTGTTGTGGTGGTGAATGATGTGGTGGTGATTGATGTGGTGGTGATTGATGGATTGGTGGTGTGGGTTGTCTTGGAGTATATTGAAGTGATGATTGAGATGGTGTAGGTTCAGGTTGTGATGAAGTTTGGATAGGATCTTGAACTGGTTTCTGGTTCACCAAAATCTTTAACTTCTTTACTTTCGGTGGAGTAACCAAAATCTTTCTCACAGCTTTCTTTTTGCCTCCAGACGGTGGTGTTTGAGATTCAATTTCTTGCTCTTGAGATGGCTCGTACACATCGTCATCATCTTTACCTTTTCTTTTCCTCTTTTGCTCTTTCTCTTTTGCTGCATCATGCATAACCTTCTTATAACGTTCGGTTTCATCAATTTCATCTTTTGAAGAACTTGTTGTACTTTTGTCAACGTCATCACTTTGAACATCTTCAGCTTCTTTTCCTTTCTGAGCATAAAAATTATTCAACTTTTTTAGCAAACTTTGAGAATTAGGAGATAGACGAACATCAACTCCAACATTAACTTCTGTTTCAGCTACAACTTCGACTTCAGCTTCTGCTTCTTTATCAGATTCTTTATCAGACTCTTTATCAGACTCATCAACAAGTAACGTTTTAGGAGTTTTCTTTTGCTTCTTCTTTGGTTGTGAAGACGAACCCTCTCCTATTTGCACTTTAGGAGTAGCTTTCCTTCCCCTCCTTTTCTTCTCCTTTAAGAACCAATCATTTCTTGTTTCTTTGAAATCTTTCAGAATTTCTAACTCATCAGCATAACCAGCTTCCTTCATCTCCTCTACATTTCTCCAGTTCTGGTGATTAACTGGATCTGGATCCTGATAATTTCTATCTTTGATAGCACCAAAAAATTCAACTTGCTGTTTAGGCTCAGGATGATTTGAATGATATCTTATCAACCCTTTAATAGAATCATTATCCATGTGAGAGATAATCATCAGATCATTGTTTTCATCTCGTACAATTCCTGGATAAGCGTGATCGATCATCATCTGAATGAACCTTGGATATAACCAAGTCTTTCTCTTCGATGTCACTTCATCAACTAAATAATGAAAAACAACATGTGAAAAGTTGTACTTTTTGTTCAGCACTAGAGCAACAACCATATTCATGTGATAGTCACGCATTGCATCATAACTTCCTTTCTGATGACTCAAAGCTTGTAATACAGAATGAATCAAAAACTTGAAGGGCTTTGTAAACTTCGACTTCAGATAATTTGCACTGTTCAAAGCTCCTGTGTATCCCATTCTCAACAAACAACCTTTCACCATTCTTTCCGGGAATTTCGTTGGAGAATTCTCTTCATCAGGAAAGTTCAATACTTCTCGTACATAAGCCTCCGATATAATAATTGTTTTCTTTTCATCATTTAACTTGACAAGCGAATTGATTACTTTGCTCTCTGCATCATATGTTGCATGCTTCCAGAAACGTTTAACATGAGATTTGAAGACCAAGCGTTTGTCTGTCAAAGCCTTCTGTATTGGTAATCTTCTCATAAACTCCAAAATGCTTCTAAATTCTGACAGCTTCGGAGCCCTTGCTTCATCAAGTTCACAACAACTGTTGTGTTGCGCATTAAACAACAACTTCGATGGCTGAAAAACAACATTAAACACACAAATGAGTTATTTTTTTAAAAAAAATTTCTATTCAAAAACATCATTCAAGCGAACACAGACAATTCAGTTCAAGCGAAACACATTGAAACATCGTCTCAAGCGGACACACAAGAAATATCATAGTCTGTCCGCTTGAAAGACATCTTCTCAGAAAGCCAACGTTTAAGCGGAATGCCTACTATACCGGTTCGCTTGAAACAGACAAGATATTTCCAAAAAAAATTTCATCATCTGATGTTCAAATTGATGACAAGGTTTTGTTCTATGTTTAATTCCAAGCATTATGGTATAATTTTTACCCATTTTAAACCATCAATAACCCTAGATCTAAGATCAAAGATCTGTTTATCCGTCAAACATACAAAAACCCTCAGATCTGGTTCAATCAAACATACACACTATGATCTACATTCAATTCCGACTACACAAACAACTAAATCGTTCATTTTAGATCATTAAGCAGCCCTAGATCTACGATTTAAACACTGTTAGACACCGACACCCTAAAATCAGATAAAATCAGGTCAAAACAGTTCAAATGATCACATTCACCATGTTAATAATTGTGCTAACCAACTAATAACACAAAATCTGGGTGAATTTGGGCAGAGTAACAGCTAGAAATCAAAGAATTTGAGGACTCGCTTGAAATCGCCTCAGACGCACTTTGAAGCGGACAGAAACAAATAAGCTTGTTCAAGCGAACTTCCTCCACTATTTATAGACACGACCATCTCGCTTGAAAATGCACATGCAATTTTCAAGCGGATACCCGTTCAAGCGAGATGCTTGTTTGAAGCGGACTCAAAGTGTTTTCAAGCGAACTTGCAATTTTAAATTTTCAACTTTTTGAATTTTTCTGATTTTACCGACACACCCAGTTAACCAAGTCCAAGTTAATGACCCTGGTCAATTGTTTAGCCTGCCAAGTCCAAGTTAATGACCCTGGCTGACCAAATTATTAAGATGCTGACTTTTTAAGTTCAAATTAATGAACTTTTGAACTTTCAAGCCATTACCGATCATATTTACAAACTTCTGCTTTCCCAACCCTCAAGATCCGACTTGTTCAGCACACAAGACTTTGATCATCAGATCCCCAACATCCGTTGTCGAAAATAAGATGAAAAATAAAATCTTTTTGGATTATAGAAAGATAAGCAATAAACTGTACAAACAATCTTTTTGCGAGCGTGTTAGGGGATCATATCAGCTGCCGACAAGATACAAGCACCGTTAAGCTTAGATTTCATTTTAAGCATTAAACAATTTGCATTGATTGTCGATATACTGGTCCACTTTAAATTTTCACACAAAGTTCAATCTGTTCAGGATACGAATTTAATGTTTTAAGGCTTAACTTTTATATGTGTCCCACCTCAGAATATACTCCCGTATCCAGATCCCAATATTCAGTCTTACAGGTGAGTATACCACAGATGATATCTGTAAGGGGAATAAATTATAAAACCGTGATAGCTCAGGTCAGAACTTCCGTTCAGCAGAGAGCCTGGTTTTGCTTTAGGTGTGTCCCCTTTAGAGGATCTTTTTTACGACAGCATTGATTAGCAATTTTATTGTCTATTTCTGCTGAGGGCGGTGCTATATTTCAAGCAAGCAGTAAAGTATTCTCCGGGGACTAGGCTATTGCTTCCGCAAAATCAGAAGTCCCGGGATAATACCCCAGATATCACTGAGTATAAAGACCTAGTATCTCAGAAAGAGGGACCTTTCAAACAAGATTTCGGGGGTTACCCATATATCTGAGAGATGTTCCCCACATAAAAGCAAGTGATTTTTATGTTTATATCCCGAACATATCTACTAAATGTGTAAAAACCTATCGGCATATCATCTACAAGACTGCTTAACACATTTTTACATTACATTTCTTTAGCGTACTGCACTATCTCGCTGATGTACTATCATTTCCCCTTTTTACACAACTCATTTTTACTTTTTCAAATGTTTTTGGTTTTTGTAATTTTATCATGTTTTTGTATTTTTCTGCAACTTTCTCCCCCTAAAAACAAAGAAATATTTTTGTGTTTTTGGTTTTTATCAAATGCAGAAAATAAACTGTACAAAACTTGACAACTTTGACGTGGCTCACATCAGATCGCCGTCCTCCTCGGCTTCACACTCGATTACCCTCCCAGAAAACAGATTTTTCATCCCGTTCAATTTCAAAAGATAATTAAATCTTTTTCTATCAAAAGGTTTTGTATAGAAATCAGCCTTCTGTTCATCGGTGTGTATATATTCAATACGGATTAACTTCTTTTCATAGCAATCACGAATAAAGTGATGCCGTATTTCAATGTGTTTAGTTTTCGAGTGGTGAACCGGGTTTTTAGTAATGTTAATTGCCGCTTCATTGTCCACAAATATCGGTGTATTCAAGAACTGCAAACCAAAGTCTCGCATCTGCTGTTGGATCCAAAGGATCTGAGAGCAACAGCTTGAGGCCGAAACGTATTCTGCCTCGCAAGTAGAGAGCGCTACTGAGGTTTGTTTCTTGCACTACCAGGTGATAAGTCGAGTTCCAAAGAACTGACACCCAGCAGTGGTGGACTTAGCATTTTGCTTTCAACAACCAAAGTCTGAATCAGCAAAACCTGTGAGAGAGAAATCGCCAGACTTAGGATACCACAAGCCGGTGCTTGGGCAGCCTTTCAAATACCCTAAGATTCGTTTCACGATCGTCAGATGTGACTGGCATGGGCTTGACTGAGATCGTGCGCACAAACATGTCGGATACATGATATCCGGCCGGGAAGCAGTAAGATACATCAAGGATCCAATCATTGATCGATAAAGAGTCTCCCCCACTTTCTCTCCACTCTCATCTGGGCAAATCCCATGATTCTGTGCTAGGGGGGTTGATGCTGGACTTGATTGTGCCATGTTGAACTTCTCCAGAATATCATGCACATATTTAGTTTGATGAATGAAAATTCCTTCAGACATCTGTTCAACTTGTAACCCGAGAAAGAACTTCATCTCCCCCATCGAACTCATTTCGAATTTCTTCTTCATGACCTTCTCGAAATCCTTACACAACTCATCATTCGTCGACCCAAAAATGATATCGTCAACATAGATTTGTACAATCAAAAGATGACCTCCAACCTCTTTGGTGAACAAAGTACTATCAACTGTCCCTCTGATGAACCCGTTGTCCAACAGATATTGGGAAAGCATCTCATACCAGGCTCTCGGGGCCTGATGGAGATCGTAAAGTGCTTTATCCAACAGATAGACCTTGTTTTTGTGTATCGGATCTACGAACCCTGGAGGTTGTCCCACATACACTTCTTCCTTGATTGATCCATACAGAAAAACAGATTTTACATCCAATTGGTATACTTTGATTCCTTTCCACGAAGCAAATGCTAGGAAGATTCTTATTGCCTCGAGCCTAGCTACAGGGGCATACACCTCGGTGAAATCAATCCCCTCCTACTGGCTGAAACCCTGTACGAACAGTCGCGCTTTATTCCGTACAACCACCCCTCTGTCATCTCTTTTGCATTTAAATGCCCATTTTGTCTTGATCAGCTTCTGGTTCTGAGGAAGATCTACCAGTTTCCAGACTCCCAGCTTCTCAAATTGTTGCAATTCTTATTACATAGCATTGACCCAGCTGTCTTCAGTCAAAGCTTCTTTATACGTTCTGGGTTCAATCTGCGACATAAAACATTTAAGTGAGAATTCTTCTTGTAACGGAGCAACAGAAGTATAAAAACAAGTAAGTGCTCTGTTGATCTGGTCTCTAGTCTTAACACCGCTCTGAAGATCTCCTATAATCTGCACTGAAGGATGGTAAGAGAGAATTCGTGGCATGACAGTGTCAGGCACAACAACTTCCGATTGCTGATTCGTGATATCTAGATCACCGGTGTGATCCTCAGCTTCAGTCGATGCAACATTTGGATCCTCATCAAAGATCGGACAGTTTTCAGAATCTGAGTCATCGGATTGATCAAATGATGGAGCTGGTTCCTCTGGTGGTTCGTGAGTTGTTCCACTCGGACCTGCCTCGTGATCGTTTACACCAGATGAAGGAATGTTTGTATCCTCATCAGGTTGAGAAACCACCAACGGTCTAGGTATCCGATCTTGTACCATGGATTGCTGCTGTTGGTATAAGTAAGCAAGTTCCTCTTCACTCGGCTCTGTTGGTAGTTGGAACGACTCCTAGAGTTTGTCGTAATCGAAAAGCAATCTATGTCCGGGAAGTTGAGGTGGAGTAGTATGTTTCTGACAATCCACATGCTGAACTTCAATTACCTTCTTCAGACATGGTACGAACACTCTTTTTAGCGGACTCGCATATCCAACAAAGAATCCCTCATTACTCTTTGCTCCAAATTTTCCATCTTGATCAATGAATGTACATGGTGATCCGAACGGCTCTAGAAACTTCAGATTTGGCTTATATCTATGAAGAAGTTCAAAGCAAGTCTTCTTGTATTTCTTCACAGTAAGCACTCGATTCAAGGTATAGCATGCCGCTGCGACAGCTTCACTCCAGAAATGGATCGGTAGTTTGGAATCGGCCAACATGGTTCGAGCAGTTTCAATTATAGTACGGTTCTTTCGTTCAGCTACACCATTTTGCTGTGGAGTGTATGGTGCACTGAATTCATGAAGAATTCCCTTCTTGTTACAGAACTCGAGCATGCGGTTATTCTTGAACTCCGTCCCATTATCACTTCAGATTGTTCTAATCGGCACCTTATACAATGTTTCCATCTTCTTGAATAGAATCATCAAAGATTCAAACGTCTGATCTTTCCTCTCCAAGCACACTACCCAAGAAAACCTTGTGAAGTCATCCGTAACCACAAGACATTATAAATCTCCACTTATACTCTGCACATTGACCGACCCAAAAAGATCCATGTGGAGCCTTTCAAGCGGTACTCTGATTGAATTCAGCAACTTCTGCGGGTGTGATTTCTTTGTCTGCTTTCCTTTCTTGCAAGCTACACAATCATCATTCAAGTGAAAATTTTTCAAATTTACACCTTCAACCAAATCATTATGCACAAGAAAGTTCATTTTTCTAACATGAATGTGGCCCATCTTTCGATGCCACATAATTGACTCTTTTTCTGTAGCTTTAGTTTTCATTACAAAACACTGTTTTTGATGATCTGTTGGTGTTGCGATACTCATGTCAAGAATGTATAAATCATTTTCACGTGGAGCTCGCAGCAGCACCATATCCTCAGGGATTTTAAACCCAGGTTTTATAACAAGACATTCATTTTTAGTGAAATGTTCGGTGAAAGACTTGTCACAGATCTGCGAAATACTCAGCAGATTGTTTTCAAGCTCAATTATATAGTTCACTTTATCAAATGAAATGACTCCATTCGTTAGAGTCCCTTGACCAACAATCCTTCCTCCTTGATTCCCAGCAAATCCCACGTATCCTTCGTTCAAAGATTTAACGTCATAAAGCAATGCTAGCATTCCGGTCATGTGTCTTGACGCTCCGCTGTCCATTATCCACTTCGAGATATACGACCTCGGCAGCCCCTGCATTCATTATGGAAATTCATTCAAACAATGAAGCCCATGACTTCTTAACTTGTGGAACACTACCAAACACTATATCACACTTCTCATCAATCTTAGGAAAGTTAAACGTGACATTCGGAACATCAGTTTTTACTTTTGATTTGACTTCATTTTTGATTGGTGGAAACTCTGCAAGAAACTTATCAAGTTCAGACTCAAATTCTACTACATCACTTTTCAAACCTTTTGTTTCATTTTTCAAAATGTTTTCCATCTTTTTCTCCTCGACCGATTGTTTTGATTTCACAACCCATGATTGATTTTCAAAAACTTTCGTTTTCGAATAAATCTTTGAAGTCTTGTGAGACTTTGAAGATTCACCAACCTCAAAGGTCGATCTTGGCTTATCTTCTGACTCCAAAGATTCACCCCTCTTCAAGATGCGAATTGATGAAACCATTGGTTTTTTACCCTTTTTGTCAATTGGTGACTTAGGTCGAGGTTTTTGAACAACAGGTTTTACGACAGTTTTTTCAAAAACCTTCTTGCATTGTTTTGCCATGTGTCCGATCTCATTGCAGCGATAGCAAACTCTTTTGTCATACTCGACAAAAGTTGACTTGAACGACTCTTCTTTCAGTTTCTTCGCCGCATTGAAATCGTCAATGGCTTTCTGACTAAAGATGTATTCTTTCTTATCATCCACACTTGGTCCAACAACAAAAACATCCTTCATTTTATCTTTTGGCTTAACAACCTTCTTTGCCATCTTTTTCTCAAAACCAATTCCTTTGTTTTTAAAGTTGTTTCCATTTTTCTTGTTGTTACCCTTCTCTTCCCATTCTTTCGTACCAAAATTGTTAGAATGTGACGTAACAAACGACTTTTTCGGTTTTGAAAAGAATTCTTTATTATTTACTTCAGCAATGTCAAGTTCAACCCGTTTGAAAACTTTCTCAACATTTTCAATCTTTGCATTCTGAAGCGGATACTCAAAATCAAAGTAAAGCTTGTCAGTTCCAATCATAGTGTAAACCACCATGATTGGATCATCATTCGCACCTTTATCTGATTTCGGTATGAAACGGTCTAAAAAGTTACCCTCGTCTTCAGAATCACACACAGACTTATCAGAATGAGATTTCATGATCTCAGTCTCAGAGTTATCACTCTCTTCATCTAACACCTGGTCGACAACAGTCTTGATGACTTGTGACTCATTGTCAGTGTCGGACGCAGAGAATGTAACTTCAATGCTTTCTTGCAACTCATCCTCAATTGTCTTCAGCTTGAGGTTCAATGCAGCTTCCACCCCATCTGGATACTTTTGAGTATAATGATTCCACGTTGGGGGTGGAACGCTGTTAAAGACCGGTGTTGCATTGGGCTGTTGTGGAACAATTTGCTCAAGAACATAGGACGATGCAACGTAGCTCATCAATTTCTTATCGATTCGCTCATTTTCAATTTTAGTTAATTCTAACTCTTTCTTCAATGATGCGATTGTGTCAAGATGAAAATTAACTTCCACTTGTTTATAAAAAAGTGTTGCTTTTACTAGTTTCGTGGATTTATCATTTTTGACACTTTCTTTTTGAATCATTTTAATTGATCTGGCCAGTGTATCATATGCCTCTTTGACTTGACCTAGATCAAATTTTAACATGTCAGCTTGTTGTTTCAATTCCTGAAACTTAGTGTCTTTTTCAAGACACTCCATGCAAGGTTTAAAACACTTTTGGCATGGGGTTTCAGTTATTGAATCCACTTTTTCCACAATCTTTGCTTCATGAGCAGTTGTCAATTCCTGTTTACCAACATTTTTCGACTCTGACTTAGACACTTTCTCAGATTTGATCTCCTCAATTCCTGACTCTTGATCCGACTCCTTTTGAACTGAATCGGTACCGACAGACTCGGGTTTCACAAATTCTGTGTCTACTTCTTTCAGTTTCGCCATGAGAGCCCTGTCAGCAATTTCCTTCAAAGTGTCTTTGGTCATTTCTTTGGTCACATCGATCATTTCCTCGACAGACTCTTTCTTCTCCTCATATCGTGGACACAATCCAGTTGTCGGTTCTTCAAAGAAACCTGCAAAAGATTCAAAAACTTTAGAAGGCATGATAGATTTCAAAGAACTAGCCAATACCTCCTGCTCACACTAATAGTAATAAACTTCTGCAGCTAACTCCTCAATACTAGCCATGCTCTCCACAGAAACGTCTTCAACAACCATTTCAGACTCCTCAATAATCTCTGGCTTTTCTACTATCTCAGCCATCATAGCATGTTTTTCACTTCCAGGGATGTATTTATCCCAGCTAAATCCCTCAGCAACTTTCTCGTCATCCTGGTTCACAATGAGAGCTTTCTCTGGTTTGTTCTCGATTTGTGGTCTTTGAACTACAGGTTGTTGATTCGGCCTGTGGTAGATTGCCTGTCTGTAATAGTCATTCGTGAACGAATTTTGATGATTATTCACTTCTCTGTTCGGACACTCTCTTTTGAAATGACCTCTTTCTTTGCACTTGAAGCAGGTTACTTTAGACTTGTCAAAACCTAGCTTCTGATCAGGTCCAGAAAGACTATTTCTGCCAGTAATTTCCATAAAACGCTGTGCCCTCCTCACCAGACTAGCCATACCCCACTTAATATCTATCAGCTCAAGCTCCTCCAGATCTATCTGATCGTAATCCTCTTTGGTCATATCCGGATTCCCGATCCTACCCGCTACCAAACTCTCGTAAGACTCTAACACGGAAGCCAACAATGCAATATGCTGTTTTACAGCTGACTCAGTGAACTCATTACCATTCTTGATATTAACTGCAATGTTGCATTGTATCCCAGAAACATACGCCTGATTGTTTGAATTAGATGAGCTTTGAGGTGACGTCTGTTCATTAGCTTTGACGTTTGGTTCGTAGCTGAAAAATGGCGAAGGCTTGTTTGTTTGTGGAGTATTTGATGAAGCACTTGATGATGTGTCAGCACTGAAACCAGTTTGTATCTTCGGACTCAGATTTGTAGTTGCTGGTGTACTGCCTTTGTAATACGGAGATACATCCTGTTGAACATTCGCTGAGTTCATCTTTTTAATCTTCAGCAACTCTAACTCATGAGCTTCAATCTTTTCTATGAACGAACTGAGATTCAGATTGACAAAATCTGAATTGTTCTTCAACATCATCAGGTAAGTACCCCACTCGTCATATGGCAATGCATCACATAACTTATCAATCCACTCCTCATTGGTTTTAGTGATTTCCAATCTCTTCATCTCAAGTACCAAATGGCAATATCTTTCAATCAGTTGCCTTGTAGTTTCACCCTTCATGCCGGTAAAAATATCAAATTCTTTCTTGATCAAAGCCTTCTTGCTCTTGATCATGGACACACTACCTTGAAACTTTAATTTCAACGACTGCCATATAGATTGTGCATTGCCTTCATGTTGCAACAACACCAAAATATCCTCTTTGATAGCCTGCTGGAGGATACTAATCATCTTTTTCTAGGCTTTGAAGTCATTCTATTATGTCTCTGTCAGACTTCCAATACCCTTCTCCATACCTAAACCATCAACTGGTGGAGCGTACTTCTTTTCAATCTTCATCCAGCAGTCAAAGTGATTAGCCTGTACCCAGTTCTGAAATCTCCCTGACCATCCTGAGTATTCATCTATGTTCATAAGCTTGGGAGGCTTTTGCATTGTTCCTAACTCATTCTCCATGTTGACGTTTTGCACAAGACTACCCGAGGTTTGCCCTGCTGCCATACCACTGCCGGCGAAGAAGTTGTAGAAATCTTGGTTTTCCATTTTTAGAGATTTGATTACCAAAAAAAATGTTTAACTTTTGAAAAACTTGTCACTTTACTGAAAATACTTTCTACACAAACTGAACTTCAGACGTAATATCACGAACGAAATGGACTTTCACAAAAACGGATTTTCAAGCGAAATCACTTTCAAGCGATAACACTTTCAAGCGATATCAGTATTTCAAGCGAACTCAAAATACACTCAAGCGAAAACACCTTCTTAAGCGATCTCACTATTTCGCTTGAAACTGCTTTCAACAACTCAAGCGAACTAAGATCTTTTCAAGCGAAATGAACCATTTCGCTTCAAAATACCATACTTTTCAAGCGGACTCAACAAGTTCGTTCAAGCTAAATGAGGTTTTCAGGCCATTTTATCTGATTTAGTCCGAATTTTAAGCTGATACTTTCAAGGGTTTGTTAAAACACACTTTTACACACTATATTAAAAACTCAATCCATTTTGTCCGTCCAAACGTCCAGAAATCCAAAATGTGTAAGAAAAATGCTCTGATTCAGGTATATTGGCTCATATCTGGCTCTGAAACCAATTGTAGGATCGATATTGACGATCTAATGAGTCACTCAGAGTCAAAATACCCCTGTTTATGTGGCGGAATCACACAAACAGTTTGAATCAAAGAGAATGGAGTAGAAATAGACAGAATATCACTTTAAACACTGTTTCTCATTAATTGATCACAGAAAAATCCGGCAGCAGTTCGGTTACAACTTCAAGGATTAGTGCCAAATGAGAAACACCAACAGCCTATTTATAGGCATCCTAGTTCGCTTGAAATGATACTTGATATTTCAAGCGAACTCACATCAACAGGTTTCGCTTGAAATGACCAGATGTCATTTCAAGCGAACTGACATGAAATTCAACATAAAATTACATTCTAGCCCCCTATACTATACAAACTTGACACATTAGACCCCTAGACTTAATACATAGGCTTTAGACATCGTGCACTAACAATGATAAAAAATGTTGCAAACATGGACCTTTATATAGTGGGTTTAATCCCACTAGATCATGCCATGCTAGTCTACAAGTGATCATTGATGCATCCCAAGTGTCCCTATACTCTAAAAACCAGATGGGGCTGCACATGGTATGTCAAAACAAGGTTTAAAGTCGGTTAAAAGGGCTGGACAGACACCTGTCCATGTTTTTTGTATCTAGGCGTGCCAGGCGGCCCGCGTAAGGCTCTGCCTGGGCTTACGCGGCCCGTGTGGCTTTCCTGAACCAGCCAAACAAGTTTCAATGATTTGCAGTTTTGGTCCCCGGTCCTTCTAATAGTTGTTTTGACTTCTTGTTTTGCACTTTGGGCCCTCTAAATTGATTTCTAAGGGCTTCAAGACTTATACCAACTTTGTGAAGTCCTTGGTTACTTTGTGATCACCCGTAAAGCCTTAAGTTTCATCGTTGATGCTTTTAACCCCTCGTATACGAATTTTACCATAACTTTCTCATACGATAACGAAACTTGGTGAAATTTTTATCATGCATTCTAGTGAGCATAATTAATCGTTACAAAGCTTCGGGTTTGCTAAAAGGTCACTCAGAGGTATACTTTAAACATGTTGACACATTTAACCCCTGTAGTTTGTAATTTCTCACTTTCCTTCACAATTAGCTTCGTATGATCCATGATTTATTCGTTTAAGGGTATAATAATCATGTAGGGTTATTGTAAAGTATATTTACCCATTGTTGACATTTTGAACCCTTATATTCACATATTTTCCTTATTTGTCAACTTTAGTCCCTGTAGAGTATTCTTTCACACGTTCAAAGCTTATGACACGTGTCAATACACTATTGGACATGAATTTTCGAGGTGTTACATCCTCACCCCCTTAAAAGAAATCTCGACCTCGAGATTTACTGAAACAAATGAGGGTACTTTTCTTTCATTGTGGACTCTACCTCCCACGTGTACTCGGGACCTCTAAGGGCATCCCATTTTACCTTTACGATCGGTACATGCTTCCTTCGAAGCTTCTTAACCCGTCGATCCTCGATCGACACAGGTTATTCAACAAACTTCAAGCTCTTATCGATGTGAACATCTGTATGTGGTATGACTAGTGATTCATCAGCTAGACATTTCTTCAGATTGCAGATGTGGAATACGTTATGAATACCACTGAGCTCCTCAGGAAAATTTAACTTATAAGCCACTAATCCGACACATTCGATGATCTCGAATGGTCCTATGTATCTGGGGCTTAACTTGCCTTTCTTGCCAAAACGCATTATCCCTTTCCATGGTGACACCTTAAGTAGAACTTTATCACCAACCTCAAACTTTAGAGGTTTACGCCTTAAGTCTGCATAGCTTTTCTGCCTATCCCTGGCAGCTTTGAGACAATCGCGTATTTGCACAATCTTATTTGTCGTCTCCAGGACTATTTCAGGTCCTGTCAGTTGGACATCTCCAACTTCGCCCAACATACGGGAGTTCTGCACATTCTACCGTACAAGGCCTCGAAAGGCGCAACCTTAATGCTTGTATGATAGCTATTGTTATAGGAGAACTCGACTAATGGCAGGTGGTTATCCCAACTACCACCTAAGTCAATTACACATGCACGAAGCATGTCTTCCAAAGTTTGGATTGTACGCTCACTCTGCCCGTCCGTTTGAGGATGGTAAGCCGTACTAAAATTTAAGCGCGTGCCCAAAGATTGTTGGAAACTTTTCCAAAAATGTGATGTGCATCTGGTATCTCTGTCAGAGATAATTGACACTGGAACTCCATGCAGAGATATGATCTTATCTACGTACAATTGGGCTAACATGTCGGAGCTATAGGTCTCCTTAATGGGTAGGAAATGTGCTGACTTAGTCAGTCTATCTACTATCACCCATATAGTATCATTTCCTTTCTTTGTCTTTGGCAACTTGGTGATGAAATCCATCGTCACCATTTCTCACTTCCATGTGGGAAGTTCAGGCTGTTGTAGCAAACCTGACGGCTTCTGATGTTCAGCTTTGACTTGCGCACACGTCAAACATTTAGCTACATAGGCAGCTATAGACTTCTTCAAGCCTATCCACCAAAAATTTGCTTTCAGATCCCGGTACATCTTGTCAGCTCCAGGATGAACGGAGTATTTAGAACTGTGGGCTTCCTGGAGGATAACATCTCGAAGTCCTCCATACACTGGAACCCATATTCGTCCATTTAACCTTAGAATTCCATCCTTGCCATAGGATAACTGTTCTTCAGTTACTCTTAGCTTTTCATCAGGATAGTTAGCTTCCAACGCAGCTTCCTTCTGTGCAGCTAACAACCTTTCATTCAAACCATTCTTTATCTCAATGCTCTTGGCATTGATTCTTATAGGCTTCACTCTTTCTTTTCGACTTAAGGCGTCGGTGTCTACATTCGCCTTGCTAGGATGGTATCTTATCTCACAATCATAATCATTCAAAGTTTCCATCCAACGTCGCTGCCTCATGTTCAAGTCCTTCTGGTTGAACAGATGTTGAAGGCTCTTGTGATCATAATAGATCACACACTTGGTTCCATACAAGTAGTGCCTCCAAAGTTTTAGTGGAAACACAACGGCACCCAACTCCAAGTCATGGGTGGTGTAGCTCTTTTCGTGCACCTTTAACTGTCGAGAAGCATAGGCAATAACCTTGCCTTTCTACATAAGCACACATCCCATACCGGTGTGTGATGCATCATAGTATACCACGAATTCTTCTATCCCTTCAGGAAATGTCAACACTGGTGCATTGCTTAGTTTCTGCTTAAGGATATAGAAGGATTCCTGCTGCTTAGGACCCTAGTCAAACTTAATATTCTTACGTGTCAACGAAGTTAGGGGGTGCAGCAATCCTTGAAAATTTTTCAATAAAACGCCTGTAATATCCTGCCAATCCCAAGAAGCTACGAATTTCTGTGGGCGTCTTCGGCTCTTGCCAATTCTTGACAGCTTCAACCTTAGCGGGATCTACCTGGATTCCGCGTTCACGAACCACATGTCCAAGAAATTGGACTTCACGAAGCCAAAATTCACACTTAGAGAATTTGGCGTAGAGCTTTTCTCGATGAAGCAGTTTCAGAATGCAATGGAGGTGCTTCTCATGGTCAGCTTGATTCTTCGAGTAAATAAGAATGTCATCGATGAAGACGATGACAAATTTATCCAAGTAAGGCTTGCAGACGCGGTTCATGAGATCCATGAATGCGGCTGGTGCATTAGTGAGTCCAAAAGGCATCACTAAGAACTCGTAGTGACCATAACGAGTCCTAAATGCAGTCTTATGTACATCTTCATCCTTGACCTTCAATTGATGATATCCTGACCTTAAGTCGATCTTGGAAAAGTAACTTGCTCCTTGAAGCTGATCGAACAAGTCATCGATCCTGGGCAATGGATATCGATTCTTGACAGTAACTTTGTTAAGTTCTCGATAGTCGATGCACAGATGCATCGACCCCTCCTTTTTCTTCACAAATAGGATTAGTGCTCCCCAAGGAGATGAGCTAGGTCTAATAAATCCTTTTGCCAACAAATCATCCAACTGGGTTCTCAATTCCTTCATCTCAGTCGGTGCCAATCGGTAAGGTGCTCTTGCAACAGGTGCCGCACTAGGAATGATATCAATTTTGAATTCCACTTGTCTATCTGGGGTAAACCAGGTAGTTCTTCAGGGAATACCTCCGGATATTCAGAGATAATAGGTATGTCTTCGATCTTAGGCTTTGGTTCATCAACAGTTACTTGCGCCATGTAGATAACACAACCCTTCTTCAAACACCTTGATGCTTTGAGCATGGACACATGCTCAGGCATCCCGTACTTAGTGTCTCCTTGAATTGTCAAAGACTCGCCATGAGGAGTTCTGACAACTACTTGCTTCTTAGCACAAACGATATGGGCTTGGTTGCGAGACAACCAATCCATGCCTATTACTATATCGAAACTGGCTAATTTCAAAGGAAGTAATGTTAATGGAAAAGAATGGTTCCTAATGGATATAACACATCCATCTAACACTGTTGACGCTGTTTCTATGGTTCCATCGGCTAATTCCACCTCATATTTTACACTTAAAGTTTTAACAGGTAAATTCAGCAACTTACAAAACTTATTATCTACAAATGACTTATCAGCTCCTGAATCGAATAGCACTCTTGCATAGACATCATTTATGAGGAAGGTACCTGTGATCACATTGTCGTCCTGAATAACTTCCTTTGCGTCCATCCGGAAGACCCTTGCATTGGTCTTTTTCCCATCCTTAGTCTTCTTTGCAAGCTTTGGGCAGTTGGACTTGATATGCCCTTTTTCATTGCAGCTATATCATGTTGCATCCTTCAACTTTTTGCAATCCATGGTCTTGTGTTCCTTGGACTTGCATATCCCACATGCAAGAGTCCTTGATTGTGTCTGTGAGTTCGATTCATATCTGCACTTCCCGAAGTGTTGTTTCTTGCAGATCTTACATTTGGGTTTATCACCCGACTGATGACCATCTTTCTTAGATCCAGAACTCTTTTTGTGGTCATTGTTTCCTCTATGTCTTTTATCCGATCGCCGTGAGTTATCATCCTCATGCTTCCTTTTCTCAGCATCAGTGTTTCTCAGCGATCTCTGCCAGACCGCGTCCAGAGTAAGAGATAATGCTATATCAGCTGCAGACCGGAAGGTAGCTGGTCTGGAGGCTTTCACACTGGCCTTAACCTCTGGGGCTAAACCTCCGATGAAACGAGCTATCCTCTTGGGTTCCGGTGTCACAAGGTAAGGAACCAACCTTGACATTTTATTGAAACTGGTAAGGTAGGTCTGACAGTCCAGGATCTTCATAACCAAAGACAAGAAATCAGATTCAATCTTTTCAACCTCATGCTGAGGGCAGTAGTTTTCCTTAATCAACGTCACAAACTGATCCCATGTCAGATTGTACAATGGGATTTTTCTGGTAGCTTGGATTAATGACCTCCACCAAGCTAATGCCTCGCCCTTGAATGACTGAGATACGAACTTTACCACATCCTTATCAGCACACCCGCTGATATTAACCACGGTGTCCATTTCGTCTAACCAAGTCATGCAGTCGACAACTCCTTTTCCCCAGTAAAGTCTCTCGGCTTGCATGAGACAAAATACTTATAGGTGCAGGACTTACCACGCGGTTCCTGCTTAAGCTTGATCTTCTTTGATGGGATACTTTGCTGATTTGAAGAGTGACGATCGTCATCGTCTTTCTTTGGCTCTTCCTTCTTGGAGGGTGGCTTGCTGTGAGCCTCTGAATGAGTATTAGGCTTGGAATGGGGTTCTGATTGAGCTCTGCTTCGAGTACCGCTCGACTCACTATACTGCCTATCCAAGGCTTTTGTAACAGCATTGTCAATTAATGCTTGGAGCTCTGCACCAGTTACATTGATCCTGGTGGCGTCATGATCCTCCCTTGGTTTATTGTTGATCTCATCCGAGTCAGCCATGTAGTTTGAACTGTTACATAAGATATTGACAATAATTTATTTGAGAGTTTAGTATGGAATTGTCTTTTATGGCAATTCTTTAACCATGGTAAACATAGACCATATTTGGTTAATTTGTTACTGACATTTATTTAGGATTTTACTATAACTTATCCTAATTATAAAACAATAATAGTATTATTAGTAGCACAAAAGGCCTAGTCACAGGGACATTTTTAAATCATAAGCCATGATTTCAGAGAATCAAGGCATTAAGGTTTGAACATAGTTCTTTACCTTTTTCTGATAGGGAGTCGTAGACTACTACTGTCTTTTGTCTTATTTGACATTTGTTATGACCCGTAGGCACTACATTACCAATGGATGGTTAACATATGATCATCTTAATTGATGATTTAAACCCATGATTTATAGATCATTAAGTTAGGTTCGGAATCTTTTGAAGAATCCAAATATAAGAATGACGTGTGTGATTTTAACGAACCACGTCTGTCAGGAGCGTTAACATGTTTTCAGATGTTAACAGGGATTTGAATCCTTTAAACACGTCTTACCATCTTGGCCAAGTCTTATAATGACATGCAGGCTAGGTTATACCTTTAAGATTCTTATTTAATATTTAATAGGCAGATTATTTTTAAGAGGAGCGATTTTTAATTTGTTTATTTCATGTATAATATATTTATGCATATAAGGACAAAATGAAGTTTTTAACATTTCATTAAACATTAAAAGGATTACACATTGCCCTAAACGGGACTTTTAACAGAAACAACTTGCCCACGCAGGGGCTAAACTGAAAATACAAGTCCTCGCAGGGATTGGTTACTAAAATAGGTGTCCACGCAGGGACTAAAAAGACAAGTCCACGCAGGGACTGAATACATAGATAATTGTCCACGCAGGGACTAAAGAAAGACAAGTCCTCGCAGGGACTAAGTACATAGATAAATGTCCACGCAGGGACTTGATTGAAATAAGGAAATACAACAATACATATAGGGATTCAATGCTCCCTCTTCTTTTTTCCTTTTAACAAGCTTGCTAGGCCCTTGAGGAATCCTCGGTTGTTCCTACGTTCTTCTTGAAATTCTCTTTCCACCCTGTTTAGTCTTTGGAGGATTTCCTCCTGTTCCGGTAGGGAAAACCGTGGTGGCTGCGACTGGTGTGGACACGGAGGTCAAGCAGGTATTTGATACCCATGAGTTGGGTATCCCACTCCCCAAGGGGCTCTATATGGTCCTTAAGGATGAAGGGCGTTGTAGTTTGCTGCTACAAGGTATGGGTCGGCTTCTGCATAGTTGTAGTTTGTGTGAGCCAGCTGCTCAAATGGATTGTACGTCGTTGAACCGGCGTATGTAGGGATCGGGTTACCAAAACCCATTGGTGGCGGCGCAATAGGTGCAGAATTCACCTCTGAAACCGGATTTGAAGTCCCACCCATTTGTAGGTCTTCATGCAGCGGCAGATAGTGACCCCCACTTGAGTGTTGGGGGGTGCTAAAGTGGAAACCCCTTTCTCGCACGGACATTCGTGAGCCTGTTCTTCTACGCCTTGGTGGTTCTGGAGGTGCTAGCTGAACTGGCGGCGGTGGTGGCGGTGGCGTGACTGCCACGAAACGCGAATCCTCGGAGGGATCCTGTTGCTGCTGCTGCTCGTGAGGCGATGAATGGCGAGAGGGTGTAAAATACCATTCATACTGGTTGAACCTGGCTTGGTAGCTGTCAGGACCACGGTAGGGTGATCCATGGAAGGATGACCCATCAGAAATCTCAATGGGATGAGTAGGTGTCCCAGAAGGTGGTTCAACAGGATCTGTGTCTTCATCTATATCCATTCCCTGAGCTTCGGGGAAATGGTCTTCAGGGCCCAATTGGTTTAAACCCATTGGTTCTCTAATGTAGTTTTCGTGGTTAAACCGGCCCTAAAAGACAGGAGTGGGGTCACCAAAGGAATGGTGCGAAAGGGACCGCTGTAAGGGCAAAAAGGAGTGGCGTGAGTCTTCGGGATCGTCCTCTGATTGCGGCCCAAAGGAGTGGCAATAAGGAGGCGTTGAGCTATGCGAGATAGATCGTCTAGTGGGCTCCAAATGGGTCCTCCAGTTTCGTTGAGGATCGGCACTCATAGTAGTGGAAGGAGTTCGCCGGTGCGAAGGCCCGACTTTGTGATCGTTGGGGGCGTGGATTAGCCCCTTACCTCGTCCTCCTCTTCGAAATCTCGGTGGTATATTTCCTGTCAAAACAAATGAAAGATACAACGAAGAAAATATAAAGGACAAAGTTAGAATTAAAAACAATTTGGATTAGTCCTAAGTTCTTTGTCTAGACTCGAAATTTTAGGAATGTGCAATTGTGTAACTGAGATTAAACACAAAAGGCTAGTGTTTAATTCACTCAATGTTGGCTCTGATACCAACCTGTCACACCCCGATATTTCCACATATTACCGGTGGGCCCAGTGGGGAGTATCGTGACGTAGTTGATATCATCATAGTCAAATAACACAAATTTAAATGCACAGCGGAAGCAAAAGATAGATTTATTTCAACCGAAT
Organism: Helianthus tuberosus; assembly: GCA_030545235.1. Lineage (NCBI taxonomy): Eukaryota > Viridiplantae > Streptophyta > Magnoliopsida > Asterales > Asteraceae > Helianthus > Helianthus tuberosus. Next base: position 28,366,564 of record CM060438.1, on the reverse strand, counting down.
AAAATTGTAATATTAAGTATCACAACATAGTTGAAAATAATCCTCAGGTGGATCAAATAAAAAGAAACTTTGTTCAACAGACAGAAATGCATCCAAGCTTGTGAGACTCTTATTGATGCTAAGGAGAATGCCAGCCTATTTCGAGTAGTACCTGCACTTAATATTTTTGGGAAAATACGTCAGTTTACACTGGTAAATACAATTAACCGACTCATTTTGAAAAGGTTTAAAATTGATTTGAATGCACGTGGCACAAAACACTTTATAACTTGGGATAATTATTTATATATAAACTTGTAAAAGAATTACATGTTTCTTATGCGTTTAGTAGCCCGGGTTGACAACGGGTTAGAGCTTAATAGACACACCACATGATATAGTCCCGCGGCGGGTTATTCCCGAAACCGACGGTTATACCTTATTATTTATATGTGCACTAACGGGTGTACGCCTACACCCGTGTACTTAGGTCGTGGCCGTTTCATAAAATGATGCCAAGGATATACGGGACATGGTCATTAACCCCCCAAAGGCTTTAAGCAAACAAAACAATTTAAACGGGCCATTTCAATAAATTAACCATCATACGATTAAAGATCCAATGCCCGACCAAGCGGTATTTTATATACCGTACCCCAAGCCCGTGTAAGGGAAAATAAGTTAAAAGTATTTACCTTTGCAAGTAATAATCACAACAAGCAAGTGCACGTAGCTTTTACCGGGTCTCCTATTCTAGAACGAAGGTTTATAATAACCTATTAGAATCCTAACGGGTCTTTAATTAAGCCTAAACTTAGACCGATTAGTTTTAAAGGACGATACGGTTCGAACTCATGATTAAGCGAAGGCCGGAATAGAATGTGACTTAGACCCGAGAAGTTTGAAGACTTGTATAATATGGGTAAACTAAACACATTCTGGATTTTGAGATAAAAATGATAAGGTTTGACCCGTTTCGGCTAATTTATGTAAACTAGTTACATAAACCGAACCGAACGCGAATAACGCATAACGGGTAACCGAATTAGTCATGAACAGGTTCCCTAAGTTAATATGCTTTAAATATGTTGTGATATCAGTAGGATACCTTCCCTTATGCCCAAAACGAGTTTAATCCCAATTTAAAGCCCCGTAGGGGTATTTTGGTCATTTTAAAGATTATAAAAGAGATTAATTATGATTCTGCGACTCGGGTCTGAATTTATCAGTAGAACCACTTAATTTAATAGGTTATATCAGTTGGTGATAAGTCTTATATGACAAAAATGGTTTTAAACCCATACTACGTATTTAATACGCGGAAAAAGCCCGTTTTAAGCGCTTTCCGGGTCATAACTGGAAATCTGGTTTTCTTATTAGTCTATAAAGTCCAACATACTTCATTTATCATATAAAATCAGTAGTCAAAGGTTTGGTGTCTAAATGTTATGTAAAACTCATTTTATATGCAAAAGGGTATAATCGGTATTTACCGAATCAAGGCAATAACCTTAGGTTATGATCAGTTTAAAAATAATTAAAAATCTTCAAAAATCCCAAAATATTATATTACATCAGTGGGTAAAAGGTTTGGTTTCAAAAATTTGGGTTTAGATAGGCTTTACGCTAATTACGCCGTTTAATTAATAAAAAGCTTTCTAATTACGCTATTGAGCATAACTCCTAATCTAGGCCTCAAACTGATATGAAATTTTAGGGACATGTTTATAAATCAGTAACCAAGATTATTGTCCTCTCATATTTCCAAAATTCTCATTTTAAGGTCAAATGGGCATTATGGTCAACATTAAGCAATTAACGGAAACGTGTAAATGAATCGGACAATCAACGAGCCAATCACAGAGGGTTATACCATCATGTAACCTGGTCCGAAGGAAGCTCTAAGGCATTTAAAAACCCATCTAAATTGGGTCAGAACTGAAGTCAAAGAAAAAGTCAAAGTTTTGCGACTTTCGGTTCCGAACCGAGCCTAAACAGAAAATTGTCGGATCAAACAAGCTTAGACTAGTTCTTATACTAATTACCAAGTTATATGAGTGATAAAATAGATTACACGTCTTCTACATTGCTAATTATGTGTTAATTCAAAAATTAAGTTTTTGTTGACTTTCTATAACAAACTTTGATCCGACAAATGATCTAGTTAGAGCAGGAATCAGAGGGTGCCCTTTTAAGGGTTTATTGCCCACATAATTACCAACTTATAACTACTTTTAGTTCGACTAATCACTGGACCATTAGTGATTAGTCGTTAAGTCAAACCTTAATTACGACGGTTTGACTTTAAGCTAATTAACTAAGTAAAACACGATTAAGGAAGGTTAAGGAAGCTTACCAAGGTCTAATGCACGACTAATGATGCTTGGGGAGTGGCCTTGAGCTCCAAAAATCTTCAGAGGTTGAGTTGGAATGAATGATCAAAAATGTTGCAAACGTGGACCTTTATATAGTGGGTTTAATCCCACTAGATCATGCCATGCAAGTCTACAAGTGATCATTGATGCATCCCAAGTGTCCCTATACTCTAAAAACCAGATGGGGCTGCACATGGTATGTCAAAACAAGGTTTAAAGTCGGTTAAAAGGGCTGGACAGACACCTGTCCATGTTTTCTGTATCTGGGCCTGCCAGGCGGCCCGCGTAAGGCTCTACTTGGGCTTACGCGGCCCGTGTGGCTTTCCTGAACCAGCCAAACAAGTTTCAATGATTTGCAGTTTTGGTCCCCGGTCCTTCTAATAGTTGTTTTGACTTCTTGTTTTGCACTTTGGGCCCTCTAAATTGATTTATAAGGGCTTGAAGACTTATACCAACTTTGTGAAGTCCTTGGTTACTTTGTGATCACCCGTAAAGCCTTAAGTTTCATCGTTGACGCTTTTAACCCCTCGTATACGAATTTTACCATAACTTTCTCATACGATAACGAAACTTGGTGAAATTTTTATCATGCATTCTAGTGAGCATAATTAATCATTACAAAGCTTCGGGTTTGCTAAAGGGTCACTCAGAGGTATACTTTAAACATGTTGACACATTTAACCCCTGTAGTTTGTAATTTCTCACTTTCCTTCACAATTAGCTTCGTATGATCCATGATTTATTCGTTTAAAGGTATAATCATCATGTAGGGTTATTGTAAAGTATATTTACCAATTGTTGACATTTTGAACCCTTATATTCACATAGTTTCCTTATTTGTCAACTTTAGTCCCTCTAGAGTATTCTTTCACACGTTCAAAGCTTATGACACGTGTCAATACACTATTAGACATGAATTTTCGAGGTGTTACAGTTATATAAAGGTTCTAACGGGACATTAAGATATATCACGGCCCAATACGGTTTATTAGGGTCGTATAACTTGTTAGTGTCCATTAAGATATATCAAGACATAACACTGTCTATTAGGGCATGTATGACTTGTAATTGGTTGTTACAACATAACATCACTTAATACAATGTGATATAACCCTTCAACATCGAATGTTACATAATAGAGGTCTTAAAGGGCCATTAAGATATACCAAGGCTCAACATGGTCTATTAGGGCATATATAACTTGTAATTCTTCGTTAAGATATAATAGCACTCAATACAACGTGATGTAATCTTTCAACATCAATGTCACATAATAAAGGCCTTAATGAGCCATTAAGATATAACAAACGTAACACGCTCTATTATATGACATGTAATTGTTTGTTACGATATAATATCACTCAATACAACGTGATATAACCGTTCAACATCGAATGTTATATAATAAAGGCCTTAATTGGCCATTAAGATATATCAAGGCCCAACACAGTCTATTATGGCATATATGACTTGTAATTCTTCGTTATGATGTAACAACACTCAATACAATGCGATGTAATCCCTCAACATCTAATGTCACGTAATAGGCCTTAACGAGTGTCACACCCCAACCGATGGCGGAATCATCGGGGCATGGCACTGAGTGAAACAGATTGTCCAGAAGTTTCCATAACAATTAACATTACCAATCAATTTAAAGTAACATGTCCCATACCATGTCTCAAAAGGTAAATCAATTATTACAGACAATATTCTAGGCAAGTAATTCTATTTCGACAACTCAAATTTAAATGCAGCAATTGTTTATCTGCTTCTAGAGACCCTTGATTTAATTTGTACAGACAACTATTTGTTGGCCTCTAGAGCCTTATTCTAGCCTCGACTTCTTAGCCTGTGTGCATCCTAAGCACCTGTCACATACGTTAAAATAAAAGTCAATACATAAAATGTAAAGGTGAGCATACAAGTTTGATACTAGCATATTGAGTTCGAATTCGTTTACGCATAACCAGCACGTACACATAGCGAAATGAGGCACGTTAGTTATCAACATAGATCCAACGATACCAATGACTGCGGGTTGACTGCCTGAGGCAGTTCGCAATACATGATTACCACCGTAATCCAAGCAAGTAATTGTCCTTAACAACCCCCGTGTGAGCGGGTGCTGAGTCCAAACTATAGTACTATCTTTGCTAAGGCAGGTAGACAGCATTCCATGTGTAAACATAACAAACAAGCATTCATAAGCCACGTATAACATGCATTAACGGTTAGCGTTCAAATAGTATTGAGTAGTGTGTTTGATGTGATTTGAATAGTTGTAACGTATGTAACACCCAAAAGTGCTTAAAGCAAAAAAGGGATCGAGTATACTCACAGCGGTTGATGGATTGAAGGGAGCGCTTAGCGAGTAAGGTTAGCCTGAATAGATTTGATAGCATAACGATAAGTTGACGCGTACAACGATACAAAGTGTGAGTGGGTCGGAAAGTAGTTCGGTCGGATGGTAATCCGATCGGACAGCAATCCGTGCCGATAACAATTCGTTCGGATGGTCATCCGGTCGGACAGCTTGTCCGGTCGGATGAGTATTCGAGTGGATTGTTTCTTCCTATAAGAAGGATGTGTTTGTGTAGGATGGCTTGACTTTTGAAGTTTTTGTTGAAGCATTTTGAAAGCATTGAAGTATCTCTATCCATCAAGTCGGTCGATCGAACAGTTAGTCGTGCGGATGACAATCCGTTCGAATGGTCATCCGGTCGGACAGTGGTCCGGTCGGACGGCGACTTAGTGACGAGGTTACTTATTGAGAACAAGTTCACAGCAGAAGAGTCACTCGGTCGGATGTCCATCCGATCGGGTGGCAACCCTGTTAATGAACATGTTGAAAATTGTTTAAGTCTTTAAAGTCTTAGTAACTCATGATCCGAAGAGTAATCCGGTCGGATGGTCGTCCGATCGGATAGCAATTCGTTCAATACTCAAACTTCAGATAAAGTTGCTTAGGGTGGGTCCCAAAGTGTGATCCGTTCGGATGGCAATCCGTTCGGATGACCTATCCGCTCGGACAGCAGTCCGATTGGACAACATTCCGTTCCGGTTGTTCCGTTTGTCTTACACTTGGTTATTTTGATTGTTTGTCGTTTTGTCGAGACGTTTTGACAACGTGTTAACCAACAGAACCCCATTTTGACCCAGGTGACCAAACCGACCAGGAATCACCCCAGTTCGGCCAGTTACCGGCTCGAGACGGTTGTTCTTGTTTAACCTGAAATCGGTGGTCTCGTGAGTAGATTTCAGATCTTGGACTAGTACAACACTAAGGATGAGTAGGAGACTAGAACAGAGTCCGATTCTATCGGTTTTGAGTGTATTGAGTGTAAAAGAGTTGAAAGAAAGTTAGAAACCATCTTTCAATCCTTTTTCACCACGCTTATGTTGAGATCTTTACAAGATCTTTGTGTGTTTGTGTGGAAATCGGTTAGATCTAAGTTGTTCTTGTTGGATTGAAGTCAAAACATGAAGTTCTTCAAGAACACATGATGACGTAATCCTAGAACACCCGAAATCTAGTGATTTCGCAGTTAAAAGTTAAGATTTAAAAGATAGAAAGGTGTAGGAGTGCGTGTAGATCAAGAAAGTACTAGATTTAGGACGAGTTACCGGGATTGAGAGAAATCGAAGAAAAGGTGAGGAGAGCGTGCTGTTCGGACAAGGTTTCCAAAAGTAGAAAGTTTGGAGAGTGACATGGGTATTTATAGGATTCCTTAAGAGGAAAGGGCTGTCCGGTTGGATGGTTCACCGCCCGGATGACTATCCGGTCGGATGACATCTCGGTCGGATGGCACTTGACCTGTGACCAGGTGGCTATCCGGCCGGATGGCACTTGGTTCGAGTGTTTGACGTGACGATTTTTGGCATTTCGATTTCGATTGCGAGCGGTTCGACACGATAGGGTTTCCTAGTCAAATTACTTTCAGTCCCAACTAATTCATATCTCGCGCTATCTCTTCTCCACTAATTATCATAGTTCGATTTCGATTACGATTGAGTTCGATTGCGTTTCGAGTTTCGATTGAGTTCGATTGATTCCCACAACACATATAATTAAAACATGCACAAATAACACATAAGGCACACACACACGCGTATAACAATATCTCAAATGCGTAATTCGGGTTTCGATTCGATTCGACGTCGATTTGATTAGCATAGTTTGATTATTGATTAGTTAACTTTATCGCATTGTTACTTCCTATAGTTCACAGTCGCGGGTTGATTAGATAGCGATTAACACACGTCGATTATAGTAATTAACAACACTTACTCCACATAATACAATTAAAATAAAGAAACTACTATAAGTCAAATCCGTATAATCGGTCGTTGACTTTGATCTTGACTTTGACTTATGAAAACACGGGGTGTTACAGCGAGCCATTAAGATATATCAAGACTTCACATGGTCTATGGGCACATATGGCTTTGTATTTGTTCGTTCACTCAATACAACATTCTTGAAATACCCGGAACCCATTCTTGATGAAACAACCTGACTTTTCGGATTGTTACCCATTTACTTTTTGGAGGACTTATGCTTCTGTTCCCGTACGCAAGCTGATCCGGCGCTCCCTTCAACCCATTGAGGATCGTGTTTCTTGATTAGGACACCCACTGTGAGTATACTCGAACAACCTGAAATCCCGATGTGGAAATGGGAAAGTATCGCCATGGACTTCATTACGAAACTCCCTCGTACGCCATCTGGTCACGATAGCATCTGGGTTATCGTGGATCGTCTTACTAAATCCGCTCATTTCATACCGATACGAGAAGACTTCAAGGTAGAACGATTAGCACGAATCTATACCGACGAAGTCATTTGTCGACACGGGACACCTCGTGACATCATCTCTGACCGCGATGCTCATTTCACCTCACATCTCTGGGAGACTTTCCAGTCCACCCTCGGTACAACTCTTAATCTCAGTACCGCATTTCATCCCAGACCGACGGTCAGACTGAGCGCACGATCCGCACCCTTGAAGACATGCTTCATTCGTGCGTGATAGCTTTTGGTGGTAATTGGGATTCGCATACACCTTTAGTAGAATTCTCGTACAATAAAAATTATCACGCTAGTATTCAAATGGCAACCTTTGAGGCATTATATGGTAGAAAATGTCGGTCGCCTATTGTATGGCATGAGATCGGAGATGCACAAATCACCGGCCCTGAACTACTACAAGAAACGACAGACAAGATCCTCCAGATACGAGACAATCTCCTGAAAGCTCGGAGTCGTCAAAAGAGCTACGCCGATAAACACCGCAAGCCCCTTGAGTTTGAAGTTGGTGATCACGTACTCCTATAGGTTTCACCTTGGAAGGGGGTGATCCGATTCGGCAAGAAAGGAAAGCTAGCACCACGATATGTGGGTCCTTTTAAGATTCTGGAAAGAATTGGCACAGTGGCATATCAAATCGAATTACCGATTGAACTCAGCAACGTACATCTGACTTTCCACGTCTCGAACCACAAGAAGTGCCTAGCTGAAGAGAATCTTCATGTACCTCTCGAAGACTTACAAGTGAACGAGACCCTGCACTTTGTGGAAAAGCCTGTAGAAATTATGGATCGAGAGACCCAGAAACTTTGACGCTCACGCATTCCCATAGTGAAGGTTCGCTAGGAAAGCAAACACGGCGCCGAGTTCACTTGGGAACTCGAAAGTGATATGAAAGATAAATATCCGCAACTCTTTGTTACACCTACTGCTTAATTTCGGGACAAAATTTCCTAAAGTAGGGGAGGCTGTAACAACTTGACTTTTTGGATTGTTACCCGTTTGCTTTTGCTTCGACTTGTAACCGTCTTGTACTCCGAGATTCGATATAAACCAAGGGTTATGTTATACTACATACATTTTCATCACATCGCACCGCTATACGTTTAAATTCCTTATATTCGCAAAAACTTACGCAACACGAATTATAGAGATTTATGCTATTTAAATTGCCGAGTGTGTTTGTTTGTTCGGTAACCACTCACGCCTTCGCCTTCGCTTATCACGACTAACACGCTAAACCGCAAACGTTGTTATTAGGAGTAGCAATGTTATGCTGTGTGTTCTTATGTGCTTACTTGTATGTGCTTTATATGTTTATGGATTATACTCGCAAACGCTATCGCAACGCAAACTCAACGCTACTCGCACAACTCGATTTATCACTCTAAAACGCAATGCGACCCGAAAGTTAATGTCACGCTAAAATACTTAAAGTACCAATACTAACTAATGCAACAAAACACATTAAACGAGCATCCTACACGTGAAACGGGGATTTTCCCACTCAACACAGCACCTTCGAATGAATCCAGCTGGCCTTGTACGAAGGCAACTGCTTCGAACGAGATGCTGCTGTGCGAACCCATCTCCTCTATAAATACCCACCCCCCTCATTCATCCTCACTTGCTGATTTCATACCGAAACTCTGCCGAATTGCTGTCCGACCATTTTCAAGTAAGATTTACAGAGTTTTATTCAATTACATAACGTTTTCCACTACGATTTTCCACAAGAATCACTTCGTTTTCATCTAAACTCTTATGTTTTCACTTGAAACTTCATCTTTCTCACTCAAACTCTTATCTTTTTCATCTTAACTCCTCTGCTTTCATAAAGTCTTCATCTTTTTCATCAAAACTTCTTCTTTTACAACGGATTTACACTTAATAGAGTGTATTGGGACTAGCCACGGCTTCCTAAGTTAGAAATCAGTTGATTTCACACTCACCAAGTGTTAGATCTAAGTAAAAACTCTTTAAAACCCGTTTAAACTTGATTTTCACCCTAAAACTGACCTAAAATGACATGTATTTCGTTCACTGAATAGTGGAACGAGGTAATGTCCAAGCCAGCTTGAAAAGGACTCCAAAACACATCTGATTCAGAAGAAAACACAGCACCGAATGCCAAGAACAGCCACGTTTGTGAACTAGACTGTTCTATGTGAAGCCAGCTTCGTACGAAGGCACTGGTTTTACACCTAACAGCCCGATTCTCACTCATGACGTAATCAAAGACCTCTCCGACTTTAAGTTTAATCAGTAGCTTAAGGTTGGAGGGATGAACACTTGATTTTCTGAAGACTGGCGTGAAGACATTCGATTTTGGACAACGGAAGCCCCACGTGTGCGAAGACCCACCTTCGTACGAAGGCACAGCTTCGTACGAAGCTTCTGTTTCCCACCGACACTCTGATTATCGACCGTTTCAGCACTTTGGAGGACTTAAGCTTCTGTCCCGTACGCAGGTGGATCCGGCGCTCCCTTCAACCCATTGAGGATCGTGTTTCTTGATTAGGAAACGCACTGTGAGTATACTCGACCTATTTTCGTTTAACGCACTTTTGGGTGTTACATACGTTCTCTATGAAATCACAATACATGACGTAAACACTTTATAAACGCTAACCGCTCCCACATGCTATACGTGATTTGTTGAATGCTTGTTACTATGCTTACACAGTGTTATTGCCAGACCGCCTTTAGCAACGATAGTACTATAGTTTGGACTCAGCACCTGATTTGTCAGGGGTTGCTAAGGATCACATACTTTATTTCGCGTGTTCGCTTCGGTGAACATGTGTCGCGCATACTCTACTCGCAGTCACATGGTTAGGTTGTATCATTGTTGGTAGTTTATATGCATTGCCCGTTACATGTTACATGCTGGTTAGGTTGTATCATTGTTGGTAAGAACCGGGACCGGTTCTTGAATACCCAAAACAGGTACATTGTGTATGTTTTTTCAACCAATAACCAGACCAGGAACCTGTTCTTTCTAATACCTGGTTTTCCGAAACCGATAATACCTGGAACCGGTTTTTGAGATTACCCGATATGTGCACCTCGTCTTAAAGAAAGCAATTGGGCATCTCTAATACAATGTAAAACATGATGATCAAAAAACACAATCTAGTGTTCTGTATATAATTTATTTAATATTAATTAGCAACACAAACATTAATTAAGAGATTCCCGGGTTTTTACTTCTATATATATTTTATGTATTTTTTTTTTTGAAAATCAACCTTCATTCAACCACAAAACCGACAAGCTATTACCAAGGAGGAAATAACAAGCCGAAAACCACAGAAACAAACACAATTACATTACATCAAATCGGCACCACCTATCCCACTCCATCGTACCTTGTTTAAACCTATGTTTGTACCACAGAAAACCAAAAGACTTAAAATCCATGAGAATATCGCCCACCTATGTTTGTACCTTGTTTAAACCTATGTTTGTACCACAGAAAACCAAAAGCACCAATCGCACATTATGTTCTCCACAAAAATATTATGTCTCGTCAATGCCACTTTAGTCGGTAATAGATCCAAAAAGGCTATCCACATGAAAATATTACATTTGCTTGGCACCCACTTACCCCATTGAAATCGAAACCGGTCGCTGTTCGCCGAACCACGTAACCATTTCTTAGCCTCTGCAACAGAAAACTCTTTGTTCTTACTATCATTCCACTCCCATACATCTTCTTTATCAGCCACCACAAGATCACTCAACAAATATTCAAGCTCCATTATCTTGTTTAAAGCCATAGCTGATTCCGGGGTCGTCCTCCAATCCCATTTAATCATAGCCGATGTCTCCGAATTACAGCAACGATCAGCAACATTAACGTGCTTATGTCTCTCCAACGAAAACAGATTTACGAATCTGTCTTTTAACGGAACCTGACATAACCAACAATCTATTCAAAAACGAATTTTTACCCCATTCTCAACCTTTCTTCGGATCATTCTATTAACATCAACCCCTTCCGCCTTACACTTCTTCCAAAAACATACCGCAATTCTTCCATACTCCGGTAATAGACATGTTAACTGGTGCCGACCCCCACCTTCGGTTAGAACCATGTATCGCATCAATGACCCGTTGTCATGGTCCCTGACCCGGTTTTACCCGGTCCAGAAGCCGCGGGACAGAAACCCGTGGTATTGATGTTTTAATTAGGCAGCGAAAAATTTAACAGGATCGTTTAAACTGAAAACACTCCTTTATTTTTATTCCAAATTTTGGGACAAACCCCGTAATTTACAATAAAGGAATTTCACTGGGAAATTCCCTAATTACAAAAACATGTTTATTTATTTATTGAGCCACATTATCCAAGCTGGTAGTGCTACACGACACTTCTCCTGATTCATAGTAAGTCACCTGAAACATGTTTAAAAGGATTTTTATCAGCAGGGAAATACTGGCAAGTCATTCATTTGATAAAAAACGACCCATTGTTATAATTTACAGTACTAAGGGCGATTACAATGTTTATATCAACCAATTACCCAACGGTATTTGTCACTCGACTCGTTTCTGTGACTATGGTCATATCACACATTGGCTAACCCGTTGTCCAATGGTGACGATTATCAAGTAATGTATACAAAACCCCACATACCGGGTGTAATTGGAGATTACAAAGACTTAATCCTTGTAATTATAACTTTGAAAATAAATAGGGTTTGGAAACAATTTGGTAAAAGAGAATGACTCACATTGCAAGTTTATTGGGTTGATTTTGCCTACTGATTTAGCCTGGTAACCTAGTTAAATAATGCAAACGAACTAGGTTAGTAACTTAATACAACATTTACGATAAATTCACGAAATCAAAACCCTCACGACGAATGACAAAGTATAGCCCGAATTCGGGCATCACTTAAACATCCATCAGATCGGTTTCAATCGATTGGACATTGTATCGTAGCAGTGATCGAGTTATTACCCAGTTGTTGCAGCAGAGGGTCGAGACTTTGATTGTTGTTGAAAGAAACGGGTATATCTGATCGCACATAGCTTAATTTTTCGTCGTAACAAACATTTCATGCAAGTGCCAAACCCCTGGGCTTTATACTGTATTTTGGCCTCCCCCGCGTGTCGCGCCAGGCACCCTGGCCTCTGGCGCGTGTCGCGACGGCGACCAGTTTAGGCTAGGTGTGCCTAGTGTCCGGGGTAGCCTTGCTGAGTTGTAAATTTTTGAAATTTTAAGTTTTATAATCGTTTTTATGGATAATTACCAATTAGGGGATACCCCTTGAGTTTTAGGGGGCTCTGATCCTAGTTTTGGCCGTTTTAAAAATTATGGATCGTGCCATATTACTTGGGGGTCTCAATTAGGGTTTCCTAATGTGCATTATTAAAATAAGAAATAATAATTTTGGCAAGGGTTGTTACGTCCTCCCCACCTTGTTTAAAATCTCGTCCTCGAGATTTATTGGAACAAGGGTACTTTCGTTTCATTTCCGATTCCAGTTTCCACGTGTACTCCGGTCCTCTTTTCGAATCCCACTTTACTTTGACCAGGACCAGTCTCTTGCGTTTGAGGAATTTGACCTTTCTGTCTTCTATTTTGAGAGGTTTCTCAACAAATTTCAACTTTTCATTTACCTCTATGTCTTGAAGAGGTACTATCAGGGATTTATCAGATAAACACTTTTTGAGATTAGATACATGAAATACATCATGTACCCCGGCTAATTCTTCTGGTAGTTGTAGTTTATAAGCAACTAGCCCAATTCGTTGGGTAACTGAGAAGGGTCCTATGTACCTTGGACTTAGCTTTCCTTTCTTACCGAATCGAACCACTCCTTTCCAAGGAGAAACTTTCATGAGTACCTTGTCTCCAACTTGGAATTCTAACTGCTTGCGTCGATTGTCTGCATAACTCTTCTGACGATCTCGAGCCGTTTTCAGTGTTTCCTTGATTTTAGTGATTTTGTCGGTGGTTTCAGGTCCTGATAATTGACTTTCTCCTATTTCTGCCCAGCATACAGGAGTTCGACACTTTCGTCCATACAGTGCTTCGAATGGGGCAGCATTGATGTTGCTATGGTAACTATTATTATAGGAGAATTCACTTAACGACAAGTGGTCATCCCAATTTCCACCGAAGTCGATCACACATGATCTGAGCATGTCTTCAAGGGTTTGGATAGTCCTTTCACTTTGTCCATCAGTTTGGGGATGGTATGCTGTGCTTAGATTCAAGTGTGTACCCATAGCTTTTTGGAAACTCGTCCAGAAATGTGAAGTGAAACGACTATCCCTATCTGACACAATGGAGAGTGGAACTCCATGTAGGGATACTACCTCATCCACGTATAACTTGGCCAATCTTTCCATGCTAAAGGTTTCCTTCATTGGCAGGAAATGAGCGGAATTGGTTAATCGTTCTACAATTACCCAAATTGCATCGTTACCTTTCCTGGTTTTGGGTAGCTTGGTAACAAAATCCATTGTTATTAGTTCCCATTTCCAAACAGGCATTTCTAATTGTTGAAGTAAATCTGAAGGTTTCTGGTGTTCTGCCTTAACTTGTGAACAAGTTAGACACTTAGAAACATACCTAGCTATGTCTTTCTTCATTCCTATCCACCAGAAATTGTTCCTTAGATCTTGATACATCTTGTTATTACCAGGATGCATCGTATACCTAGATTTATGGGCTTCCTCTAGAATCTTACTTCTTAAATCTCCTTGCCTAGGTACCCAAATCCTTTTCTTATGGAATCTCCAAATTCCATCAGTCCCTTGCTCTAATTCCTTTATCCTTCCTTTCATTCCTCCAGCATCATCCTTGATTGCTATTTCCTAAACATTCCTCAGTTGTTCCATTAAATCTAATTGGAGATTTAATCTAAGAGCACGGACTCGTCTTTGTTTTTCAAGATACTTACGACTCAAGGCATCGGCTACTACATTCGCCTTCCCTTCGTGATACTGAATATCACAGTCGTAGTCACTTAGAATTTCCATCCATCTCCTTTGTCTCATGTTTAATTCTTTTTGCCCAAATATGTACCTTAAACTTTTATGATCTGTATAGACAGTAAATTTACTTCTGTACAGATAATGTCTCCAAATTTTAAGGGCAAAAATTATTGCTCCTAATTCTAAGTCATGAGTCGTATAATTTTCCTTGTGCTTCTTTAATTGCCTTGATGCATACGCAATTACCCTTTTGTGTTGCATTAGCATACATCCTAATCCCAACTTAGAAGCGTCGCAGTAAACTTCAAAATCTTCGGTCCCGTCTGGTAAGGCTAGAAATGGGGCATTTGTTAATCTTTGCTTTAAAATCCTAAAGGCCTCTTCTTGCTTGGGTCCCCATTCAAACTTAATAGTTTTACAAGTAAACTTAGTCAATGGAACAGCTATCTTAGAGAAGTCTTTTATGAAGCGCCTATAATATCCAGCTAATCCTAGAAAACTTCTAAACTCGGTAGCTGATTGTGGGACCTTCCACTTGGTGATCGCTTCTATTTTGGAGAGATCTATGTGAATACCTTTGTGATTTACCATGTGTCCTAAAAATTGCATCTCTTGTAGACAAAATTCACACTTCGAGAAATTGGCGTAAAGCTTTTCTTTCATTAACAGAGCTAAGAGTGCATGCAGGTGTTTACAATGCTCGTCCTGACTTTTGGAATAAATAAGTATATCGTCGATGAAGACAATTACGAATTTACCCAAATACGGTTTACAGATCCTATTCATCATGTCCATAAATGCTGCAGGAACATTCATTAACCCAAAGGGCATGACTGTAAACTCGTAGTGACCATACCTAGTCCCGAAAACAGTTTTAGGTATGTCTTCTTCCTGTACCGTCAGCTGATGGTATCCGGAGCGCAAGTCTATCTTGGAGAAATATCTGGCTCCCTGGAGTTGATCAAAAAGATCATCAATCCTAGGTAATGGATATCGATTCTTAATGGTAACCTTATTCAATTCCCTATAAGCGATATACATCCGCATCGACCCATCCTTCTTTTTCACGAACAACACTGGTGCTCCCCAAGGGGATGAACTAGGTTGTATGAATCCTTTACCTAGCAATTCATCTAACTGCTTTTTCAGTTCTAACATTTTGGTGGGTGCTAACCGATATGGTGCCTTAGCTATTGGTGTAGTTCCAGGAATTAGATGAATTCTAAACTCTACTTCCCTATCTGGTGGTAGTCCAGGTAGCTCTTCTGGGAAGACATCCGGGTATTCTGACACTACCGGAATTTCCTTAATTTCCTTACCTTTAGTACTAATGATTACCGAAATCATATACACTATTCCTTGTTTTCGTTCATAACTAGCAACTTTCATTACTGAAATGAACTTCATTGGTATACGCGGCTTATCTCCTGAAATCAAAATTACTTCTCCTGCGGGTGTATGAATTTTTATTGAATTCTTATCAAAAAGGATTCAAGCATGGTTGGCTACTAACGAATCCATTCCTAATACGACATCGAATC
This sequence comes from Helianthus tuberosus, assembly GCA_030545235.1. Classification (NCBI taxonomy): domain Eukaryota; kingdom Viridiplantae; phylum Streptophyta; class Magnoliopsida; order Asterales; family Asteraceae; genus Helianthus; species Helianthus tuberosus. The sequence goes on along the minus strand of CM060438.1, from coordinate 28,350,905 downwards.
CAGCTAAATTCATAGGTAGCAGGTTGGCAGCAAATTTATGTCCTGAGATTTCTATCTTTCCTTCTTGCAAAATCTTATCTATGTTAACAGAATTTCCATCTGATGTTTATACCGTATAAATCTGCCTAAGTTTGGTTAAAGGTTGCTTAAGAGCCTGGCAGAATGAAGTATTTATAAAACTTTGGTTTGTACCAGAGTCAAATAATACTTTTGCGTAAACGTCATGCACAAGAAACGTACCAGCGATCACATTCGGAATCAACTCTGCTTCCTGTGTAGTCAGCTGGAAAGCTCTTGCATTCTTTCTATTAGTTCCTTCAGTTGCTTTTACCTTGTTGTCCGCTGGCTTGACCAATTTAGGCCAATTCCTTTTTCCTATTTTCTTCTCTCGTGCGCACCAGTTCGTCAGTCAAGGTGTTGGCCAGTTCAGCAACATCATCAATTGTGCGGGGTCTCGCAGCTTTGACTATATCACGAATCTTGCTAATTAGCCCCCAAATATAGCGAGAAATAAGTACTGGTTCTGGCGAGGCCAGAGTTGGTACAATTCTAGCATACTCGAAAAATTTCGAAGTATACCCCCGACAGTCAACATCTACCATCCGGTGATTTAGGAACTTATTTGTCATTTGTTCCTTTTCGTAGGCAGGACAAAATTTCCTTTCTACCAATTCCTTAAATTCCTCCCAGCTCATGGCGTAAGCCACGTCACTTCCCTTGGCTTGTAGCACTGTGTTCCACCATTCGAACTCTTCTTCCTTGAAAAGGTGGGATGCATACATAACCTTGTCTTCCTCTGCGCACTTACTGATTTTAATTACTGCTTCGGTCTTTTCTAACCAGCGCAGTGCAGAAGTCGCCCCTTCATTGTCTGCAAATTCGACTGGCTTACAGGCAAGAAATTCTTTATAAATGCAACTTTCATTTTCTTGAGTATTGGGGCTTGAACCACATTATTATCATTATTGCCGCCTCCATTCACACTGTTACTGAAATTATCATCACGAATGCATTTACTGTGGTTGGCTTGGGAAGGGTCAGCAGGGTTCTTAACGGCAGCAATAATTGCCGGGATAACATTGGCTATTCCCTGAGCAACGATATTTTATATATCTTGCCTATTAAGAAAATGGTCTTCATTATTTTGTTTAGATTCGTTAACTTCGTTGGCCGGTGCGTTTTCCATCTGAGTAATTAACAAGATATAGATATATATATAGGATTAGGTTCAAACGTGAACAAAATCCCAAGCGTGAACTGCGTGAACTGATCTGGGCCCTTGATTTTTATCATCTTGAGATTTTAAGTCAATGGCATGATGGTAATTATTTGATTAATTGTTACTAATTAATTAAATGAATAAGGGTATATGTGTAATTTGTATTTTAAACTGATTCCATAAATCTCGTTCTCTCTCACAAATCATCATATTCAATCTTTCTTCATCTTCCAACTTTCTCTCACCTTCATCCCCCAGATCCAAATCGAAGAAAAACATAATATTCAATCGTTCTCTCTCACATATCAAAGCCGACATCAACAAAATCCCACACCACACATATCTGTCGCCCAAAACACCCAAAACCACCACCGTTTGATCCATTTTTCTGCGATGAAGTAGACGATGAAATCAGGCTTCGACGGTGGTTTTTCAGATCTGAATCGAAGAAAAAACGGATCATTTTTCAGAACCGAATCGAAGAAAAAACGGATCGTTTTGTAGGTAAACTCTTCTAATCTCCTCTTATTATTATCAATTTCATTCAACATATTTTAGATCTTGATTGTAATCGTTGATTTCTATTGTTTAATTTGTGTATTTTGATGCTCTGTAGCCCGGTAAGAAAACCCTCCCCTGCTTTCCTCTTACTTTCTGCAAATTGTTGACATTGATGACGATGGGGATGGTGCGGGCAGTGATGACGGCTGCGGCAATAGTGGTGGCCGTCGGAGACGTTGACCGATGACACAGCTTCGATTCGGATTCAAAAGTCTATCCTGGTTCGATGTTTAATTCAAAAGTGTAATTAATATTGTGGGCTTAGTGGTTTTAGAAATTCAAAGAGTATCAAATCACATGTTATGCTCAAGAGTCAAAAGGTTTATCATGCCCATGTGCATCAATATTGAAATTCCAATTCATTGTCGGCTTAGTGATTTAGATCCTAAATATTGGGTTCTTTTTTAATGTTTTAATTAATTTATTTATTAGTTAATATTTAATTTTAATGATTATTGGTACAATGTTTAATGCAATGTACACATGTGTATTCTGATTTTTGCTCTGTTTTAATGCGATGTACACATGTGTATTCTGAGTTTGCTCTGGTTTTAAAGCGATGTACACATGTGTATTCTGATTTTGCTCTGTTTTTAATGCGATGTACACATGTGTATTCTGATTTTAACGCGATGTACACATGTGTATAGCGTCTGTTTTTGTGATATCTCATAATTTTTTGTGTATTGAATGTGTAAGGTTGTTGATGTACACTTGTGAATTATGCAAAATATTAGTTGATGAGTTTTTTTGTGCTATTATAGGAGATTTCGTAACGAGAAAAGTGGAGACGGAAGGTCGACAAGGATGATTCACGTATGAGGTCGATAAGGATGATTCACATATGTTTGTTTGCTTGGTCGATAAGGATGTTTCAGCATACAACGTGGCGAATAATTGTAAAAGATTATGTTTTCTGTTTTTTCCGATTATGTTGGGTTTATTGTTTCTACTAAACTGGAACTTGTAATTATATGTTTTTTTTTGTTTGGTTTGGAAAATAGTATGGAACTTGTAATTTGTTAAATATAAAATAGTTTTACAGGTATTGTTTCTATGTATGTATTATGTAGCTAATTACACATATGTACGATGCTGAGTACACATGTGTACTGTTCTATTTATATCCAAGTACACATGTGTATCCCGCTAAAATATGAAGGTTACGTGGATCTTAAAAATCAAAATTCGAATTCTTGTGATGAATCTGAAATAAAAATAAAAATTGAAATATGGTGATTTGTTGTTTGTTTTGATAATTATCTTATTAATAAATAAAACATAAAGTGGATAATGAATTTAAATTAGGAAAGATGTAACTTAATTTAATTCTTAAAATAATGATTTAAATCTATTTTTTATATAATTACAATCCTACCCTTAACAACTAAAAAGGAAATCAAGGGCCCAGATCAGTTCATGCAGTTCACGCTTGGGAGGTTGTTCACGCTGGAACCCTACCCTATATATATATATATATATATATATATATATATATATCCGTTAGGAACCACCCTTTATTGAGAGAACCGCGAGAACCAGTGTGAACACAAACAGTAATTCCTAAAAAAATCTAAAAAACACCCAATTTTTTTTTTATTTTTTTACTATTTTTTTTGGAAAAATCGCTATATTTTGTTAATAAAAAATAAAAAAAAAATTTCGAGTAGCAGTTATCCATGCACATGTGCATATGTATCATTTCTTTGTCAAATTCCGTAATTCATTACAAATAATAGTCAATTGCACTTTCATTTACACTACCACGTCTAATACACTACTTTTTACGTTAACAATGTAAGAAATGCACATGTGCATCTATATGTATCAACATGAAATAAGGTGTTTTGGTACACTTCTTTCTCTTTCATCTATCATTCCATCCATAATACACAAGCATGCACATGTGCATTTTTGTCATTTCTTTGACAAATTCCGTAATTCATTACACATATTAGACAATTGCACTTTCATTTACACAACCATATGTAATACACTACTTTTTACATTACCAATATTAGAAATGCACATGTGCATTTATATGTATCAACATGAAATAAGATGTTTTGGTACACTACTTTGAATACACTTTCCCTTTCATCGATCATACCATCCATAATACACTACCATTACCTCCTACCATCCATAATACAATACCATTACCTCCTACCATCCATAATACAATACCATTAACAATATTTTCACTTTATTACATGTATGTAAACACCATTTATACCATCCAATCAACATATTACATCAAAAATTGACAACTATAACCAAACCATCAACCACTAGATATAATTAACCAAAAAACATGTATATGGGCCTACTTCTCCATTCAAAATCACAAACTTTTTGTACCAAAACACGTTATGTCATTGTTATACCTAATGATGCACATGTGCATTTTGAATATTGGTAATGTAAAAAGTAATGTATTACTAATAGTATTGTAAATTAAAGTGCAATTGTCTATTCCTGATAACGTATTACCGAATTTGTCGAAGTAATGATACATATGCACATGTGCATGGATAACTGTTACTCCAAAAAAAAGTTTTTTTTTTATGTTAACGAAATATAGCGATTTTTTTTTAAAATATAAAAAAAAATTTTGAGTGCTTTTTTGATTTTTTTTAGATTTTATTTTGTGTTCACATTAGTTCTCGCGGTTCTTGCAATAACGGTGGTTCTCGCATGAACCTTACCATATATATATATATATATAAATTATTGTCGCACATTGGATAATAATTAAACACAACAAGGCAATCACAACATAATCAAGTCAACACACAAATATAACCAAAATCGTCGTCCTTGCGACATTTATATACTTTTATAATATTATGCATCACTACAAACCGTCTATTTTACAAAAGTTTTATTTTTAGTTATTATATTATTATTATACATATTTTATTATGTATTATTATTATTATATTATTTTATATTTCTTTTTTTCACATAATATTATTATTATTATACAAACATTCACCCCCGGTTAGCTGGCCTTTCAGAAACGACGCTCCCTCTCGTCGTATTTCCACGTGATGTTTTCCCCCACTTCCCGAATCCGGTTTCCCGCATCCACCAGCTCCTCGCCATAGCGGCGCAATTCGGCAACGTTCTCCGAGCTCATTGGTGGAAATGGGGTAGGTTCAGGATCAAACTGGGGAAAATAAACATTAGGGTTATTCATGAAATTCTGAAAATGCCAGTCGCTCGTCCACCATTCTTCCAGCTGGCCTGTAACAGGTTGTGGGTTGACAATAGGATTCAGAATAGCAGGTTCCAAATTAATTGGAAGTTGTGATTGGGCAGGGAAATTGAAAAGGTTTTCGTCGGCAGGTCCGATGAGGTCACAATTTGCAAGTTTTCGATCAAGTTCCTCCCAATGTGGCATCTCCTGGGCCTGACCCGAGCTTTCCCATACTTCCTTTCCTTTTCCTTTGTCTTTTGGGTCCTCTGTCTTTTTCACCTTTTGGGCAGCTGGCTTCATCCTTCGTCCGCGTTTCCAGTCCAGGATTCTTCTCCTCTTTTTAGGCTTGGGTTTCTCCTGGGGCTGGGCCTGGAATACTAGTGGCTCCTCAGTATCTGCTTGATAGCCGGATATGGTCCCAGTTGTATCCATATCGGTGGTATGGATAGTAAAGTTTCAGAGTGCCTCCGACAGTTCATTCATGTTGTTAACATACATGAAGAAACACACAAAATTTTAAGTTAAAACTTTATTTATTAAATTAAATGTTCACAGAATCACAGAATGGCAAATTGGAAAGTTAAGTATTTCTAAATACTTAATTGGCTTAAATCAGTGGCTTTGATACCACCTTTTTCTGTCACGGCCCCTGGCCCGGTTTTACCCGGTCCAGAAGCCGCAGGACAGAAACCCATGGTATTGATGTTTTAATTAGGCGGCGGAAAATTTAACAGGATCGTTTAAACTGAAAACACTCCTTTATTTTTATTCCAAATTTCGGGACAAACCCTGTAATTTACAATAAAGGAATTTCACTGGGAAATTCCCTAATTACAAAAACATGTTTATTTATTTATTGAGCCACATTATCCCAGCTGGTAGTGCTACACGGCACTTCTCCTGATTCACAGTAAGTCACCTGAAACATGTTTAAAAATATTTTTATCAGCGGGAAAATACTGGCGAGTCATTCATTTGATACAAAACGATACATTGTTATAGTTTACAGTACTAAGGGCGATTACAATGTTTATATCAACCAATTACCCAACGGTATTTGTCACTCGACTTGTTTCTGGGACTGTGGTCATATCACCCATTGGCTAACCCGTTGTCCAATGGTGACGATTATCAAGTAATGTATACAAAACCCCACATATCGGCTGTAATTGGAGATTACAAAGACTTAATCCCTGTAATTATAACTTTGAAAATAAATAGGGTTTGGAAACAATTTGGTAAAAGAGAATGACTCACATTGCAAGTTTATTGGGTTGATTTTGCCTACTGATTTAGCCTGGTAACCTAGTTAAATAATGCAAACGAACTAGGTTAGTAACTTAATACAACATTTACGATAAATTCTCAAAATCAAAACCCTTACGACGAATGACAAAGTATAGCCCGAATTCGGGCAGCACTTAAACATCCATCGGATCAGTTTCAATCGATCGGACATTGTATCGTAGCAGTGATCGAGTTATTACCCTGTTGTTGCAGCAGAGGGTCAAGACTTTGAATGTTTTTGAAAGAAACGGTTATATCTAATCGTCCGTAGCTTAATTTTTTGTCGTAACAAACATTTCATGCAAGTGCCAAACCCCTGGCCTTTATACTAGATTTTGGCCTCCCTCGCGTGTCGCGCCAGGCACCCTGGCCTTTGGCGCGTGTCGCGACGGCGACCAGTTTAGGCTAGGTGTGCCTGGTGTCCGGGGTAGCCTTGCTGAGTTGTAAATTTTTGAAATTTTAAGTTTTATAATCATTTTTATGGATAATTACCAATTAGGGGATACCCCCTTAAGTTTTAAGGGGCCTTGATCCAAGTTTTGGCCGTTTTAAAAATTATGGATCGTGCCATACTACTTGGGGGTCTCAATTAGGGTTTCCTAATGTGCATTATTAAAATAAGAAATAATAATTTTGGCAAGGGTTGTTACACCCGTCTCTATTAAGCCTGCTGATCAGTATGATACCGCCATAACCATTTCACTAACAAAGCCTTGTTATCCAACTCAAGTCTAGACACACCAAATCCACCTTCATCTTTCGGTTTAGTGACACCATCCCACGAAACCCAACTCATTTTCTTGACCTCGTCCGAACCCCCCCCCCCCATAAAAAGCGTCTCATTAACCCTTCTAAAGTATTCACCACTTTAAGCAGAGCCTTAAAAAGTGACATATAATACTTGGGAAGGCTATGCAAAACCGATTTCACCAAAGTTGGACAACCTCCAATAGACAAAGTATTCGCTTTCCATTTCGTCAACCGTTGTCTAAACATATTCACAACTGGATCCCAATTAGAGATTCTATTCATATTTTCCCCGACCTTAATTCCCAAGTACGTGAACGGAATCGCTCCAGCTTTGCATTTCATAAACTCGGCAGCGTTGTTAACTTCATCACCACTAATACCCACACCAAACAAAACCGATTTATTCAAATTAATCCTCAGACTAGAATGTAAGTAGAAAATTCGAAGAATCCTTTTCATATTAGAAAAATTAAAATTGGACCACTCCCCTATTAACATCGCGTCATCAGCATACAACAAGTGCGATAATATAAACCCGTCTTTAGGCAATCGAACCCCATCGAAAGCCCCAATATTGCATGCTTTGTTAACCATGCCTGAAAACGCTTCCATCACTAAAATAAAAAGAAAGGGAGATATAGGATCACCTTGTCGTATTCCTTTTTGACAATCGTAGGTGACCCGTTTACTAACACACAGGATCTAGCTGAAACCAAAACACCTCGAATCCATTGTTGCCACAAAGGAGGAAAACCCATCTGATTAAGAACCGATATCAAGAACTCCCATTTCATGTTATCATACGCCTTATCAAAATCAATCTTGAACATAAACATCTTCTTTCCACTCTTTCTAGCCCACGACAAAACCTCATTAGCCATAAGAGGCCCATCTAGAATATATCGACCGGTCAAAAACGCCGTCTGAGATTCCGACACAATCTTGGCCATGACCATCTTGAGCCTATTCGCCAAAACCTTAGTCACCACATTACTGATAATCCCGATAAGATTAATAGGTCTAAAGTCCCCAAGCTCTGTAGGATTCCCCACTTTTGGAATCAACGTGATGAATGAAGAACCCACTCCCTTACTAAACCTCCCCGTGTGATAAAAATGATGCATAATTGCCACGAAATCATCCTGAAACAACACCCAAAAGGCCTTAATGAACCCAAAGTGAAAACCATCTGGTCCCGGTGCTTTATTAGATCCACAATCAAACACCGCCTCCTTAACCTCCTGAACAGAAAAGCCTCTGATAAGCCCGTCCGCCTCTTCGCTATTCAATTTGGACAAACCGTAACACGCCAAAAACGATCTACGAGCCATGTTTCCCTTAAACTTATCTCGATAAAATCAAAGAACCTCTCTTTTAATGATACTTGGCTTAGTCTCTGACGGGTGTTCCATAGGACAACCTTTAATGATGTTAAAAGACGAGTTTATCCCTCACTTGATCGTGTAATTATCTTGAATTAGATGACTGCAGTTGCTTATGTTTCAGGTACACTTTGGAGCTTAAAATGAAGAAAACAATGCTTTGGATGGATTGGAGTGGGACGGGTCATGCATGGAAGGAAAGAAGGAACGAAACAAAGAACTCAGGGCTCCACCGTAATTTACGGTGGGTACCGTAAATTACGGTGGCCCTGAAACATGCAATTTTCCACCGTACTTCAGTAGAGATCCACCGTAGCTGTTTGATGTCTACCGTAACTTACGGTAGCTACCGTAAGTTACGGTAGAGGTGACGAGGAAAGACATAACTGCTCCATTAAAACCGTTTTCATGTGCCTTTTCACATTATTCATCATTGGGATGATTTCTTGGCGGTTAGGGGGAGATTTTGGCTGGTTCTACTTGGTTCTAAACAATTCTAAACATTTGGTTTGTGTTTTCGATTCATATGAACATTAATATTTGTGTGATGATGATGTTCCAAGTCATGAGTGGCTAAACTTGTGGGGATCATCCTAGATGTAAGGTTTGCTTTTGAAACACTATGTTTGTGCTTGAATTTCTAGAATAATGACTTTGAATGTTTGTTTGACTTATTATGGTTTTTGAATGTTTGTTTGTAAAGTATTGATTTTTGTTTGATGTTAATCTAAACCATACGTTCTTGGTGCCGTTGGCAATCGAGATATCATGGGAGGGATTAGGGTTGGATAATTATCAATTGATCATCGGGTAACAACCTCGCATTTTATAATCTGAGTAATTAGTTCCCTTTCATCACAAACAGATAATTAAACACGAGCCATGTCTATGCGATTCTTTCTAGTTAAGCATAAACATTAGTGTGGATTAAAACCTGAAATCTAGGATGGTCGGCTGTTCCTAATCTGTTTACAAAACCAATCTTTGATTTGCAATTTAATTAGTTAATATTAGTTCTTAAAACCAAAACAATCAACTCTTGAATTTTACTTTCTGCAATTTTAGTTAAAGTGCAAAGCTACATAATCGACATACTTTCCACAAACTCCCTGTGTTCGATACCCATTTGCCACTATCTATTAGTTGTAATTTGGATTAAATTTGCATGTACCTACGACAGCACGTCAAATTTTGGCGCCGTTTCCGGGGAGTAGTGCGCAACGTGTGTTAGTTTATTAGTTTTGTTTTGTTATTTTTGGGTTTACGCTGGTTGTGTTTAGTGTGCAGGTATTACAAGGGCATGCATACTAGAGGCTCTCACAAGTCGTCACCACTATCGTGTGATCCGAAAATTGAGAGAACGTTAAGGCAAAATCGAGTTTTAGTACGAGAAAACAGAATTATTGGTTCACCTACATCACCCATTACACCACGAAACATCATGCAAGAATCCCAAATACCACCCACAACGGGTCAAACGACCTCATCATTCATACCTACTTCCACACAACCATCACCAAACACCACCATACCTAATACAACTACAAATCCTACTCCACCTTATGACACTACACCAACCAACACCACACAACCGATCACTACTCAAGTTGAACCCAATCTTACCTTTAGCCCTTCTACCACAATTCCACCATTGTCACACTTCTTTCCCCCAACTACGGGTCAATCATCTTCCCATTATCCAATACCACCAAATTCAACCATTGTCCATGCTACTTCTACATTTAGACCATCGAACCAATTGGGTTTCCAATACTCATCCATTCCATTCGGGCAATCCTCGGGCATTCAAGGAGATGGATATGATGATGGTTATGAAGAGGATTTTAGAGGGTATGAAGAGGAAGGTTTCTATTATGGGGACGATGGAGGATATTTGGGACCTCAAGGAGGAGCGGGTCAACAAAGTCAACCGATCCAACAATTTCAAGATACGAGTAGATTACCGGTCAGGGTGCAACATATTAGACCACAAGGGCCACAATTGCAACGCCCTACACAGCTACATCAAGTGCGGCCTCAAAATACACAACCGCAATTTTAAGGGCCGATTCAACAACAACCACCAATGCATCAATATCAATACCAACCACCAATTGCTCCTCAAGGGCCTATGCAAGGGCAAATGGGTCAACCTAGAGCACCATTGGGCGCCCCTCGAAGACATCACCGGGAGGTAGTACGGGGAATTGAAGCTCACTTCCGGCCTATTATCACTAACAATCCTTCGCCGGTAGTGATTCCTCATCATGCGGATGGGAGAACTTTTGAAGTTAGAACAACCGCCCTCCAAAGTCTACCAAAATTTAACGGGTTAGCAACGGAAGAACCTTATTTCCATTTGGAGACATACGATTCTATTTGCAACACAATTGGAGGCCAAGGGTTCTCTTCGGATGATATTAAGTTGGTTCTCTTCCAATTTTCTTTGGAAGACAAAGCAAAGAGATGGTTTCACACTCTACCCTCCGCATTGATTTTTACATGGGCTGATATGCAACAGATTTTCTTAGACGAGTTTTATACTTCTCAAAAGACTAATGATGCAAGGAGAGGTTTGAGAAGCTTCCAACAACAATCGGGGGAGATGTTTCATGAGGCCTTCGAAAGATTCAATATGATGCTACGAAATTGCCCTCATCACGGTATCCAACTATGGGAGTTGTTGAACGCATTTCATGAAGGGTTGAGTTCGGAAGATGCACGTGATTTGATGTCGATTACCAATGGTATGTTTGGTACAAACTTTGAACATGTTGATTGGGCATTTTTAAAACAAATGGCGGTGACTTCCAAAAGGAAGGCCCAATCTTTGAGACGGGCAAGGCATGTGATACAAAGGCCACAAGTGCATGGAGTAAAGAGTGGCAATGTTCAAACCACCAATCAAGTGTACAACGTGTGCACTAATTGCAATGAAATAGGCCACACAGCGGAAGTTTGTGTAGTGGGAGTGGTTGATGAGCAAGTAGAGGAAGTGAATGCAATTCAAGGGGGTGGTCGAAATTTCAATATGAACTCCAACACACACCGCCCCGGGTTACGAAACCATCCTAATCTCCGTTATGGGAACGCGGCGAACCAAGCTAACCCAAACTTTCAAGGAGCTCAAGGTAACTTTGCACCTTGCCAACAATATAATCAAGGCAACTATAGGGGTGGAAACAATTATGGCTACCAAGGGCAATTTCAACAAACGGGTCAAAGTGGTTCGGGTCAAAATTCGTCAAGCGGGAATGAAGTCATGGATATGCTTCAGGCTATGCAACAAGATATGCAAAAATGGAATCAACTTGATGAAGTCCGGATGCAAAAGGATGAGGTTCGTGACAAGAGTATTCAATCACTAACAACCCAAATGGGTCAATTGGCAACCGGCGTGGCGGAGTTGAAGAAAAGCGAAGGTCAACTGCCTAGCGACACCAAGGTAAATCCTTCCAATGGTTCGTCACGAGGTAACAATGTCAATATTAGTCATATTAGTGTGTTGAGAAGTGGCAAGGAATTTAAAGCCAATTTGTCACCGGGTTTGGTTGAGTGGGTAGTTGAGGATGTCACGGGTAATGAAAGTGATGATGAAGTTTCACCGGTTGTACCTAAAGAATCAAATGTTAAAAAACCAGGGTTGGGTGAAAATGAAAAGAATGAAGAAGATGAAGGTGAACCGAGTCAAGTCCCGTTCCCATCGGCCTTACTTGACCCGGGTAGGAAAAATTTTATTGCGTCAAGAGGTCCCCAAAAAGAAGAGTTGTGGGACATGTTTAAACAAGTAAAAATCAATCTTCCATTACTTGATGCAATAAAACAAGTACCCGCATACGCCAAATTTCTAAAGGAATTATGTACACAAAAAAGGCAACAAAAGAAGAAAATGCCTAAGCGGGTGGATATAACCGGGCAAGTAAGTGCGGTTTTGAATGGGGAGCTTCCTCCTAAGCTCCAAGATCCGGGCATGCCATTAATTAATATACAAGTTGGTAACTTTCAAATGGCAAAGGCGTTACTAGATCTTGGAGCTGGGGTGAGCATTTTACCGGGGGGCTTATATGACCAATACGACTTTGGTCCGTTAGCAAGGGTAGAGACAACAGTTGTTTTAGCCGATTTGTCTCATAAGCTACCTCGGGGGATGGTTCAAAATGTGATTGTGAAAATTGATGAGTTCTATTACCCGGTTGACTTTTTAGTCTTGGACTACTCATCCGCGGACCCAAAACAACAACAAAATGTTATTTTGGGTCGGCCATTTTTGAGCACCGCACATGCTGTGATCGATTGTAGATTTGGTACAGTCGATATGACTTTTGGGAATCGAAAAATGCGCTTGAATGTTTTTACTAACAATTCTAATGCTGTTGGTGTTGATGAGTGTTTCATGGCAGATTTACTCGAAGGATGCAACCCGCACGAGTACGAGGAGGATAGTATGGATGTTTGTCTTTGTGATTTTTCTGAACAGGTACATGCTTGTGCGCTAAGGGTTGAGGAGGAAAAACAGGATGCTATGGCTTTGAAGGAAGGTCGACCGCCATGGACTCACCAATTTGAAGGCTTACCGGTGGAGATATGTTCAGGTACTAAACCATCACTAGAAGAACCACCGAAGTTGGATCTCAAAGACTTGCTAAGCCATTTAAAGTATGCTTATCTAGGGGATAATGACACTCTACTGGTCATTATTGCCTCTAATTTAGAGATGGCGCAAGAGCAAGCTTTATTGGAAGTTTTGAAAGAGAACAAATGAGCTATCGGATGGACGATTGCCGATTTTAAAGGAATTAGTCCATCAATTGTCATGCACAAGATAATCACCACCGAAGATGCAAAACCGACACGATAAGCTCAACGGCGATTGAATCCGAACCTAAGGGAGGTAGTAAAGAAAGAGGTAATTAAATGGTTGGATACGGGAATTATCTATCCGATTTCGGATAGTGCTTGGGTAAGTCCTACCCAAGTTGTGCCTAAGAAGGCCGGTATTCAAGTAGTCAAGGATGAAAATGGTGAACAAATTGCCACCCGACCGGTCACCGGGTGGCGTGTATGTATTGACTACCGTAAATTGAATGCCGCCACTTCTAAGGACCATTTCTCGCTACCTTTTATTGACCAAATCATTGAAAAACTGTCGGGTCAAAAGTATTACTGTTTTTGGACGGGTATTCGGGTTACAATCAAATAGCAATACACCCGGATGACCAACACAAGACCACCTTCACCTGTCCATATGGTACCTTTGCCTTCCGGCGAATGCCATTTAGCTTGTGCAATGCACCGGCAACTTTCCAACGATGTATGATGAGTATTTTCTCGGACATGGTTGGAGAGTCGCTTGAAGTGTTTATGGATGACTTTTCGATTTTCGGCACTAGTTTTGAATCGTGTCTCAACGAATTACAAAAAGTTTTAAAAAGATGTGTTGAGAAAAATTTAGTGCTTAGTTGGGAGAAAAGTCATTTCATGGTGCAAGAGGGCATTGTGTTAGGCCATGTAATATCGAAAAGGGGTATGGAGATTGACAAGGCAAAATACGGGTAATATCATCTTTGCCACCACCGAAAAATGTTAAGGGTGTAAGGTCATTTTTGGGACACGCGGGATTTTATAGACGTTTCATATAAGGTTTTAGTGTTATCACCAAACCTTTATGTAACTTGTTGTTAAAGGATGTTCCATTTGATTTTACTAATGAATGTTTGCAAGCCTTTAATGTTTTGAAGGAACATTTGGTGAAAGCTCCCATCTTGCAACCGCCGGATTGGTCAAAGCCATTCGAAATCATGTGTGACGTAAGCGACACTACAATTGGTGCAGTTTTGGGTCAAAGAATCGACAAGAAACCGGTGGTAATATATTATGCAAGCAAGATGTTATCCGACGCGCAACTGAATTACACCACAACCGAAAATGAATTATTAGCGGTGGTGTATGCGTTGGATAAGTTTCGTTCGTACATTTGGGGGAGCAAAGTGGTTGTTTATTCGGATCATAGCGCGGTCCGGTATTTGATTGAGAAAAAAGACGCGAAGCCCCGTTTAATCTGGTGGGTATTGTTATTACAAGAATTTGATTTAGAGATCCGAGACAAAAAGGGAAGTGAGAACTTAGTGGCGGATCACTTGTCTTGGATCCCGGTGGAAGGGATTGACGATGCGAGCAAGATAAATGAAAGGTTTCCCGATGAGCAACTCCTAGCCGTGTCCACTTTTGTTGCACCGTGGTATGCTCATTACGTAAATTATTTAGCCACGGGTGCCATCCCAAATCATTGGACCAAGAAGCGAAGACAACAATTTATGGTCCAAGTGAAGCAATACGTTTGGGATGAACCGGATCTTTTCAAGATCGGGCCCGATCAAGTCATTCGGAGGTGTGTGCCCGAAACGGAGGTGTTGGAAATCTTGACTCACGCCCACTCATCCGCATGTGGAGGTCACTTTAGCAGGCATAAAACGGGTTATCGGGTGTTGTCGTGTGGGTTTTATTGGTCCACTATTTTCAAGGATGCGTGTGAGTTTGCAAGAAATTGTGTAAATCGCCAGAGGATGGGAATCATTTCAAAGAGGGACGAGATGCCATTACAACCAATTTTGGTTGTGGAAATATTTAATGTATGGGCATTGACTTTATGGGTCCCTTCTCTAATTCCAACGGGTTTTTATACATTTTGGTGGCGATGGACTACGTCTCGAAGTGGATTGAAGCTATTGCAACAAGAACAAATGACCATTCGGTTGTATGTAAATTTGTTCAATCCAACATCTTCGCTCGTTTTGGTATTCCACGAGTTATTATTAGTGATGGCGGTTCGCATGTCAAGAACTTTAACTCTGGGAAATTGTTGAAGCGGTATAGCGTGAATCACCGGATTGCCACACCTTACCATCCGCAAACTAGTGGACAAGTCGAAGTGTCCAACCATCAAATTAAAGAAATTCTCATGAAGACGGTTAGAACGGATAGGAAGGATTGGTCGAGCAAGTTGGACGATGCGTTGTGGGTATACCGAACGGCCTACAAAACTCCAATTGGCACAACACCATACCGGATGGTGTGTGGAAAGGGTTGTCACTTGCCAATGGAGTTAGCTCATCGGGCACGTTGGGCAATCAAGACGGTGAATGCAGATTATGATGAAGCGGGGAAGATGAGGAAGTTGCAATTAAGTGAAATCGAAGAAATTAGAGACGAAGCGTATGAATGTGCATCGGCTTACAAAGACAAGCTAAAAAAGTTACATGATGCAAAGTTGAGGAAGAAAACCTTTGAAGTGGGTCAAAAGGTATGGTTGTACAACTCAAGGTTAAAGATGTTCGCGGGCAAGCTTAAAAGCAAATGGATGGGCCCATACGTTGTTCGGCGAGTTGGAAGATTTGGCGATGTAGATATCCAAGACGAGCAAACCAACAAACAACAAACGGTGAATGGCCATTAGTTAAAGTCGTACTTGGAAGGGAATGACATCAATAACTTGGAGCTTGACAAGGCGGGCTACATCCTACGCCCGGTAGATGATGAACAGCCATGAGAGACCCAGGTTTGGTAGTGTATATAGTTAGCATGTTATTTTGTTTGTTTTGTTTAGTTTGCACATTACCGTAGTCGCTTAAAGCTCGTGTTTGAAACAAGTGTGGGGACATTCGGATTACGAATAGTTCTAACATTGTGTTGAGGACAACACGGGACTTTCGAGGGGGTAGGGTAATTTTTCCATATTTTTGAAAATTTTTAAAAACACAAAAAAAATTAAAAAAACTAAAAAATACAAAGAAATACAATGAAAAATTCGAATTTTTGTCGAATTGGGGATGCCCAGTGCCTACCATAAATTACGGTAGGTACCGTAATTTACGGTGGCCTGCAAAAATTTGTGGGGCTTACGGTGATTTGCTACTGAGTAACGGTGGGTTTTGAGTGCCAGGTGCCACCGTAACTTGCGGTGGCTGCCATAAGTTACGGTAGCCCTGGCGAATGAAAGGACGCAGCGTGTAGCTGTTACATAAAAAAAACATTACTCACGTGAACTTATCCCCAACCACTCGATTTTATTCACCTTATCTCTCCCAAATACATCACCTATCTCTTTCACAAGTTCCACAAAATCTTAGAAAAACTCCATAACCCCACAACCTTCAAATCTTCATATCTCTCTCAATTCTTGGTGAAATCTTACGAATTTTGGGTCTATCTTGACTGAAAATTCACATACTTGCCGATTTTGAGAAGAGATTTGTGAGAAAACGTCAATTTCTGGTCCGAATCACAAACCCTAGGGTCGAAAATTTTGGGGGTTTTTGAAGTTCTTGTTTTTCTTATGTTCTAGCATCGTCAAGTTAAGGTATGTGAAGTTTATTTGTTACTTTTGATGATGCATTGTGAAGATTAAGGTTATTTTTGGCTACTTGTTCATACACACTTGCTTGTTCTTAGATTTTATCATGAAAAATTGTTACTTGAACATGGTTATGGTTATAGATGTAGGATTGATGATAAAGTTGTGAACTTTTGGGAATCTCTACATTGTAGAGACACCATGCCCAATTTTTTGAAAAAGACTTATGAAATTTTGTGTTCACAAACATCTACAACCGTAGTAACAAGCAAGTGTGGGGATGTTTTGAAAAAAAGGGGCTGACTTTTTGTGTTTGGTTGTGTTGTTTGTTTTGCTTTGTGTATAGGAAAATGGTAAGTGTTAGGGGAGGATTTTCTACCAATTAGTGATCCTTACTTGTTATCCTAATTAATGATCCTTACTTCTGTGACAGATAGTGATCCTCAGAAGAGCTTCAGGATCAGGATCATGGATCACCTTAAGGATCCTCATACTAACGATTGTTTGTTTGTGTTTCGTATTATTTTTCAGGAGTAACAAGCTTGACTTGGTCTTGGCAACGTTACTATGGAATATTCCACGGGTATTTCGCACACATTTGACTGGAAATGGACGTTGTGGAGAACGTGGGTGCATGGCACAAAAGTCGGATAGTTTGTTAGCATAGTTAACTTCTATTTTTAAAGGGGTGACGAGCTAGTAATTAGAACACTTAGCCATTTTCAGCTACACACATTCTCGTACAATCGCACTCTTGAAGCTTTCGGCAAACACTTAACAGTTTTCGCTCACTTTTACACATTTCACCATAGTGATCCTTGTACCTAGCTCGTTACTATCCGAAGTTGTAAACATTTATTGATTTATTTGAGCTTGGTGATCGGTAGTTTCCATCACCCGGGGTTTTTTGTGCCGGAGATCAACTCTTGATCAAGGGCTTTTTCCCCGTATACATCCTTGTGTCGTTTGTGCAATTTACATTGAAGTGATTCTTATCATTGCTCCACATTTCAAGCATCATTCCCCGTAACTAAGAGTTTGGTTGCATTATCCTCATCAGATTTTTTGACCAAAACAGTTTGGCGCCCACCGTGGGGCAATTGGTGCTTCATTCCTAAGAAGTTTTTTCTGTTGGTGATCATTCCGGTTCATTGCATACAAATACATGGCTTCATCATTGAAGAATACCTCTACTGCAATGTCTGCGGTCAATTCATCTCAGGGCATTCCACCTTTGCCACCACCACCTGCTGGATCTCAGAAAAATGCTGAGAAGAAACCAACTCCCATTTTCTCCAAACCTCCAACTTCTTCTGCTTCTTACACTCCCACTACTAGTGACATGTTTACTTTGATTTTGCAGATGAAGGATCATATACAGCAACAGGATAAGACCAATGAAAGGATTCTCAAAGAAATCGGAGATCTCAAGAAACAAAAGAAAATGGCAGAGGATCATTCCCCACTGGTGCCCAGATCTTTGAATTTTGATACTCCGGTGATTACTTCTCAGCCATCAGTGGTTCCAGATGTTCAATATATGGGTGGACCAAAAGGAGTGAACTACGGAGCAACAACAGTGACCCAGGCATCAGGTTCATATTTCCGGCCAGCAGGATCCTATCCTCAGTATATGGGATCCTTCATGAATTCAGGAGGGTACTCAGGAGCACAGCAGATTCAAGGATCTTCCTTTGTTCCAGGATCATCCCTGGTTCAAGGATCCTCCTTTGTCCCAGGATCATCCCAGGTTCAAGATCCTCCCTTGTTCCAGGATCATCCCAGGTTCAAGGATCCTCCTTTGTTCCAGGATCATCCCAGGTTCAAGGATCCTCCTTTGTTCCAGGATCATCCCAGGTTCAAGGATCCTCCATTGTTCCAGGATCGTCCCAGTTTCAGGGATCCTTCCAGATGCCAGGATCCTTCAAGAGTTTGCAAACAGGAAGTTCAGATGTCCATCAGGGAGATTTTATTCCGATGCAGACCATTGATTCTACTGGTCCTTCGATCATTCTAGAGCCCCAACAATATGGATTAACATCCATTCTTCCTAATTTGAATCCAATGGGAGGTAACACTTTTAATAATTCTTATACTACTAACCATGGCCTTATGCAGGATCCAGGTATCAACCATGCCATGGCCAGAGAGTTGCAAAAGTTGAAGGATATGATATCAAGTGTTCCAGGAGTGGTCAAACCTATCCCAGAGATTGCAGATGGGAGCCACAGAATATCTCGTTTTGCACCACCAATCTGTGATGCTGAGATACCCAAGAGGTTCCATGTGCCAACCATGAAGCTGTATGATGGTTCGACGGATCCTGAAGAACACATAGCATAATACAGGGAGAGGATGGAGATCAATCCAATCCCAGAAAGGTTAAAGGAAGCATGCCTGTGCAAGGGATTCGGATCCACTCTTACTGGATCAGCTCTCAAATGGCTGCTAAGTCTTCCCCCCTACTCTATTACCTCATTTGCTAATCTAGTTAACCTATTTAATAATCAGTTTTCTTGTAGTAGAAAATTTGAACGATTAACTAGTGATCTATATAGGATAACCCAGGGTCATAATGAATCATTAAGGGATTACATTACCAAATTTAGTAAAGAATCCTTAGACATTCCCAACTTGGATATAGCCACGGCTGTTGAGGCCTTCAAAATGGGATTACTTAGGGATTCATTGTTCTATGATGATCTTGTTATGACACCATGCAGGAACTTAGATGAGGTAAGAACCCGGGCCCTTAGGTTCATCCGGCTAGAGGATGACAAAAGGATCCAGGAGAGGTTAGCAGGATCCTCAAAGCAAGAGAAGCAAGGATCCTCATTCAAGAACAAGTTCAGATCCTATAATAGATCTGATAACCAGAATGTGCATGCTGTTGAACAAGAGGAGGATGATGAGGATTATCCTCCAATCTCTGAATATTGCTTTTCTGTTGATAACAATGAACTAATCCTTGCGATGCAGAATCTAGGTGATAAAGCCAGATGGCCCAGAAAAAATGACAGACCAGCTGCAACCAGAGATAAATCAAAGTGGTGTGCATACCATGAAGATTTTGGGCATCTCACAGAAGAATGCATTGCACTAAGAAAGGAAATTGGATACTTGTTGAGCAAGGGGCATCTAAAAGAATTGTTGGGTAGAAAAAAGTCAAGGACTCAGGATCCTGAAAGGATCCCTGAGAAAGCTCCGGCCCCTCCAGCAGATGCACAAGTAATAAACTTTATTTCTGGAGGATCAGACATTTGCGGCACATCCTTCTCAGCAGCTAAAAGGCATGCAAAGGAAACTAAAATGGATAGTGGGGAAAGACCCATTCGAACGTCAAGTGTCTCCGAAGGAAAAGTCATAACCTTTGATGAGGATGATCGTGTTGATATCCAGGATCCTCATCACGATGGCTTAGTTATTACTCTTTTCATTTCTAACCATTTTGTCCGCAGGATCCTTATAGACGGAGGGAGCTCAGTGAACATCATCCAGCTTGATGTTCTAAAGAAGATGGGTATCCCTGAATCAGATATCATACCAAGATCCTCCGTGCTCGTGGGATTTAGCGGCGAAACTAAGAATACCCTGGGGGACATTAAGCTCCCAATATACATCGAAGGCCTACATTCTTATAAAAAATTTTGTGTTATTGACTGTTTATCTTGTTGTAATGTTATCCTTGGCAGGCCCTGGATACACGATATGAAGGCAGTCCCATCTACTTACCATCAATGTGTGAAGCTCCCTAGTCCTTGGGGAATAGTCAAGATTGATAGTGATCAGCAGGAGGCTAAGAATTGCTATACTTCATCGATGAAACCAGCCTCAAAGTCAAGGGAGGAATAGCAATCAAAGTATCCTCCAAGGGATGTCTTGGAGGCAAGAGAGCAGGATGTGGTAGAAATCCTCATGGATCCTGAATCCAAAATCTATATCGGATCAGGGATCCTTGGCAAAATGAAAGAAGACCTCATATCCTTCCTCAAAAGGAGAAAGACTACCTTTGCATGGAAACACGAAGACATGACAGGTATATCTAAAGATGTAATCACTCACAAACTTGGCATTGATAGGTCCTTCAAACCAATCCATCAAAGGAGAAGAAAGTTTGCACCAGAAAGAAATACCATTATCCAGGAGGAGGTAGAGAAATTACTCCGGGCAGGTATGATTAGAGAGGTCAAGTATCCAAGATGGTTGGCCAATGTGGTTGTTGTTCAAAAGAAAAACGGAAAGTGGAGGGTATGTGTCGATTTTACCGATTTAAATAAGGCATGTCCCAAGGATCCTTTCCCATTACCCCACATTGACTCCATGGTGGATGCAACTGCGGGTCATGAACTGTTAACTTTTATGGATGCTTCATCTGGATTTCAACAAATCCAAATGGAACCATCCGATCAAGAGGATACAGCCTTCATGACTCCAACTGGTATATCCTGCTATATTGCTATGCCGTTCGGACTAAGAAATGCAGGTGCAACTTATCAAAGGCTAGTGAATATGATGTTCAAGGATCAGATTGGACAAACTATGGAGGTTTACATAGACGATATGGTGGTAAAATCAATAAAGGCTGAGGATCACCTAAGAGACTTGGAGGAAGCATTTGATATCCTTGATAAATATAATATGAAGCTTAATCCTTCAAAATGTCACTTTGGTGTTAAAGCAGGAAAATTCTTAGGATACATGGTGACCAAGAGAGGCATTGAAGCTAGCCTGGAACAAATCAAAGCCTTAGTGAATATCAAATCTCCGGCCAATGCTAAGGATGTCCAAAGGCTAACAGGCAGGATAGCAGCTTTGAACAGATTTATATCCAAATCCTCAGAGAAGTGCAAAGAATTCTATGATATCCTAAGGAAGAACAAGAAGTTTGAGTGGACTGAGAAGCATGAAAATGCCTTAAGAGCTCTCAAAGATTACCTACCCTCAGCCCCGGCCTTGATGAAACCAGAAAAAGGCGATGTGCTATCCTTGTATCTTGCAGTATCCTCAAAAGCAGTAAGTGCGGTCCTTGTTAAGGATCATGAAGGTACACAACATCCTGTCTATTATGTAAGTAAAAGTTTACTTGATGCCGAATCCAGGTACTCACACCTTGAAAAGCTTATTCTTGCATTAATTATGGCATCTACTAAGTTGAGACATTATTTTGAAACTCATGTTATTGTTGTTAAAACTAATTTTCCAATTAAGAATGTCCTTAGGAAACCAGAGATGTCAGGAAGGATGGCTAAGTGGGTAGTGAAGCTTAGTGCATATGATATAAGATATGAGCCTAGGACAGCCATCAAGTCCCAAGCATTAGCTGACTTTGTGGCTGATTTCAGTAGTGATCTACAAAAAGAAGCTGAGTTAGAAGTCCAGCAGCTAGAGGAGACCAAGGATCCTTGGATACTCTATACTGATGGATCCTCAAATGTCAAAGGCACAGGGCTTGGAATACTACTAAAATCGCCACAGGGGGACATAATACCCCACTCTATAGCTTGTGACTTCCAAACCACTAACAATGAGGTTGAATATGAAGCCTTAATTGCTGGTTTGCAAATTGCTAAGCATATGGGGATCAGGTATCTTGAGGTACATGTAGATTCATTGTTAATTACAAACCACTTTAATGGATCCTATGCTGTTAAAGGTGAAAAGCTAACCAAATATTTAGAGATAGTCAAAGAATTGGCACTCTCTTTTGTTTCCTTCAGTTTGACACAGGTACCAAGGGAAGAAAATACAGAAGCTGATGCATTGGCTAACTTAGGATCATCTTTGAAGATCCCGGAGGATATCAAGATCCCTATTATCCATATCCTGACCCCGGCTATCGAGGATCTTGTGGCTATGGAGATAGGAAAAAATTATGCAATTATCCCTAGTGAGGATACTCAATCCCATTCAGGATCAGGATCATGGATCTCACCAATCATGAGATACTTACAACATGGAGAGATTCCTACAGGAGAAAACCCTAGGGCTTTCAAAATTAAGGTATCTCAATTCACAATTTTAAATAATATGTTGTATAAGCGATCTCTTGCAGGACCATACTTAAGATGCATTGAGGATCCTGAAATCCAAGAAGTTTTAAAAGACTTCCATGAAGGAGATTGTGGAAACCACACTGGGGGCAGGGCATTATTCTCAAGGATCCTGAGGACAGGATACTACTGGCTAACTATGAAAAGAGATGCTATGGAATATGCTAAAAAGTGTGATCCTTGTCAGAGACACAGCAATATCCTTCATCAGCCGGCTGAATTTTTACACCCTATATCCTCCTCTTGGCCATTTATGAGATGGGGGATGGATATAGTTGGTAAGCTCCCTAAGGCACCTGGTGGAAAAGTATTCATGCTTGCTATGACTGATTACTTCTCCAAGTGGATAGAGGCTGAAGCTTTTGCCCAAGTCAGAGAAAAGGAAGTTATATCCTTCATTAAAAGAAATATTATAACTAGATTCGGTATTCCTTCTGAAATTATATGTGATAATGGTTCCCAATTCATTGGGGGCAGAACCACTAACTTTTGTGACAGCTGGGGGATTAAGATGATAACATCAACACCAGTCCACCCACAAGCTAATGGTCAAGCAGAATCATCCAACAAGATCATCATCAACAATTTGAAGAAGAAGCTTGGATCCAAGAAAGGGAAATGGGCAGAAGAACTACCTTATGTGCTTTGGGCTGATAGGACAACCCCTAAGAACGCTACTGGTCAAACGCCATTCTCTTTGGTATTTGGGGCAGAATCAGTGATCCCAACAGAAATGGTGGTTCCAACTGCTAGAACAAGTACCCGTGATCCTGAGGAAAATGATGAGAACTTGGCTCAAGACCTGGATACTATTGAAGAAATCAGGGATCTGGCTAGGATAAGGATGACCAGTTATCAACAAAGAATGGCTGGTGCTTACAACAAAAATGTCAGGATCAGGAAGTTTCAAGTTGGAGATATGGTATTAAGGAAAGCATTTCAGAATACCACCAATCCTGCTGATGGAAAATTGGCTCCAAAATGGGAAGGCCCTTATTTGATTGAAGCTGAAGCAGGAAAGGGGGCATATAGATTGCTAACCATGGAAGGTGATTTGCTACCAAGAGCTTGGAATGCTGTCCACTTGAAGAAATATTTCATGTAAGCAGGATCCTCATGGCACAGATGATCCTTACGTCAGGAGTATCCTTGAAGGATCCCTAAAGTATCGGTGATTCTTACTTTGGTAATATCCTAATCTTGAACTATTTCATTTCTTTATTTTCTCATATAAGGATAAGGATCATGTGTCTTTTATCCATCTCTCACGTGATTTTAAGTTTTGAAAGTTCAGGTATCCTTAGCAAAATATTGGTTATCTGCAGAAGCAATCCGTTCCTTGGGTTTAACCCCAGTTATTTGGGCTTGACCCCAGTTCCGCCTGTAGCGCATGGTGATCCTGGTATAGTTCAAGGCAGTGGGACCAGTACTCGCTTTAGGGGCTGATAATTCCATTGTACTGGCTATACCTAGGATCCTACGTATACTGGTAGACGTACCATACATCCGTTCCTAAGGTTTCTAACGTTTTCATGTTAGCTAAGGTTTTGGCATTTTCATGTCACTAAGTTTGGATAGTCGCCAGTTAGGGCCATACTCCAGTTAACACACGATCCTTGGGCTTGTCCCCAGGTATCCTTCGGGCTTGTCCCCAGTTATCCTTCGGGCTTGTCCCCAGTTATCCTTTGGGCTTGTCCCCAGTTGCTAACTCTTATCTTATATTGGCTTAGTCCCAAGTTATGCTCTATTTTCAGGTCCTTGAAGATAAGCAACTAGGGATCCTTGATCCTTACCTCTCTCTAAGGTTTATCTTATAGTTATCCTGATTATGGTTAGGATCCTAACTTGGATCCTCAGGTATGATCCTTAACTATTTTTAATTCTATTCATTGTTTATTTGAATAACCCTTGAAATTTGACAACTAAACTTGTGATCCTTAAAATATATTACTTTTTAGGATTCTTTAACTATAGGATATTTGATCATGGATCATGTCCTAAATATTTTCAATCTGACTTATTCAAAATTGTTTATTCAATAAGTATACATCAAAACAATTGAGAATTAAAGAGACAAAAAGGATAACAATACAAGATAAGCGACAAAAGATTAAGGTTTTATTTATTAACAAAAGATTAACCCTTAAAAGGTTGTCAAAATTACCTACCCCGAGCATCTACCAGCAATACGTGGCCCGTCCGCTGGGGTAGGTAAAGGGTGTCCATGATAATAGGTTCAAAGTAGTGCAGGAATATAAAGGCGGCATGATCACAATGGCTTCATCCCCCAAACAGAGGATCCCTCCACCATTTGCAATCCTACCTATTGTCCAAAGGATCATACATGATCCTTAATCCTAAAAACTATTGTTCAGTACAAACCATCAAATTGTTCAACAAAACCACCGTCAAACTAAAAAATTGGGCTCCGGCTATGTCTAGAAATTTCCATCATCGCCCAATCATGCAGCCTAAACCTTCGCTGCATCACCACCTCCGGCTCCACTTGCTTCACCACCTTCACCCTTGCCTCCAGCCTCGATCGCCAAAACCTCCTCAGCCTCTTCATCATCTTCAAGATCAGCCAACCTTGCTTTCCAGCCCTCAACATCCCAGCTGCTTCTGTCGAAGTTAGGATCTTGAGCTTCCTAGGCCATCTTTAGTTTTGTCTGATACATTGCTATGGCGGCAGAGACCTTGGCGTCTTCGGTGATCTCATTCTTCTCGTAGTCAGCATTAACCAACACCTTGGCCGTCTCCTGTTTGGCATCCTGGAGTTCCTTCTGAAGATCAGCAATTTTGAGGTCCTTTAGCAATGCAACCTGCTGGAGGTCGGCAATCTTCCTATCCTGATCCTCAACGTGGCCAACATAGTCCTCAATCTCAGCGAATTTCTGCAAAGGGGATAAAAGATAAGGTCAGGACCAAGTGATCCTCAAATCAGCAGGATATGTCAGCAGGATATACAAGCAGATACAGTGATCCTTACATCGTTGAAGTACTCGAGGAATTGGTGGTGGATTAGAGGCAGACCCTGCAGATCCTCAGCCTCGGAGGCCTTTCTCTTCTTGATTCCTTTTCCTTTGAGGGGTGCCTTGGGGACTGAAGCTGTCGGGCTGGTAGGAGCCTTTCTTTTGGAGGATCTGACGGTGGTGAGATTGGTGACATTGAACTTTGAAGCAGACTTGGTGGATTTTCCAGCACCTACACAACCAAAACAAGATAAGTATCTTTACTTCACTTATATTTCACTATTTATTTAAATTTTTAAACAAAGATACTTACTTGACATCGTGACAGAGCCTGAGGATACCTCCTGAGAATCCTGGGTGGTTGTCTTGAAAGTTCTTGTTTCAGGATCAAGTCTCTTGAAAGTGGCGAGTCTCTCTTTGGCAGCAGGAGACAGTCTGAGGTGTGAAACGGTGATAGCTGCATAACAAGAAAGAAAAAGTATATAAGTGATCCTTATATCAAAAGAAAGTTCTTTGGTGATCCTTCTCAGGATCCTCCACCCTACTATGGGTAGCCCATTTCTTGGGTAGATCCTTCCCGTCAGAGATAGAATCTCTCTTAACGAAAAAGAAACGCCGCTTCCAGTTAGCATCATTTTTGGTAGCTTTGAAGATCGGGTGTTCCTCACCAGGTTTACGTTTGAATAAATAACGATGAGAACCAAAGGTAGTAAGATCATACAGCTCTCCCAGCTCTGACATTCCTAGGTCTATCCCTTCCTGCTCGATGATCCTTTCAAGGGTATACAAAACCCTCCAAATCATCGGCATGGCTTGGATATAAGAGATGCCGGTTAGGGAAAAGAAAGATTGGGTGAAGGCTGGAAAAGGATATGTATAGCCAATGGTGAACGGAGTGACAGGAAAAGCAACCCAGTTGTCGGAAATATGATCACTCAGGGCATTGGGATCAAAAGATTTAAACACGGTGTTCGCCGGGAAGCAGTGGCGGATCCTATCGATCTGCGCATCGGTGAAACAGCAGCGTTCTTTTATGGAATCTTCGATGATCCCCTGGCTCTTCAGTGGGCTGTTTTTCGGGTGATCCTTAGCTGGGGAGTTCCGGAGCAACATTTTTGACAAGAATGATGGAAAGAGACGGAAAACAGAACGAAAGAAGGAAGAAGATGAAGAGAGAATACCTGTTTATCTTCGGACACAGTTATAAAGGGAGTATCTCTGAAATTTAAATGCAATCGATCCTATCTATATCTCCTATTTATAATCATGATTGTGCAGGGTTGTCACTTCTGTGACGTCATACTTGCAACGGATAGTTCTACAATAACGGCTATATTTACGATAGTTAGTTGTGGATAAGATCAAGAAAATATAATTCGTTCATTTTACATATTACTCCTTATATTTTGGGGGCAATTGTTAGGGGAGGATTTTCTAACAATTAGTGATCCTTACTTGTTATCCTAATTAATGATCCTTACTTCTGTGACAGATAGTGATCCTCAGAAGAGCTTCAGGATCAGGATCATGGATCACCTTAAGGATCCTCATACTAACGATTGTTTGTTTGTGTTTCGTATTATTTTTCAGGAGTAACAAGCTTGACTTGGTCTTGGCAACGTTACTATGGAATATTCCACGGGTATTTCGCACACGTTTGACTGGAAATGGACGTTGTGGAGAACGTGGGAGCATGGCACAAAAGTCGGATAGTTTGTTAACATAGTTAACTTCTATTTTTAAAGGGGTGACGAGCTAGTAATTAGAACACTTAGCCATTTTCAGCTACACACATTCTCGTACAATCGCACTCTTGAAGCTTTCGGCAAACACTTAACAGTTTTCGCTCACTTTTACACATTTCACCATAGTGATCCTTGTACCTAGCTCGTTACTATCCGAAGTTGTAAACATTTATTGATTTATTTGAGCTTGGTGATCGGTAGTTTCCATCACCCGGGGTTTTTTGTGCCGGAGATCAACTCTTGATCAAGGGCTTTTTCCCCGTATACATCCTTGTGTCGTTTGTGCAATTTACATTGAAGTGATTCTTATCATTGCTCCACATTTCAAGCATCATTCCCTGTAACTAAGAGTTTGGTTGCATTATCCTCATCAGATTTTTTGACCAAAACAGTAAGAACTAAGGAAAGAGCCGGAGCGAGCTCTTCTTCAAAAGGCAAAGGCAATCAGCCGGAACAACAACCAAGGAAAAGGAAATATTTGGGTAGGGTTGATGATAGTGAGAGTGAGGAGGAAGAGATGATGGAGTTGGACCCGACCGATAAACCAAGGTGGGAATCGGGTCCTTTAGATGATCAGCCGGAGGAGTGGCAACCGACACTATTTCATGACCGAATGAACCGGTTAAAAAACAAGGCTGCTGCATTTATCTGTGAGAGGGAAGTTAGAGAGGTTGAGTTTGGGCCGTTTAATGTGTTTGCCCAGTTTCGCGCTTTAGAATGGGAGGCGGCGCCCAGTTGTTACGACAAAGACAACAAGAATATGTTTATAACCGAGATTCAAGAATGGATGGCAACCCAACAATGCAACAAGTATGATAGGCCATCGCAGATGAAGTTGACGGGCGGAGTTAATGGGATAAGGGTAGAGATGTCATTTGACTCATTGCGGAAGTTAGCGAAATATGATAGTTTGCAGGCTCGCGATTACACATACCCTAGTCTTGATGATCTGTTGATTAAACCGGAGAAACATCCGAGGTGGAATGACATGCTAGAGGCTTTGTTCTTGCCTGGTACTTATAGTGGCATCTTGTACCGAAGGAACTTGAAGATTGAAGCAAAATTGCTGCTAACTATTTGCATTTTGAATGTCATTCCAAGAAGAGGAGATAAGGAACAGGTAAGGTACCCGGAAGTACCAGTCCTCTATTCGTTGCTCAATGGGTCTCCTCGCTTCCCGATACGGTATTTGATTATGAACCATCTTTGGATATGCCGTAACAAAGTGGGGAGGAGCATCATCCCGTATTGCCGAATTATTACGGGGTTGTTGAAGCAGTTTAAAGCAATCACATCGGAGGATAGAGGAGCATTCAGAAGGCACAAGCCTTTTGATATACAAAAGATGGGTATTAGATGGACCTACACTCAATCAGAAAGATATCACAAGCTTAAATCGGAGGGTCAAAGATGGAGAGCGTTGAAAGTTGATGCAAGGGCACTCTTACTGGGTGAAGAGGATGAACCGGAGAGTGAAGCGGAAGCCCCGAGTGGGGATGAGGATTACGCGGATGAGCCTCACGGTGAGAATGTGGATGTGGGCCAAGGGGGCCCAAGTAGGGGATATGGTGGTGCTTTTTATGACTACACGGAGTGTTCATACAAGCCGAATTGGGCATACGATGGTCCTATGCAAGAGGTCATTGAGAGACAACGTCCTCCGGCACCCTTTTTTGATTCATGGTCGGGTTGGTGCGTACTTTTTTTGATCACCAAACGATGATGAGTGCTAGTATGGAGCGAGCCTTAAAGCATAACTTTGATCGTCAAGAATCATGGAATCGTGCACATGCTTATTCCCGTGAGTTAGAGATGAATAACCGGTACGAAGATGATCAAGGGCGAAGGATGCATGCGGATTGGCATGCGGGGCGGCCCGTGGTTGTGAATCCACCTCTGGTGGATTATGCGTCCTTACCACCTTACGATGGTAGTGTATCGTATCCGACCCCGCTGCTCCATCATTCACAGTGGCTGGACCCGCGTCAACAACAAGGAGCTTCGCAACAAAGTGGAAGTGGTAGCGGCTATTTGCTTTTGGAGAATGGAATGAGATGATGTCTTCCATTTTCAGGCCTCCTCAGCCGCGCTACTATTAGTCAGGTCGTGCTCCTTCTTGTATATTTTGTGAATATTTGTTGGTTATGTTATGTTTATGGTCAGGTGGATGGGTGGTGTTTAGTTGTTTTGTTTTGTTTTGTTTTGGGGTTGTGCGAGTTGGTGGGGTGAAGTTAAAAAAAAAAGAGAAAAAAAATATAAAATGAAAAATACCAAAAAGAAATTTGTGGTTTGAGTTTATGACCTTTTGGTTGATGTTAAAGAGTTTAAGTGATCAAATCTTCCCAAAATCATACATTGGGGTTAGTGTACCCCAAGTGTGGGGATGGGGAGAAATTTTGAGGTTTTTGAAAAAAAAATTTAATTAAGCAAAATATTGTGAGAATTTGAACACCTTGGACTAACCCCGAATGATGCACCGGTAACCCTTAATTACCTTTATTCTTGGTGAGAGTTGAAGCCACACTTGTAAATAAATAATACTTGTCTTTTATGAGAGTGGCAACGGGTGGGGGTGCATTAGAACTTGTGCTTGAATACGGTTCGAGGCCTTAGTTGGGATATGAATGTGAAAAGGATAAGGGCATTTAGGTAGCCTCGTCATTAGTGTGTGCGAGTGTGGGATTTGGGGGGTTGGACCTCATAAATTATATATATGAGCATGGTTGCGAGAGGGGCGGGGGTTTGGACATTTAGTTGCCCAATTTTGTGCCTTAAGCCTATCATTTGTTACCCCTTAGCTAGTTACCTAAAAATTCACCCGACTTGACCCGGTCTTATAGTCTTAGTAGTAGTTTTAGTAGTGTGTAGATATGTTCGATGTTATATTGAAGGTTTGCTTTGATAGCCTTGAATGCTTTGAAAAAAAAAGGAAAAAAGAAAGAAAAGGAAAAAAAATTGGAAAAAGCAATGAAAAAGAAAAAAAAAGGTTGATGTTGAGTTATCTTGTATATAGTAGTTAAGTTTGGTAGTTGTTTGTTTATTTTATTGTGTAATAAAAGAACGAGTTAAGTTTTCGCTACTACATATATATTCCATTTCCTACCGTACACCTAGCCACGTTACAACCGTAAAGTCCCTTTGATTTGCATTCATGTTTGGCACTTGTGAGGAGAAGGACCGATTTAGATACAAGCCTATAGTTGTGCAACCACCCGTTTGCCTTTTGTGTGTCTAGCTCAAAGTTGCTAGTGCTTACTTGTTGCAGAGAGGAGAGATATAGCGAGAGGTGTGTTATTTCGGGTGTTAAGAAGGGGTTAGTAAAAAGGACTACATGTTTATGCTTGGTTTATGTTGATCGCTTGTTTTGAAAATGGTTTTGATGAGTTGCTTGGGACAAGAAATGGTTAAGTGTGGGGATGTGACGGGTGGTCCATAGGACAACCTTTAATGATGTTAAAAGACGAGTTTATCCCTCACTTGATCGCGTAATTATCTTGAATTAGATGACTACAGTTGCTTATGTTTCAAGTAAACTTTGGAGCTTAAAATGAAGAAAACGCTGCTTTGGATGGATTGGAGTGGAACTGGTCATGCATGGAAGGAAAGAAGGAACGAAGCAAAGAACTCAGGGCTCCACCGTAATTTACGATGGGTACCGTAAATTACGGTGGCCCTGAAACATGCAATTTTCCACCGTACTTCAGTAGAGATCCACCGTAGCTGTTTGATGTCTACTGTAACTTACGGTAGCTACCGTAAGTTACGGTAGAGGTGATGAGGAAAGACGTAACTGCTCCATTAAAACCGTTTTCATGTGCCTTTTCACATTATTCATCATTGGAACGTTTTCTTGGTAGTTAGGGGGCGATTTTGGCTAGTTCTACTTGGTTCTAAACAATTCTAAACATTTGGTTTGTGTTTTCGATTCATATGAACATTAATCTTTGTGTGATGATGATGTACCAAGTCATGAGTGGCTAAACTTGTGGGGATCATCCTAGATGTAAGGTTTGCTTTTGAAACACTATGTTTGTGCTTGAATTTCAAGAATAATGACTTTGAATGTTTGTTTGAGTTATTATGGTGTTTGAATGTTTGTTTGTAAAGTGTTGATTTTTGTTTGATGTTAATCTAAACCATACGTTCTTGGTGCCTTTGGCAATCAAGATATCATGGGAGGGATTAGGGTTGGATAATTATCAATTGATCATCGGGTAACATCCTCGCATTTTATAATCCGAGTACTTAGTTCCCTTTCATCATAAACAGATAATCAAACGCGAACCATGTCTATGTGGTTCTTTCTAGTTAAGCATAAACATTAGTGTGGATTAAAACCTGAAATCTAGGATGATCGCTTGTTCCTAATCTGTTTACAAAACCAATCTTTGATTTGCAATTTAATTAGTTAATATTAGTTCTTAAAACCAAAACAATCAACTCTTGAATTTTGCTTTCTGCAATTTTATTTTAATTTTAGTTAAAGTGCAAAGCTACATAATCGACATGCTTTCCACAAACTCCCTGTGTTCGATACCCATTTGCCACTATCTAATAGTTGTAATTTGGATTAAATTTGCGTGTACATACGACAGCACGTCAGTCTCCCAAACACCCCCACCAACAAACCAGGAATACTATTCGCCACCCTTCTCTTATTAATACACCCATGAAAGAACTTTGCGTTATCATCTCTGTACATCGCCCAATTCATTCTCGATTTCAGTATAAGGTCCCGTTGATAAAACTCTACAAGTTCTTGAATACGCTTCTTTGACTCTTCCAACACCCATGATTTCGCCTCTGATAACTCTCTTTCTTCCAAGGCCAATTTCAGCATATTTAAATCATTTTGTACAACTTTTTTTTCCTCAACCTCCTTCTCAATCCACTGCACATTCCAATCACTGAGCACACAACGAAGCCTCCTAAACTTACTCAACAATCGCAAGTCCGGATCCCCCACGTAACTCCCATCTTCCAACGCTTTCCTTACCACCTCATTAAATCCCTCTCTACTCAACCAAGAACTGAAAAAAACGGAACGATTTAGGACCAAAATTCCTAGAGACCACCTTTAGGACCAACGGGCAATGATCCAATTTATCCTGATTCAACGCTATATACTCCGCATTCGTCTAATCCATGAGGAAGTTCCAATTGACAAAAATTCTATCTATTCTACTCAACTTATTTCCTACGACAAAGGTAAATCTCCTACCTTTCAGCGAGTATTCGTGCAAGTTCATTTCGTCGATAAAACTATTAAAATCGTTGGCTGCTGAAGCGTTAAAACTAGAGTTTCTTCTCTCCGCCTCTTCTCTAACCAAATTGAAATCTCTGGCGACCGTCCACAACCCATCCCCCACACCTATAACGCTACAAATTTCCGCCCATTAGTTCCGTTTCGCCACTGTATTCTTAGGAGCATATACATTTAGGACGTTGCTCATCAACCCACTCCCTTTGATAATGCTCGAAACCAACAAACAATTACTATATTTCTTTACCTCCATGCTAGAAAATACCGACAGGTCCAACATAGTTAACAACCCACCTGACCTCCCCACTGAATCAACTGTTTCAATAAGAAAAGCCCATCGTCCCCAAAATCGTTCCACATCCCCAATGCCTAAACCCAAACACTGAGTTTCTTGCAACATAAACATATTGATCTCTTGTTCCGTCCTAAGTTTCCTCACCCAATCCGCTTTCCCTGGAACTCCCATACCCCGTATATTTAACGATAAAATATTCATTGGGCACCCGCTTGAAACCCTTCATTCCTCACAACCTCTCTAAGGTTCGGTAAAAACTCATCAAGGTTCGGATGTCACTCCTGTCTTGAGGGAAAATTTCGTGCAAAATTACAAACACTGCGTAGCGGTGTTTTCAAAGTATCCAAGTGTATATTGTATCAGCCTTAGGAAAGGCATGTAAGTTTAGCAGGAAAATGTGCTGCTAGGAAGCAGATTCGGTAGAATGCACAAGTCTTAAACAACAGATAAGAATCAAGATTCCTAGAACTATAGACTAGGGCAAGTATTCCTAGTTATCCTAATTCCCTATAGTTATGGCTCGGATACCAATCTGTCACACCCCAACCGATGGCGGAATCATCGGGGTGCGGCACTAAGCGTTCAGATTGGTCATGAGATTCCATAACACTAGATAATTTCAATATAAATTAGATTGATTCAAACATTGACTAATAGAATTCACAACCAAACACAATATCAAATACAATCAATTGTTTCAAAGTTTCTAGATTTAATTTAGATGTGTTTCTAAGCAGCATCCTAGCATATTCTTGATTCACCCCAACCTATCAGCCTGCAACATGTATTAAAATAAAGTCAGTACAAAAATGTACTGGCGAGTATACAAGTTTGAGTATATAGCATAGTAGGTTAAGAGACTCATATCCATAATGTAAATGATAAAAATAGTTTCAGCCATGCTAGTGTTCGCAGCCCAAGTGATATTCCAAGTGTCCCGATGCTTTAGTGTTTTCCCAAGACTCAAGGAAAACTAGAATCCTCCTTACAATACCCCCGAGAATAATGGGGAGGTGCATCTTCCTATAGTGCTACTATTGTTAAGGCGGAACTACACACTCTGGATTAAACGTTCACATAGCATAAAGAATCAACAATCAAGAATCACAAGTTTCACGTACACACAGGATAGAGTTTAGATTCCAAGGTATCAAGTTTCATAGTTTGATAGAATACATGTTGCATCCCAAAGTTTAAAACAAAAAGGGATCGAGTATACTCACAGTGATTGCTTAACAGTATAAACTGTTATTGGATCAAAGGGAGCTCTTTAGCTTTAGCCTGATTAGTTTACAATAGATAAGTGTCGGACAAAATAATGAGATTGGGCAAAGTGTCGAATCAATCTCTCGATCGGATGGCCGTTTGATCGGACGGCAGTCCGATCGGATTGCCATTCGATTGAGATGACTTATGTGAGTGGTGACGGATCGCCATTCGATCGGATGGTCATCCGTACGGACGGCCATTCGATCAAATGGTCATTCGATCCAAGTGATGAGCTTCCAAAATGTTTCACCAAGTGTTCAATTTAGGCCACTTAGATCGGATGGTCATCCGATCAGACGGCAGTTCGATGGGATTGCCATTCGATTGTGGAAATTTCCAAAGTTTCAAAGTTTCTGATTAAAAAATGGTTTAAGTGTTTTGAAGGTTATGAGACACATGCCACCTCAATCGGATGGCCGTTCGATCGGACGGCAGTTCGATCGGAGTGCCATTCGATTGGGAGGGCCTTTTCTCGTTCACAACCTTGTAAAGTTTCTATGTTTTGAGTTTAACTGTGATGGCATGATACGTATTGAGACAATGGTAAACACATCATGTTCAGCCGGTCTAATCGGATGGGAATCACCCCAGTCCGTTCAGGTGTCAGTTTTTTACTGTGTTTATGTCAAAATCCGTACTCCATTCATCTTCTCCGGCAACAATTCATTTCCAAACCGACTCCATACTAATCTTCAAGTCTATAGTCCGTTTGGGCCCGGATTCCACCGTTCTAAGTAAAAGTTTAAGAAAAGATGAAGAAAACATAAGTTTTAGCTGAAAAGTTTAGATTTAGTAAAGATTTGGTGTAAAAACGCATGAAATTCCCTAGATCTGAGCTAGATCTTGACTAGAATGACATCACACAACAGTTTGTACAAACCGCCATGATGACGTCACACTCAAGAGCTCAAATCTCAGAGATTTAATGGTGTAAAGTGTGATTTCAATGGAGAATCACGTAGAGAATAGTGTATAGATCAAAGATGTACAAGAATCTAGTGTAAAACATACCGAAATCACCGAGAAATGGAAGAAAAGAGGGAGTGCGTGCGTCTGGTCGAAGGAGGCTGTCACATCAGTGAAGAATGATATGACAGGTCCTTGACATGTCCTATTTATAGTGTAAGAGTGGAGGTTAAGGCGGTGTGCAGCGGATTGGGTAGCACTTCGATCGAGTGGCCTTCCGATCGGATGGTCATCCGATCGGATTGCCATTCGGTCAATCCCATCCTTTCTGTTTCACCGTCGTTGATTCATTTTGTGAATTAGATTAAGATTTGCGTTGCGTATTATTGTGTAATAGTATCACATAACTAGATTGTATCATTAACACAAAAGTTTCCAAGTTTCATAGTTTAATAATTTAATAATTTCCGTCAGTGACAAGTCTCTAATCTCTCGTTCAACCAAGTCTCAAGTTTCACGAGTCTCAAGAGTCAAGCACCAAAGTATCATGAATCAAGAATCTAGTTTCCAAGTATCAAGTATCAAGAATCTAACTTCCAAGAATCAAGTATCAAGAATCATAGTTTCATAGTATTAAGAATCAAGTGTCTAGAGTTAAGCATCAAGAATCAAGTATCTAGAATTAAGTATCAAGCCTCATAGTATTAAGTATCAAGAATCAAGATTCAAGTACCAAAAGTGTCACGATTACAAAGTATAGGGGCTAAAAGTGACAATAGCTAAAAGTTCAGGGAACGCAGGCGTTATAGTCTCCCCTCCTTTAGGAGATTTCATCCCCGAAATCTAAGAGGAAGACTGCTCGAAGAGATGTGGATATTTGGTCTTCATTTCACTTTCGAGCTCCCAAGTGAATTCAGCGCCACGCTTTCCTTCCATCGAACCTTGACGATGGAAATCTTGTTGTGCCTTAGTCGCTTGACGCCTCGATCCATGATTTCGACCGGTTTCTCCACGAAGTGTAAAGCTTCGTTTATTTGCAAGTCTTCGAGGGGAACCTGTAGTTCCTCGTCAGCTCGGCATTTACGTAGATTAGATACGTGGAACACTGGATGCATGTTGTTTAGTTCTTGTGGCAGGTCGAGTCTGTACGCCACCTTGCCAATCCTTTCGAGTATCGCGAAAGGACCCACATAGCGAGGAGCGAGATTTCCCTTCTTACCAAAACGAACTACTCCCTTCCAGGGATATACCTTGAGAAGAACTCGATCACCAACATCAAATTCCAGAGGCTTACGCTTTTTATTAGCATAGCTCTTTTGTCTGCTCCTAGCCTTGACCAAATAATCACGGATCTGAAGAATCTTATCCGTTGTCTCTTGGGTGATTTCAGGGCCAGTAAGTTGCTTGTCACCAATCTCATGCCAGCTGAGAGGAGATCGGCACGTGTGACCATATAAAGCTTCGAAAGTAGCCATCTGAATACTGGAATGATAACTGTTGTTGTATGAGAACTCAATCAATGGTAAATGTACATCCCAGTTACCACCAAAGTCGATGACATAAGAACGGAGCATATCATCTAGGGTTTGAATAGTACGCTCGGTCTGTCCATCCGTTTGAGGATGAAAGGCCGTGCTAAGATTCAAATGAGATCCCATAGCGGATTGAAAGGTTTGCCAAAGGCGTGAAGTAAAGCGACCATCGCGGTCAGAGATTATGTCAAAAGGTATGCCATGGCGGCATATAATCTCATCGATATAGATTCGAGCAAGTTTCTCCATTTTATAATCTTCACGAATAAGAAGAAAGTGAGCGGATTTGGTCAGACGGTCGATGATCACCCAAATACTATCGTGACCAGAAGCTGTACGGGGTAGTTAGTAATAAAGTCCATAGTAATGCTATCCCATCTCCAAATAGGGATTTCGGTTGTTCTAAGAGTCCAGAAGGACGTTGATGTTCAACCTTAACCTTCGTACAAGTAAGGCATTTTGAGACGTAAGCAGCAATGTCCTTCTTCATACCAGGCCACCAATAAGTCATATGCAAGTCATGGTACATCTTATCAGCACCTGGATGAATAGAGTAACGGGATTTGTGAGTCTCGTTCATAATGAGCTCACGGAGGTTCTCGCGATCTAGCACCCAGATGCGATTGAGATAGTATTGAAGTCCGTCTGACTTGGTTTTGAGTTGATCCACGGTCGCATCACGAATTTCAACAAATAGACTACCTTCATTAGCTGACGAATACTGAGCCTCACGAATACACGCATGGAGATCACTAGAGATATGATAACAACGAATAGAATTAACATGAGCCTTACGACTAAGAGCGTTGGCTACTACATTCGCCTTGCCAGGATGATAGCGAATTTCGCAGTCGTACTCGTTAAGCAATTCCACCCAATGCCTATGTCGCATGTTCAGTTCCTTTTGATCAAAGATATGTTGAAGGCTCTTATGGTCAGTGAAAACCACACACTTGGTATCATACAGGTAGTGTCGCCATATCTTTAACGCAAACACGACTGTACCAAGCTCCAGATCGTGAGTAGTATAGTTTTTCTCATGTACCTTGAGTTGACGAGAGGCATAAGCAATAACCTTGTCCCGCTGCATGAGCACACAGCCCAAGCCACGGTTCGAGGAATTACAGTATACCACGAAATCGTCATTCCCATCGGGGAGAGTTAGAACAGGAGCATTACACAATAGAGTCTTAAGAGTCTGAAAAGATTCCTCTTGCTCAGGACCCCAAGTAAAAGGTTTCTCTCTTTGTGTCAAAGAAGTTAGAGGAACAACGATCTTAGAAAAGTCCGAGATGAGTCGGCGGTAATAACCCGCCAATCCTAGAAAAGAACGAATCTCAGATGCGGATTTAGGCTGATGTGTGCTAAACAGACTATAAAAATTAACTAAATTAGACTCTCTAAGCTAGACACTAAAAAGCTTTAATTCTAGACTCGACCTAAAACCACACAATCGGCAAGTGTACCGATCAATGTAGTATAACCCTAGGAAGTCCGGATATCGAACCACGAGACTCTATAAATCACGTAAACTAGACTCTAATAGACGCTGACAGACACGACTCAAACTTGTTTATTTGTTTTAAGGGGGGGGGGTTACGGAAAACTAAGGAAATCTATATTAAACTATTAAATTAACTAAAACTAGACTAAAAACGAATGACGACTGCGGACTTTTCTTATATGAGAATGAGACCACCTAGACAAGAATCCTGGATCGTTTTTAAGAGATTACCGATTAAGTTAAATGCATGAATTATGGAACCGGGATCTTAAAGTACTAAACCTATTAAGAACCAACTAAGCCCCTCGACCCTTCTCAAGGAGAAACCTGTGGAACTACCTAGGCCGTTAATCCTACCGGTTATTAGACGCCTTTCCAGTTGTCTAATTATCGTGTAAGTACCCTAATGTTGACCTACTCTTTTCCAATTATAGATCTAGGGTAGTTTGAAGTAATTAATTTGACTTGATAGACTAATAAAACCGACAAGTAAACCAAGACATGACCTTTTCCAAGGACTATTTAAAGCAATTCGCCGGGTAAGACCTACCAATAGCCCCTCACTTTCCAGGTATTAGGACTAGTAGAACACTAAGACTTAGCAAATTATTACCAATTACTTCTAGGGGTTATTGCGCAATTCTCCCTAAAGAGTTAAGGTTTTCTAACATGATATAGACACTCACCAAAATCCTAAACCCTAATATGACTCTATGTTGTGATATAGACCGTCACTAAGAATCATATGAAGTAAATAATAACAATAAACTAACTCAAAGCATGCATACACATCAAATCGTTAAATCAAACCGCTTACTAAACACAATCAATCCATAACAATCATGCAATTAACGAAAACGGTAAAAACTTTATATTAATCCATTCATCAAGTCTAGGCGGTTTATAAATTTAGCCAAGCATACTAAAACGTGAAAACAATCTAAAGAAATCTAAACCAGAATTCATCGTAACAAGTTTCGTAAGAATAGTTGTAACAAAGAACTAGAAAACCCGATTAGATCTTCAAGTCTTCTTCCCTGAACTCGTACCGATGATTCCTATGCTTCAAGATCT
Organism: Helianthus tuberosus; assembly: GCA_030545235.1. Taxonomy (NCBI): domain Eukaryota; kingdom Viridiplantae; phylum Streptophyta; class Magnoliopsida; order Asterales; family Asteraceae; genus Helianthus; species Helianthus tuberosus. Next base: position 28,311,544 of record CM060438.1, on the reverse strand, counting down.
CCAAAAGTGCTCCAAGAATGCTCAATAATTCGCCCAACAAGTCCCAAGATCGACCTAGGGTTTTTTCTCAAGTTTAAGATGTATTTATATGACTTTCCATAACACTCCTTTATTAATTTCCCATAAATTGGCAGCTACAAGCTTCTGGCTGGGCGCCACCAACTGAAGGAATGGGTGGCGGGGTGCCACCTTGTTTTTTTTCTCATGTAACATCTCCAGTCTCTCGCCGGGTGCCTCAGACTTGCTTAGTGGGTGATGGGGTGCCAGAGAGTGATTTTTCAGCTTTTTAACTCTATTTAAACTCCTCGACCTTTCCAACATGCTCCAAGACTTGACATTTCAATATTTTGACTCGTTTTACTCGGTTTCCCGCATATTTAAGCATCAAGACCTGCAAAACACGATTTGATCAATAGTATGCATATTCTAACGAAAAACAAAACTAAATATAACGGAAACTATACAAACTGTACACGAATAAAAGATGTATTTTGCAATACATCAAACATCCCCACACTTACTCTTTTTTCGTCCTCGAAAAAGAATTATGCAACGGAATCAGAGACGAACAGTCACTCGGGTCAAAAGCATAGGTATATTTCATTAAAACCAAGACTTGCGTTAGTCGCGATTGCGAATATACTTGTCCCCTTAAACCCAAATCCGGTCCTAAGCCCTTATCATGTGATTTTAATTTAAGTGCGGTCAGTCTACCTAGGGCCTCACGCTAGAATCTACAGTCCACCTACTCCCACCTCAAGCTTATAGGACTAAAGCAACGATCACTGGACCAATTCCTAACCGTCTTATATCAAAACCAAGAGAGTTTACAATCAAATTTTTTTTCTTTTTCCATTTTTTTCTTCTTTTTTTTTCTTCTTCGTGAGTCTAGACGATGCTTTCCCTAACCAAGAGGCAATCCGGCTGTAGAGTCGCTATCCCCAACTCGGATTACTTAAGCTTCGGTACTTTTTTTCTTTGCTTTGCACGGTCGATTTCACACATCCTAGCGGTAATTCGGTTGTAGAGTCACTATCCCCAACCCAAACTACATAGGAATGCATTACTTTCATTTAGTTTCTAGCTCACTTTTTATTCTATTTTTTTTCGCATGATCACAAACCCTAACAGTTTTAACTTATAACGGTGCCCCTTATACTCTTATTGGCAGTTTTGATTTCCCATATTTCCCAGGCGAAAACCCACTAGCAGACCGACAATTAAGGTATATTAACTCAAAGGGACTTAAAACCAAACCCGGGCCTATCCACATATCCCAAACTAGACGCAAGCTCGATTTATTTTATTCTCTTATTATTATTATTTGACCCCGAGCAAAAATTCATCTTTTCTATCACTTTCCGCTTTAATTTGCAAACTTCTTTTTTTATTCGAAAGACATTTTCTGATTTTTTCAATTTTTTTGGATTTTTCAATTTTTTAATTTTTTTTTTTTGTGTTTTTCATATTTAAGACTCAAATATTTACATGTATCCCATCCCCACACTTAGAGATTGTATTGTCCCTAATGCAAGAACGAAAATACGACTCAACAACTACCTAAAAATAGAAACTGCAAACGAAAAAAATAAAAAAAAATATACAACAACAAAAAGGGGAACGACTTAGCTGAGTATGTGAGACTGTCAAAGTGCCAGTCGTTTCCACATAAGCCCTCCAATTCGATACGCGCTCAGCAAACAACTCCTAACCTCGGACACGCGAACGAAAGCGGCTATAAATACCAACCTAATCACGCAAACACCTAACACTAGCAAAAGATAATATATAAGATACTAAGTGTTAGTGCAAACATCCAACAACCAAAAGTCAACCACCCCCAAACTCCCAACCAACCTGTTTAACGTATTTAAGTACAAACCAATAGACGAGGATTAAAAACAGCATAAAGATAAAAATAAACAAAAGATATAAGCTGTCATCCTCGTTGCATCTTCGCATCATCCTACTCCTCATCACCCGCCTGTGTCCCACTGGGCGGCTGCACATGAATACCATGCATAATGACACGCATACCATCCTCCAATCGCCTCCGACCTGCCACAACCTCTGCCAACACCTCCTGCCTAAGCCCACTGATCTGATCATCAACATACAAACGCAAGTCACCGAAACCCGCCTGCATAGAATCATATAAGGACTCCAAGGTAAGTGGGTCGGGTCGGGTCGTGGCTGCGCTAACGGGTACTGCCTAGCAAGAATATCCTGACGAATACGGGGAATACGAGGCCTCTGATAACGGGTAGGAACCGCACCCTGCATAGCCTCCGCAGCACCTGAACCAGGCGGAGGCTGAACCTGTGGACCCTCTCGTATCGGCTCCCAAGTAATCGGATCAGTACGAGCTATAATCGCAGCAGACTGCAAATCCCGGACACTCATAAAACAAGGGTCAGGGCCCTTCTTCATCCTATCAGCCGGGTACCTCTCAAACACATCTAAACTCTCGGCCAACCAAGTAATCAACGGCCCACATTAAATACGGGCTCCAGCACCACCCCTCCATAACCTCTTGATAGACATAGCAAACACAGTAGCTAAATTGGCAGGCCTCTGCTCTACCATACACATCAGACAGAATAAACTCACTTGATTAACCTTGTTGTCTCCCTCTCCTCTACCAACCAGAGTCGCTGCTAGAATTTTGTGGATGTAACGAAGAACTGGATCAGTAATATCACTAGCAACTGCCCCTATAGCATATGGCACCCTCGATATGGTGCTCCAAAACCTCGCTAACTCACCCGTCAGAACACAAAACCCACGCTGTTTCTTAAACACCCCCAGCAGACTGGTAATGAACTCGGGAGTCCTAACCTCCTCTTCCGTAAAAAACTGAGTTGCCACTGCAAACTCAGGAACTGTCATCTCATAAGATTTCCTACCCAAGGCAAAGAATATAGCATCTTTTTCATTAAAACTCCCTCTCTTATACTCGTAAGTCGAGTGAAATTCCATCGTGATTTCCTTGTACTGTCGCGCATCACAATCCAACACTTTCTTGAATTTCGGTCCTAACAACTGTTCAACCTGGGCCCTTGCCCCTAAACGATCCAACACATCCCAATCAATCCTCCTATACGGCAGTAGCTCTGCCGTAAACAAAGCACCTAACCTCCGCGACTCCTCCGAATTCTGCTCAAACTGTAAAAGAGGGCTATCCAAGATCCTTTGACGTGGACCATGCGAGCGTCCCGGTCCCGTATACTTAATAACTCTGCTGTAATCTGACTGTTGCACTACTCGTACTAGTTCCGGTTCAGGTTCAACCTGTTGGACCGGCTCGAGCTCCCTACTCACTGGGCCCCCTCTTGGGCGAGTATCTCGACTTCGTTTCCTGTTAGCCCGACTTGAAGTTCCTGCACTTGACATTCTGCAAAACAATTTAAGTATGACAAGACAAAGAAAAGCAGAATATTAGTCACAAACTATTTTTGGTATTTTTTTCATTTTTGAATTTTTTTGTATTTTTTTCATTTTTAATTTTTTTATTTTTTTTAACGAAAAATAATATATACAAAAACAACGGCCGTATAGCATTTCGTTCGCGGCCGTAGTTTAGAAACAAAGTGACATTAAAACGACGTTTTGCAAAATCAATTTAAGATGTGAACCGAAACTCGCCCGAATGGAGATTGAGTACGGGCGAGTGGTTTTACTATTCAAGAAAGCAAAACGAGCAATAATACACTAAGACGACTCAAAAACGACTCATACGACACTTAAAAACGACCCTAAACTAAAAACTAAACTAGACTCGACTTAAAGTAGACGCAAAATACAAGATTTAGACCTCTACCTACCCCCCGCACTTTACTCGCCCTCGAGTAATCCCAAGTGCCGAATCATCAAACAAAGCTGAAGTGTGGAAGCAACGGAAACGGACGCAAAAATCAGTAAAAAAAATATTCTTATGTCAAAAACACGCGACCCGTATCCCCACACTTATTTTTAATTATGCCCAAACCAAAACAATCCGCAAGTATCAAATCAAACCAACCTGAACAGGTCGTTACAAACCTGGGCACAGCCGAAAACTTACTAATCTATTGTGTCCGAACTCATAATAAACGCCTTTAAATACTGAAAGTTAAACATCTGATCTTACAAATGACTTGTGCATTATACCACTCAACAACTCTACTCGCTTTCAAGAACCATATCTTAAACAGCCAAATTAACCGATCCCCACACTTATTTCTGTCCGCAGCTACATAACATAAGAAACCCAGCCTAAAACCACCCACAGCTCTTTCAGGAACCATAGTTAACTCACTGAACACATCAAATCAATCCCCATGACAAGTAACATTCAAGAACAACCAGCCCAAGCCACCAGCACTCATGTTGAAACAGCAAATCTCAAGCCTAAATCTATCCGAAATTTTTTTACCTTTTAATACCTACCATAATCACCCAACCCCCTAACTTTAGCACTACTATGCCCTAAATCGAAACTGTCCGTAATAATCAAGTCAAGCAAACCAAGCAACTCCTTAATCAGCAAAATAGTATATCCATCCCAAACCACCCGCACTCTCGCAATACCCTAACAACAGACCTGCACATACTCGACAGACTCTAAACGACATCTCACACAACCTGATGACCCAAAACATGCTTCGACAGAAACAAACACTAAACCGCAGAAGAAAACTGACTGCAACTGAGACTCGACTGACCCAACACAAACTTACTAAACTAAAAACACTAAACTACACTGACTCAAAATACAAAATTTATAGGATAAACATACCTGAGATTTGTGAGAAACAAGAGGAAAAAGAAGAATTTTGGTTGAAGTGTTGAATCCCCAAAGTGAAATCCGAATGATGGTGAAAGGTTGTTGGAATATGGAAGAAATCGGGTGTATGAAGGTGTTAATGGAGGTTTTCGGTGAATAGTGGTGGTTATAGGGGTTGTATCGGCGGTAATGGAGGTCTGAGATAAGTTTACGGTGGGTATCAGTGGGTTGTAGATGGGTGGAGAGGGTGTGGGTCGGCGTAAATGTATAGGTGGCTAGGGGGAAGTTATCGGTTATGGGGGTAGGTTATGTGGAAAGAAAGAAGAGGTGAGGGGTTAGATGACAATGGGAGTTTAAAGGTTTACGGCAGTGGGGAGGGAGAAGGGTTAGGTGGGAAAGTGAATTTTGGGGTTTTAAAATCAAATTGGCTGCAGATATGGTTTCTAGCGCGGCGCCACCAGATGAGGAGGTGGGTGGCGGCCAGCGACCACGTTTCATATTTCGAAAAAGACTTAGGTGTTTATGGGCTGCAGATGCGGCCTCTGGCGGCCGCTAGAAAGTCTGATGTGGGTGGCGGCCCGCCACCATGTGATAACTTTCCGAAAAACTCCTTTACGTGGTGGTGGGGGCGAGAGGGTTGTTTGTAAGTGGGTGGCGGCCACCAGAGGCCGTTTTTAACAGAAAGTGTCTAATTTTTTTTTCTTGCAATGCCTTAGAAATTTTTTTTTTTTTATGTTTTTCCCAAACCTCTCAAAAACCAACCATAAATTTTTCTAAGTATGAAACTTACCTTGTACCTTATTTTCCTCGCAATTTCCTGCAAATCCTCGGTGATGCATTCCTGCAAACGACTCAAGACACAAACAAAGAACCGAAAAAACTAACAAAAACGACCGTTAGCTACTAAAAATTACGAAAAATAAACGAAGATACAAACGGTACAAAATATACACTTGTTTGTGGGATTTCGAGAGGAGTTTCCTCCCTCGTCCTTGTTTATCGCTCATCCAATGTAATGTTTCAAACGGTGGCCGTTTACCTTCCAACTACGACCATCCGTCTCATCCATGATCTCCACCGCTCCGTGCGGAAACACATAATGAACCATATACGGTCCCGACCACTTCGATTTCAACTTACCCGCAAAAAGCTTCAACCTTGAATTATAAAGAAGCACTTTGTCGCCTTTGCTAAACTCCTTCACTTTTCTCAACCTTCTATCATGTAACAACTTCGTTTTCTCTTTGATTCTCAATGATCGAGCATACGCCGTATCCCTAAGCTCCTCAAGCTCATGAATTTGAAAGAAACGTTTCCTAGCGGCTTCAGTCATGTCTAAATTAATGGTTTTCAAAGCCCAAAGCGCTCTATGCTCTAATTCTACGGGGAGATGACAAGCTTTTCCGTAGACGATCATAAAAGGCGTGGTTCCTAAAGGCATCTTGTAGGCGGTTCTAAACGCCCACAATGCATCGTCTAGCTTGTCGGACCAATCTTTCCTATTTTTACCAACTGTTTTCTCTAAGATTCGTTTAATACCGCGATTCGCATTCTCCACTTGTCCACTCGTTTGTGGATGATATGTGGTAGACAAACGATGAGTGACACCGTAGCGTGCAAGCAACTTCTCCATCAATGCATTGCAAAAGTGAGTGCCACGGTCACTAATTAAGGCTTTAGGAGTACCGAATCGGGAAAAGAGCTTTTTGAGAAATTTCAACACTACTCGGGCTTCCTTTGTGGGAAGAGCTTGAGCCTCAACCCATTTGGACACATAGTCGATTGCCACGAGTATGTAACGGTTTCCTTTAGAGTTTGGGAACGGTCCCATGAAATCGATGCCCCAAACGTCAAAAACCTCCACTACTTGTATGGGGTTTTGAGGCATCTCATCTTTGGCGGAAATATTGCCGGTTCGTTGATATGCATCACACATCTTCACGAACTCCTCGGCATCTCAAAGAACGGTAGGCCAATAGAAACCACAATCGAATACCTTTTGGGCGGTGGCGTGTGCACCATGGTGTCCTCCCGTGAGGCCTTCGTGCACATGCTTAACAATGTTCCACCCCTCCTCTCTCGACACACAAAGTCTAAGAACTCTGTCTCCCCCTATCCTAAAGAGAAAAGGATTGTCCCAAACAAACTTTCTTGACTCACTAATGAATCGCTTCCTTTGTTGTGTGGACATCCCTCTCACAACATTGCCAGTAGAGAGATAATTCGCTAAGTCGCAAAACCATGGTAATCCTTCTTTCTCGGCCTCAACAAACTCTATAGATTCGTGAGGGAACGTGTCTCCAATCTCCTCCTCACGAATCTCTTCCCTTTTGGGATCCTCTAATCGCGATAAATGATCGGCCGCAACATTCTCGGCCCCTCTCTTGTCCCTAATCTCAATATCGAACTCGCTAAGCAAAAGAATCCACCGAATGAGTCGGGGTTTAGTGTCTTTCTTTTGAAAAAGAAAACGTAACATGGAGTGGTCGGTGAAAACTATAGTCTTGGAAAGAACTAGGTACGAGCGGAATTTATCAAAAGCGAAAACTACGGCTAAAAGCTCTATCTCCGTGGTAGTGTAGTTTTCTTGAGCATCATTGAGCGTTTTGCTCACATAGTAGATGGGGTGGAAGTGCTTATCCTTTCTTTGTCCTAATACCGCTCCAACGGCATAGTCACTCGCATCGCACATGAGCTCAAAGGGCAAGCTCCAGTCGGGCGAGATAAGAATAGGTGCACTAACCAACTGTTCCTTCAAGAAGTTGAAGGCCTTAAGACACTCTTCGTCAAAGACGAATGGAACATCTTTCTCTAGCATACGGGTCATGGGGCGAGTAATTTTTGAGAAATCCCTAATAAAGCGTCTATAGAAACCCGCATGCCCTAGAAAACTCCTAATCGACTTAACACTCGTTGGTGGAGGTAACCTACTAATGGTATCTATTTTCGCACGATCTATCTCAATACCCTCTCTCGATATCTTATGCCCTAACACTATACCCTCCGTCACCATGAAGTGACACTTCTCCCAGTTTAGCATAAGCTTCGTCTCCACACACCGCTTCAACATCCTCTCCAAATTCTTCAAACAAACATCGAAAGAATCACCATAAACTGAAAAATCATCCATGAAAACCTCCATGGAAGTCTCTATCATATCCTGAAATATGGCGACCATGCAACGCTGAAAAGTAGCTGGAGCGTTACATAACCCGAATGGCATGCGTCGGTACGCATAGGTGCCATAGGGGCATGTGAAGGTGGTCTTATCCTGATCCTCCGGTGCTATGGGGATCTGGAAGTAACCGGAAAAGCCGTCTAGAAAACAATAGAATTGTTGACCGGCGAGACGCTCCAACATTTGATCTATGAAAGGCAATGGGAAATGGTCTTTACGGGTGGCATCATTCAACTTTCGGTAGTCGATGCACACGCGCCAACCCGTGACCGTTCGTGAAGGGATAAGCTCGTTCTTTTCGTTCATGACAACGGTCATCCCCCCCTTCTTGGGGACAACCTGAGTGGGACTAACCCAAGGTGAATCAGAAATGGGATAGATCATCCTGGCATCTAAGAGTTTAAGAACCTCCTTTTTCACTACATCTTGCATGTTGGAGTTAAGCCTCCTTTGAGGTTGCACCACCGGTTTATAATCATCCTCCATGAGTATCCGGTGGGTGCAATGGCCTCTTTGTTGGCCCTCAACACATCCAACAACCTCAATTTCTCACATTCCTCTAACTTGGATGAAATAATGACGGGTAGCTCGGAACACTCCCCTAAGAAAGCATACTCTAGATGAGATGGAAGTACCTTAAGTTCTAAGGGTGGGGGTTGGGTGGTGTCATCACTAACGGCTAACACATCGGGGATTAAAGGAATCCCCTCCTCTTCAAATTCATCTACACTCTCCAACTCCTCTTCTACCTTCTCTCATACCTTCTCTCCTACCACTAGGTCCGCTCCACTAATGTACTCTAAGCAATGGTCGACACACGAGATAAACGAATTCAAGAGGTAGACGGAATGGCAAGGACCACTATAGTCATCCGAACCACTCGGGTAGTCCATGGAACGATCTACCTCAAAAGTAACTCTCTCCTCACCGACCCTAAGGGTGATCTTACCATCGTAAACGTCTATGAGGGCTTTGGCGGTACGTAAGAAAGGACGACCTAGTATAATGGGGACTCTCTCATCCGCTTCCATATCAAGAATTACGAAATCGGCGGGAAACACGAATTTGTCTACCTTAACTAGCAAGTTCTCAACTATACCCCTAGGGTACTTAACGGACCGATCGGCTAAGCACAATGTCATTTGGGTAGGTGCAAGCTCTCCTAGGTCTAGCTTCTCATAAAGAGAAAAGGGCATCAAGTTGATGCTAGCACCTAAGTCTGCCAAAGCTCTAGTGTTGGTGTTACTACCGAATAGACAAGGAATGGTAAAAATACCGGGATCGGTAAGCTTTTCGGGAAGCTTATTTAACACAACGGCGGAACATCCCCCATTCAACGGGACGTTAGACAACTCTCCTAACTTCTCTTTGTTCCTAAGGAGATCTTTCAAGAACTTCGCGTATTTAGGCATCGATTGGAGTGCCTCGATAAATGGAAGATTAATCTTCAATTGCTTGAAAATATCTAAAAATTGCCCGTATTCCCTTGAGTATTTTTGGTTCTTAAGGCGTGAGGGAAACAGAACATACGCATGGTCCACTAAAGGTGAAGGTCTAACGTCTATAGGGGTTTTCTCAACTTTCTTCTCACTTTAAGACTCACCGGGCTGTGCGGTACTTGCTGGGCTTAGCCTCTTTTGCACTTTGCCGGGAGCCTCCATTTCGATCTCCTCATCTATCACATCTCCCTCTTCATCGACTACTCTATCCTCGACTCTAGGGTTTCCTATGGTGTTGCCACTACGAGTGGTAATGGCTTTAGCATGGGCATTAGGGTTCGGTTGGGTGTTACCTACAAACTGACCGGGTAGTCTCTCTTCTAGCTTCCTATACATATCACCTACGACCCTTTGGAGGTCTTGGAATGAGGCTTAATGGTTCTTAAGCATTAGGTCATGTTCACTAAGGGTCTTTTGAGTGGTTTGGTCCCTAACAACTAGCTGGCTCATCATAGCCTCCATTCTTTCTATGCTACCCCCTAAATCAAAACTTGGACCTTGACCTGTTTGACCTTGGTTATTTGACCCCCCATCCTTGACCTGCCCATTGAACCCTTTGTTGAACTGCCCACCTGAACCCCCACCAAAAAGTGAACTTTGGCCCCTATTTGGGTTTTGAGCCATTTGAAAGCCAGGGGGTCCATTTGAGCGAAAGGTGTTATTATTAAAGTTATTATTATTATTACGCCAACCCGACCCAAAATTATTACCACCAAAACCGCTATGTTGACCACTACCAAACCCTCCTCCTACAAAATCGACCTGTTCCTCACCAACAAGTAATGGACACGCACTCGTCTCGTGACCCCCTCGATAATACTCACATTTGTCTACCTTAGCCTTGATTTCTTTAAGTTCCCTAGACATGTTTTACAAAACAGAGGATAAACTAGGATCCATGGTGACATGGTTCACCCCTCGGGTGGGTGCACTAGTAGTGGTATTGGAACTACCACTTTGATACCTTTGATCGGTTCGTGATTGGGATTGAGACTGAGCAAATGCCTCAAAATGCTCTAGACACTCAGCAACTGTAAGAATACCCATCATATGCCCCCCCCCCCCCGCATTAGTATTGAACCTATCACGAGTCTCTTGGGTGAGACCGTTATAGAATTTCTCACATAAAGCCCAATCAGAAAGACCATGCTGGGAGCAACGAGCACAAAGGTTTTGGAAACGCTCCCAAGCAAGGTAGTAGGGCTCGTCGGGCTCCATGCGGAAAGAATGGATTTGGTCTCTAAGACGTGAGGCTTTAGCGGGCGGGAAATATTTGTTCAAAAAGGCTTGACGAAGCCCCGCCCATATGGTAAAGGTACCGGTTGGTTGAGAGTCCAACCAAGTAGCCGCACGGCCGGCTAATGAGAATGGGAAAAGCTGTAGGTAGGTGGCATCGTTAGGTGCACCGTGAAGGCTAAAGGTAGCTAGCATACGAGAGAAACGGTTTATGTGGGCCGGGGCGTCCTCATCGTCTCGGCCATGGAATTGGATGGTATTGGTGATAGCCTGCATGGCATAAGATGGAATCTGCCATGAATTTTCATTAACTATGGGTGGGACGGTGATGGGTGAAGCAAGGCCGGTGAAATTCTGAGTGGCTTGCTGATGGACGGTTTGCCTATTGTTGGCCATTTGATCTAGGTTTTCTGGTTCGCTAGAGGTACAAGAAGTGGGACTATTGGGTGGGGAATCCTTAGGTGAATGGTTTGGTGAAGGTGGTGGTACGGTAAGGGGGTTGGTGTCGAAATCTGGGAAAACGGGAAGAGATGAAGATGAAGAACTAACCTCTGGACCTTCGCCCAGTTGAGATGATGACTGCTTGACTGGTGGTGGTGGTCCGTGCGAGCGTAGATGTGGCATCCACTACAAGCAAAAACCTGAATCACAAGAAAAGCAAACACTAGTTACTAAGACTCAAGATGAAAATAAAAGACACAAAACAAAGTAAACACGTAACACGTATTTGTCAAGTAAATCTATCAAAGCTAATGAACGCAATTACCAAGAGTCCCCAGCAACGGCGCCAAAAACTTGATGTGTGCTAAACAGACTATAAAAATTAACTAAATTAGACTCTCTAAGCTAGACACTAAAAAGCTTTAATTCTAGACTCGACCTAAAACCACACAATCGGCAAGTGTACCGATCAATGTAGTATAACCCTAGGAAGTCCGGATATCGAACCACGAGACTCTATAAATCACGTAAACTAGACTCTAATAGACGCTGACAAACACGACTCAAACTTGTTTATTTGTTTTGAGGGGGGGGGGGGTTACGGAAAACTAAGGAAATCTATATTAAACTATTAAATTAACTAAAACTAGACTAAAAACGAATGACGACTGCGGACTTTTCTTATGTGAGAATGAGACCACCTAGACAAGAATCCTGGATCGTTTTTAAGAGATTACCGATTAAGTTAAATGCATGAATTATGGAATCGGGATCTTAAAGTACTAAACCTATTAAGAACCAACTAAGCCCCTCGACCCTTCTCAAGGAGAAACCTGTGGAACTACCTAGGCCGTTAATCCTACTGGTTATTAGACGCCTTTCCAGTTGTCTAATTATTGTGTAAGTACCCTAATGTTGACCTACTCTTTTCCAATCATAGATCTAGGGTAGTTTGAAGTAATTAATTTGACTTGATAGACTAATAAAACCGACAGGTAAACCAAGACATGACCTTTTCCAAGGACTATCTAAAGCAATTCGCCGGGTAAGACCTACCAATAGCCCCTCACTTTCCAGGTATTAGGACTAGTAGAACACTAAGACTTAGCAAATTATTACCAATTACTTCTAGGGGTTATTGCGCAATTCTCCCTAAAGAGTTAAGGTTTTCTAACGTGATATAGACACTCACCGAAATCCTAAACCCTAATATGACTCTATGTTGTGATATAGACCGTCACTAAGAATCATATGAAGTAAATAATAACAATAAACTAACTCAAAGCATGCATACACATCAAATCATTAAATCAAACTGCTTACTAAACACAATCAATCCATAACAATCATGCAATTAACGAAAACGGTAAAAACTTTATATTAATCCATTCATCAAGTCTAGGCGGTTTATAAATTTAGCCAAGCATACTAAAACGTGAAAACAATCCAAAGAAATCTAAACCGGAATTCATCGTAACAAGTTTCGTAAGAAAAGTTGTAACAAAGAACTAGAAAACCCGATTAGATCTTCAAGTCTTCTTCCCTGAACTCGTACCGATGATTCCTATGCTTCAAGATCTCCAAAAGTGCTCCAAGAATGCTCAATAATTCGCCCAACAAGTCCCAAGATCGACCTAGGGTTTTTTCTCAAGTTTAAGATGTATTTATATGACTTTCCATAACACTCCTTTATTAATTTCGCATAAATTGGCAGCTACAAGCTTCTGGCTGGGCGCCACCAACTGAAGGAATGGGTGGCGGGGTGCCACCTTGTTTTTTTTCTCATGTAACATCTCCAGTCTCTCGCCCGGGTGCCACAGACTTGCTTAGTGGGTGATGGGGTGCTAGAGAGTGATTTTTCAGCTTTTTAACTCTATTTAAACTCCTCGACCTTTCCAACATGCTCCAAGACTTGACATTTCAATATTTTGACTCGTTTTACTCGGTTTCCCGCATATTTAAGCATCAAGACCTGCAAAACATGATTTGATCAATAGTATGCATATTCTAACGAAAAACAAAACTAAATATAACGAAAACTATACAAACTGTACACGAATAAAAGATGTATTTTGCAATACATCATAGGCATACTCCAATTCTTCACAGCTTCAATTTTAGATGGGTCGACATGAATACCTTGCTTACTAACGACATGACCAAGAAACTGTACTTCATCAATCCAAAACTCACACTTAGAAAATTTAGCATATAAGCGTTCACCACGTAAAAGTTCAAGCATCAAGCGTAAATGACGAGCATGATCAGCTCTAGTTTTAGAATAAATGAGAATATCATCAATAAAGACTATCACAAAACGATCCAAATAGGGTTTACAAACAAGATTCATGAGATCCATGAACACAGCGGGTGCGTTGGTCAATCCAAAAGGCATGACCACGAACTCGTAGTGTCCATAACGAGTGCGAAAAGCGGTTTTGGGTACATCATCTTCGAGAACACGAAGCTGATGATAACCAGAACGAAGGTCAATCTTCGAAAAACAGGACGCGCCTTGTAGTTGGTCAAATAGATTATCAATACGAGGAAGAGGATTACGATTCTTAAAGGTAAGCTTATTAAGTTCACGGTAGTCAATACACATACGAAACGAACCATCTTTCTTCTTGACGAATAGCACTGGAGCACCCCCACGGAGAGGTACTTAGACGAATGAATCCCTTGTCGAGCAGCTCTTGCAGTTGGCTGGATAATTCTTGCATCTGGTGCAAGTCGGTAAGGAGCCTTGGCGACAGGAGTCGCACCAGGTATGAGGTCAATACAAAAGTCAACGGATCTAGGAGGAGGAAGACCATGAAGATCTTCAGGAAAGACATCAGGGAAGTCACACACTACTGGAACGTCGCTTATGTTCTTCCCCTTGCCCTTTTGTTCTACCACGTGGGCCAAGAAGGCAAAGTTCTGTTTACGTAGGCATTTGTTCGCTTGAGTGCATGACATCAACTTCAGTCCTTTCGAAGGTCGGTCTCCATAGACATGCAAAATATCACCGGACGCAAGAGGTAGATGAACAAACTTCTCGCGACAAGCAATCTCGGCATGATTCTCACGCAACCAACCCATGCCGATTATGTAAGACCCTTAGTCTATTTTATACAATTATCATATACATTCAAACTATAATTGTGTATTAACGATTACAAATACACTTGAAATTATGAGTTTGTTAAAACATTTTAATAAATAAAACATTTTAACGTTTTGTATATAAATTTGCCGTTTAAAACATGACGGCGAAACATAACGCGGAAGCTTGAATCTTGATCGTGTTCGGATCCTCGTTGAGCTTAATCGTCCTCCGGTACTTTACATATTACCTACATTTCATATAAACATGAAATGAGTTAGTTATACTAGTTTAAAACGTATTTAAACAAGTTTCCAATAACAAACAATTGAACAGACACATTTTTGCCAGTTATATTGGCCCTCGCGGACAACGACGTATGTAAGAGAATCCTTCGCGGGGCGCGAAAGCAGTCGCGCTGCGCGCCACCAATACCGGGTCACCGTCGTGTGACGCGAGAGAGTGATTTCCACAGCAAGTTTCTTGTCTGCACCTGCATATTATCATCCAAACCAATTTTTACGAAAACGGACATAACTCATTCGTTAGTTATCAGATTTAAGTCACATTTCTTCCTACATGACGGTAATTCGGCTCTCCATCACATGGAGTTAAAATCCAACATCCGGATTAACAAAAACTTGAGACTTTTAAGCCTTCGGCTAAAAATGTAGTTACGAACTTTTGACCCGTTCATGTATTAATCAAACAAACATGTTTGTTTGATTCCAATTTCTCATGAACCTTATATTTTCGACATTGTCTATCATATTAGATTCAAATCACGGATTTCTTAAGTATTTTAAACCCGTTTTAATTCATATGCTTATTTTGACCAGTTAAGGGTATTTAAGCATATTTTAAACACGAATCGCTTTCATTCATTTCTAGCTTCATATTTCCACATTTCTTATCAAAAAATTTTCCACCACAACTATATTTGTGGTGGATTTAATGCGGTGATCCATTTATTCCGAGTTTTACCCCTCAGATTATCATTTACGGCAAAGACTTATATAAGGTCAATTTACCCAAGGATTCCCACCTTTCGGTTTTTATACTTATTCTAAGTATCTATTTGCTTATAAAACTCATTTCCAAACAACCTTTAAGGGTCGTCTGCTCAATTTAGCTTACAAGGGCGTTTTGGTCAATTTTCGTCCTTCTTTTACGACGAAGGACTTTTAAATACTTGTTTAACCCAAAAATCAGACCCTTTAACTATAATCTTGTTTAGAAACCTTTATGTTTCTAAAGAACCATGATTATAACTCAAATTATTCGGTTTACCTAAAAGATAACCGAATATCCATTTTTGACCATGTCTAACTCTTATAGAATCTCAAGTTCTAAATGATGAGTTGAACTATTATACATACCTGACTCGGATCAATATATTGACCCTTTTTAATACCTTGCTTTAATAATCACTGACTAATAACGATACAATTATCCTTTCTCTATTCACTCCTGTGAACATAAGACTCAACAATAATCATTAGTCGATATTTTCATGTGACATCTGTGTTTGTGTAGTCATTATACAAACTCTGAACAAATCAAATATCAATAAAACAATGTGTTTTAATCCCAATATTTGTTTATTTATGTTAGACATTTTGCACGTTTTGATTTTTGATCGACTTTAAACTCTATATCGCTTTTTGGAAAGTTATACGCAAACTGATACGTAAACATAATCAGTTTAATGCGACAAACACTCTGGAATAGCAACATAAGCTTAACATACCTTAAATAACCTTTACATGACTTAGAAATAAGTTTTAAAGGGTTTGGTATGGCAAAAACAAGTTTATTCGCTCTTAGGGACTATTTGCGTCAAACTACAAAAGTCTGCCGTTTCGAAAGGCAACGTACAGTCCGGAACTTGATCATAAGCTAAAAATACCATAAATAACCTTAACATAGCTTAGAAATAAGATTTGAATGGTTCGGTATGCGAGAATACGCTTATTTGATCAGACATGGACTAAAAGTGTCAAAAACGGCGTAAGTTTGCATCTTCGCGCATATCTTACGTTCAGACCACACCCGGGCATCCAAAATTTTTTGTAGACACTAAAATATTTTATTTTAGTGATCAGAATGAAAAAATACTATTCGTCGCTTAATTTGAATCATTTTCGCGTCCGTTCGAGTTTCGTCGTAATTAACCGAACAACGTGACCGTACAACCAAACGAACCGACATATGTGATATTTCCGAGCATATTTCATGTCCCCTATACTTTGATGACTTTTTAAAGCCTTGAAAATGGCTTAACGGAGGTTAAATATGTCGAAAATGCAAGTTAGAGTGTGCAGGGACTGAAACTGTCATTTTCTAAAACTGCTGGCCTACCCCTCGCGTTGCGCCACAGCCTAGCGGCTGTGCTGTGGCACCACGCAACCACCTGATCTGGATAGAATTTTCATTTTTAGCACTAGTTTGATAATTCAGGGACCATTCTTGCAATTTCTTTGTGTGATAAGCAAGTTAACACCTCTCCAAGTCATGCTAGCTGTCCCTTGTCACACCCCGATATTTCCACATATTTCCGGTGGGCCCGGTGGGGAGTATAGTGACGTAGTTGATATCATCATAGTCAAATAATCACGGTTCAATGCACAGCGGAAGTCTAAAGTAAATATATTACAAACCAATTCGAAAGTAACATCAATATTACAAACGGAATGTAAGATGGGTCCACAGGCGGATCTTAAAACAGAAAGATAAACACTGTTCAACAGACTTTAGACGTCTAGAACTTGCAAGATTCCCTATTAACGCCCTGAGCACCCAGCCAATTACGTACAGTACCTGTCACTTAATCCTTTTTGGAAAATACGTCAGTTTACACTGGTAAGTACAATTAACTGACTCTTTTGAAAACATTTATGAAAATTGATTTAAATGCACAAGGCATAAATATCTTTTATAACTTGGGATAACTATTTCAAAATAAACTAGTTAAAGAATTACATGTTTATTATACGTTCAGTAGCCCGGGCTGAATACCGGGTTAAAGATTAATAGACACACCACATGATATAATCCCGCGGCGAGTTATTCTCGAACAGGCGGTTATATCTTTTTATATATACACACCGGCAGGTGTATGCCTACACCTCGTGCTTAAGTCGTGGCCATTTCAATGAATGAGCTGAGGATATCCAGGACATGGTCATTAACCCCCCAAAGGCTTAGAATAAACAAACAGATTAAACGGGTTATCTCAATGATTTAACCTTCATACGATTAAAAATTCAATACCCGACCAAGCGGTATTTTTATATACCGTACCCCAAGCCCGTATAAGGGAAAATAAGTTAAAAGTATTTACCTGAGCTAAAATGTAATTTTATTCTCAGCCGTATATTCAAATCAGCAAGCACAATTACCTTTACCGGGGCTCTCAATCTGGAACGAAGGTTTTTATTAACCTATTAGATTCCTAACGGGTCTTATCTAAGTTGTAACTTAGACCGGTTAGTTTTGAGCAGTGTTGTAAAAGTCGGATTCCAAGGTCGAGTACTCGGCGAGTACTCGGTCCTCGGAACCCCTCCGAGGCGACATCCTCCTAGGCGGACTCAATTAGTCGGCCTCGGTCAAACTCGGCGCCTAGTCGGCCTAGTCGGACGTAGTCAGAAAAAGTCGGCCTAGTCGGTCTAGGCGGTCAACGTGGTTTGTTGACTTTTAATTATTCAAAATCGGTCAAAATCGGTCAACATCGGCCTACTCGGCCTTGTACTCGGACTACTCGACCTTGTACTCAGACTAGTCGGACTTGTATTCAGAATATTTGAACTTTAAACATGTTTCATTTTAAATTATACTCAGTTGACATGAATTATGCTTATTTTAACATATATATAATATATAACAATTAATTTTCTTTATAGCTACCATGTCCGCGTACTCCTCGAGTACTCTCCGAGTACTCCGATTACTCCCAACTCCCCAGTCGGTCGACTAGGGACCGCCTAGCGACTTTTACAACACTGGTTTTGAGGAAAGGTCAACGGTTCAAAACGCAAGATTAAGCGAAGACCAGATTAGAATGTGATTTAGACCCGACAAGTATGGAGACTTGTATAATATGGGTAAACTAAACACATTCTGAATTTTGAAGTGAAAATGATAAGGTTTGACCTGTTTCGGTTAATTCATGTAAACTAGTTACATAAACTGTTCCGAACGCGTAAAATGCATAACGGGTAACCAAAAGAGTCATGAACATGTTTCATAAGTTAATATGCCTTGAATATGTTGTGATATCAGTAGGATACCTTCCATTATGCCCAAAACGAATTCTAAACCAATTTATGCCCCGTAGGGGTATTTTGGTCATTTTAATGTTTATAATAGAGGTTAAATAATAATCTGAGTTTCTGGTCTAAATAATCAGTAAAAATATTTATTTTATCAAGTTATATCAGTAAGAAATCTCACATATGTGAAATTTATCTTTCATGGCCAATCTATGCACCGTAGGGGCATTTTGGTCATTTCACATATGCTTTAAGGGTAAATTTTGGAAATCTGAGTTCAAAACTTTTATTTACTGTTAAAGTATAAAAACTTATTCATAAAATCAGTAGGTATCAAGCTTTAGGTGCCTAATATGGTTTTAAACCATACTATGCGCCTAAATCGCATAAAAGTCGGTATTTGACGATATTCGGGTTAATTAAGGGAAAGCTGAGATTTTAATCAAACTTTACTGTTTAAAATAACTTATTTAATATATAAAATCAGTAGAAAAAGGTTTGGCATGTAAAGGATGTATAAAACTCATTTTATTTGCAAAAAGGGCGTTATCGTCAATTACCGAGCCTATGCGAGAGCTCTATGTTATGATCATTTTAAAATTTAATAAAAATTTCCAAAAATCACAAAATATTATATTACATTAGTAGGTAAGAGATTTGATGTCGAAATTTGGGTTTAAATAGGCTTTATGCCGAATATGCCGTTTAATTAATAAAAAGCTTTCAATTTACGATATCTAGCATAACTCTTAATTTAGACCTCAAACTGATGTCAAATTTTTAGGACATGTTTATAATTCAGTAATAAAGGTTTCTTTCCTCTCACATTTTCAAAAATCTCGTTTTTACATCAAAAGGGCATAATGGTCAACTTTTAGACATTTAACGGAAACATGCAATGAACTAGGATTTCTAAGGAACCAAGTTGTATAACCTCAGAGGATTATACTAACCTATAACATGGTCCTAAAGGAACCCTAAGGCATATCTAAACTGAGCTAAATCGGGTCAGAACTGAAAGTCAAAGCAAAAGTCAACTTTTGAGACTTTCGGTTTCGAACCGAGCCTTAACTTAGAATTGTCGGGTTGAACATGCCTAGACATGTTCAATTAATATTTACCAAGTTATTAAAGTAAAAAAACTGATTTTATTGCCTTTACATCATTAGTTATGTATTTTGTTTAAAAACCGACTCGTTGACTTTTTATTTTAATTACTTTGACCCGACAATTAACTAAGCAAACGTGGTAATTAGGAAGTGCCCTTTTGAGGGTTTAATACCTACCTAATTACGATCACGTAACCATGTTCGTTGTGAACCATGGCTTGACCATACATGGTCTAACTAAAAGTCAAAGCGTTTATCGAAACGTTTGACTTTTCGGCTTTAAGAGCCAAATAAAATGAACTAGCCAAGATAGGACCCTTACAAATGGTCCAAGGGATAGAAGATAACTCAAAAGGAGGTTCCCTAAGGTCAGGATCCTCAGATTTGAGAAGAGAGCAAGGAATTCAAGAAATGGTGTGAAAATTTGAAATGAGTTCACCTCTATTTATAGTGTTTGGAGGATTCATGGATGATCAACAAGTGTTTAGGGGTCTTCTAAGATCAGTACATGTGTAATACCAGCTTGTAATACCATCAAAGTGCCCCTAGAATCAAATATGTGAGACAAGGAGGCAAACCAAGGCTGGTTTCTGATCTTCTGCTGCTGGGCATTGGTATACGGACCGTATGGTCCTATATACGGTCCGTAAGGACCTATACAGCTCACACATATTTTCATTTGTTGACGAGTTTGGCCCCTGCACTTTCGAACTCCTCCGAAACGATGTTTTTAGCACGCAAGGCTTTGTATTTCCAACATTAGGCACATCCAAGAGTATAACCAAGCATCATAAACTTCTTGATATGTTAAAAGAGTCAGTCAAAGGCCTAGTTTGACATATTGACGCTTTTAACCCTTTAATTTGCGAACTTGCACGTATTAACGCGAAATGGCGTAAAAGCCTTATGAAGTCAATAACAATCATTCCTAAGAGTATAATGGAGTATTACAACACACCAGTTCACACCTGTTCACTTAAATGGTTGCTCATAGGTGTAGTTTTAAGTGTTGACGCTTTTGGTCCTTTTAACGCGCAAACTTGCGCGTATTATCGCTTTATTGCGTCAAAGCCCTATGTTGTCCATATTGGGCATTCCCGAGAGTATTATCGAACATTACGATACTTCGGGGTTGTTAAAAGTTCACTCAGAGGTAAGAATTAACATGTTGACACTTTCAACCCTTTTTAACGCACAATCTTGTGCGTATTGTTATTTACCGACATTAAAGCCCTAAATGGCCAATGTTTTGCATTCTCAAGAATATGATTAGATATAATAATGTTTCAGGTTCATTAAAAGGTCATTCAGAGGTATTATTAAACATGTTGACGCTTCTAACCTTTTACCGTGCAAATCTTTCGATTTATTATGCAAACGGTTTCGATAATCCAACAAGTGGCTTAATTTTGAGAACACGAATATCACGAGAGATTATTCAAGGTCTTATTTTAAGCATGTAAACACTTCCAGTCCTTTCATAATCAAAGTTTTTGATCTTTCACAAAATTAGTCCCTCATAGTCAATGTTTAACTTTATTGGGGTTTAATACACGTGTCAACACATCATTGGACGTGATTTTACGAGGTGTTACATCCTCACCCCCTTAAAAGAAATCTCGACCTCGAGATTTACTAAAGTAATGGAAGTACTTTCTGACGTATCGTGGACTTAATCTCCATAGCATATTTGGGCCTCTAAGGGCACCTCAGTTGACCTATACAGTAGGTACATACTTTCTTTCGGCGCTTCTTAACCTGTCGATCCTTAATTGACACGGGTTTCTCATCAAACCATAAATTTTCATTAGTCTGCATATCATTATGTGACAATGCTCTCTACTTGTCGGCGAAACATACCCTTAAATCACTAGTGTGGGACACATGGATTTCCATCAAGCTCCGTAGGTAAATTTTAGCTTATAGGTTACAAATCTTAATATATTCGATTTCCTCGAATGGTTTTATATATCAGAGCTTAACTAGCCCATTGTATTAGATTTTCAGCACACCCTTCCAGGGTGATACTTTATGTTGAATCTTATTCCTTAACAAGAATTTAAGAGGGTTGCGACTTTCATCACTTATTTATTTCCCGCCGATTACTGGCAGTTTCCAGACGATTATAAATTTATATGATCGTATTCGTCGTTTCCAGGGTAATCCTTTAGATCCTGATAATTAGACTTGCCAAAGTCCTGTTCATCAAACAGACATTTGTCATTCCGTCTATACAAGGTCCCTAAAGGGGTAGGCTTGGTACTTGTATAACAACCATTTGTTATAGGAGAGCTTATTTAAGGTGAGGTAGTCGTTCCAACTACCACTTAAACCAATCTTAAAGAATAGTTAATCCTTATAGTTAGTCGAACAAGTCGACGATCCTGGGTAGCTGATGGCGATTCTTAATTGTTGCCTAAATAGGGTTGCGGTAACCAATGCATAAGCATAACGAACCGTATTTCTGAAAATAATAATGTCGGAGCTCTTAAAATGAAGCTTTTTCTTGAAACTTATATGATTAGGGTCTCAATCCTTCCATTAATATTGGTACTAACCGATATGGAGCTTTTACAATAATGTAGCCCTAAGTGGGATGTTATCCTTAACTCTGCTAGTCTCTCAGGAGATAACCAGAGTGGTTCCTTGGAGAAGATAACCAGGATACACCGAGATTACCGAGGTATTTCCAAATCTCAGGCTTCTATTCATTTATCGATACACGTGTCAGATAAATGACACATTTACTTTACGAATGCAAGGATACCTTAATTAGCAACACTTACTTGGACATTTCTAGATTGGATATCTTCTTTGAATACTATTAGCTGGTTTTAGTACAATATGACTATTGGAATATCTAAGTGGTTCCGTGCATTAAACCTCCATACTGATCAGGCATGGAAGCAATCTATGGGACACACTAGGACACGTCAATCCCCATATGACGCTTTTATCAAGCATAGTCTAGCATTCGCAGTTGATAGAAATCAATGAGATAACTAAGTAAAGTAACATATATCGTCGTCTCGATCTGGAGAAAGAGTACTTTAGATTTTTATGAATGAAGATTATTTGACGTAAACAAAAGGAAAGGTCTCTATGATTTTTGTTGGTAAGTTTTACTTTACACTTAATATAAAGAGTTCTTATGGGAAAGTTCTAAAAGTTTGCTAAGCTTATGATCTATGAAAAACATAGTAGTACTTAAATCAAACAAAGCTCTTAATATTAATATCACGATAAGGGATACACCTGGTGTCATTTATTGATATGAACTGCCTTTGACATTTGTCAAGAGGGTTTAAGCGCCTCCATTCTTAGTCCTTCCCTATACTTAGCTATACCGTCTCGACAAATTTTATGGTCGTTAGCTCCGATGTGGACCTTAACGCCACAGCCGAAACAGACTGCATTCCTTATGTTTCTATATTCAGGGAACTACAGATGCCACACTGCTTTGACCTTTAGTCTGTTAGACACTGTCCCAGTGCCTTTTGTTGCAGGTCATGCATACACGCTTCTCATATCTCTGGGAGTTATCCTTCTCCCTTTTTCCTTTCTTCGGTAGTCTCAGCCTTGACTGATTTACTTCCTAACCCATCTAATGTGAGTGGCTGAGATAGATCCATAATGGATTTATAAGAAGCAGGCTTTGAAGTCTTAACATGCATTCTTAATTCCGATGCTAAAACACCAATATATATAGTGCATTATGCTTAGATTCTGTGTTAACTGAATAGGGCACTATCCCAGACAATAAATTAAAGTCTGTAACATACTGTCGGCAGTCTAGATCCTTCATGGCGAGAGTCAGAAAATTCTTATTCCACCTTTTTCCATTTTGTGTCGCAGACAACAGGTTTTTCTGATAGGGTCCATAAACTTGGACCATCCTATATCGTATGAGGGTATCTTTCCTGTGGACTTTATTAAAGTCTTCCACCAATTAAGGGCATTGCCCTTGTATGACTGTGATACATATCTCACAGTGTCTTTCTCAGCACAATCACTGATGTCTATAATGGTTTCCATTTCATTCAACAATTTTACGAAATCAATGGCTCCCTTTTTTACCATTGAAGTCTCTTGACTTTCAAGGGGCAAAGTACTTTTGAGTACATATTTTAGAGGGACGGGGCTCCTCACTATATGTCATCTTATTTGGTTTATCCTTCGCATTTGAAGTGTGAGCAAAACTCTTCTCATGAGCAGGGAAAAATATGATTTAGAGCAAGTAGCCTTCGGCTTTTCGAACCTTTTCAAGTCCTTTCTCATAGCCTTTCTAACAGCTGCATCAATCACAGCTTGGGGATTAACTCCATTAACCTTGAGGTTCACCTTTGTTGCATCATTAGCATTTGTCGTATCATCAGTATTGCGACTGTTATGTATCTCATTCGAGTTTGCCATACTTGATGCTTGGCACTAAACACCATAATTAAATAATTACTTAATTGCATTTCTATAGCTAGTCATCGTCCCGACGACTAACATACATTAGCCATGGTATCCTTAAACCTTACCGGCTAATGGGGTATGAATATTCCTAATGAATGTCATTTGAATGTATATCAATTTTTATTTAGCCTAGGTCGCAAAAGGTCCATCAATGGAAATTAAGGTTTGGACCGAGTCCATTACCCTTTTGGCAGGAGATTACAATGTTACAACTATCTTTGTCACATTGATGATTTTAGATAGCTCGAAGGCTTGCCACAATGGATTTTACAATATGAGACATAAGTCCGTCATGAAGGACATAATAATCATATGGCATGAAGGTCTTGTCACGAAGGGCATCATAAGATATGGCAACAAGAGCCTGTCACGGAGGACATTAATTTATAAGCCACGATATTATTAGATCAGGGGCTTTAAGATTTGAACCTAATTCTTCATCGTTGGACAGGGAGTCATAGACTACAACTCTCATCGTCTTGAATGACGATCCATTTTGGCACATAGGCAAGTCATAGGACATCACTAATGGATGTTTACATATATATACATATGTGTATATATATATATAACTATCACAATTGATTATATTAGTAATGATCTTATCGATCTTATAGACTATAAGGCTTGGGCATTGCCCATCACCTTTGTTAGTGAACCACAACGGTCACATTTGACAATGTCTCTAATGGACAATACAGTATATAGTCCGTAGGCAACGTAAATCATAATAGTGATTCGGGATAACGCCACTAATGGTAATATAATAAACACACTTATATATAGGAAGTACCAGCGGCGTATCCACCATGTGTTTATTGTATTATTGTAGTTTCGTTATCTAAATCACCGACAATCTACATATAAACCATAACCATTGAGTCATTATGTACTTCTTAAAATCTCACTATGAAGATAGGAAGGCCTAAGCCTAATATGATCATCGTATCAGATGATATTAATCATGATCACATTGATCATATATAGACTATAAGGTTTGAGCATAGCTCACGACCTTGGACATGGGATCATAAGGATCACAATGTCAATGTCACAAATGGGCAATTTATTATAGCCCTTAGGCAAATCATCATTAAAGATGTTAAATAATATGATCATCGCATCAGATGATATTAGTCATGGTCACATTGATCATATAGACTATTATGTTTGGACATAGTCCAATATTGTTAGACAGGGAGTCGTAACCACAACTGTCGTTGTCTTTTTAGACATCAAGTATAGCCCGTAGGCACTTCATCACTAACGGATGTTTATATTTTGATCATCATATTGATGATACTTCCATGATCTAATTCGATCATATAGGCTTTAAGGCTTGGACATAGTCCAAATACCTTGACGGCTGGTGTGGTTTCTCAAGTCACACTGCCAGGAGTGTTAACATGTTCTTAGATGTGAACAAGGATTAATTTGTCTTAATGGTTACACAATATTACCATGATCGCATTGATCATATATACTTGGAGGCTTGAACATAGTTCACCACCTCTGGATAGGAGGGGTAACTCCTTTAACTATCATAGTAGAAGGAATAATTATCCTTAACTACCAAAAGTTTTGGCCAATTAATGTGGACTTGCCACTTGGCAGGGGTAAACCATTAAGAAGATCTTTTGAAATTATTTATCTGATCGATAAAGTTCGCATAAAATTCACACTAATGGCTGATAAAGGACGATATGAATACCTATTTAAAATTTCCAAAATTTTCAATAAATCATTAGGTAATTTACTATAGTGCCTTAAAAAGGACTTTTAGTATCATATTTGTCCATAGAGGACCAAAAAAGAAAAATATAAGTCCGTATAGGGACTATAAAAAAAAATCATAAGTCCTTATAGGGACTATGTTAAAATAATTTGCCCAATAAGGGGCTATAACGAGAAGTCATGTCTTACAAAAAGGCTATAATGAAATATCATGTCCACTAGGGGGCTATAATGAAATCTCGTGACGACGGAAGGACTAAATAGAAATAACACATTCCCCATAGGGATTTAATAAAATAACACGTCCATAAAAGGACTATATTGGTATCACAAGCGCACAAAGAGCTTGCTGAACAGACGTCCTCACAAGGACTTAAAACGAAAGGTAAGTGTTGGTGCATGTTTTGTGACAACAGCTTAATAGTTTGTTTATTTAGTCTTTGGATATTTTGTATTGGGCTTAGCATTATTGGTTAGGGATTTATTTAGTGTAATGGGCTTGGAGAATGGCCTGGCCCAGACCAAAGCCCATGTGCAAACCTTGTCCTATATAAACAAGGCTTGGCATAAGGGTTTAGGTTAGACATTTGGAGACATTGAGAGAAATCTATAGAGAGTGGCTAGGAGATTTCTTGTGGGTCTTGAATTGATTGTAAACTTCGTGTTGGATAATCAATAGAAGACCGGATTGAAAGTGTATCGTGTTCTTGATTCTTGTTCTACACGTTTTCTGCAAAATCTGATCTAGAGGATTCCGCACTCTAGGTTGGATCGACGATTCTGTTACGATCCATACAGCTAAAGGGACCTACAATTGGTATCAGAGCGTTAGGCTCTAGATTGGCTCGGTTCAGAATCGTTTCTGCAGAAAATCGGCGTTTTTGGACGTGTTTTGACGGCTGTTCTTGGGTTTGCTGCTGATTTCGGATCAAAAACCAGCATTTCGGACCAGATCTGCTGCATTTCGGATTGATTTCGGACAGGAAATCAGTCATTACGGATAAACAGCATCAATTCCGGACAAGAAACAAGCATTACGGATCAGTTTGAGTTGATTTCGGACCAGATAGACTTGATTTCGGATCAGTCAAAGGGATTACGGATCCATTTCGGATTGATAACTTCCATTTCGGACCTGATCAGTTTCATTTCGGATAAACAGCAAGCAATACGGACGATTTCGGATCAGGAATACTGCATTACGGATCCATTTCGGACAAAATACTTGCATTTCGGATCAGACAACTTCATTACGGATCTAAAAGTCTCATTTCGGATCTAAAGAATCCATTTCAGACATGTTAAGGTTGATTTCGGACCAGACTGTCCCATTTCGGACAAGTGTGGCTCATTTCGGACAAAGGTGGAATTTTTCTGGGCTTGCGAATCACGAAAACGGTTTTTGACATTATATATCATTGGAATCGTAATTTCAAGACGAATCTAACGGTATAATTTGATAAAGACAGTTTTCAGAAAAAATTTTGTACGGTTTTATCAGTTCGCTTACGGTAAAAGCTTGACAAGGACCAGTAGAGAAGTTAGATTTGGATTTTGATTCAGGTTACCAAAATCCATTTGAACTTTTACGCTGCGTGACGGCTAAAATGAACAATGGAAGGGAGATTGTTAAAAACTGGCCAAAGCTTACAAATGTTAAAGAATATGGTGACTAGAAAGAGAAGTTTCAGTTGTTTATGAAGAGTGAGGATTTTAGTATGTGGTGTTGTATGATTGATGGATATGTTGCTCCTACACGTCGTGTTGAAGGAAGAGATAAGGTGATTTCTTATGAGAAGATGGATGAATCTGAGAGACAGGTGGTTGATGCTGAGAAGAGAGCTTTAGCAGTGATCAAGAAATCCTTACCTGAGGGCATTAAGCATACCTTCAAGAACTATGGGA
Source organism: Helianthus tuberosus (assembly GCA_030545235.1). NCBI lineage: Eukaryota > Viridiplantae > Streptophyta > Magnoliopsida > Asterales > Asteraceae > Helianthus > Helianthus tuberosus. The sequence goes on along the minus strand of CM060438.1, from coordinate 28,283,857 downwards.
ATTCTAGAGATCTGTGGGAAGCTTTAGAAAAACGTTATCAGGTTCCATCAAAAGTGAATACTTGTGATCAAGCATTGGTAGCTGAGTTTGCAGCGGTGAAGATTGGAGAAGTAGTTGCTGAGGATGAAGAGAAGAGGAAAGCTGATGAAGAAAATGCTGAGAAAAAGGAAACTGAGAAGGAAACTGCTGAAAAGGAGGCTGCAGAAGTTTCAGAGTGCATGAATGGTGTGAATGAACTTGCAACAGAGGTGAAGGTATCATCAGAATCTGTAAGTCATACATGTCTTAATTGCGCTGAACTACAGGGTAAAGTTGACAGACTATCGGAGCAAAACAAAATTCAGTCAGCTGAATTAGAAAAGTTAAAAGAGTCAAATGTTCTTTTGATTAAACGAGAGTCAGACTGTTTAACAAAACTCAAATCGAATGAACAAGAAATTAGCAGTTTAACAAGCAAAGTCAATGAACTGTTACAGGTCATTGATTTGGCTCGTGAAACTGTGAAAGAAAAGACTAACGAGCTTTCAGAAAAGTGCACAGAATTGGCTGATGCACAAGCCAAAATTGTAGAACTTCAGGGGAAGTTAAGCAATTTTGAGAATTCTTCGTTAGTCAGGACTCAAATTCAAAAAGGTTTAAAAAGGAGTCATGATAAAACAGGGGTGGGGTATACTAAAGATTCATCTTCTAAACATCAAGACTACTCATTTTTACCAACTGAAGATGAGCTAACTGATTTTGTAACCACTGGACAAGTAGTAGTGGATCCGATAGCTGTGGACTTACCAAATAGTCCAGTTTCTTTGAAAGAATCTGTTGGGTCTAACAGTACACCTCATAAAGTGGATGAGGATACTGAAGACAAAAAGACCAACACATTTAAAAAGGGATCAAACAAAAGGAAAACTTATAAGAAAAGATCCTGTTTTAAATGTCACAACAAAGGGCACGTGGCGAGTTGTTGTCCTTTGAAGAAAGGTAAACAAAAGGTTGATGAGGTTAAGGATGAGAATCAGGTTGGGTCAAACAATAGTGTAAAAACTAGTTGTCAGACAAAGAAACCTGAATCTCAATCAAATCCCTCAACTTCGAAAAGATTTGATAGACCAAGAAGTATTTCTCCACAATTTAGTCAATATAGTGGTAAATCAAATCGTTTTCAAAGTCAAAATAAAAATTTTGGATATCAAAATCGATACCAAACTGCTGGTAATCGAAATTTTCAACAAAGAAATGGACATAGGGGTTTTAGTAACTCGAATGTTCAACAACATCCAATTTTTTTTCAAAATTCATGGTATGATTATAGGAGAAGAATGTATCAAGATAAAAAGTTACCCAAGGATCCACTGAAGTGTGATGGATATTGGATGGATGTTCCTGTAATAGATGAAGTTGGAAAACCCAAGACCATCAGGGCTTGGGTTCTAAAGTCTAACTGAGTTGTTGAGTGAATGCAGGATGACCAAGAAGGACTGTTGATGTGTTCGACAGTGGTTATTCCTGTAAAGCATCTGAGGTGAATAGTAGGTTAACATGGGTAACGAACTATTTACTTCTGTGATCATTTTGATTGTTTTTAAACTTAAACCGTGAAAAACTGTAGTCAGGTTAAGGTGGGAGTTTGTTTGTGTTTTTAAATTTATGTTTTTAAAACTTACTCCATAAAAACAAAAATTTAGGGGGAGAAATTCCTCTAAGCCAAAAAGAGTTTAGATAGTGCGTGTGTTTAGGGGGAGTAAGTTATAAAATTTTTAAAAATCCAAAAACATAAAAAAAAAAATAGAAAATCTAAAATGAGTTTTCACTGTGTGAAAAAGAAGAAATGATAGTACATCCGCAAGTTAGACTGTCACACTCGAACTGAATCAAAATGCTTAAGTGTGATAGTAGCTTCATCATATGATATACCAGTAGGCAAAAGCATGAAATAATCAACTTACCAAGGTGATATAAACATAAATGTACTGAGTATGAGTGGGGAACACATCAGTGGTGTATGGTTTAATGACCTTAAATCTTGTGTTGATAGATTGCCAAAATCTGAAGTTTTGGGTCTTTATACCGTTATTTCATCTGGGGATATCAGGGGTGTCCTTCTGCTGCATCCAGATACATGCTGACCTAGACACACCCCGGATATCTTAAAAGAGCTAAAATGCCAAAACCCTGAAAATGAAGAAGCTCTCATAGAGAGTCATTCAAAATAAGTGCAAAATGCACAAATCGTACCAAAAATGGTATCTGTCTTAGCCCTCGATAAGATATGTTGGTCTCTCTGCTGTACGGAAGTACTGACCTGTTCACCAATTATCTATCGTTGAAAAACAAAAAGGATGAATTCAGTATACTCACCTACTACGATGAATCTTTGTGCATACCTTGATCGCGGGGGTATATCCTGAAGTGGGACACACTAGTATATCAGAATAAAATTACCTTAACGTATCATACGGTAATGGTACTTGAAATGTTCATGCATTTTGTTTAAGTGGACGAACATACTGGTAATCGTTTTGAACTGCTTTTCATGAAAAATTATATAAAGAATTATCTAATAGTGTGAAACAGTTTGATTTTGCTGATATGATCTTCTTGCACATGATACTCACAAAAAGAAGTGTTGTAAATATTTTTCAGTTTAATTTTTGTTAGTTTAGTTTGTGTTGAAAAATATCAAAAATACCAAAAATATTTTCTTTTAAAAGATCTCCCATTTTGAACTGACAGGTAGTTGTTTTTGCAAACTAAGATAAAATATTGGTTTATCTTTAAATGTGAAAAAGGCTAATGGTTTTTCGAGATACTTTCTTGTGTTGCTAAACAGATTGATGCAGTTATCAAAATGAAGTGTAGAATACAAGTAAAGTGCAGATTGAGAGTGAAGTGAAGAACGTGTGAAGATGCATGGTAGGAAAGAAAGTTGGAGCTTACTTGCTTAACCAAAGATTGCTAGCTAACTGATCTACAACGAAAGAAATTTTGGAGATTGGAAGCATCAGCTAAGGGGGAGTTTGTTGATGTCAGAAACTGTGTAGCTGACGCTATCCAAAGACCAAAAGACTGCAAGATGTTTGAAGACAAAGTTACACTATGAAGCTATTGTCAAGGGGGAGTTTGTTGGTGCATGTTTTGTGACAACAGCTTAATAGTTTGTTTAATTAGTCTTTGGATATTTTGTATTGGGCTTAGCATTATTGGTTAGGGAGTTATTTAGTGTAATGGGCTTGGAGAATTGTCACACCCCCAAAATCCACACGCGGAGTATCACCGCTTGGAGGCGTGACTGACCAGGATCAAGCCACCAATCATATTGAACATATAAGTAAGTAGTAAAAATCATTCATCAATACGAAAGGTGTTTTCAAAACCAAACATCAATAAGTGTATAGCGGAAGCATTAGTATGTAAACCCAATGTAAATAGTAAATTCAAATGTTTAAATAGATAACATGGCATCATCGATCCATGTCTCACAACGACCTGCTCCTCCCTGTGCAAGCTCCATATGTACCTAAGGTCCTGCAAGGCATGCAAGAGAGAGTCAATAACTAGTTGAGCGAGTTCACAGTTAATAGTTCAGTAATAGTATAGCGTGAGTAGTAGTATGTTCGTTCGTTACAATGTATCGTATTAGTTTCCATCGCGGCCAATGTCCTTGGCAGGTGTGCGAAGATGTTGGGGAAAGTCTTTCCCCAAGTATTCTAGACTAGGTTTGTTTGTATCGCGGCCAATGTCCTTGGCAGGTGTGCGAAGATGTCGTAAGTTTAGTTCGCGGCCAATGTCCTTGGCAGGTGTGCGAAGATGTCGTAAGTTTAGTTCGCGGCCAATGTCCTTGGCAGGTGTGCGAAGACAGTCATAATATCGCGGCCAATGTCCTTGGCAGGTGTGCGAAGATCGTTCAATAAGTGTTACTAGTCTAGCAGTAGGTTCTGTTATCTATGTACGTACAGTAATCATCAAATCCCCATTCCCCCCTGGGAACCCCATGCCTTGGCTTGTGTGAACTCACCTTGGTTTGCTCGGTATGCTAGGTTATGTGCTCGCAAATAAGTCAATCACGTCCAGAATGAAAGGGTCACTAGTTTGATCAGAACGAAAAGCTTCGGATACTCGGAATCGCCGTCGCACAAAGAGATAGAGACTCTAGGGTTTGTTTGTTTGTTCACGTAAAAATAGAGAATAGTATACTGACCCACTAATGGGCCTAAAGCCCATTTTTTTATTTTTGTTGGACATTATCTGGACGAAAACACTCTATGTGTTTTCGGCTAGGTGTGTTTTCAACAAGTATTCTTTTTATTATTCTAATCTATAACACACCAATATAATACACAACAAGTTATTAATACACTGATATATACATCAAAACACTCTATGGTGCACACACCTTGTAATTATTAAAAAAAAAACATAGCAAGTAAGTACGAAGTTAAATCGGGTTGTGACCTTGAAAATTCGGGTTGTCACATTATCCCCAACTTGAAAGAAATTTCGTCCCGAAATTTAGCATGCAGTTACTGAGGAAGCTAGTAGTGTGACGTTGTTTACCTGTGTCGTATCGCGGCTCCTCGAGCAGGTTTGCGAAGATTACTGGTTTTCTTGGGGTGTCACATTATCCCCCCGTTGATTTGGAATTTCGTCCCGAAATTCTGCATTGGTAGCTTCAGCCTCAGTAGTAGTTGCTTGGTTTCCGAATAATTGGGGATATTTGAGTTCCATCTGATCTTCATGCTCCCAGGTGAACTCTGGGCCGCGGCGGGAGTTCCAACGAACTCGTACAAGAGGGATTCTCGTGTTCTTGAGGACCTTAACATCCCGGTCCGTGATTTCAACAGGTTCCTCGACGCAGTGCAACCGCTCGTCGATGGTGAGTTCCTTCAAGGGAACTATGTGGGTCTCATCTGACATACACTTCTTCAGATTTGACACGTGAAAGACGTTGTGAACTGCACTGAGTTCAGCTGGTAGGTTCAACCTGTAGGCTACCCTGCCTATCTTCTCAATAACTTCGAAAGGTCCGACGTATCGTGGATTGAGTTTGCCGCGTTTGCCAAAACGAACCACACCCTTCCAGGGTGAAACTTTAAGTAGCGCTCGATCCCCAACCTGGAATTCGAGTAGTTTCCTGTCTAAATCAGCGTATGCTTTCTGACGGTCGCGTGCTGCCGCCATGCGTTGTCGTATTTGTGCAATCTTTTCAGTAGTATCAACTACCATTTCTGGACCCGTGACTTGACTTTCTCCCACCTCTGCCCAACAGAGAGGTGACCGGCACTTACACCCGTACAGTGCCTCGAATGGTGCAGCTTTAATGCTGGTGTGGTAGCTGTTGTTATACGAAAATTCCACAAGTGGCAGATGTTTTTCCCAACCATTGCCAAAGTCTATTACGCACGCCCGAAGCATGTCTTCTAGAGTTTGAATAGTGCGCTCAGACTGCCCATCGGTCTGAGGATGATACGCCGTGCTCATGTCTAAACGAGAGCCAAACGATTTATGCATTGCTTGCCACAGTTCTGAAGTAAAACGTGCGTCACGATCAGAGATGATGGAGGTGGGCACTCCGTGCCTCGAGACCACTTCTTTTAAGTAAATGTCTGCTAAGGTAGAGAACTTGTCTATTTCCTTAATTGCCAAGAAGTGAGCAGACTTTGTGAGTCGATCCACGATCACCCAAATAGTGTCATTTCCACGCTGAGATCTAGGTAGGCCAGTAACAAAATCCATGGAAATTTGCTCCCATTTCCATTGTGGTATCTCAGGTTGTTGGAGTGGTCCTGATGGTTTCTGATATTCTGCCTTGACTCTCGCACAAGTCAAGCATTTACTAACGTATGTGGCTATGTGGGCCTTCATGCTAGGCCACCAGTATGTAGTCTTAATATCGTGGTACATTTTATCCGAACCAGGGTGTACCGAGTATCGAGACTTGTGAGCTTCATCCATTACCAGCTCACGTAAATTACCATAAAGTGGAACCCAAATGCGTCCTGTGACGTAGTAAGCACCATCTTCCTTCTGTTCTAAACGTTGTCTTGAGCCGCGTAAGGCTTCTGCCCTGACGTTTTCTGGTTTCAATGCTTCCACCTGAGCATTTCTTATCTGGGAAGGAAGACTAGACTGTATAGTGAGTTGTAGAGCTCGTACGCGCTTAGGCGCAGTGTCTTTTCGACTGAGGGCGTCAGCCACAACATTGGCTTTGCCTGGGTGGTACCTGATTGAGCATTCGTAGTCGTTTAGCAGTTCAACCTATCGTCGCTGTCGCATATTCAGTTCTTTCTGTTTGAAGATATGTTCGAGGCTTCTGTGGTCAGTGTAGATAGCACATTTGGTACCATACAAATAGTGTCGCCATATCTTAAGTGCAAAAACAACCGCTCCCAGCTCTAGGTCGTGTGTCATGTAATTCCGTTCGTGAATCTTAAGTTGGCGCGAAGCATAAGCAATAACTTTATCCCTCTGCATCAATACACATCCAAGACCTTGGATAGATGCGTCGCAGTAGACTACGAAATCGTCCGTGCCTTCAGGCAGTGAGAGGATAGGTGCGCTACAGAGTCTATCCTTTAAGTGTTGGAACGCTGTTTCCTGTGCATTGCCCCAACGGTAAACAACACCTTTCTGTGTCAGTAGTGTAAGCGGCTGAGCAATCTTTGAGAAGTCTTTGATGAAACGTCTGTAATAACCCGCCAAACCCAAGAATTGACGTATTTCTGTTGGTGTACGAGGCGCAGGCCAGTTCTTGATCGAATCTACCTTGGATGGATCGACATGAATCCCATCCTTGTTTACCATGTGGCCTAAGAAGTGGACTTCACGAAGCCAGAAGTCACATTTAGAAAACTTAGCGTATAGCTGTTCCGTTCGTAGAAGTTCCAGTATGAGTCGTAGGTGCTGCTCGTGTTCCTCCTGACTCTTCGAATGAATCAGGATGTCGTCGATGAAAACAATGACGAACTTGTCGAGATAGGGTTTGCACACCCTGTTCATAAGATCCATAAATACGGCAGGCGCGTTCGTTAGCCCAAATGGCATGACCATAAACTCGTAGTGGCCGTAGCGTGTTCTGAACGCTGTTTTGGAGACGTCCTCATCCCGAACTCTCAGCTGGTGGTATCCTGACCTTAAGTCTATCTTGGAGTAGTAGCTCGACCCTTGCAGCTGGTCGAATAAATCATCTATGCGCGGAAGAGGATAACGATTCTTGATCGTCACCTTGTTGAGTTCACGGTAGTCTATACACCTCCTGAACGTACCGTCTTTCTTCTTTACGAATAACACTGGAGCTCCCCAGGGCGAAGAGCTAGGACGTATAAAACCCTTTTCCAAGAGTTCTTGTAGCTGCTTTGACAGTTCTTCTAATTCAGTTGGAGCTAGACGATAAGGTGCTCGAGCTATGGGTGATGCTCCTGGAGCGAGCTCGATCTGGAATTCAACTTGACGATGAGGCGGTAACCCAGGTAATTCCTCAGGGAACACTTGAGGAAAGTCACGTACTACAGGAATATCTTCAATCTTTTTCTCTTTCTTCGATGTATCGGTAACGAGAGCTAAAACAGCTGTGTGACCCTTGCGCAGACACTTCTGAGCCTTCAAGAAAGAAATGATGCCACTCACGACACCACTCTTGTCGCCTTGAACTTCGAGAGATTCTTTACCAGATCGTGGAATGCAAATGATCTTCTCCTTGCATAGGATCTCTGCTTGTTGTTGCTGATTCTTAAAGATCTTGTATCTGTTGTTGTTGGTTCTGGCTTGCAGGACGTGAGTTTCTACCATCTTTGGCTCCATGACCGAGCTTGTCGCATCATTGACAATGATTTCGGTTGCACTGCCCGCTGTGGTGCAAGTTACATCGTTTGCACTTAGGGTGGTTTCCCCTGTAACCACCCTGCCATTGTCTGCTAAAAGGTTGCTGACCAGGACTTTGGTTGTCATCGATCTTTCACTGCTGTGCCTGGGACGGAATCGTAGTCGAACCCTTGCCAGAGGTTCCATCCCACTTTCATTCGTTGTCACTGAGGATAGCAGAAGTAGTTGAAGTAGTAGTGGTAGTAGTAGCGCTGATACGTTGAGGCAGCTTGTTCTGTCCCACTGCCTGGTCTGTGAGACGATGAGCGAGATGAGTAACATCTTGAATAGTAGCAAGTTTAGCCGTCTTCACATGGTTTTGAATTCCTGGTACTAAGCCTTTGAGGTATAGCTCAAAGCTCTTTATGGGAGGATCCACCATAGTTGAACACAAAATTGTCAGTTGGTTGGGTCGTTATCGTGCACGCTTCTATCTCTGACCCCGTCATCTTCATGTTAAAGGACTCCACTTCCAACTTGTGGATGGCATCATAACTATTGTATTCACGTTTGATAGGTTCCTTAAAATCATTCCATGGGGTGGCATAGCAGCCGCCAGCCCCAGTGTCGTAACTTGCGCGTTCCACCAAGTTTGCGCAGTGCCTTCGAGAATATCAGTGGCATATTTCACCTTACGAGCCTCGGGTCATTCTCACACTCGATGACCGATTCGAGTTCCTCGAACTAATGGAGGAGTCCAACAGCTCCTTCAGTGTCGCTGAAAGTAGTAGGACGACAGTCCATAAAAGTCGTGTATGTGCATACAGGTGGCTGAGTGTGTTGACTTGTCGTGTGCGTAAGAGTAATCACAATTAAGCACAAGTGTTGAGTTACGAGAGTAGGATCTAAAGATCCTAGAGTAAGTGGTGATGGCAGGTTACACCTCCTGTCTGGGCAGCTGTGAGTGCTGCAGTAACTTGTTCAGTGATCGAAGCCGCCAACTGGGCTTGAGTTAGGTTAACGCGTCCACTCATGATCTTGACATCAAGGAGAACATGAGAGAGTGAGGTTCGCGAATAGTGCGATGACAGAAGAGTGTGAGCATATAAGCGTTCTCAGGCAGTAACGAATAGTAATCAATGTAATCTAAGCATACCACGAGCAAAGTTCTATGTAATTCTAGCAAGTAGGCAATAAACATAAACCTTATTACCTAGGATGTTGAGTCTTGCACGTGGAGCGAGGCGTCGTTGTGGATCGTTGAGCGCTGTACTGGTTATAGTCTGGTTTCAATAAAAACGTTTTCCCTTATTAAAACCGAGTTCTCTATAACCTATGGCTCTGATACCAATCTGTCACACCCCCAAAATCCACACGCGGAGTATCACCGCTTGGAGGCGTGACTGACCAGGATCAAGCCACCAATCATATTGAACATATAATTAAGTAGTAAAAATCATTCATCAATACGAAAGGTGTTTTCAAAACCAAACATCAATAAGTGTATAGCGGAAGCATTAGTATGTAAACCCAATGTAAATAGTAAATTCAAATGTTTAAATAGATAACATGGCATCATCGATCCATGTCCCACAACGACCTGCTCCTCCCTGTGCAAGCTCCATATGTACCTAAGGTCCTGCAAGGCATGCAAGAGAGAGTCAACAACTAGTTGAGCGAGTTCACAGTTAATAGTTCAGTAATAGTATAGCGTGAGTAGTAGTATGTTCGTTCGTTACAATGTATCGTATTAGTTTCCATCGCGGCCAATGTCCTTGGCAGGTGTGCGAAGATGTTGGGGAAAGTCTTTCCCCAAGTATTCTAGACTAGGTTTGTTTGTATCGCGGCCAATGTCCTTGGCAGGTGTGCGAAGATGTCGTAAGTTTAGTTCGCGGCCAATGTCCTTGGCAGGTGTGCGAAGATGTCGTAAGTTTAGTTCGCGGCCAATGTCCTTGGCAGGTGTGCGAAGACAGTCATAATATCGCGGCCAATGTCCTTGGCAGGTGTGCGAAGATCGTTCAATAAGTGTTGCTAGTCTAGCAGTAGGTTCTGTTATCTATGTACGTACAGTAATCATCAAATCCCCATTCCCCCCTGGGAACCCCATGCCTTGGCTTGTGTGAACTCACCTTGGTTTGCTCGGTATGCTAGGTTATGTGCTCGCAAATAAGTCAATCACGTCCAGAATGAAAGGGTCACTAGTTTGATCAGAACGAAAAGCTTCGGATACTCGGAATCGCCGTCGCACAAAGAGATAGAGACTCTAGGGTTTGTTTGTTTGTTCACGTAAAAATAGAGAATAGTATACTGACCCACTAATGGGCCTAAAGCCCATTTTTTTATTTTTGTTGGACATTATCTGGACGAAAACACTCTATGTGTTTTCGGCTAGGTGTGTTTTCAACAAGTATTCTTTTTATTATTCTAATCTATAACACACCAATATAATACACAGCAAGTTATTAATACACTGATATATACATCAAAACACTCTATGGTGCACACACCTTGTAATTATTAAAAAAAAAAAACATAGCAAGTAAGTACGAAGTTAAATCGGGTTGAGACCTTGAAAATTCGGGTTGTCACAAGAATGGCTTGGCCCAGACCAAAGCCCATGTGCAAACCTTGTCCTATATAAACAAGGCTTGGCATAAGGGTTTAGGTTAGACATTTGGAGACATTGAGAGAAATCTATAGAGAGTGGCTAGGAGATTTCTTGTGGGTATTGAATTGATTGTAAACTTCGTGTTGGATAATCAATAGAAGACCGGATTGAAAGTGTATCGTGTTCTTGATTCTTGTTCTACACGTTTTCTGCAAAATCTGATCTAGAGGATTCCGCACTCTAGGTTGGATCGACGATTCTGTTACGATCCATACAGCTAAAGGGACCTACAATAAGTTCATTAGAGAATTATAATAAACAAACGTCCACGTTATGGACTACACAGGAAGATAAGTCTTTATTGGGACTTTGAGGTAATACTAGTCCATGCAGGGACTGAAACGAAAATATAAGCCCATCTAAGGACTATAAGATATGTCAATATGGGGATTTTAGTGAAATGATATGTCCTCGGAAGGACTATGGTGAATTATTATGTCCGCCAAGGGACTTTAATGAAATAATATCTCGACAAAAGACTTTAATGGAATGATATGTCTATGAAAAGACTATTTTAAAGTATGATGTCCTCAAATGGATTTTTAATAGATAGACGTATATATTTATGGAGTCTTATCAAAAGGGGTTAGTCTACAAGGACTATGATGTAATAATATGTCCACAAAGGACTACAATAATCAAATGCCCAAATAGGGGCTTAGATGTAAAGTAGTATGATGGAAGAAGGGTCTTCTAATGTCTTCTTTTCTTTATTCTGATTGTTTCTTCATCCTTATTTATCGTCCGCAGCAGCGACTCTGGAGATTTTAGTGAATAAAGAAATATTTCAAATCAGGATCCATTGTAGAAGTAGAATCCAAGGATTTAATAATTAAAGAAATGACATGGATCACGGATTAGGTTTGACTGGTACAGTCTAAGTCTGAAGTTTCAAAACTCGGAGGTAAGAAATAGGGATTTAATAACATCCACATGTATCATCTTTAATATGGGAGCCTCAGGGACCTTCTGGTATGGACTCCGTAGTCTGGATAAGGGTTTAAACAAGTTTGGTTTTGGGAATAGGTCCATAAAGGCCTTTCCTCCAACTAGTTGCACGCTTATCCTTGCCGTGGTACGAAGCTTGGCATTTCTAGGCTTCAGATGTGGAGAATTTCCATCGACAGCTTCTGTGCTTGGCGACATATCCAAAATACATAAAATCGAAAGCAATATCTACTTAATAGGGATGAGAGCATTCCTATGTTGAGTCTAGACTCAGAAGGTCTAAGGAATGTGCTACTGTGTCATTTGAGATTAAACACCAATGGCTAGTGTTTAATTCACTCAAACGTTGGCTCTGATACCAACCTGTCACACCCCGATATTTCCACATATTTCCAGTGGGCCCGGTGGGGAGTGTTTTGGTCAAAAATTACTGAAGCAATTAAGTGATCAAATTTGTAGGATCGTGATCTGACCCGAATGAGTCGTTCAGAGGAGTTTAACTTCGTTTCAGGTGCGGAATAACAAGAAACGGAGGTAGAAACAGCTGATTCTTCACTATAACTACTTATTGTATTAATCTGACAACGATTACAGCTCAATCTTCACACCGGCAGCACTTCGGCATGGAATACAAGACAACTGTTATGGTTTCGCTCATAGGTACCCCTATATATAGTGATCTGGTTTCGCTCCAAGGGACATGACATAAGAGCGAAACCTCTACAAAACCAAATAAGCGAAACCTCACATGTACGAATAAGCGGAACCTCTAGCCTATGACCATATGAGCGAAACCTGCACTCTAAACACTAACAACTTCCTACTTTCTCGTAAATCGTGCCCTAATCTATACAATGCAATGTAAGACTCGATACAAGACGAAGTCGACAGATGTAGTGCACCAACAGACTCCCCCTCAGATGTTGACTATCGAGTCACGACAATGCTGTGTCTTCATTTCTTCAGTCTTGATCAGCCTCTGGGCTTTTCTCTCTCTATCTTCATCAACAGACTCCCCTTATCTTGAAAATCTTCAGACTCCCCCTAACGATTTGTTGGCATTTCTTTGTTCTTCAGCAACATCTGGTTCAAACTACAGAGTCTTCAATTTCCAGAATCGACACTGGGCTCTTCAGGAAAACTTGACTAATCCTGCACAATCTTAACCCGGAAATAAATTTTCTAAATTTAACAATTTGAATGCACCAACACCCTGAAATAATCAGATGACTCCCTCTCATAAACATATGCACCAACAATCACCATCCCTCAGATTATACATATCTGATGAACCACTTGTTGATTTAAAAAACATGTTTGATGATTAAGACACACTCCCCCTCACAACAATGTCATCATGTTTAGCACTCGGAACTTTGAAAATCAGCTTTCCAACATCAGTTGTCAAAAATCTTTTTGACTTTTTCAAAAATTTATGCTAAAACACAATGAAAATCTTTTTGTATTTTTCATAAAGAAATGCAATGCAGTAAAGAAATATTTACAGACAATATTTTTGTGAGTTCGTGCAAAAGGATCATATCAGTTTATAACAAGTCACAAGTACCGTTGAGCTTAGTTACACATTAAGAATTAAACAATTCACTTAGATTGCCGATATACTGATCCACTTCAATTCTCACACAAATTTCATTTGATTCAGGATATGAGTTAGATGTTTTAAGAACTTAAACTCATTCATGTATCCCACCTCTTGAATATACTCCCGTATCCAGATCCCAATATTCAGTCTTACAGGTGAGTATACCACAAATGATATCTGTAAGGGGAATAAATTATGCAACCGTGATAGCTCAGGTCAGAACTTTCGTTCAGCAGAGAGCCTAGTTGACTTTAGGTGTGTCCCCTTTAGAGGATCTTTTGCATTACATCAGCAATGACTATCAATTTTATTGTTTCATCAATTTGCTGAGGGCTGCGCTATATTTCAAGCATGCGGAAAGTATTCTCCGGGGACTAGGTCAGAATTTCCATTCAGCAGAAGTCTCGGGATAATACCCCAGATATCATTGAGCATAAAGACCTAGTATCTCAGAAAGAGGGACCTTTCAAACGAGATTTCAGGGGTTACCTATATATCCAAGTAGTGTTCCCCACAAAATAAGCAAGTTTGAATTTAGGTTTATATCCCGAAAAAGTTTACTAAATGTGTAAAAACCTATCGGCATATCATCAGTGAGACTGTTTAACGCTATTTAACATTACATTTCTTTAGCATACTGTGACTGTCTACTGATGTACTATCATTTCCTCTTCTTTGACACCAAAACTCATTTTGTATTTTATCATGTTTTTGTCTTTTTCAAATTTTCTAATGTTTTTGGATTTTCTGAAAATTCTACTCCCCCTAAAATGTAAACACATTTTAGGAAATTTGAAAACTACAAGACTCTTGACCCACTTGAAACATAAAATGAACTGTACAAAAATTTGACAACTGATATCGAATCGCTTCAAATCGCCATCCACTTGGCATAAACAATCAGAACTCCCCCTTTCACAAAACTATTTTCTCATTATGATTTCAAAACACTTAAGTTTGTTTTAACCAAAATGATTTTTCCGGAAAATAAGTTTTGTTAAGTTTACCACTTGTAGGTTCGGGGTATGGTTCATCATTTTGTCCACTCAATCTCTAGTATAAGAATTATATCAAGTTCAAACTAATGACCTTGAGTAATCACTTTGTCAAAATCAACCTCTTACCACTTGTAAGAATATCCAAATCATATAATCACATGTAGGAATAAAACATCTACACAAACCATTTTACCAATCAAGATGCCGATTCCTGCTTCACACTTACCAACCTCGAAGCTCCGGCAAGTCGCACTTATCCTGTAAAAATTTAACTATTTTTAAAATTCAATCACACAATCAATTTTTCAAGAAAGATACCGATTCCTGATCCACGATTACAAACTTGGGATCTCCGGCAAAGTCCTAAGACTTTAGGGGAAACAAACTTCCATCCAAGTCTTCTTAGACTTGATGGCTTTCAGTTCTTGCTCAGTAGGGTTGTAAGTTTCCTTTTTAGTTGCATAAAAATCTTTAACCCCCTTAGCTTTCCCATTCAACATTTTCCCAAAAATTTTCTTAACACTTCCATTGAATGTTTTCTCGACATCAAACTTAGTATTCTCGTTGTAAAATTGATTCGAGATATCAACCTTGCCAACTTTCTGTTTAATTTCTTCAAATTTTAGTGATGGAAACTCATCATCATTCACTGAAATTTTCATCTCAACCTGTGGCTCTTCTGGCTTTGTGAAACCAGATTCATTGCCGACGTTCTCATCAACTTTCTTAACAACCCACACTTGGTTGTCTTTTGCTTTCTTTTTGTAAAAATTTTTCTCTGAACACTCACCAACTTCATAAATCGAATTTTAAAAAATTTTGAATTTTTCGGTTGGTGGTTCAACATCAACAACTATTTCTTTCAGTTTTTTAGAAACTCCCTGTTTAGTCTTAGTATTTTTCGGACAGTTCCATGCAATATGACCGGCTTCATTGCATTTGTAACAGGTTCTAGTTTCTTTTGAGTGACAAACTTCAGTTCCATTCTTCTTCTTTTTAGCAAGAAACTCTTGATTTGACTGTCTCCAGAATGGTTTCTTCTGCACTTCCACCTGACACAAATTCTGTTTTTGTTTTAGAATTTTTCAAATTTTTATGATTTTCTGGTGGAATAAATCCAAGACCTTTCTTTTTGTAGCTACGATTTTGGTTTGGTTTCTTTTGAAAGCTAGAACCAGAATTGTAACCCTTTTTCTTGTTTAGACGTTGTTGAACTCTTGAAGTGTACTTTTTAGGTTTTTCAATAAGATTTAAATCTTTTATTTCAGAAATATTAATTTATGTCATTTTGAAAACCTTTTTGATCATGTCAAAATGAACACTTCTTATTGGAAACTCTTTATCATAGTATAATTTGTCCGAATCATTTAAAGTGTATGCAACTTCAAATGCTTCATCATCCAAATTTGCTTTCGATAACAAAAATTCTTTACTGTAAGACCGTTTGACCGACGACTTTGGACTGTTGACTGACGAATTTGACCCTCCAGACTCAGACTTTGACTCGGATTCCTCCTCAGTATCCAACACTTGATCGACCACTTTTTTGATTAACTCAGACTCATGATCAGTATCAGACGAGGTAAACGTGACATCAATGTTATCTGGTAAAATGTCAGTTGTGTCGGTTTTTAGCTTTATATTGACTGCTTTTTCAAGTTGCTCCTCGTTTGGTTTTCTAGGAGAGTACCCTTCCCAAATTAGAGGCGGACACTTGTTATAGCTAATAGTCGGTTTCTTACCACTATCTTTCTTTTTCTTTGGCTTCTCATCTTGAAAAACTTCCATACCTGCAACAGTTGGGTAAATACGATCAATGAGATAATCAGAACTAGAATAACTTTGTAATAAACGTCTAATTCTCTCATTCTCGATCTTTTCTGTCTCCAACTCTTGCTTCCATTTAGCACTTTCTTCGATGTAAAAGTTGATGGCTTTCTGCTTTGTCATCATTACAGCATTCATCATCGTTAGTGCTTGTTCTCTTTCTGAATTTGTCTTTTGGAGACCAGTTACTGTTTTGTTTAAGACATCATAAGATTCTTTCACATAGTTGAGGTTGAACAGTAACTGCTCTTTCTTCTTTTCATACTCAGCAATTATCTCGTCTTTTGCTGCACAACCCTTGCATGCTTCTAAACACTTCTCTCAAGGTTTTACAACTTCAACAATCTTCTCAATCTCGATTGTCTTTACCACTTCAATCACTTTTTCTTCTTCAACCACACTTTCTCATCTTCAGTCACCTTTTCTGGTTCAGCAATCTTCTCAGCAACACTTTCAATGTTCTCTTTCTGAACAACACTTTCAGCCTTCATTTCCTGTTGTTCTTTTGCAGCTCTTTTCTCCTTCAGCTTCTCCATGCGATCTGCAAAATAGAAATGAAAACTTTCAGGAGAAAGATGAGTTTTAGCAACATTAATGTGTTTTTCTTCCTCCTCATCACTGCTACTATCATCTGGAGGTGACTGATCAAACTGTGCAGACTTTTTAGAATCAGCATCTGATAAACCAGAATCTGATGGTGTTTGATCAAATACAACTTCCTTTTCTGAAGTAACATCCTTCTGTACACTCTCAACTACACTCTGTAGACTTTCATCAGCACTTTCTGAACTTTCAACAGAAACAACAGACTCTTCATCAACATTCTTTACAGTCACTCCAATAGACTTCATCCATGTGGCAAACATGTCTGGTTCTCTGACAATCTTAGCGATGAAAGCTTTAAAATTCCCATTCTCATCTACAAACATATTCCAGCTGAAGCCTTCAGGTAGTCTCTCATCATCTTGATCAACTATGCATGCTTTGCTATCCGGAGAGATATAATTGATCCAGTCAAAATCTACCACACACGCTCTTTTTGAATCCTCGATTCTTCTACCATGAGCCGTCTGTGAATCTTGTGATTGACCGACCTGCTGATAAATGGCTTTCCGGTAGTAATCGTCTTTTCCAAACGGATTCTGAGCGCCACTAGTTTCCCTGTTCTTGCACTCCCGCTTGAAATGGCCTTTCTCCCTGCAACGAAAACAAGTAACTTTAGATTTATCAAAACCTAAAGTAGATACATGAGCATCAAGAAAGTCATTTCTCCCGGTAATCGTTTTGAACTTTTCAGCACGTCTAAGAACACTTGCAAGGCACCATTTGATATCCATCAGTTCCATCTCTTCTGCGTCTATTTGATAGTAATCCTCTTTGGTGAGCATGGGATTTCCGATCCGACCAGCCACTAGACCCTCATAAGATAACAATACGGAACCAAGTAGAGCCATGTGGTCTTTAGCAGTGTCTTCTGAAAAACTTTGACCTTCTGGAAGATTTAGAGCGATGTTGCATTAAATCACATAACTATTTCCTGTCTTTGTGTTTTGAGACTGAAAGCTTTCTGATGAACTCTTTGGATTGACACTCGGATATAAAGAGAAACCACTACTGCTTTTGTTTGAACTCTGATCAGCTTTTTCTGATGAATCCCCAGCACTAAACGCAGTTTGAATTTTCGGACTTCTCTCAGCTTCTGGAACAGGAACATTACCTTTGTAATACATTTTTACATCCTGTTGACCACTTGGACTGTTCATCCTCGCGATCTTCTGCTGTTCCAAATCTTGACCCTCAATCTTTTCGATAAACTGACCAATTGTTAAGCCATCATAAACACCAGTGTTTTTCAAGATCATCAAATAAGTTCCCCACTCTTTTTGCGGTAACGCATCAGCTAATTTATCTACCCACTCTTCAGGATCCTTTTTTATACTAAGCATTGACATAGATCGCACTAAGTGACAGTAACGTTCTATCAGCTTCTTCGTATCTTCACCCGGTAGACTGCTGAACAAATCAAACTCTTTCTTAAGCAACGCCTTTTTGCTCTTTATCATGTTTTCACTACCCTCAAATTTGACTTTAAGAGCATCCCGGATTGATTTAGCAGTTTTGTCATGCTGTAGCAATATGAATATGTCTTCTTTTATGGCTTGCTGAAGCAGACTAATCATCATCTTTTCAGCTCTATACATATCACGTTCTTGATCACTAAATTCAGATATTCTTTTGTCAACTTTCAAATCAGTCTGTGGCAAAACATATTTCTTCAAAATACATTCCCAAGACCTAAGATGGTTTGCCTGAACCCAATTCTCGAATCTGTCTTTCCACCCGTAGTATTCTTCGATACTCATCAATTTCGAGGGCTTTTGGGTGGTTCCCGTCTCATTTTCTAAATTCATAGCTTGAGCAATAGCACCTGGACCAGACGGTGTTACAAACGCGTTAAAGAACTCGGTATCCATGATGACTTAGTGCGTTTTTCAAATTCAGTGACTAATAAGCGAAACTAGGTATTGAACACTGGAGTGAAATCCCAGACGTCTTTGGAGCGAAACTACTGATGTCCTTTGGAGCGAAATATGTAGATGTTCAAATGAGCGAAACTTCAGATGTTCAAATGAGCGGAACTACTGATGTTCTTTGGAGCGAAACCTTGATAAATCTTTGGAGCGAAACTTGTATTCACAAAAGCGAAACTACAATGCAATTTGGAGCGAAACCTCTTAACTCTGTGACACAAGAGCGAAACTAGGTGTTCAAATAAGCGAAACTATACAATGTTCGTTTGAGCGAAACCTAGTCGGAGGTTGATTTGATCCATTTTTAGTCCATATTTAGGTCCGAAACTTTCCAGGGTTTGTTAATGTTCAAAAACACACAGTCTGCGAAATTTTGAGTGAAATTAGACCGGTAAAACTTTCTGAAATAATGAAAGAAGGTGTAGAAGCAAGAAAACAAGACGAATTCCAGCTAATCTCTGCAGAACTCCTCCTCCTGAGCTCTGATACCAATTGTAGGATCGTGATCTGACCCGAATGAGTCGTTCAGAGGAGTTTAACTTCGTTTCAGGTGCGGAATAACAAGAAACGGAGGTAGAGACAGCTGATTCTTCACTATAACTACTGATTGTATTAATCTGACAACGATTACAGCTCAATCTTCACACCGGCAGCACTTCGGCATGGAATACAAGACAACTGTTATGGTTTCGCTCATAGGTACCCCTATATATAGTGATCTGGTTTCGCTCCAAGGGACATGACATAAGAGCGAAACCTCTACAAAACCAAATAAGCGAAACCTCACATGTACGAATAAGCGGAACCTCTAGCCTATGACCATATGAGCGAAACCTGCTCTCTAAACACTAACAACTTCCTACTTTCTCGTAAATCGTGCCCTAATCTATACAATGCAATGTAAGACTAGATACAAGACGAAGTCGACAGATGTAGTGCACCAACAAAATTAGTTAAGTGAGGTAGTGTGCTAAAAATGTGTGTGTAAAATATGTTAATCAAGTTACTTGCAAAAACAGTTTCAGGATACGGTTCAGGATATAGAGCTGTATCTATGATCAAACAATGAGCAAAAATGTAAAGGGTGACACGAGATGTACGAGGAAAGCCCTTGATCAATCTAGATCGCCGGCACAAAACCTCGGGAGCTGACAATCGCAGCTACCTTGTTCTTCTATTGCTTCAAATATCAGGATACAGTGCAGGATATGATGCGGATCAACTAGGCGTTACAATGTAATTTGAGTACAAGTGTTTATGTGTAATGTTTGCTAGTAGCTAGAGAGTAAAGTGTGCGAAAGAAAGTGAGTGACTTAATCTGATCCGATCAATCTATTTATAGTTAAACGAAATCAACTAACTATCCTATTAAACCGGGATGCCTCGAATATTTCTCAAGTGAACGTTGTAGTCCACTTCTTCCGGGTTCAACGTCTCTCATATAACTGGTTTGCCCGAGTCTTAAGGAGAAGAGGTCCACTTGACCATTAGGGACCCGCACCTTCTAATCTGCACATGGTTAAATTAGTCATTACCAGGATATCACATCAGGATATTACCAATATCCTGATCCGGTATCCTGATCACCAATAAACAATCAAAAGCAGAATATTAGTCAGGATATATGTTCAGAAAATGGCCCATAACAATTGTCCCCAAATATATCTGTTGGTGTACCAATCCAACGGATATATTTTAAAACTTTATTTCGCAAACCGAGGTAATTAAAACGAGGCGACGTTTGAGGTGACATCGCGCAACTTCCCATTCTACATTTACTCTTTACCCCTATATCCAGCCTATATCAACTAAGGGACTTCTCATTATGGTCATCTCTATCTTCAAGCGAATTTCAGGTACTTTTCTCTCTCTCTTCCCTATTTTCCCTGTTTAAATCCTCTATTCTCCGGTTGTGATCCTCCATGGCTACCCGTACTAGATCCCAAACGGCAGACTCTGTTCCCCCCTTTCACAGACAAAACCTGCTTAAGGAACCCTCAAAAGAGGTGTGTTCTTTTGATAATGCTGATATTGCGGTTTTACGAGCCTCTGGTGCCTTTCCCGCCGGGACAATTTTCCATCCATTCAACCGAGAGGTCCGATCGGATTTTTGTTCCGACGAGTGGGTATGCTTTTTTGCTTATCCCTTTTCCATAGGGCTTCAGTATCCGTTTTCTCCCTTCATTTCTCGTTTCTTCGAGCTTACTGGCCTTAGCTTCGCCCAAATCATGCCCATGGTTTGGCGCGTATTAGTCACCTTGGAGCGGATTAAGGCTCGTCACATGCCCGACCTGTGCATCGAAGATCTTCCGATGGCCTATCGTTTAAGATCTCATGGTTCCAGCCGGTTCCTTCTATTTTCTATCTCCAAAGATCCTCTCATTCTTAAGGCTACCAAGAACGAGGATAAATGGACAAGAAAATTCTTCTTTGTGAAAAGGGACTCCATTGATAGGGGTTTTGACCTCCCTAAGAGATGGTTGACTTCTGGTAGGATTTAGGGTTTTAGGAATATCCCCAATCATATCCTGAGACTACATCCTGAACTGATATCCTGATATGTTTATTTCTTTTTTGCAGCAAACTTCAAGGAATTAGCTCCCCCAAGTGCCGAATCGGAAGGAAGAATAAAAGAAATCTACAAGCTTCCGGAAAGTGAAAGGACCTTTACCCTGCTACTCACAAGTCCAAGTCAAAGATCAAGTTCCAACATGTCTGGTAAGCATATTTTCAGAAATTATCTTTATTTATTAAACTGATTATTTTTTAGAGGTATAATAAGTCTAAAAATATCTTCCCTTGTGCAGTGCCAGTTATCAACCTCGAAGGCTTCCAACTCGACGAGTTGGACAGTTACTCTAGCCTCGCACCAACCAAGCAAGAATCCAATCCGAAGTCATCTGTCACACCGAAGCCTACTGGTTCGAAGACTACTACCGCTCCCAAAGCTCCCCCAGCATCCAGGACCCGGGCCTCCAGCTCCTGGAAGAGGAAGGAAGTTGAGCCTCCGGCGACACCCCATGTATTCCCATTTGAGAACCACGGGTTTACGGAATCCAGCAAATTCATGACCAGCTTCCTTAACCAGGTTAGTATCCTGACCCATATCCTGCAACATATGCTGGTTATTAAAGCTAATTGAAATTAATACATGTTTCTTTATTTTGCAGGGTCTCGAACGCCTGGTATTCCTCTATGAAGATGCCTGTTGCCTGAACACCATGTTAGAGAGCAAACTGAAGAAGGCCGAAGTCGCCCTTGCCACCGCCAAATCAGAGCATTACGAGGCTAAATATAAGGCAATGGTCCAAGAGCACCAGGCTGCCATTCAGAAGGTCACTCACGAGGCTTAAGCCAAGTCCGATGCTGCCCAAGTTCAACATGAGCAGGACATGGCTTCATACCGGGAAAGCCTCAAGAATTCTGTTATCATCTCCCTTCTCCAGGCCAGATTGAAAATGGCTTACGAGGCCATGCTTTGGGTGTTGAATGCCCTTCCTGGAATGTTAAAGCCTGGGAGATGAAATTGAAGGATCTTGGTGGTAACCCTGTGGAGCCACCTCCAAAGCCTGCTGCAGAGGAGCCCACTAAGGCGACCGAAAAGGTAGATGATGCTGGTGCTTCGAAGGATGCTGGTGGCGATGCTGGAGGTGATGCTGGAGGTGATTCTGGAGGAAATGCTGGGGAGGATGCTGCCGACGAGGTTATGATGGAAGGGGGAGCTGCCCCTTAGAGGCAGCGAAGTGGGCGATGATGGATATACGTGCCAAGGCCGGAGCCCACTTTTTTAAATTCCATGGTTGTGGTCTGTATAAACAATTTACTTTTTCTGCCGCTGAACAATTTACATTTCCTGAACTAGAACAATACGATGACCAAAGGTGGATGGGTCCTGTGTTTCAGGATGAAGCCCTTGGTCATTAGTTAGTATAAGTTATTTTGGATGATGCAACGGTTGGAGGCGGATGGGTCTCGTTTTGAGATGAAACCTTCAACCGTTGCGTAAATATGGTAAAAAACTAATCGTGCTTTTGGCGGATGGGCCTCGGTTTGAGGTGAAACCAAAAGCACAACTTTTGACTTGTTAATAATATAACCACCTTTTGACCTATTTGTTGTCGCCTTTTAATTTTTTGTCATGCATTACTTAGTTTAAATTTTAGAAACATCCTGGTCAATATACTCAGTGATACCCTACAAAGACTTTAGTCAAATAGAACTTCTCAAAATCCAAACAATTTAGACAAAGTCTCTATAGAATAAAAGATAGTTTATTTTTCAAAATCCATTTTGATAACACTTGTTTGACCAGAGTACTTATTTTCAACCCAAGTATTATTTCCCAATCAAATATCCTGAAACGTATCCGAAAACACATTTTGAGAACATATCCTAAAGATATATTCTTATCAGGAGCCTTAAACACAGTTTCAAAAGTTAGACAATTTATGTAAGGTTCACAAAGGAAAGATCATACCAGGATTAGAGTGTAACCCTAGTATCGAACTTCAATCCTTTTGCAACTTCTTCCACTAAGATGTCCCCAGTCCGAAATACTTAGCACATTAGGTTTGAGTTTGATTCTTCGAGCCTTACACAATCTCCTTGGGAGGAATGTCCCCTGTGCATAAAGCCTTCAAACACTTAGTTAATTTTTGAATTCAGGTTGTAACTGTTTGGACACTTCTTGTGTCACTGGGGTAAAACCCAAAAACATACTGGAGATAAATCCTTAGTGTCTTGGGGAAAATCCCATAGGTATCCTGGGGAAAATCCCAAATTTTCATGCGCTACAGGCGGGAGTGTATAAACTCCAAGACTTAGAAAGGTGATAACCTTTAAACCTTAGAGGGTATGAAAATACCCTTCCGTGAGAGAGGTTGATCAATCCTTATATACCTTGAGAATCCAGGATATAGCCAACAGTGACGAAATTGTCAGCCACTTTTGCATGAACTGGTCCCGCCACCTTGAACTATTCCTGGATAACTTGCGCTCCAGGCGGGGTGTTTAAACCCAATTCGAGAGAAAGGTGAATACATTTAAACCTGTGAAGGGATCAGGATCCCTTAAATGTGAGAGAGGGGGCCAATCCTCTAATATTTCAAAGTATCCTGAATGTATATCCTGGAGCTATATCCCGAAACATATACTGCAAAACAACTGTAAGCTAAGGTGGGTGTTAGCCTGGCTAACACCCCTCCGATGCTTAAGTCAGTAATGGGTTCAAAACAATAAATAATATTAAAATTTAATAAAAGAGATAGAATCCATACCATTCTGAGTTAGAATTTAAATTCCAAACTCACTTGAAATAGAGCTTTAGGTGTATAGCATTCCAGGATCTTGGTAGCATATCCCCCTCCATATCCTTGAGTCGGTATGCTCCCTTTCCTGATTCTGATTCAATCTCATAGGGTCCTTCCCATTTTGGAGCCAACTTCCCATCAGCAGGATTAGTAGTATTCTGGAAAGCCTTTCTCAATACCCAATCTCCGACTTGGAACCTTCTAGTCCTTATATTCTTGTTATATGCTTTAGATATCCTCTGTTGATATGCTGTCATCCTTAGCCTTTCCGCGTCTCTTGTCTCATCAACTGTGTCTTTGACATGCATCACATCTTCGAGCATATTCTACAGTATCTTTTCTCATCGTCGGCCAATAATACCCTATTCTTAATGCCTTTGAGAACAACGACCTGCCCCCAGCATGGTTACCACAATCCCCTTCGTGTATATCCTGAAGCACTTCCTTGGTTTTGGGATCCTCTAAGCACCTCAGATACGGTCCTGCAAGAGATTTCTTATACAAGACATTATTTATAATAGTGAATCATGATACCTTCATTCTAAAGGCCTTAGGATTCTCATCCTTTGGAATGTGTCCTTCCTTGAGATATCTTATGATTGGAGCCATCCAAGACTTAGGATACTTCACAGGATACTCATCAGGATCCTGAACACTTAGAACTTCCTTATCCTGAGGATCCGTCGCAGGATATAAGACATGTAATATTGGTATTCGGGTTCCTTCCGGTATACTGACTGATGATCCTAGATTTGCCAAGGCATCAGCCTCAGCATTATCCTCTCTTGGTACCTCTTCAAGTGTAAAAATATCAAAATATCCTGCTAATTTTTTAAGAATTTCGAGATACTCGATTAACTTCTCACCTTTAACTGCATAGGTTCCATTAAAATGATTAGTGATTAACAAAGAATCAACATATACTTGCAAACTCCTGATATTCATACTTTTAGCCAATTCTAATCCTGCAATTAAAGCTTCATATTCTGCCTCATTATTAGTGGCAGGGAACTCACATCTAATAGCCTGGGGTAATATGTCCCCCCTGTGGCGATTTTAGTAGTATACCCAAACCTACACCTCTTATATTAGATGCACCATCAGTATATAGCGTCCAGGATTCTGAATTTTCTCCTAGCTGCTATACTTCTAGGTCTACTTCATTTTGAATATCACTACCGAAATCAGCCACAAAGTCAGCTAAAGCCTGAGACTTTATGGCATTTCTAGGTTCATATACTAGATCAAAGGCACTTAATTTCACTGACCATTTAGCCATCCTACCAGACATCTCGGGTTTCCTAAGCACGTTTTAACATGAATCCTATGTGTTTCAAAATAATGTCTAAGTTTTGTTGACGCCATAACTAGGGCTAAAATCAGTTTCTCTAAGTGGGAATACCTAGTTTCAGCATCTAATAAACTTTTGCTAACATAATAAACAGGATACTGTTGACCTTCATGATCCTCAGGCTTCATCAATAGGGGTGCAGTTGAAAGATACTGCTTCAAATCCTGCAAGGCTGCTTCATGCTTTGCTCCCCATTCAAACTTCTTATTCTTCCTCAGGATATCATAAAATTCCTTGCACTTTTCCGAGGATCTTTAAATAAATCTATTCAATGCTGCCACTCGCCCTGTTAACCGTTGAACATCCTTCATATTTGAAGGTGTTTTGAGATCCAAGATAGCTTTAATCTGCTCCGGGCTTGCCTCTATCCTTCTTTTAGTCACCATATATCCTAGAAACTTTCCTGCCCCCTCTCTGAAATGGCACTTAGTAGGATTTAGCTTCATGTTATACTGATCCTGGATATCTAATGCTCCCTTGATATCCTGGAGGTAATCCTCAGCCTTTTTAGATTTTACTACCAAGTCGTCGATGTATACCTCCATAGTGTCCCCCAGCTTGTCTTTGAACATTATGTTCACCAATCTTTGATACGTTGCACCTGCATTTTTCAAACCAAAGGGCATAGCAGTGTTGCAATAAATACCTGTTGGTGTCATGAAGGCAGTATCCTCCTGGTCTGAAGGTTCCATTTGGATCTGCTGGAATCCTGAAGATGCATCCATGAAGGTTAACATCTCATGGCCGGCAGTAGCATCCACCATTGAGTCAATATGAGGAAGAGGAAATGGGTCTTTGGGAGAAGCTTTGTTTAAGTCTGTGTAATCTACACAAACTCTCCATTTCCCATTTTTCTTTTGCACCACAACTACATTCGCCAGCCATTTAGGAAACTTCACTTCCCTAATCATCTTGCTCCTTAGTAGTCTTTCAACTTCCTATTGGATGATCACATTTCGCTCCGGAGCAAATTTCCTTCTCTTTTGTTGGACAGGCTTGAATGACCTGTCAATACCGAGCTTATGTGTTATAATATCCTTGGAAATACCTGTCATATCCTCGTGCTTCCACGCGAATGTTGACATCCTGCATTTCAAAAAATTAGTCAATTGATCTTCAATATCCTGGGGGATATTGGTTCCCACGAGCACCAAGATAACCGGATTATTCTGATACAGGATTACTTTCTTTACATCCTGTTCTGAAGCCTCCATGATATCCTGGCCTCGAATCTTTAATTGCTATGCTACACATGGCTTTGTTGAGGATTTCATCGAAGAAGAATAACACTCCTTTGCTTCTTGTTGATCACTTTCAACCTTGACAACTCCCCAAGGAGTAGGGATCTTGATGCATTGATGGTAGGTTGACGGAACAGCTTTCATATCATGGATCCAAGGCCTACCTAGTATAATATTATAGCAGGATAAGGAGTCCATGACACAAAAGCGCTGCATTGAGTTAACCCCTTGAATATACACAGGCAACTTTATCTCCCCTACGGTATTCCTAGCTTCTCCACTGAAACCAACGAGCACAGTGGACTTCGAAGTAATGTCCATCGGAGATACTGTTATGGGTCATTTTCTGAACATATATCCTGACTAATATTCTGCTTTTGATTGTTTACTTGTGATCAGGATACCGGATCAGGATATTGGTAACATCCTGGTGCGATATCCTGGTATTAACTAAATTAACCACGTGTAGGTTAGAAGTTCTGGGTCACTAACAGTCAAGTGGACCTCTTCTCCTTAAGACTCGGGCAAACCAGTTATATGAGAGACGTTGAACCCGAAAGACCAGGTCTACAACGTTCGTATGGGGAATATCCGCCGAATCCCGGTTTAATAGGGTAGTTTGTCAAATTTCTTTTACTATAAATAGATGGATCGAATCAAGTTAAGTCACTCACTTTTCATTCGCACACTTTGCTCTCTAGCTACTAGCAACCACTACACACAAACACTTGTACTCGAATTACATTGTAACACCTAGTTGATCTGCATCACATCCTGTACTGTATCCTGATATTTGAAGTAATAGAAGAACAAGGCAGCTCCGATTGTCTGCTCCCGAGGTTTTGTGCCGACGATCTAAATTGATCAAGGGCTTTCCTCGTACATCTCGTGTCACCCTTTGCATTTTTGCTCATAGTTTGATCGTAGATACAGCTCAATATCCTGAGCCGTATCTTGAAAACTGTTTTTACAAACAACTTAATCAACATATTTTCAACACATATTTCTAGCACACTACCTCACTTAACTAATTTGATCACTTAATTGCTTCGGTAATTTTTTACCAAAACAATTTGGTGCCCACCGTGGGGTAAGTGGTGCTATTTTTACTAAAAACTTTAGTAAAATCATTACTCGGTTTTCTATTGTCAAAACTTTTTGCTATATTGTTTTCAATGGCCTCGAGATCAAACATGAGCTCTTCCACCATGTCTGCTACAACCTCTGCAACAATTGGTTCGGTGCTTCCACCTCCTCCTCTAAGAATGCAAGCTTCGTCACAGGGAACTGAGAGTCACGTGGCTCGGGATGTTATCCCCGCTCCCAGTGCCCAGGGATCTGGTCCCGTTTTGGCTTCTAATGATGAAATTCTGAATTCGTTTGGTAGTGTACAGGAACAAATGAGGCAGCAGCAAGAAACTAATCGGATGCTGATGAGAGAGATACAACTCTTGAAATCCGGCCCAAGTAGGCCTACTGAAGAAACTGTCACTCCTTTGCAACCTAGGGCTTTGAACTTCAGTTCTGCAGTCTACACTGAGGATAACCGGGGGAATATTGTGCCTAGCCATCTTCAGAATCATACTCCTGAAATACCCTCCTCGGTCAGGATGTCAATTGTGAGGAGCTCAGGATATGCTCCAGGATATGGCCAGAATCCTCAGACCGGTAACGTGTCAAATAATAATATTCCTGCTACTAACACTAGTGGATCTTTGCAGGATGCAGGTATGACGTCAACATTTACTAGGGAGCTTCAGAAATTGAAGGACATGATATCCAGTGTACCTAGGGTGGTTCAGCCAATTCCTGAAGTATCCCAGGACAGCCATAGGATATCCCGGTTTGCATATCCTATTTGTGATGCTGAAATCCCGAAAAGATTTCAAACCCCCAACATAAAGCTCTATGACAGAACTATGGATCCTGAGGAGCATATTGCCCAGTATAGGGAAAGAATGGAGATTAATCCTATCCCTCCGGAGCTTAAGGAAGCATGCCTATGCAAGGGTTTTGGTTCCACCTTAACAGGATCAGCCTTGAAATGGCTGTTAAATGATCCTCCTCAGTCGATTACTTCTTTTGCTCATTTAGTTAATTTATTTAATAGTCAATTTTCCTGTAGCCGGAGTTTTGAGAAATTAACCAGTGACCTTTACAGGATAACTCAAGGACCTCAGGAATCCTTGAGGGATTATGTGAACAAGTTTAGTCGGGAATCCTTGGATATCCCACATCTTGATGTTGCAACGGCCGTGCAAGCGTTCAAGATGGGATTGCAGAAAGATTCTCAATTTTACCAGGATCTTGTAATGAATCCCTGCAGGAATCTGGACGAAGCTCATAACAGGGCTTTGAGATACATTCGCCTGGATGATGATAAAAAGATGCAAGAGAGGATGAATTCGTCCACAACCTATGAGTCAACCAACAGGAAATCAGAATCCTCGTATAAACCATACCGTTCCAAACCGTATGGCAGAAACGATGGCAAAAAAGTGAATGCTGTTGAAGACGAGGATCCTGAGGAGTATTCTGAGTTGTCTGAATATTGTTTCTCTGTTAACATACCTGAACTGATGTATGCTATGCAGGGTTTAGGAGACAAAGCAAGGTGGCCCCGAAAGAATCAACAAAAGGCTGATTGGAAGGACAAGTCCAAGTGGTGTGCCTTCCATGAGGATTTCGGGCATGTTACTGAAGACTGTATCACTTTGAGAAAGGAAATAAGCTATCTCTTGAGTAAGGGATATCTGAAGGACCTCTTGGGAAGAAAGAAGAATAAAGGTCAGGATCCTGAACGGGCAGCGTCACCTCCTGCAGATGCAAAAATAATTAACTTTATTTCAGGAGGATCTGACATATGCGGCACATCATATTCTGCGGCAAAAAGACACGCGAGGGAAGCTAAAGCGGAGAGGGAAGATAAGCCGACAAGGATGTCAACCCTCACAACTGACAAAGTCATCACGTTCGATAATGATGATAAGGATACTGTCCAAGATCCCCATCATGATGCCTTAGTGACAACGTTATATGTTGCTAACCATTTTGTACGCAGGATATTAGTGGATAATGGCAGCTCAGTCAACATAATTCAGCTGGAAACGTTGAAGAGGATGAATGTATATCCGATGGACATTACTTCGAAGTCCACTGTGCTCGTTGGTTTCAGTGGAGAAGCTAGGAATACCGTAGGGGAGATAAAGTTGCATGTGTATATTCAAGGGGTCAACTCAACGCAGCGCTTTTGTGTCATGGACTCTTTATCCTTCTAAAATATTATACTAGGTAGGCCTTGGACCCATGATATGAAAGCTGTTCCATCAACCTACCATCAATGCATCAAGATCCCTACTCCTTGGGGAGTTGTCAAGGTGGAAAGTGATCCACTGGAAGCAAAGGAGTGTTATTCTTCTTCGATGAAATCCTCAACGAAGCCAAGTGCAGCATAGCAATTAAAGATGCGAGGCCAGGATATCATGGAGGCTTCGGAGCAGGATGTAAAGAAAGTGGTCCTGGATCAGAATAATCCGAATATCTCGGTGCTCGTGGGAACCAATATCCCTCAGGATATTGAAGATCAATTGACTAATTTTTTGAAATGCAGGATGTCAACATTTGCGTTGGAAGCACGAGGATATGACAGGTATTTCCAAGGATATCATAACACATAAACTCGGTATTGACAGGTCATTCAAGCCTGTCCAACAAAAGAGAAGGAAATTTGCTCCGGAGCGAAATGTGATCATCCAAGAGGAAGTTGAAAGACTACTAAGGAGCAAGATGATTAGGGAAGTGAAGTTTCCTAAATGGCTGGCGAATGTAGTTGTGGTGCAAAAGAAAAATGGGAAATGGAGAGTTTGTGTAGATTACACAGACTTAAACAAAGCTTCTCCCAAAGACCCATTTCCTCTTCCTCATATTGACTCAATGGTGGATACTACTGCCGGCCATGAGATGTTAACCTTCATGGATGCATCTTCAGGATTCCAGCAGATCCAAATGGAACCTTCAGACCAGGAGGATACTGCCTTCATGACACCAACAGGTATTTATTGCTACACTGCTATGCCCTTTGGTTTGAAAAATGCAGGTGCAACGTATCAAAGATCGGTGAACATAATTTTCAAAGACAAGTTGGGGGACACTATGGAGGTATACATCGACGACATGGTAGTAAAATCTAAAAAGGCTGAGGATCACCTCCAGGATATCAAGGGAGCATTTGATATCCAGGATCAGTATAACATGAAGCTAAATCCTGCTAAGTGCCATTTCAGAGAGGGGGCAGGAAAGTTTCTAGGATATATGGTCACTAAAAGAGGGATAGAGGCTAGCCCGGAGTAGATTAAAGCTATCTTGGATATCAAATCACCTTCAAATATGAAGGATGTTCAACGGTTAACAGGGCGAGTAGCAGCATTGAACAGATTTATCTCAAGATCCTCCGAGAAATGCAAGGAATTTTATGATATCCTGAAGAAAAGCAAGAAGTTCGAATGGAAAGAGAAGCATGAAGCAGCCCTGCAGGATTTGAAGCAGTATCTCTCAACTGCACCTCTATTGATGAAGCCTGAAAATGGTGAACCACTGTCCCTATACCTAGCAGTATCAGGGAATGCTGTAAGTGCCGTCCTTATAAAGGACAATGAAGGTCAGCAATATCCTGTCTATTATGTTAGTAAAAGTTTATTAGATGCTGAAACTAGATATTCTCATCTAGAAAAATTGATATTAGCCCTAGTTATGGCATCAACAAAACTTAGACATTACTTTGAGACACATAGGATTCATGTTAAAACCAATTATCCTGTTAAAAATGTGCTTAGGAAACCCGAGATATCAGGCAGGATGGCTAAGTGGTCAGTGAAATTAAGTGCTTATGACTTAGTATATGAACCTAGAAATGCCATAAAGTCTCAAGCTTTAGCTGACTTTGTGGCTGATTTCAGTAGTGACATTCAAAATGAAGTAGACTTAGAAGTATAGCAGCTAGGAGAAAACTTAGAATCCTGGACATTATATACTGACGGTGCATCTAATATAAGAGGTGTAGGTTTGGGTATACTACTAAAATCGCCACAGGGGGACATATTACCCCAGGCTATTAGATGTGAATTCCTTGCCACTAATAATGAGGCAGAATATGAAGCTTTAATTGCAGGATTAGAATTGGCTAAAAGTATGAATATCAAGAGTTTGCAAGTATATGTTGATTCTCTGTTAATTACTTATCATTTTAATGGATCATATGCAGTTAAAGGTGAGAAGTTAATCGAATATCTCGAAATTCTTAAAAAATTAGCAGGATATTTCGATATTTTTACACTTGAACAGGTACCAAGAGAGGATAATGCTGAAGCTGATGCCTTGGCAAATCTAGGATCATCAGTCAGGATACCGAAAGGAGCCCGAATACCAATGTTACATATCCTATATCCTGCGACGGATCATCTGGATAAGGAAGTTTTAAGTGTTCAGGATCCTGATGAGTATCCTACGAAGGATCCTAAGTCTTGGATGGCTCCAATCATAAGATATCACAAGGAAGGACACATCCCAAAGGATGAGAACCCTATGGCCTTTAGAATGAAGGTATCACGATTCACTATTATAAATAATGTCTTGTATAATAAATCTCTTGCAGGACCATATCTGAGGTGCTTGGAGGATCCCGAAACCAAGGAAGTGCTTCAGGATATACATGAAGGGGATTGTGGTAACCATACTGTGGGGCATGTCATTGTTCTCAAAGGCATTAAGAACATGATATTATTGGCCGACAATGAGAAAAGATGCTGCAGAATATGCTCGAAGATGTGATGCATGTCAAAGACACAATAATTGTGGCAACCCTCATAATTACATGTATCCGTACAATTAGTTAATATTAAATTGTGCTTAATGATTGTGCAGAAAAATCAACTAAATGGTCCTGAATACTTTCTTAAGTGTTGAGAATTAAAAGTGTTACAAATAGCTACATAAAGGACACTATACGGTATAACTTAGCATTTTAACGAAACGGTATTTAACCAAACAACCGGACATTACCCGGAACATCAAAATATTACTAGAAACCTTACAATGGATGATAGTATAAAAATTACTAGAAACATATTACTAGAAACATTGTATAGTCAAATATGGATGGTTACTTATTTTCAATTATGGATGGTTGTACGAAAATCAAGGATGGATGGTTGTATAAAAATTAAAATATGGCAAGCATCCACTATAAATAGACTTGAAATCTTCATCTCAAAATGCACCACCACATTCATCCAATTCCAAATTCATTCAAGTACAAGAAGGTGTACAAGGAACTTGAAGCTTGAAGGTCTTGAAGAACCTTCATCCTTTGGTTTCATCATCTTTTCTAGTGTTCTTCCCTAGCTTAAAGCTAGTTGTAAGTTCTTGATTAACCCTTGTTTACTTCTACTTTAATGGTTAAAAGATGTAGTATGTTGATTATCACTAGAACCCTAAAAGACATGAACATAAGTCTTGAACATATAGATGAAATATGATGAAATATTGTTAGTATAATGTTGTTAATTACATGCATGATCTTGATTGTTCGGTATGATGAATCTGTTAGAAAGTAACATACAACTGCTAAGGATGATACGAAAGTATTTATACAATTGCTGAACATGATAAAGAAACCCAGAAACCTGTTTTATAAAAGGGTATGTGAAAACGGAAAACTGTTTGGTGTTTACAGCCAACTTCAGTTGGCTGTAACTGGGTCATAACTTAACGTAAAATTGATTTTCTTGAAGTCTATAATGTGTTATTTCGAAATACGGTTCTAATGGCACTGGAATCATAATTTTTGGAATTCGTTTGCTATTTTTAAAGGGTCGTTTTCCACAACAGCAAAAGTTGCGTTTTTACTGCAGAAAATGTGTGTTATGTGTTTCGTCATAACCTGAAATCTGTGAAGAATTAGCTCATAAAATTTGTACTGTAGATGACCACTGATGTTGTAATGCTCCAACTAGAATTTCGTCAATAGGACTTACTATGAATTCTAAATGAATTTTTCCATGGACTGCAGTCAGAAAGTGACGAATCTGATTGCAGCCCGGTAAATGATTTTTATAAAATAATTGATAATGAATTGGATTCCGAAATTTTTACAAAATAATATTTGGATTGTTTAAAACATTCTGAAAATGTTTGGGAATTTTTGGAATAAGTTAACTATTTTATTAAATTACTCGAAAACAGTTCAGTTTTGAATGTTAAAGCTGAAATGACATAAGTAGTAAATTACTCGAAAACAGTTCAGTTTTGAGTGCATGTTATGTGGTAGATACGTGTACGAACTTTGTGCTTATTTGAAGTCACTAATAAACTAAGTGGTAATCATACTAGGACGTGATTGACCGACCTTGACTGTTAGCTATTCTTGAGAGTCAAACTGAGCAACCGAGGTGAGTTCACACTTTTCTACAAAGCATGGTAAATTCCCGGTGGGAATGGGAATGGGTTCAGGAGTAGGGACTCCTCGTCTTTTGAGACGCGTTCAGGAATGTGAATTCCTCGTCCTCGGGACGTACTTAGACTTACTGGACTAGAACTCTATCAGCGAAGTCCCTCCCTTTATATCGACTTAATCGCCGAGGCTATGGCGAGTGGGTCATTAGTTAATAGCGCTATTAGGTTTAACAAACCTCACACCGTGCCAGTCGGACGGGCGTGTACTAATGGACTATGGCACGTCGGTGATGATAGACACCGACGCTAGGGCACAATTAATTTTAGTTAGTAGTCGATATGATAAACGAGTCTGGTAGTTTAAATAATGGGGTAGCCCCCACGGCCGAAGTGCCGGGCTGGATAGCCAGGGAAGGTGGACACGGGATGGTTAACTGATAAACGTTTTCAAACTATGGGGTAACCCCCACGGCTAGATAGTTGTTTAACATTAAACTACGTTTTTGGGAACAACTCTAAAATGGACAACCAACCGTGAACTCACTCAACTTTGTTGTTGACTCGTTGTTACATGCTTTGCAGGCCTTTAGGTACTTATCATTGGAACTTGCTGTCTAGGAGGCTGGAGTGGTCATGGATCGAGACACATGGAATCGTAATACAAAACTAATGATTTTTACATAAGGTTTATAAATACTTAACTAATGAATTATGCTTCCGCTGTATGCTGTGAATTATTTGTAATGTGTAAACACTGAATGTTAAATCAATGAAAGTTTTATTTAAATATATCTATGAGTTCAATGTAATTGGTGGCTAGATCCTGGTATGTCACACGCCTAACAGGGGCATTTCCTAGGTGGAATTTTGGGGGTGTGACAGATTGGTATCAGAGCCATTGGTTATAGTGAACTTGGTTTTAAAAAGGGGAAAATGTTTTTTTTTAAACCAGACTATAACCGAACAGTTCTGAAAACATGAATACGACCATGACACTCAGCTCCAGATTTGCAAGGTTCGTCCCTCTTACTTGTTGTATACATTACATAATTAGTACACACTTGTCTATGACGAAACATACGAACACACACTCGTCACTATAGCATGATGGCATGAATTGCTTGCCTACCTACCTTATGATACGTTGATCGTATGCCATAGTCCTTGAATTTTGTGATCTTTTTACCTTGACGACCTCCGTTTGACATCTGAGTTTGAGGAACCATTTGACATGAGTTAGGAGGAAACTGAGATGAACATGCAAATCACAATATTATTGTGGGTGCACACATAATAATAATGTGGGATGCATGCGAGTTCCAGTGAGCCTTAACAAGTGGAAAAAGGGGTTCCGTTCTGTTATTTGATCGATGTGAAACATAACAAATCTATAAGGATCATGGCAGTGATTGTCCCCTACTCGAACATGAACTTTTCATTCATCTCTGGATCCCTTCGAATCTCGATGCTATCAAGCATTACCTGAACACCCATCTGAACACCTAGCGAACCGTGTAGAATGTGAGGTGCTTATACTAACGTCCCTGAGTTGAATGTAGCAGCGTCAAATGATTGTGCGACACCATTTTCACTTCTCTTCGTTTGCTGGAACTCACGTATTGACGTCCTAGATCCCGAAGTGTGATCACTTCTGCAACACTCCCGCAACATGCTGGGTATTACTCGAAGAACCTGCAACGTTGATGAGGATGAGCGTAGTACTTTACCAACCTCAGTACCTTGATGACCCTGGCTACCGGCAAAGAGCACCCACGAATTGGCTTCAACCAAATCCTTAATCCCGATCAGCAACTCATGGGAGTCAACTCTTACGAAAGCAATAACAATCGACTATAACAGGGAATGTGTAACTGCCAGCACAGTAAGTAGCACTTTAGGACGTGGCTCAGAATGAGAAAGGATGGACCTTGATGATAAAGAATCATATAATAATTTTTTTCAAATTTAAATTCGTCAAGTTAGGGTACGAAGTCGCCAATTTAGGAGTGAAACCCACACCTCGTTAACTAGTCCCATTTCTCGATTTTCAATCTCGCCAAAGTTTCAAATTCTCGATCGAATGGAAACATGTAGTAACTGGAAGGGTAAGTACCGGTAGTCGGGACGTCCTGTCTAGGCTGGCAATTCGTACAAATCCAAATTAACGGACCAGTTTGCCTACCTGGGGACTATCAATAAGAGCACAAAATACCTATAGGCCAAAGCATATTTCCCTAATTCGAAAGGACCTTTGATTTATTTCAGTTTAGTCAAAGTTCCATTTTGGAACAATTCAAGTTTTAATCAAACCTACGTTTTACTATTATCAAGTTTATAATTTTGCAAACTATAAGTTTAGGGTCCTTGTATCATTTTTGAAACTTATTTATAAAAGAAATATTTGATTGTGATTTTAAAGTCCTGGGTTCAAATGGTCATTTTCTTAAACTGTAGGGACCAAAACGGTTATTTTTAAACTTATATAAACTAAAAACCCTAACTGTGTATATATGAATTTAAATTTCAATAACTAACAGCACCTAGAAGGAGGATAAACTGGTTAAGGCATTACGGTTCTAAACGAGAGGTCACTAGTTCGAATCTCACAAGGGCCGGTTCTTTAAAGAAGACACCCTTTTTGTGCGATTTTTGAATATTTACACTTTAACCCCGTCAGCGTCAGTTAGTAAGTTAAGGGATTCAATTGTGATCATGGAAGCTTTAATTTAAAAAAAATAAAAGTATCAAAAAGGGACAACGCCCAGAATCGAACTCAGGTCACTACTCTCACAAACATGCACATTAACCACTCCGCCAAGCCTCCTGATCATTCAAATTTTAACTAAAGCGACAATTGTCGCCAAGAACATGACAGCAACAACCATTTCCTTTTTCAAACATATCTGCGCCGATTTTTTTTCGGCTCCTGATTTCTCGGTAATCGATTAGAATCCGTGTTTCCATTTTGTCGATCAATGTGAACATAGACTTTTGGTAGCACACATACAGCTCATCATAAATGATTTCCGTACTTTACGAGATTTGTAAAAGCTATAAAAACTGAACCGTTCTACTTCCTCACATCACCACAACACCCTCTTAAACTCCATTCTTTTCGTATCACACACACACTCGTCAGAAACCGAAGTCTTCGCCGGAGAAGCAAGCTCATAGGAGAAACCCACTAATCGAGCTAATCTACACAAGAACTACAACCTCTGATATAAACCAACACATATCCAAAATAACCCATAACCAAACTTTTCTTAGTTCAACAAAACCCAATACTCAAATGGCAAATTTCTCAGTAGCATATGCTGAATCTTCACATGCAGCAGAAATTCATCCATTCCTTTGGTTTGCTGAGTTACCTACTCGTGAGAAGTATCAAAAACTCAAGGATCTTGAAGTTTTTACTATTAGAGGCATTGATTGGCATCGAATAGGAATGATTGACCCCAGTGGTTCACTGGCAAGATTACTACCACATAACACGCCCTGGCGCCGTTTCTTCGACATCTTAGAACCATCATATGATGAACTGGTATATGAGTTCTTGTCCACTTTCTATTACAAATATAATAGAAGTCTTACCGATGAATCCATTCATTTTCGGCTTTGTGGACAACTTTATAATGTCCCTAACAGAATTCGCAGTTCACCTGGGCATATATACCGATGAAGAAGTTAGACAACCCATTTTTACGAGGGCATCAACCTCCTATTCCTCTGTGAAAATTAGAGAATATTGGCGACACCATACATCAAAAGCATGGTGCGGCTACAATAATTATATAAACTTCAAAGACCCTCGTTATCGGTATATGCACCTTGTTTTAGCCAACACTATCACGGGGCGCCAAATTAATCAACAAAGGGTTAGTTCGACCGAAGTCTTCCATCTGCACAGTATTTTTGAGTAAGTTCCTTGTAATATTGCCCACGAGCTTGCTGCATATTTTCTTAGTCAACAAACAAATCCCCTGAGAAGTCTCATGGGAGGGTCTTACATTACAAGAATAGCAAAATCATTAGGTGTCTAAAGTGACCAGATTATCCAAGGATTATCTCCACCAAAGGCACCTGGGATTGTAAATTGTAACACCATTAGGCTAACCCCTGTTCATAATTATGCACCAACTCAACCATTCCAGTCGGAGGGAGCTCCATTTGTCTTAGAAAGTACCTCCACACAAAATCTACACAATCAGTGTTGCAATTTCCTCCATCATCTTTTTATCGATATGATATGCAACCACAGCTGCCATACATACAAGAATATCTTACAACTAACCCATCCCAACCATTAACACCGAGCGTCTTACCAAGATCCTCACCGATAGTTTTCGAGGAGGATCCAACGATGCAAGAAACTTATGAAAATATGATGCTCCAAGAACAGTTAACCTCAGAACCATACCCACCACAGTTTTTCCAGTCGCTACTAAACGAAGTAGAACAGCAACTGCCACCAACTGACATAGCAGGCCCAAGTACGGTGCGTCAAATGAATCTACCTCCAGTTTCAATGGCAGTCGAAATGACTATGTAAAACGATCAGGTTCAAAATTTGTCTCAACAAGTACAGCGACTGACAGAAAGAAATCATTGGTTGGAAAGCATGCTGAGACAATTAGCTGATCATATGCAACTACCTCTACCACCTCCACCACCCTAAAGTTCTGAGCCTGAATTTGATTCATTACATGATTTATTTCAAATGTAAATTTGTTCACATCATAATAGACTATCAAATTTTTTAAATTTTGTTTAATACATACATTCTATTGTATTTTGCGTGTTACCTACAAGTAATACATATATGATCATAAATAAGAAGTCTATGAATCATAATCAGTTGGTGTGACCAGTTAGACCACACCGAGTAAAATGATAATATGTAAGCGACTTTGGTAATGGCTGGGAAAAACACCTCCCGTTAGTGGAGTTTTCATATAACAACAGTTATCACACCAGTATCCAGTCCGCTCTGTTTGAGTCATTGTACGGACATAAATGCCGATCACCTCTTTGTTGGGCAGAAGTTGGTGACAGTCAAATCACTGGCACAAAACTTGTAGTAGATACAACCGAGAAGTTTGCTCAGATATGACAACAAATGGCGGCAGCTCGTGACCGTCAGAAAGCTATGCTGATAAGCGAAGGAAACCACTCGAGTTCCAGGTTGGGGATCGAGTGCTACTTAAAGTCTCACCTTGGAAAGGTGTAGTTCGTTTTGGCAAACGAGGCAAACTCAATTCGCGTTATGTCAGACCATTCGAAATCATTGAGAAAATTGGCAAAGTCGCTTACAAGTTGAATCTACCTGAAGAAATCAGCGGAGTTCACAACGTATTCCACGTGTCAAATCTGAAAAAGTGTCTGTCAGATGAAACCCTCATAGTTCCCTTAAAGGAGCTCACAATCGATGACCAGTTGTGATTCGACGAGGAGCCAGTTGAAATCACAGACCGAGACGTTAAGATTCTCAAGCGTACCAGAATACCCCTTGTTCGAGTTCATTGGAACTCACGTCGTGGCCCAGAGTTTACCTGAGAACGAGAGGACCAGATGAAACACAAGTATCCCCAGTTGTTTGAGAGAAGTACAACCACTACTGATGTAACACCTCGAAAATTCGTGTTCAATGATATAACGACACGTGTCATATAAGACAAAAAGCGTTGTAAACCCGGATTTAATAAAGATGTTTTGGCAGGATTTAAAAGTGGGGTCATGTTAATTTTCACCTCTGAACGACCTCATTTATATAAATCCCAAGACCCAAGTATATATATCTCAAACATCTAATAAATCTTAAATCCAGAAATGTGTTGACAATAATTGAATTCGAAGTGCATGATAGGTTCGTATGGAAATTTCTACGGTAAACCTTCTTATTCGGCACTTTTGAAAAGGATCCAAGCAAACATAACACAATGGTAGGGTATGTAACTGTTTAAGGCACTTTTTAGAGGCCCCAATCTGATAAATAAAGTCCCAAATTCGAAACAAGTGGTTGCCCTTTCGAAACACCAAAGAACAACAAGTTTTTGGCTGATCAGGAAGGCTTACGCACCGCAAGCATGACCCTTACGGTGCGCAAGCAGTGCCCAGCTCCAACAGATTTGTCTGGTTGCTGTTTAAACGCATTTCTTGAACTTTAAAAGGTTTTCCACATCTCCCTTGGCCCCTAAACAACCCCTAAACATATAGGACACCTGTGGGAATGTTGTGGTCAGTGGTAGACTAAGTTGTCAACACTTTATGGTGCCTTAGTTCACTATATAAAGCTCACAAATTGCAACACTTTATCATTCATCCCTCAAACAACTTCTGATCATTTGTGGAGCACAAGAGCACTCTCCAGGCCTTCCTAATCAACCATTAGACACTTGTAAGTTTGCTAATCCTTCTTTAATAATGTTTAGCTTAGTTATTTAGCTAAAAGTCAAACCATCGTAATTACGGTTTGACTTCGAGATTAATTAATAATGGCTCAGTCAAATCTCGAATTAAAAGTAGTTATAAGTTGGTAATTATGTGGGTAATAAAACCTTAAAAGGGTTCCCCCTGATTCCCACTCTAATTAGGTCAAATGTCGGGTCAAACTTGTATTTAAAAAGTCAACAGAATGTGTAAATTACAATTTATGCATGATTAGCAATGTAGAACACATACAACCTGTTTGATCATTAATATAACTTGGTAATTAGTGTAAGAACGTGTCTAAACATGTTCAACCCGACAATTTACTATTTAGACCCGGTTCGGAACCGCAAGTCGCAAAGCTTTGACTTTTGCTTTGACTTCAGTTCTGACCCGTTTTGGTATGATTTAGAA
This sequence comes from Helianthus tuberosus, assembly GCA_030545235.1. NCBI lineage: Eukaryota > Viridiplantae > Streptophyta > Magnoliopsida > Asterales > Asteraceae > Helianthus > Helianthus tuberosus. Next base: position 28,243,295 of record CM060438.1, on the reverse strand, counting down.
ATACCTAAGAGATTCATTTGGACCAGGTTACATGCTAGTATAACTCTCTGTGATTATACACCATGGTTCATTAGTTAACCGATTAATACGCATGATTCCGTTAATTCCCTATATGTTGACCATTATGCCCTTATTACCATAAAACGTGATTTTTGGAAATGTAAAAGTGTAGAAACCTTAGTTACTGATATATAGACGTGTATGCAAAGTTTGACATCAGTTTGAGGTGTAGAATAAGAGTTATGCTCATTAGAGTAAATTGAAAGCTTTATGTTAATTAAACGGCGTAATTAGCGTATAGCCTAGTTAAGCCTACTTTTTGATATCAAACTTATTACCCACTGATGTAATATATTATTTTGGGATTTTTGAAGATTTTTAATAAATTTTAGGCTGGGCATAACTCATAGTCGTAGGCTTAATCCGGTAATTGTCGGTTTTGCCCTTACGGGCCATAAAATGAGTTTTACATATCTAAACGACTCCAAACCTTTTGCTACTGATTAAATATGGTAAATAAATTATTTTAATCCTTCTGGAATGATAAAAGTATCAGCTTTGTATATAAAACCCGTAAACGGCTTTTAATCGCCTTTTTAAGCGTTTTTAACGCATAGTATGTACTAAAACTATTTTAAACATACACGGGTTGATACCTACTGATATTTTAGGCAAATTATAATATTTTAACAGTAAGCAAAGGTTGATAAACTCAGACTTCATTTTTGAGCTTTTCGGCTTATGTGAAATTACCAAAATGCCCCTACGGTGCATAGTTTGGTTATAATTTATAAATTTCACATATATACTTTACTCTACTGTTATAACTTATCAAATTGAGTATGTTTGCTGATTACATCAGACCTGTTACTCAGTTAAACACTTAAACTCTTTTATAAACTTTTAAATGACCAAACTACCCCTACGGGGCATAGTTTGCATTTAAATTCATTTCGGGCATAATAAAAGACATCTTACTGATGTCACAACATATTTGGGGCATATTAACTTAGGAAACCTGTATATGGCTCTCATGTATACCCGTTACGCTTATTACGCGTACGGTTCGGTTTATGTAACTAGTTTACATAAATTAGCCAAAACGGGTCAAACCTTATCGGTTTTATCTCAAAATCCAGAATGTGAATGAAATACCCATATTAAGAAAGTCTCTGAACTTGTCGGGTCTAAATCACATTCTATCCGGTCTTCGCTTAATCGTGCGTACGAACCGTATCTTTGAAACTAACCGCTCTAAGCTTAAGCTTAACTAAAGACCCGTTAGGATTCTAATAGGTTATTATAAACCTTCGTTCCAGATTAGGAGGACCAGTAAAAGCTACTTGCAATTTTCTTATTGTGAATTATACTTTGCTCAGGTAAATACTTTTAACTTATTTTCCCTATACGGGCTTGGGTTACGGTATATAGAATACCGCTTGATCAGGCATCAAATCTTCCATCGTTTGGTGGCTAATTGATAATTTGATCGGCTCGTTTAAACAGTCTTGTTTACTTAAAAGCCTTTGGGGGGTTAATGACCATGTCCCGGATATCCTTGGCATCATTTTACGAAATGGCCACGACCTAAGCACGGGGCGTAGGTGTACGCCTGTCAGTGTCTCATATAATTAATGTGGTGTGTCTATTGATCTTTAACCCGGCACGATCCGGGCTACTGAACGCATAAGGAACATGTAATTCGTTCACAAGATTATATATTTAAATAATTCTCCCAAGTTATAAAAATGTTTATGCCATGTGCACCCAAACCAATTTTCAATCATTTTTAAAATGAGTCAGTTGATTGTATTTACCAGTGTAAACTGACGTATTTTCCCAAAAAGATTAAATGCAGGTACTAAGCGTAATTGGCTGGGATTTCTCCTTAGCATCAATAGAAGTCTCGCAAGCTTAGAATGCCTAAAGTCTGTTGAACAACAAGTTTCCTATTTGTTTTATGTCGATCCTTCTGTGGATAAACTTTCGAATATTGTGACATTTGATATTACAATATTAAATTCGGTTGTACTATATCTTTTAAATTGCTTCCGCTGTGCATATTTATATTGTGTTGTTTGACTATTATGTTGCCAACCACGTCACGATACTCCCCTACCGGGCCCACTGGTGACACGTGGAAATCGGGGTGTGACAACTGAGGCTGAAGCTACTGCAGAATTTCGGGACGAAATTCCAAACCAACGGGGGGATGATGTGACACCCCAGGAAAACCAGGAAAACCACGCAACTTAACTAGCTTCCTCAGTAACCACGTGCTAAATTTCGGGACGAAATTTTCTTAACAGGGGGAGAATGTGACAACCCTCATAATTACATGTATCCGTACAATTAGTTAATATTAAATTGTGCTTAATGATTGTGCAGAAAAATCGACTAAATGGTCCTGAATACTTTCTTAAGTGTTGAGAATTAAAAGTGCTACAAATAGCTACATAAAAGACACTATACGGTATAACTTAGCATTTTAACGAAACGGTATTTAACCGAACAACCGGACATTACCCGGAACATTAAAATATTACTAGAAACCTTACAATGGATGATAGTATAAAAATTACTAGAAACATTGTATAGTCAAATATGGATGGTTGCTTATTTTCAATTATGGATGGTTGTACAAAAATCAAGGATGGATGGTTGTATAAAAATTAAAATATGGCAAGCATCCACTATAACTAGACTTGAAATCTTCATCTCAAAATGCACCATCACATTCATCCAATTCCAAGTTCATTCAAGTACAAGAAGGTGTACAAGGAACTTGAAGCTTGAAGGTCTTGAAGAACCTTCATCCTTTGCTTTCATCATCCATTTTTCATCATCTTTTCTAGTGTTCTTCCCTAGCTTAAAGCTAGTTGTAAGTTCTTGATTAACCCTTGTTTAATTCTACTTTAATGGTTAAAAGATGTAGTATGTTGATTATCACTAGAACCCTAAAAGACATGAACATAAGTCTTGAACATATAGATGAAATATGATGAAATATTGTTAGTATAATGTTGTTAATTACATGCATGATCTTGATTGTTTGGTATGATGAATCTGCTAGAAAGTAACATACAACTGCTAAGGATGATACGAAAGTATTTATACAATTGCTGAACATGATAAAGAAACCCAGAAACCTGTTTTATAAAAGGGTATGTGAAAACAGAAAACTGTTTGGTGTTTACAGCCAACTTCAGTTGGCTGTAACCGGGTCATAACTTAACGTAAAATTGATTTTCTTGAAGTCTATAATGTGTTATTTCGAAATACGGTTCTAATGACACTGGAATCATAATTTTTGGAATTCGTTTGCTATTTTTAAAGGGTCGTTTTCCACAACAGCAAAAGCTGCGTTTTTACTGCAGAAAATGTGTGTTATGTGTTTCGTCATAACCTGAAATCTGTGAAGAATTAGCTCATAAAATTTGTACTGTAGATGACCACTGATGTTGTTGTAATGCTCCAACTGGAATTTCGTCAATAGGACTTACTATGAATTCTAAATGAATTTTTCCATGGACTGCAGTCAGAAAGTGACGAATCTGATTGCAGCCCGGTAAATGATTTTTATAAAATAATTGGTAATGAATTGGATTCCGAAATTTTTACAGAATAATATTTGGATTGTTTAAAACATTCTATAAATGTTTGGGAATTTTTGGAATAAGTTAACTATTTTATTAAATTACTCAAAAACAGTCCAGTTTTGGATGTTAAAGCTGAAATGACATAAGTAGTAATTTGCATGTCTAAATGTCGATTATGTTACCCGATAATGATCTAACGTGTTATATGTCAATGAAAGTGTTATGTGCAATATCGTATGCTTGCCCTTGAGTAGCTATAGGTGGAAAGTTTATATGGGCATGAACTGTTAAAGTGAGTGCATGTTATGTGGTAGATACGTGTAGGAACTTTGTGCTTATTTGAAGTCACTAATAAACTAAGTGGTAATCATACTAGGACGTGATTGACCGACCTTGACTGTTAGCTATTCTTGAGAGTCAAACCGAGCAACCGAGGTGAGTTCACACTTTTCTACAAAGCATGGTAAATTCCCGGTGGGAATGGGAATGGGTTCAGGAGTAGGGACTCCTCGTCTTTTGAGACGCGTTCAGGAATGTGAATTCCTCGTCCTCGGGATGTACTTAGACTTACTGGACTAGAACTCTATCAGCGAAGTCCCTCCCTTTATATCGACTTAATCGCCGAGGCTATGGCGAGCGGGTCATTAGTTAATAGCGCTATTAGGTTTAACAAACCTCACACCGTGCCAGTCGGACGGGCGTGTACTAATGGACTATGGCACGTCGGTGATGATAGACACCGACGCTAGGGCACAATTAATTTTCGTTAGTAGTCGATATGATAAACGAGTCTGGTAGTTTAAATAATGGGGTAGCCCCCACGGCCGAAGTGCCGGGCTGGATAGCCAGGGAAGGTGGACACGGGATGGTTAACTGATAAACGTTTTCAAACTATGGGGTAACCCCCACGACTAGATAGCTGTTTAAGATTAAACTACATTTTTGGGAACAACTCTAAAATGGACAACCAACCCTGAACTCACTCAACTTTGTTGTTGACTCGTTGTTACATGCGTTGCAGGCCTTTAGGTACTTATCATTAGAACTTGCTGTCTAGGAGGCTGGAGTGGTCATGGATCGAGACACATGGAATCGTAATACAAAACTAATGATTTTTACATAAGGTTTATAAATACTTAACTAATGAATTATGCTTCCGCTGTATGCTGTGAATTATTTGTAATGTGTAAACACTGAATGTTAAATCAATGAAAGTTTTTTTTAAATATATCTATGAGTTCAATGTAATTGGTGGCTAGATCCTGGTATGTCACACGCCTAACAGGGGCATTTCCTAGGTGGCATTTTGGGGGTGTGACAGTAATGTATTACATCAGCCGGCCGAGTGACTTTATCCTATAGCTTCCCCTTGGCCATTTATGAAGTGGGGAATGGATATAGTAGGAAAATTGCCAAAGGCTCCAGGAGGAAAGGTCTTCATGCTGGCAATGACAGATTATTTCTCTAAGTGGGTCGAAGCTGAAGCATTCGTTCAAGTTAGAGATCAGGAAGTGGTATCCTTCATAAAAAGGAATATTCTGACTAGGTTTGGAGTACCAGCTGAGATAATTTGTGACAGTGGATCTCAATTTATAAGTAAAAGGACTACTGACTTTTGCAAGAGTTGGGGAATCAAAATGATTACATCCACACCGGTACATCCTCAAGCAAATGGGCAAGCAGAATCCTCAAACAAGATAATTGTCAATAACTTGAAGGAGAGACTAGGGGCTAAGAAAGGAAGATGGGCAGAAGAATTACCCTTTGTTTTGTGGGCTGATAGGACGACAGTGAAAAGTGCAACTGGCCAAACCCCGTTTTCCTTGGTGTTTGGAGCAGAAGGGGTGATCCCGACAGAAATGGTGATACCTACTGCGAGATCCAACCTCCAGGATCCTGAGCAGAATCCTGAAGTCCTATGCCAGGAATTGGATACTATTGATGAGACAAGAGACGCAGCAAGGCTAAGGATATCAGCATATCAACAGAGGATATCTAAAGCATATAGCAAGAATATAAGGACTAGAAGATTTCAAGTTGGAGATTGGGTATTGAGAAAGGCTTTTCAGAATACTACTAATCCTGCTGATGGAAAGTTGGCTCCAAAATGGGAAGGACCCTATGAGGTTGAATCAGAAGCAGGAAAATGAGCATACCGACTCAAGAATATGGAGGGGGGTATGCTACCGAGATCTGGAATGCTATACATCTAAAACTCTATTTCAAGTGAGAATGGAATTTAAATTCTAACTCAGGATGGTATGGATTATGTCTCTTTTATTAAATTTTAATATTATTTACTGTTTTGAACCCATTACTAACTTAAGCATCGGAGGGGTGTTAGCCCACCTTAGCTTACGATTGTTTTGTAGTATATGCTTCGAGATATAGCTCTAGGATATACATTCAGGATACTTCAGAAGATTAGAGGATTGGCCCCCTCTCTCACGTCTAAGGGATCCTGATCCCTTCACAGGTTTAAAGGTATTCACCTTTCTTCCGAATTGGGTTTAAACACCCCGCCTGGAGCGCAAGTTATACGGGAATAGTTCAAGGTGGCGGGACCAGTTCATGTAAAAATGGCTGACAATTTCGTTACTATTGGCTATATCCTGAATCATAAAGGTATATGAGGATTGATTACCCTCTCTCACGAAAAGGTATTTTCATACTCTCTAAGGTTTAAAGGTTATCACCTTTCTAAGTCTTGGAGTTTATACACTCCCGCCTGTAGCGCATGAAAATTTGGGATTTTTCCCAGGGTACTAAGGATTTATCTCCAGTATATTTTTGGGTTTTACTCCTGTAGTACAAGAATTGTCTAAACAGTTGGAACTGATATTCAAAAATTTTCTAAGTGTTTATAGACTTCATGCACAGGGGACATTCCTTCTAAAGCAATTGTGTGAAGATCAAAATTGGGCTAAGTGTCTCGGACTGGGGACATCTTAGTGGAAGAAGTCGCAAAAGGGGATGGAGTTTAGTACTAGGGTTACACTCAATTCCTGGTATGATCTTTCCTTTGTAAACCTTACATGAATTGTTTAACTCTGTTTAAGGCTCAAAATATCCTGATAAGGATATATCTTTAGGATATGCCTTCAAAATGTGTTTTTGGGATATGTTTCGGGATATTTGATTGGAATATTTGGGAGATGATACTTGGATTGAAAGTTAATACTCTTGTTAGGGGAGGATTTTTCAACGATCAGTGATCCTCAATTACTGTTGGGCTTAGTGATCCTCACTTCTGATTTCTTCAGTGATCCTCAGAAGTATCGCAGGATCAGGATCATGGATCATCTTAAGGATCCTTATACTAACGATTGTCTACTTTGAAAATGATATTGTTTTGCAGGAGTACGAGCTTGGACTTGGTCTTGGCGATATTCCTGGAGCATATTCCATCTTTATTCCACACGTGCATGGCTGAAATGGACGTTATGGAGGTCGTGGTGGACTTGCACAAAATGCGGAATGTTTGTTAGCTTAGATATTTTTCTATTTTTAAATGGGATAGCGAGCTAAATAGAGAAACTTGGCTAATTTTGGCTAAACACACACTCTTGCAACTGCTCTCACCAGCTCTCGATAATTCACTTGGCGATTAAACACTTTTTTACACAATACACTATAGTGATCCTTGTAATTAGCTCGCTATCATCCGAAGTTGTAATACGTTTCTTGTTTAATTTGAGTTGGTGATCGGTAGTTTCCATCACCCGAGGTTTTTTATGCCGGAGATCCTTCATTGATCAAGGGATTTTTCCTCGTATAAATCTTTGTGTCACTTATTCATTTCATTTATGAGTGATCCTTAGTGTTGTTCATTGATTCAAGCATCATACCTCACAACAGAAAGTTTGGTTGCATCATCATTGCTTGATTTTTGACCAAAACAGTTTGGCGCCCACCGTGGGGCAATTGGTGCTTCATTCCCAAGAAGATTCATACCTTTGTGGTCATTTCGGTTCATAACAACCAGGCAGATGGCTTCCTCAGCGAAGAACACTTCAAGCTTAATGCCGTCATTCAGTTCTTCACAAGGCGTTCCTCCTTTGCCTCCACCACCTTCTGGATCCCAGAAGAATGCTGAGAATGCTGCAAAGAAACAAACCCCCATTTTCCAAAAACCACCAACTTCTTCTGTTTCAACTAATCCTACTACTAATGATCTTTACGCTCTGATTTTGCAGATGAGGAATCATGCACAAGAGCAGGACAAAACCAACGAAAGGATCCTCCGGGAGATCGCTGAGATCAAGAAACAGAAGAAATCAGTGGAGGATCATTCCCCTCGGATGCCAAGGTCGTTGAACTTCGACACTCCAGTCATAACTTCCCAGCACTCAGTGGCTCCGGATGTGCAATACTTGGGTGAATTACCAGGAAGACGTCATGGAACAACAACAATGAGTCAGGCATTTGGCTCTCACTACCAGCCTCAGGGATCCTATTTTCAACCATCGGGATCCTCTATTCAGCATCAAGGATCCTTCAGCTCAGGAGGATATTTAGGATCCTCCCAGGTCCAAGGATCCTCCCAGGTCCAAGGATCCTCCCAGGTCCAAGGATCCTCCCAGGTCCAAGGATTCTCTATTGTCCCAGGATCCTTTCAGGTTCAAGGATCCTCTCAGCCTCAAGGATCCAACGTCTTTCAGGATCAAGGATTCTTGAAAAGTAGGCAGCCTCAGAGCTCGGACGTTCATCAAGGAGACTTCATACCAATGCAGACCATTGCTTCCTCTGGTCCTTCAATCATACCAGAGTCTCATCAATATGGATTCACATCCACAATTCCAAACACGAATCCTCCGGGAGGTAACACTTTTAATAATTCATATAACACTAACCATGGCTCTATGCAGGATACAGGTATCAATCAGGCTATGGCTAGGGAGCTACAGAAGCTTAAGGATATGATATCCAGTGTGCCAGGAGTGGTTAAACCCATTCCTGAAATTGCAGATGGTAGCCATGTGGTTGTTGTTCAAAAGAAAAATGGAAAGTGGAGGGTATGTGTCGATTTTACTGATTTAAACAAGGCATGTCCCAAGGATCCTTTCCTATTACCCCACATTGACTCCATGGTGGATGCTACCGCGGGTCATGAGTTGTTGACTTTTATGGATGCTTCATCTGGATTTCAACAAATTCAGATGGAACCATCTGATCAAGAGGATACAGCCTTTATGACCCCAACTGGTGTTTTGGTAAAAAATTACCGAAGAAATTAAGTGATCAAATTAGTTAAGTGAGGTAGTGTGCTAAAAAGTGTGTTTGAAAATATGCTGATTAAGTTGTTTGGAAAAACAGTATTCAGGATACGGCTTAGGATATTGAGCTGTATCTACGATCAAACAATGAGCAAAAAGTAAAAAGAGGTGACACGAGATGTACGAGGAAAGCCCTTGATCAATCTAGATCGCCGGCATAAAACCTCGGGAGCTGACAATCGCAGCTGCCTTGTTCTTCTTATTGCTTTAAACTTCAGGATACAGTGCAGGATATAGACCAGATCGCTAAGTGTTACAATGCTTTTGTGCGAAAGTGAAAATTGCTAGAGAACAAGTGTAAGAGTGTAGCAAGTGTTGATGTGATGTCCTATTCGATCTGGTATACCCACCTATTTATAGTAACAAATTACAAACTATAATTCCTATAAATATGGGATACTCCGAATATTCCATTAGAAACGTTGTAGATCGAGTAATACAGCTTCAACGTCCTTATTTGAACGATTTGGACCGAGTCTTCCGCAGAATGAGTCCTTGTGAACGTTGCTAGCTTCCAACCCACGTTCCTGCACATAATCCGTTAGTGATCCTGAGGATACCATTCAGGATGTTACCAATATCCTGAATCCGTATCCCGGATCTGAACAGACATCATATAAGCAAGATATAAATCAAGATATTTCTCAGGATATGGGCTCAGAATTTCACCCATAACAATTGTCCCCAAAAATGTTACCGTTTAGTATCCTCATCACTAACGGTTACATTTTTCACGAAGACCGAGGTAATTAATAGATAAGACCAATGATGTGACCGTTTGCAACTACTCAGCCTATATTTACTCATTATACCCTATACCTTCTCATCCTCATCTCTTTTTTAATCATAATCGATAAGGAAAAGGTAACATTCTCTCTCTAATCTTCATATTCATCTTCATTCTCTTTCCCCGGTGAAAAATTCAGGTGACCAAATGCCGAGACAAACAAGATCCAGTTCAGGTGACTCGGCCCCCACGTTCATCCAACAGAACCTTCTCCAAGAACCGGAGAAGGAGACATGTACCTTTGATAGTGCCCACCTGTCGGCCTTGAAATCCTCCGGTATCTTTCCGGAAGGAACAGTATTCCGGCCGTTCGACCGGGAAATCCGGTCGGATATGGTCTCCAATGAGTGGATATGCTTCAGTGCCTTTCCCTTCACCTTAGGGTTACAATTCCCCTTTCCGGATTTCATCGCGGAATTTTTTAACATTACCAAAATCTCCTTTAGTCAAACAATGCCAATGCTTTGGCGTGTTCTGTCTGTTCTTGACCAGATCAAGAAAAACCACATCCCTGATCTTTCTGTCCATGATCTCCCCCTAGCTTACAAGCTTAGATGCCATGGATCATGTAGATTTCTGTTTTATTCCACTTCCGGTGACCCGCTGATACTTCGTGCCACCAGGAACGAGGATAATTGGCAATCTAAATTCTTCTTTGTGAAAAGAGAGTCAATCCCTGGTGGAACGGAATATCCGGTGAAATGGTTGAAAAAGGGTAGGATTTAGGGTTTAAGAACGATCCTGTTTCTTATCTTGTTTCATATCCTGAACTAATTGATTTCCTTTTTCATGTTGTGCATGCAGCCGATTTCAGGAAGATTGCACCTCCCCTTGCTGATTCTCAAAAAAGGATAGACGCCATCAGACTCCTTCCAGAGGCTGAAAGAAGTTTCAACCCATCTCCACCAACTCCAAGTCCTCTTTCAAGTGCAAACATGTCTGGTAAGGATCCTGCAAAATATCCTGTATATACATGTTTTTATTTGAAACACTTAGGAGAAATTTTTACTCCCTGTATGCAAACTCCAGCAAAGTTCCAGTCCTCCTTGATCTTGACGAGCTTGACAGTTACCCTTCTCCAGTCACGGTCAAGAAAGAGACCCCTGCCGTCACCAGCTCCAAGCCGCTCCCGGCTCCTAAGGCCAATCCAAGGACTCGTGCTTCCGCAGCAAAGAAGAGGAAAGCTCCTGAAGTCAGTGCTCCAGGTCCAGAAGGGTTCTCCTATGATGAACTCAGCTTTTCCGACTCCTTAGAGCCAATGACATCCTTCCTCAACAAGGTAATGTCCTGATACATATCCTGCACATATACCCTGATAGGATATCCTGATTAATATATTCTGACTCATACCTGAATTTGGTGTGCAGGGCCTCCAGCATTTGCTCCACCTGTACAATGATGCATGTGGTACTGTTGCACTTCATGAAGCCAGGATCAAACAACTCGAGACCACCATTGCTGACCAAGGGGTTATTGCCGAGGCTAAAAGCCGGCACTACGAGGGCATGCTGAAGAAGGTCACCCAAGATGCTGAGCTCAAACTTGCCACTGTTCAAATGGATCACGACCAGGCTATGGTTTCTTTCCGGGAAGAAATCAAAGCCTCTGCTATCGTCTCCCTGCTACAAGCTCGCATCAAGATAGCCTATGAGTCCAAGGAGACAGGCCTTGTATGCCCATCCTGGCCGGTTGAATCCTGGGTGGACAAGCTAAAGGAGCTTGGGGGAAAAGCTGTGCCACTTCCTACTGAAGCCGGAGAATCCTCCAAATCAGCAGAGGTGGTGGACAAGGCTGGAGATAAGAAGGATGCTGGAGCGGATGCTGGTGAGGATGCTGCTCAGGATGCTGAACCCGAGAAGGCAGAGAAGGTTGGAGAAGATGCCACTGTGTGAGGGCATTCAGGTGGGCAATGATGGATATACGTGCCAAGGCCTGAGCCCATATTTTTGAATTTGAATGTTGGTCTGTAATCCCAAAACAATTTACTTTTTCCGCACTTTACTTTTCTGCACCTGAACAATTTACATTTCCTGCATGCCTTTTGAACAATACAACAGTTGGAGGTGGATGGGTCTCGGTTTTAGATGAAACCTTCAACTGTTGGGTAAATATGGTAAGGAACTATTAGTGCTCTTAGTGGATGGGCCTTGTTTTGAGGTGAACCTAAGAGCACATCTTTTGGTATGTTAATAATATAACTTCTCTTTTGACTTTATTATTGTTGTTATTAGTGCACAAATTTTACTTATGAAAACTGTTTTACTTAAGCATTTTTGGGAATATTATGGGAACACATTCTGAAAATATCCTGACAAGTATTCTAAGAGATATCCTAATCAGGATATTGTCATATAACTCAGAGGACTTAGATCATTTGAAAAAAGGAGAGATCATACCAAAGACTTTTAGAGAGTCAATTCCGGTCTTCCACCTTAGGAATGTCCCCAGTGCACACTTACAAACTTCAATCCAACCTTTGAACAGTATAATGTATGTCCCCTGTGTATGACACAGAAATGCAAATGTATTCACACTTTGGCTTGAATAAATTCCAAACACTCCGAGGCAAAAACCTTGATATCCTGAAATGAATCCTTAGCATACTGGGGATAAACCCTTAATATCCTGGGGGTAAACCCTGATATCCTGGGGATAAACCCTGAGTTTCATGCGCTACAGGAGAGAGTGTATAAACTCCAAATCTTAGAAAGGTGAAAAACTTTAAACCTTAGAGAGTATGAAAATACCCTTTCGTGAGAGAGGGTGATCAATCCTCATATACCTTCAGGATCCAGGATATAGCCAATAGTAACGAAATTGTCAGCCACTTTTACATGAACTGGTCCCGCTACCTAGAACTATACCTAGATAACTTGCGCTCCAGGCGAGGTGTTTAAACCCAATTCGAAAGAAATGTGAATACCTTTAAACCTTTGAAGGGATCAGGGTCCCTTAAACGTGAGAGAGGGGGCCAATCCTCTAATCTTTCGAGTTATCCTGAGTGCATATCCTGGAGCTATATCCTGAAACATATGCTGCAAAACAACTGCAAACTAAGGTGGGTGTTAGCTTGGCTAACACCCCTCCGATGCTTAAGTCAGTATTGGGTTCAAGATAATAAACAAATATATTTAAAAGAGATAGAATACATACCATTCTGAGATAGAAATTACATTCTATTCTTACTTGAAATAGAGCTTTAAGTGTATTGCATTCCAGGATCTTGGTAGCATATCCCCTTCCATATTCTTGAGTCTATATGCTCCTTTCCCTGCTTCTGACTCAACTTCATATGGTCCTTCCCATTTTGGAGCTAGCTTGCCATCGGCAGGATTAGTAGTATTTTGAAAAGCCTTTCTTAGCACCCAATCACCAACTCGAAATCTCCTAGTCCTTATATTCTTGTTATATGCTCTGGATATTCTTTGTTGATATGCTGTCATCCTTAGCGTTGCTGCATCTCTTTTTTCATCTATAGTATCCAAGTCTTGACATAAAGCTTCAGGATTCTTTTCAGGATCCTGTAGGATAGATCTTGCAGTAGGTATCGCCATTTCCGTTGGAATCACTGCTTCTGCTCCAAACACCAAGGAAAATGGGGTTTGGCCTGTTGCATTCTTTACCGTTGTCCTATCAGCCCACAAAACAAAGGATAACTCTTCTGCCCATCTTCCTTTTTTGGCTCCAAGTCTCTTTTTTAAGTTATTGACAATTATCTTGTTCGAGGATTCAGCTTGTCCATTCGCTTGAGGATGTACCGGAGTAGACGTGATCATTTTGATTCCCCAATTCTTGCAAAAGTCGGCAGTCCTTTTGCTTATAAACTGGGACCCATTATCACAATTGATTTCAGCTGGTATCCCAAACCTAGTCAGGATATTCCTCTTTATGAAGGATACTACTTCTTGGTCTCTAACTTGAACAAATGCTTCAGCTTCAACCCATTTAGAGAAATAATCCGTCATTGCTAGCATAAAGACTTTTCCTCCCGGAGCTTTTGGTAACTTACCTACTATATCCATCCCCCATTTCATAAATGGCCAAGGGGAAACTACAGGATATAGTGGTTCAGCTGGTTGATGTAGTATGTTACTATGCCTTTGACATGCATCACACCTTCGAGCATATTCCGTAGCATCTTTCCGCATCGTTGGCCAATAATATCATGTTCTCAATACTTTCGAGAACAATGACCTGCCCCCGGTGTGGTTGCCACAATCCCCTTCATGTATATCCTGGAGTACTTCTTTTGCTTCAAGATCCTCCAAGCACCTCAAATACGGTCCTGCAAGGGATTTCTTGTATAAAACATTATATATAATAGTGAATCGTGATACCTTCATCCTAAATGCCTTAGGATTTTCATTTTTGGGGATGTGTCCTTCCTTGAGATATCTCATGATTGGAGCCGTCCAGAACTTAGGATCCTCCTCGGGATACTCGTCATCAGGATCCTGAATACTTATTACTTCCTTATCCTGAGGATTCGTCGCAGGATATAGGATATGTAATATTGGTATTCGAGTTCCTTCTGGTATCCTGACCGATGATCCCAGATTTGCTAAGGCATCTGCTTCAGCATTATCCTACCTTGGTACCTGTTCAAGTGTAAAAACATCGAAATATCCTGCTAATTTTTGGAGAATATAGAGGTATTCGATTAATTTCTCACCCTTAACTGCATAGGATCCATTAAAATGGTTAGTAATTAACAAGGAATCAACATATACCCGCAAATTCTTGATACTTATATTCTTAGCTAGCTCTAATCCTGCAATTAAAGCCTCATACTCTGCTTCATTATTAGTAGCAGGAAATTCACATCTAATGGCCTGGGGTAATATGTCCCCCTGTGGCGATTTTAGTAGTATTCCCAATCCTACTCCTCGTACATTAGATGCACCATCAGTATATAATGTCCAGGATCCTGAGGATTCTCCTAATTGTTGGACTTCTAGGTCTACCTCACCCTGAATATCACTACTAAAATCAGCCACAAAGTCAGCTAAAGCCTGAGACTTTATGGCATTTCTAGGTTCATACACTAAATCATAGGCACTCAATTTTACTGACCACTTGGCCATCCTGCCTGACATCTCTGGTTTCCTAAGCACATTTTTGACAGGATAATTCGTTTTAACATGAATCCTATGTGTCTCAAAGTAATGTCTAAGCTTCGTTGATGCCATAACTAATGCTAGTATCAATTTTTCTAAATGAGAATACCTAGTTTCAGCATTTAACAAACTTTTACTAACATAATAAATAGGATATTGCTGACCTTCATGATCCTTCACAAGGACGGCACTTACAGCATTTCCTGATACTGCGAGGTATAGGGATAATGGTTCACCATTCTCAGGCTTCATTAGCAAAGGTGCGGTTGTAAGATATTGCTTCAAATCTTGCAGGGCTGCTTCGTGTTTCTCACCCCATTCAAATTTCTTGTTTTTCTTCAGGATATCATAAAACTCTTTGCATTTCTCTGAGGATCTTGAAATGAATCTGTTTAATGCTGCCACTCGCCCTGTTAATCGTTGGACATCCTTCATATTTGAGGGTGATTTAATATCCAGGATAGCTTTAATCTGCTCCGGGCTCGCCTCTATTCCTCTTTTGGTCACCATATATCCTAGAAATTTTCCTGCCCCTACTCCTAAATGACACTTAGCTGGATTTAGCTTCATGTTATATTGATCCAGGATATCGAATGCTCCTTTAATATCCTGGAGGTGATCCTGAGCTTTCCTTGATTTTACCACCATATCGTCAATGTATACCTCCATGGTATCCCCCAGCTTGTCTTTGAACATCATATTTACCAATCTCTGATATGTTGCACCTGCATTTTTTCAAACCAAAAGGCATAGCCGTATAACAATAAATACCTGTTGGTGTCATGAAGGCAGTATCCTCCTGGTCAGAGGGTTCCATTTGAATCTGTTGAAATCCTGAGGATGCATCCATGAAGGTCAACATTTCATGCTCGGCAGTAGCATCCACCATCGCGTCAATGTGAGGAAGAGGAAATGGGTCTTTAGGACAAGCGTTGTTCAAATCTGTGTAGTCTACACAGACTCTCCATTTCCCATTTTTCTTCTGTACCACGACCACGTTTGCTAGCCACCTTGGAAACTTAACTTCTTTGATCATCCTGGACTTCAACAATCTCTCAACTTCCTCTTGGATAATCGTATTCCGCTCAGGAGCAAATTTCCTTCTTTTTTGCTGAACAGGCTTGAATGATCTGTCAATTCCAAGCTTGTGAGTGATAATGTCTTTGGATATACCTGTCATATCCTCATGCTTCCATGAAAACGTTGACATCCTGCATTTCAAAAAGTTAATTAACTGTTCTTCAATATCCTGAGGGATATTGGTTCCTACGAGCACCGAGATATCAAGATTATCCTGATCCAGGATAACTTTCTTCACATCCTGATCCGAATCCTCCACGATATCCTGGGCCCGCATCTTTAATTGCTATGCTGTACTAGGCTTTGTTGAGGATTTCATCGAGGATGAGTAGCATTCTTTCGCCTCCTGCTGATCACTATCAACCTTGACAACTCCCCAAGGGGTAGGGATCTTGATGCACTGGTGATATGTTGATGGCACAGCCTTCATATCATGAATCCATGGTCTTCCCAGTATGATGTTATAGCAGGATAGAGAATCCATCACACAGAAACGTTGTATCGAGTTGACTCCTTCAACATATACTGGTAACTTTATCTCTCCCACTGTGTTCCTAGCCTCTCCACTGAACCCAACAAGCACGGTGGACTTTGAGGTGATATCCATTGGAAATACATTCATTCTCTTCAGAGTCTCTAGTTGGATTATATTGACGGAGCTGCCATTATCAACCAATATCCTGCGTACAAAATGGTTAGCCACATATAACGTTATTACCAGAGCATCATGATGAGGATCCTGAACAGTATCCCTATCATCAGCATCAAATGTGATCACTTTGTCAGTTGTGAGGGTAGTCATCCTGAAAGGTTTGTCTCCCCTTTCAGCTTTAGCTTCCTTTGCATGTCTCTTCGCTGCCGAATACGAAGTCCCACAAATATCGGGTCCTCCCGAAATGAAGTTGATTATCTTAGCATCCGCGGGGGGGTGAGGCTACTCGTTCAGGATCCTTCTCAGTATCCTGACCCTTGTTCTTCTTTCTTCCTAAGAGATCTTTCAAATACCCCTTGCTCAGAAGATAGCTTATTTATTTCCTTAGGGCAATGCAATCCTCAGTCACATGTCCGAAATCTTCGTGGAAGGCACACCACTTTGACTTATCTTTCCAATCAGCTTTTTGTTGATTCTTTCGAGGCCACCTAGCCTTGTCTCCTAAACCCTGCATGGCATACATTAATTCAGGAATGTTAACAGAAAAGCAATATTCAGATAATTCAGGATACTCTTCAGGATCCTTATCTTCGACAGCATTCACTTTCTTATTTTCATTTCTACCATATGGCTTAGGGCGATATGGCTTAAATGAGGATTCTGACTTCCTGTTAGTTGTCTCATACGTGTTGGATGAGTTCATCCTCTCTTGCATCTTTTTGTCATCCTCCAATCGAATATATCTTAAGGCCCTGTTTCGAGCTTCATCCAAGTTCCTGCATGGGTTCATTACAAGGTCTTGGTAAAATTGAGAATCTTTTTGCAGCCCCATCTTGAAAGCTTGCACAGCTGTTGCAACATCAAGATGCGGTATGTCCAAGGATTCCCGGCTGAACTTATTCACATAATCCCTTAGGGATTCTTGAGGCCCTTGAGTTATCCTGTAGAGGTCACTTGTTAGTTTTTCAAAGCTCCTACTAAAAGAAAACTGACTATTAAATAAATTCACTAGGTGAGCAAATGATGTAATCGAATGAGGAGGAACGTTTAGGAGCCATTTCAAGGCTGATCCTGTTAAGGTAGAGCCAAAACCCTTACACAAGCATGCTTCCTTGAGCTCCGGAGGGATAGGGTTAATTTCCATCCTTTCCCTATACTGGGCAATATGCTCCTCAGGATCCGTAGTTCCATCATAAAGCTTCATGTTGGGGGTTTGAAATCTCTTTGGAATTTCAGCATCACAGATAGGATATGCAAAGCGAGATATCCTGTGGCTGTCTTGGGACACTTCCGGGATCGGCTGGACCACTCCAGGTACACTGGATATCATGTCCTTCAACTTCTGATGCTCCCTAGTAAATGCTGATGTTACACCTGTATCCTGCAAAGATCCACTATTGTTAGCAGCATGAGTATTATTATTATTTGACACATTACCCATCTAAGGATTCTGCTCAAATCCTGAAGCATATCCTGAGCTCCTCATAGTTGATATCCTGACCGAGGAGGGTATTTCAGGAGTATGATTCTGAGGAAGGCTGGGCACAATATTCCCTCTATTATCTTCGGTGTACACAGCTGAACTGAAGTTCAAAGTTCTAGGTTGTAATGGAGTGACGATATCCTCAGCAGATCTGCTCGAGCCAGATTTCAGGAGTTGTATTTCTCTCAACAGCATTTGGTTTGTTTCCTGTTGTTGCCTCATTTATTCCTGCACACTTCCAAATAAGGTTAGAATTTCATCATTAGAAGCTAACATGGGAGCAGATCCCTGAACACTCCGAGTAGGGATAATATCCTGAGGTTGTGAAGAGGTTGGCATCCTTGGAGGAGGCGGTGGAAGCACCGAACTGGTAGTAGCAGACACAGTGGAGGAGCTCATGTTTGATCTTGAGGCCATTATAAACAATGAAGCAAAAACTTTTGAAAACAGGAAACCGATTAACGATTTCACAAAGATTTTTAGTAAAGAGAGCACCACTTGCCCCACGGTGGGCGCCAAATTGTTTTGGTCAAAAATTACCGAAGCAATTAAGTGATCAAATTAGTTAAGTGAGGTAGTGTGCTAAAAAGTGTGTTTGAAAATATGCTGATTAAGTTGTTTGGAAAAACAGTATTCAGGATACGGCTCAGGATATTGAGCTGTATCTACGATCAAACAATGAGCAAAAAGTAAAAAGAGGTGACACGAGATGTACGAGGAAAGCCCTTGATCAATCTAGATCGCCGGCATAAAACCTCGGGAGCTGACAATCGTAGCTGCCTTGTTCCTCTTATTGCTTTAAACTTCAGGATACAGTGCAGGATATAGACCAGATCGCTAAGTGTTACAATGCTTTTGTGCGAAAGTGAAAATTGCTAGAGAACAAGTGTAAGAGTGTAGCAAGTGTTGATGTGATGTCCTATTCGATCTGGTATACCCACCTATTTATAGTAACAAATTACAAACTATAATTCCTATAAATATGGGATACTCTGAATATTCCATTAGAAACGTTGTAGACCTAATACGGCTTCAACGTCCTTATTTGAACGACTTGGACCGAGTCTTCCGCAGAATGAGTCCTTGTGAACGTTGCTAGCTTCCAACCCACGTTCCTGCACATAATCCATTAGTGATCCTGAGGATGCCATTCAGGATGTTACCAATATCCTGAATCAGCATCCCGGATCTAAACAGACATCATATAAGCAAGATATAAATCAAGATATTTCTCAGGATATGGGCTCAGAATTTCACTCATAACAACTGGTATATATTGTTATATTGCTATGCCATTTGGACTAAGGAATGTAGGTGCTACTTATCAAAGGCTAGTCAATATGATGTTTAAGGAACAAATTGGACACACTATGGAAGTCTATATTGATGACATGGTGGTTAAGTCCAAGAAAGCTGAGGATCACCTTAAAGACTTGGAGGAAGCATTCAATATCCTTGATAAATTTAATATGAAACTTAATCCTTCCAAGTGTCATTTTGGTGTTAAGGCAGGTAAATTATTAGGCTATATGGTGACAAAGAGGGGCATTGAAGCAAGTCCAGAGCAAATCAAGGCTATTGTGAATATCAAATCTCCTGCCAATGCTAAGGATGTGCAAAGATTGACAGGCAGGATCGCAGCCTTGAACAGGTTCATATCCAAGTCCTCAGAAAAGTGCAAGGAATTCTATGACATCCTGAGGAAGAACAAGAAATTTGAATGGACTAAGAAGCATGAAAGTGCCCTCAAAGCTCTTAAGGATTACCTATCCTCAGCCCCTGCCTTGATGAAACCAGAAAAGGGGGATATATTATCCTTATACTTGGCAGTATCCTCAAAAGCAGTAAGTGCGGTCCTTGTTAAGGATCACCAAGGTGCACAACATCCTGTTTATTATGTAAGTAAGAGTTTACTTGATGCTGAATCCAGGTATTCACACTTAGAGAAACTTATCCTTGCATTAATTATGGCATCTACTAAATTAAGACATTATTTTGAGACACATGTCATTATTGTTAAGACTAATTTTCCAATTAAGAATGTTCTCAGGAAACCTGAAATGTCAGGAAGGATGGCTAAGTGGGCAGTGAAGCTGAGTGCATATGACATAAGATATGAACCAAGGACTGCCATCAAATCCCAAGCCTTAGCTGACTTTGTGGCAGATTTTAGTAGTGATTTGCAAAGGGAGGCTGAATTAGAAGTCCAACAGCTTGAAGAAACTAAGGATCCTTGGATACTTTTCACTGATGGTGCCTCTAATGTCAAAGGAACAGGGCTTGGAATACTACTAAAATCGCCACAGGGGGGCATAATACCCCATTCCATAGCTTGTGAATTTCAAACTACCAACAATGAGGCTGAGTATGAAGCCTTGATAGCTGGTTTGCAAATTGCTAAGCATATGAGGATCAGGTATCTTGAGATAGTCAAAGAATTGGCACTCTCTTTTGTTTCCTTTAGTTTGACACAGGTACCAAGGGAAGAGAATGCAGAGGCTGATGCATTAGCCAATCTAGGATCATCCTTGAAGATCCCGGAAGATATAAGGATCCCTATTATCCATATCTTGACCCCTGCTATCGGGGATCATATAACTATGGAGATAGGAGAAGATTCTGCAATCATCCCTAGTGGTGATACTCAACCTCATTCAGGATCATGGATCCTCCCAATCATGAGATACATACAACATGGAGAGATTCCTACAGGAGAAAACCCAAGGGCTTTCAAAATTAAGGTATCTCAATTTACAATATTAAATAATATGTTGTATAAACGATCTCTTGCAGGACCATATCTAAGATGCATTGAGGATCCTGAAATCCAAGAAGTCCTAAAGGATTTCCATGAAGGAGATTGTGGAAACCACACTGGGGGCAGGGCATTATTCTCAAGGATCCTGAGGACAGGATACTATTGGCCAACTATGAAGAAGGATGCTGTGGAGTATGCCAAGAAGTGTGATCCTTGTCAGAGACATAGTAATATCCTTCACCAACCAGCAGAGCTTTTGCATCCTATATCCTCTTCTTGGCCATTTATGAGATGGGGAATGGATATAGTTGGTAAGCTTCCTAAGGCACCTGGTGGAAAAGTATTCATGCTTGCTATGACTGATTACTTCTCCAAGTGGATAGAGGCTGAAGCCTTTGCTCAAGTCAGAGAAAAGGAAGTTATATCCTTTATTAAAAGAAACATTATTACTAGATTTGGTATCCCTTCTGAAATTGTTTGTGATAATGGATCCCAATTTATTGGGAATAGAACTACTAACTTTTGTGACAGCTGGGGGATTAAGATGATAACATCAACACCAGTCCACCCACAAGCTAATGGCCAGGCAGAATCATCCAACAAGATCATCGTCAACAACTTGAAAAAGAAGCTTGGATCCAAGAAAGGGAAATGGGCAGAAGAACTACCTTATGTGCTTTGGGCTGATAGGACAACTCCCAAGAATGCTACTCGCCAAACTCCATTCTCTTTGGTATTTGGAGCACAATCAGTGATCCCTACAGAGATGGTGGTTCCAACTGCAAGAACAAGCATTCGTGATCCTGAAGAAAATGCTAAAAACTTGGTTCAAGACTTGGATACTATAGAAGAAATCAGGGATTTGGCAAGGATAAGGATGGCCAGTTATCAACAAAGGATGGCTGGAGCCTACAACAAAAATGCCAGGATCAGGAAATTCCAAGTTGGTGATATGGTATTAAGGAAAGCATTTCAAAATACCACCAATCCTGCTGATGGAAAGCTAGCACCAAAGTGGGAAGGCCCCTATTTGATTGAAGCTGAAGCAGGAAAGGGGGCATATCGATTGCTAACAATGGAAGGTGATTTGCTACCAAGAGCTTGGAATGCTGTCCATTTGAAGAAATATTTCATGTGATCAGGATCCATGATCCTTACTTGACAAGTATCCTTGCAGGGCAGAAGATCCTCATTTTGGTAATGACCTAATCTCAAACTATTTCATTTTTAATTATACTATACAAGGATAAGGATCCTGTATCCTTTATCCTCCTTTCACTTGATTCTGAGTTTTGAAGGTTCAGGTATCCTTAACTAAGGATTGAGTATCCACAGAAGTATCCAGTTATTTGGGCTTGACCCCAGTTATTTGGGCTTGACCCCAGTTATTTGGGCTAGTCCCCAGTTTGGGCATGTCCCCAGTTTCTCCAGTAGCGCACGATGATCCTGGTATAGTTCATGGCAATGGGACCAGTACTCGCTTTAGGGGCTGAAAATTTCATTGTACTGGCTATATTCAGGATCCTACGTATAATGGTAGACGTACCATACATCCGTTCCTAAGGTTTCTAACGTTTTCACATTAGCTAAGGTTTTGGCATTTTCATGTCACTAAGTTTGGATAGTCGCCAGTAAGGGCCATACTCCAGTTTACACATGATCCTTTAGGCTTGTCCCCAGTTATCCTTTGGGCTTGTCCCCAGTATATTGGGCTTGTCCCCAGAATTGTTAGGCTTGTCCCCAGTTACTAACTCTTATCTTATATTGGCTTAGTCCCAAGCTGTATCCTATTTCAGGTTTTTGGAGATAAATGACCAAGGATCCTTGATCCTTACCTTCTACTAAGGTTTGTCTTTTAGCTATCCTGATTATAAGTGCTAAAGGTTAGGATCCTAACTTGGATTCTCAGGTATGATCCTTAACTATTTTGATTTTATTCATTGTTCATCTGAGTTACCCTTATCCTTTGACAACTGAACTTATGATCCTTAAAATATGTTACTTTTCAGAACTTGTCGACTATGGGATATGTGATCCTTGATCATATCCTAAACCTTTTGAGGATATTTATTAAATATTTCTTTATTTGATAAATTTAAACAAAATGAACATCACAATAATTAAAAGGTAAAGTACTAACAAGGATAGTAACACGGGAGATAGCCAAAAAGTTGAAGTTATTTTATTCACAAAAGATTAAACCCTTTAAGGCTGTCAAAATTGCCAACCCACGTTTCTACCAGTAAAACATGGCCCATCCACATGGGTTGGCAAAGGGTGTCCATTGTTTACGGGTCTTTGTAGTGCAGGAAATAAAAGACGGAAGGATAACGAGTGGTTTCATCCCCCAAACAGAGGATCCATCCACCACCCATTATCCTGCCTATTGTTCAAGGATCCATGATCCTTCATCCTAGAAACTATTGTCTAAAGTTATTACAACCCATCATTATTCAACAAAAACACCATAACTAAAATAAACTACCAAATTCTAAAAAAATGGGCTCCGGCTACGTCTAGAAATGTCCTTCATCGCCCATTCATGCAGCCTACACCTTCGCTGCATCACCATCTCCTCCAGTTCCAGTATCCTTCACATGATCCTTGCCACTGCCACCGGCCTCGATTGCCAGAACCTCTTCAGCCTCTTCTTCATCTTCCAACTCAGCCAGCCTAGCCTTCCAGCCCTCCATGTCCTAGTTGCTCCTGTCAAAGGCAGGATCCTGAGCTTCTTGGGCCATCTGCAACTTTGTCTTGTACATGGCAATGGCAGTGGAGACTTTGGCATCATTGGTGATCTCAGCCTTCTCTTGATCCGCAGTGATATGAGCCAGGACAAGCTCCCTCTTCACCAGATTGACGTCATTTTCAAGGGAGGCTATCTTCTGATCCTTGGCCAGCATCATCTTTTGGAGGTCTAGGCACTTTAGCTCAACTTCTTCAACATTGCCTACGTAGTCCTCAATTTCAGCAAATTTCTGCGAAGAAGACAATGCAAAGCTCAGGATCACGTGATCCTCAAGTGGGCATGGATAATTAAGCTAAGTCAGTGATCCTTACATCAGCAAAGTACTCAAGGAACTGATGGCGGATCAGAGGCAAGCCTTCTAGATTGTCAGCCTCAGATGTCTTTCTTTTCTTGCCACCCTTGCCCTTAGAAGTGGTAGCCTTGGGGATCGTGACAGCCGGACTGGTATCATTCTTAGTGGCTTTGAAGATAGGGTTTTATATGCCGGAGATTATTCATTGATGATCATTCTCAGGATCCTCTATCCTACCATGGGTGCTCCACTTCCTTGGCAGGTCCTTTCCATCAGAGATAGAATCCCTTCTGACAAAGAAGAATCGCCGTTTCCATTTGGTATCATTCTTAGTGGCTTTGAAGATAGGGTGTTCTTCACCAGGTTTATGTTTGAGTAGATATCGGTGGGATCCATGGCTCACGAGGTCATACATCTCTGCGAACTCCGACATCCCCAGATTAATGCCTTCTTGCTCAATGATCCTTTCAAGGGTATATAAGACCCTCCAGATCATTGGCATAGCTTGAATGTAGGAGATGCCGGTGAGGGACAAGAAAGACTGGGTGAATTCAGGGAAAGGATATGAGTATCCTATTGTGAATGGTGTGATCGGGAAAGCTACCCATGTTTCAGAAATATAATCACTTAGAACAGTGGGATCAAATGGTTTGAAGTCGGTGTTTGCCGGAAAACAATGGCGGATCCTGTCTATTTGTGGATCAGTGAAGCAACATCTTTCTTTCGCTGAATCTTTAATGATCCCCTGGCTCTTAAGAGGTCTGTCTTTTGTGTGATCCTTAGCCAGAGAGGATCTTAGCATCATCTTGGTCATGAGGGTAGAGAAGAAGACGAACAGAGAAAGAAAACGTAAAGGGAGAAGAGGAAGGGAGATACCTGCTTGATCTGCGGATGTGGATTTACAGGGAGTTTCTCTTGAATTTAAATGCGAATTGATCTCTATCCCTAACTTCAATTTATAATGATGGTCTTGCAGGATAGTCACTTTAGTGACGTCAGGATTGTAACGGCTAGTCCGATTACAACGGCTAGTTATCCGTTGATTCATTACGGATAAGAACAAAAAATATAACTCGTCTATTTACATAATTACTCCTAATATTTTGGGGGCAATTGTTAGGGGAGGATTTTCCAATGATCAGTGATCCTCAATTACTGTTGGGCTTAGTGATCCTCACTTCTGATTTCTTCAGTGATCCTCAGAAGTATCGCAGGATCAGGATCATGGATCATCTTAAGGATCCTTATACTAACGATTGTCTACTTTGAAAATGATATTGTTTTGCAGGAGTACGAGCTTGGACTTGGTCTTGGCGATATTCCTGGAGCATATTCCATCTTTATTCCGCACGTGCATGGCTGAAATGGACGTTATGGAGGTCGTGGTGGACTTGCACAAAATACGGAATGTTTGTTAGCTTAGATATTTTTCTATTTTTAAACGGGATAGCGAGCTAAATAGAGACACTTGGCTAATTTTGGCTAAACACACACTCTTGCAACTGCTCTCACTAGCTCTCGATAATTCACTTGGCGATTACACACTTTTTTACACAATACACTATAGTGATCCTTGTAATTAGCTCGCTATCATCCGAAGTTGTAATATGTTTCTAGTTTAATTTGAGTTGGTGATCGGTAGTTTCCATCACCCGAGGTTTTATATGCCGGAGATTATTCATTGATCAAGGGCTTTTTCCTCGTATAAATCTTTGTGTCACTTATTCATTTCATTTCTGAGTGATCCTTAGTGTTGTTCATTGATTCAAGCATCATACCTCACAACAGAAAGTTTGGTTGCATCATCATTGCTTGATTTTTGACCAAAACAACTCTGATCAAACAAGTGTTATCAAAACAGGTTTTGGAAAATAGACTATCTTTTATTCTTTAGAAATTTTGTCTAAAATTGATTGGATTTTGAGAAATTCTATTTGATAAAGGTCTTCGTAGGATATCATTGAGTATATTGATTAGGATATTTTCAAAAGATAGTTGCACAAATTTTGCAAAGCTAAAATCTAAACTAAGAAATGCATGATAGAAATTAGAAGGCGACAACAAATAAGTCAAAAGGTGGTATTATTTAAAAATAAACGATGCCAGCCGATAACCAAAGGCTTCGTCCTAAAACCTAGGACCCATCCACCCTTGGTTATCAAATTGTTTTAATACAGAAAATAAAATTGTTAAAATAAGCTTAACTCTCAAATTTAAGGGAAATAAGTTTTAGGAGGCAGCGCCTTCTTCATTCGTGGCATTTTCAACAGCATCCGTCTTAGGATCAACCTGAGCATCCCTCTCAGCATCAGTTGGTTTTTCGACTGCCTTTGAAGATCCTTCAGCTGCAGGTTTAGCAGAAGTGCCACCAAGACTCCTTAGCTTTGTTTCCTAGGCATTGATGTCCCAAGAAGGGCATTCGAAGCCTAGTGCTTTGGCTTCGTGGGCCATCTTTAGCCTGGCCTGGAGAAGGGAAGTGATGACGGAACTTTTAAGGCTTTCCCGGTAGCTGATCATATCCTGTTCATGTTGAGCATGGGCAGCATTATGATCGGCTTGGGCCTCGAGAGCAGCTTTGTTGAGGGCGGCCTGGTGTTCTTGGGTCATAGCCTTGAACTTGTCCTCATAATGCCGAGATTTAGCGGCTGCAATCATACCCTGGTCGGAGATGGTAACTTCGGCTTTCTTCAACTTGGATTCAAGCGTCTTGTTGAGCCCACAGGATTCTTGATATAAATGAACCAGATGTTCGAGACCCTGCAAAGTAAGAGGACAGGTATTGGTTTTAATAAATACTTATAAGTGGTATAAGGTGCAGGATATAGCTCAAGGATATTAACCTGGTTGAGAAAGAAGTCATAAATCCGCTTGCCTCAATGAACCCGTGATTCTCATAAGGGAATGTATCATAGATAACAGGAGAATCAGGCTCTTTCCTTTTACGAGAACTTGAACTCCGGGGCTTAGTAGCTGGTGAAGGTTTGGGAATGATGATGGCCTTGGAGCTGCTGGGCTTGGATGAGGCCGTGGCCTTGGGACTAGGTTCCTTCTTGATCTGGACCTGATCAGAATAACTGTCCAGCTCATCAAGGTCGAAAACCTCAGGGATCTTGGCTGGTGCTACATAAAGGGAAAAGTCCTACATCCTTATTACTCTTTGTTATATTATATTTCATTAATTAGTCATTTCAAAAGTAACTCTTACCAGACATTTCGGATGATGAATATTGACTGGAACTTGGGATATGTGTGGTAAAACTCATGTCGCTTGCAGGCAATTGGTAAACTGCTTCGATTCTTTTTTCTGATTCCGCAGTAGGGGGAGCTACTTCCTTAAAATTCACTGCGAAAAGATCAAATAAGAAGATATTAGCACGAGGTGGAAGTCTAGAAGTACATGGGGACATTCATGATCCTACCGGTGGTTAACCACTCCATCGGAAGACTAGCACCCTCATGAATGGAGTCTCGTTTGACAAAGAAGAACTTGCGTTTCCATCCATCTTCGTTTTTGGTGGCTTTAAGAATAAGCGGTTTGCTGGAAGTTGAAAAGAGCAGGAACCGACTGGAACCGTGGGATCGGAGGCGGTAAGCGATTGGCATATCTACGATGCAGAGGTCGGGATAGTGAAGGTTTTTAATTTGGTTGAGAATGATTAATACTCTCCAGACCATGGGCATGGTTTGGGCAAAGGAAATACCGGTAGTCCGGAAGAATTGCATCATGAATTCGGGAAATGGATACCGAAGACCTAGCGAGAAAGGGTTTGCCGAAAAACATACCCAATCGGTAGGAGAAAGATCTGATCGAATTGTTCAATCAAATGGTCTGAAAATCGTGTCATCAGGGAAAGCGCCGGAGGCTCTCAATGCCGCAATGTCTGCGTTGTCAAAAGCACAGATCTCCTTCTCGGGATTTTTAAGAAGGTTTTACTGAACGAAGGATTCCGACGATTCACCGGTCTGAGAATGGACTACAGTAGCCATCAGAGGAAGAATAAAGTTAACAGAAAATGTGGAAGGGATAGGTGATTACCTGGAGATTCTGTTGATGATATCTGCTTCTCAAACAAAAAGAGAGAAATATAGGAGCATTGTAGATGTCCATCGAGTGGAAAGCGCGTTGGAAGTTGTATAGTGCAATCTTGACCGTCATTTCGATTTAATTGCCTCAATTCGCGAGACAGGATTTTTAAAATATATCCGTTGGATTGGTATACCAACAGGTATATTTTGGGGACAATTGTTATGGGTCATTTTCTGAACATATATCCTGACTAATATTCTACTTTTGATTGTTTACTTGTGATCAGGATACCGGATTAGGATATTGGTAACATCCTGGTGCGATATCCTGGTATTAACTAAATTAACCACGTGCAGGTTAGAAGTTCTGGGTCACTAACGGTCAAGTGGACCTCTTCTCCTTAAGACTCGGGCAAACCAGTTATATGAGAGACGTTGAACCCGAAAGACCAGGTCTACAACGTTCGTATGGGGAATATCCGCCGAATACCGGTTTAATAGGGTAGTTTGTTAAATTTCTTTTACTATAAATAGATGGATCGGATCATGTTAAGTCACTCACTTTTCATTCGCACACTTTGCTCTCTAGCTACTAGCAACCACTACACACAAACACTTGTACTCGAATTACATTGTAACACCTAGTTGATCCGCATCACATCCTGCACTGTATCCTGATATTCGAAGTAATAGAAGAACAAGGCAGCTGCGATTGTCATCTCCCGAGGTTTTGTACCGGCGATCTAAATTGATCAAGGGCTTTCCTCGTACATCTCGTGTCACCCTTTACATTTTTGCTCATAGTTTGATCGTAGACACAGCTCAATATCCTGAGCCGTATCCTGAAAACTGTTTTTACAAACAACTTAATCAGCATATTTTCAACACATATTTCTAGCACACTACCTCACTTAACTAATTTGATCACTTAATTGCTTTGGTAATTTTTGACCAAAACAATTTGGCACCCACCGTGGGGTAAGTGGTGCTATTTTTACTAACGTGATGACTGGACAGTATCCCTGTCATCATTATCGAACGTGATGACTTTGTCAGTTGTGAGGGTTGACATCCTTGTCGGCTTATCTCCCCTCTCTGCTTTAGCTTCATTCGCGTGTCTTTTTGCCGTAGAATATGATGTGCCGCATATGTCGGATCCTCCTGAAATAAAGTTAATTATCTTTGCATCTGCAGGAGGCGACGCTGCCCGTTCAGGATCCTAACCTTTATTCTTCTTTCTTCCCAAGTGGTCCTTTAGATATCCCTTACTCAAGAGATAGCTTATTTCCTTTCTCAAAGCGATACAATCTTCAGTAACATGCCCGAAATCCTCATGGAAGGCACACAACTTGGACTTATCCTTCCAATCATCCTTTTGTTGATTCTTTCAGGGCCACCTTGCGTTGTCTCCCAAACCCTGCATAGCATACATCAGTTCAGGTATGTTAACAGAATTCAGACAACTCAGAATACTCCTCAGGATCCTCGTCTTCAACAGCGTTCACTTTTTTGCCATCATTTCTGCCATACGGTTTAGAACGGTATGGTTTATACGAGGATTATAATTTCCTGTTGGTTGACTCATAGGTTGTGGGTGAATTCATCCTCTCTTGCATCTTTTTATCATCCTCTAGGCGAATGTATCACAAAGCCCTGTTACGAGCTTCGTCCAGATTCCTGCAGGGATTCATTACAAGATCCTGGTAAAATAGAGAATGTTTCTGCAACCCCATCTTGAACGCTACATCAAGATGTGGGATATCCAAGGATTCCCGACTAAACTTGTTCACATAATCCCTCAAGGATTCCTGAAGTCCTTGAGTTATCCTGTAAAGGTCACTGGTTAATTTCTCAAAACTCCGGCTGCAAGAAAACTGACTATTAAATAAATTAACTAAATGAGCAAATGAAGTAATCGAGTGAGGAGGAACGTTTAGCATCCATTTTAAGGCTGATCCTGTTAAGGTAGAACCGAAACCCTTGCACAAGCATGCTTCTTTGAGGTCTGGAGGGATAGGGTTGATTTCCATCCTTTCCCTATACTGGGCAATATGCTCCTCAGGATCCGTAGTTCCGTCATAGAGCTTCATGTTGGGGGTTTGAAATCTTTTTGGGATTTCAGCATCACAAATAGGATATGCTAACCGGGATATCCTGTGGCTGTCCTGGGATACTTCAGGAATTGGCTGAACCACCCCAGGTACACTGGATATCATGTCCTTCAGTTTTTGAAGCTCCCTGGAAAATGCTGACGTCATACCTGCATCCTGCAAAGATCCAACACCATTAGTAGCAAGAGTATTATTATTAGATACATTACCAGCTTGGGGGTTCTGGCCATATCCTGAAGCGTATCCTGAGCTCCTCACAGTTGATACTCTTACTGAAGATGGTATCTCAGGAGTATGATTCTGGGAATGGGTAGGCATAATATTCCCCCGGTTATCCTCAGTATAGACTGCAGAACTGAAGTTCAAAGCCCTGGGTTGCAAGGGAGTGACAGTATCTTCGGCAGGCCGACTCGGGCCAGACTTTAAGAGTTGTATCTCTCTTATCAGCATCTGGTTGGTCTCCTGCTGCTGCCTCATCTGTTCCTGTACACTACCAAACAAATTTAAAATCTCTTCGTTAGAAGCTAAAACAGGACTGGATCCTTGGACACTGCGAGCAGGGATAACATCCCAAGCCACATGACTTTCAGTTCCTTGCGAAGAGGCTTGCATTCTCGGAGGAGGTGGTGGAAGCACCGAACAAATTGTTGCAGAGGTTGTAGCAGACACGGTGGAAAAGCTCATGTTTTATCTTGAGGCCATTGAAAATAGTGTGGCAAAAAAGTTTTGAAAATAGAAAACCAAGTAACGATTTTGCAAAAGCTTTTAGTAGAAATAGCACCACTTGCCCCACGGTGGGCGCCAAATTGTTTTGGTCAAAAATTACCGAAGCAATTAAGTGATCAAATTAGTTAAGTGAGGTAGTGTGCTAAAAATGTGTGTGTAAAATATGTTAATCAAGTTATTTGTAAAAATAGTTTCAGGATACGGCTCAGGATATAGAGCTGTATCTATGATCAAACAATGAGAAAAAATTTAAAGGGTGACACGAGATGTACGAAGAAAGCCCTTGATCAATCTAGATCACCGGCACAAAACCTCGGGAGCTGACAATCGCAGCTGCCTAGTTCTTCTATTGCTTCAAATATCAGGATACAGTGCAGGATATGATGCGGATCAACTAGGTGTTACAATGTAATTTGAGTACAAGTGTTTGTGTGTAATGATTGCTAGTAACTAGAGAGTAAAGTGTGCGAAAGAGAGTGAGTGACTTAATCTGATCCGATCAATCTATTTATAGTTAAACGAAATCAACTAACTATCCTATTAAACCAGGATGCCTCGAATATTCCTCAAGTGAATGTTGTAGTCCACTTCTTCTGGGTTCAACGTCTCTCATATAACTGGTTTACCCAAGTCTTAAGGAGAAGAGGTCCACTTGACCGTTAGGGACCCGCACCTTCTAATCTGCACGTGGTTAAATTAGTCATTACCAGGATATCACATCAGGATGTTACCAATATCCTGATCCGGTATCCTGATCACCAATAAACAATCAAAAGCAGAATATTAGTCAGGATATATGTTCAGAAAATGGCCCATAACTGGGAGTATCGTGACGTAGTTGATATCATCATAGTCAAATAATCACGGTTCAATGCACAGCGGAAGTCTAAAGTAAATATATTACAAACCGATTAGAAAGTAACATCAATATTACAAACGGAATGTAAGATGGATCCACAGGCGGATCTTAAAACAAAAAGATAAACACTGTTCAACAGACTTTAGATGTCTAGAACTTGCAAGATTCCCTATTAACGCCCTGAGCTCCCAGCCAATTACATACAGTACCTGTCACTTAATCCTTTTTGGAAAATACGTCAGTTTACACTTGTAAATACAATTAACTGACTCTTTTGAAAACATTTATGAAAATTGATTTAAATGCACAAGGCACAAATATCTTTTATAACTTGGGATAATTATTTCAAAACAAACTTGTTAAAGAATTACATGTTTATTATACGTTCAGTAGCCTGGGCTGAATACCGAGTTAAAGATTAATAGACACACCACATGATATAATCCCGCGGAGAGTTATTCCCGAACATGCGGTTATATCTTTTTATATATACGCACCGGCAGGTGTATGCCTACACCTCGTGCTTAAGTCGTGGCCATTTCAATGAATGAGCCGAGGATATCCAGGACATGGTCATTACCCCCCCCCCCAAAGGCTTAGAATAAACAAATAGATTAAACGGGTTATCTCAATGATTTAACCTTCATACGATTAAAAATTCAATACCCGACCAAGCGGTATTTTTATATACCATACCCCAAGCCCGTATAAGGGAAAATAAGTTAAAAGTATTTACCTGAGCTAAAATGTAATTTTATTCTCAGCCGTATATTCAAATCACCAAGCATAAGTACCTTTACCGGGGCTCTCAATCTGGAACAAAGGTTTTTATTAACCTATTAGATTCCTAACGGGTCCTATCTAAGTTGTAACTTAGACCGGTTAGTTTTAAGGAAAGGTCTACGGTTCAAAACGCAAGATTAAGCGAAGACTGGATTAGAATGTGATTTAGACCCGACAAGTACGGAGACTTTTATAATATGGGAAAACTAAACACATTCTGAATTTTGAAGTGAAAATGATAAGGTTTAACCCGTTTCGGTTAATTCATGTAAACTAGTTACATAAACCGTTCCGAACGCGTAAAATGCATAACGGGTAACCAAAAGAGTCATGAACATGTTTCATAAGTTAATATGCCTTAAATCTGTTATGATATCAGTAGGATACCTTCCATTATGCCCAAAACGAATTTTAAACCAATTTATGCCCCGTAGGGGTATTTTGGTCATTCTAATGTTTATAATAGAGGTTAAATAATAATCTGAGTTTCGGGTCTAAATAATCAGTAAAAATATTTATTTTTCAAGTTATATCAGTAAGAAATCTCACATGTATGAAATTTATCATTCATGGCCAATCTATGCACCGTAGGGACAATTTGGTCATTTCACATATGCTTTAAGGGTAAATTTTGGAAATCTGAGTTCAAAACTTTTATTTACTGTTAAAGTATAAAAACTTATTCATAACATCAGTAGGTATCAAGATTTAGGTGTCTAATATGGTTTTAAACCATACTATGCGCCTAAATCGCATAAAAGTCGGTATTTGACGATATTCGAGTTAATTAAGGGAAAGTTGAGATTTTGATCAACCTTTACTGTTTAAAATAACTTATTTAATATATAAAATCAGTAGAAAAAGGTTTGGCATGTAAAGGATGTATAAAACTCATTTTATTAGCAAAAAGGGCGTTATCGTCAATTACCGAGCCTATGCGAGAGCTCTATGTTATGATCATTTTAAAATTTAATAAAAATTTCCAAAAATCCCAAAATATTATATCACATCAGTAGGTAAGAGATTTGATGTCAAAATTTGGGTTTAAATAGGCTTTATGCCGAATATGCCGTTTAATTAATAAAAAGCTTTTAATTTACGATATCGAGCATAACTCTTAATTTAGACCTCAAACTGATGTCAAATTTTTAGGACATGTTTATAATTCAGTAATAAAGGTTTTTTTCCTCTTACATTTTCAAAAATCTCGTTTTTACATCAAAAGGGCATAATGGTCAACTTTTAAGCATTTAACGGAAACATGCAATGAACTAGGATTTCTAAGGAACCAAGTTGTATAACCTCAGAGGATTATACTAACCTATAACAATGTCCTAAAGGAACCCTAAGGCATATCTAAACTAAGCTAAATCGGGTCAGAACTAAAAGTCAAAGCAAAAGTCAACTTTTGCGACTTTCGGTTCCGAACCGAGCCTAAACTTAGAATTGTCGGGTTGAACATGCCTATACATGTTCAATTAATATTTACTAAGTTATTAAAGTGACAAAACTGATTTTATTGCCTTTACATCATTAGTTATGTATTTTATTTAAAAACCGACTCGTTGACTTTTTATTTTAATTACTTTGACCCGACAATTAACTAAGCAACGTGGTAATTAGGAGGTGCCCTTTTGAGGGTTTAATACCTACCTAATTACGATCACGTAACCATGTTCATTGTGAACCATGGCTTGACCATACAAGGTCTAACTAAAAGTCAAAGCGTTTATCGAAACGTTTGACTTTTCGGCTTTAAGAGCCAAATAAAATGAACTAGCCAAGATAGGACACTTACAAATGGTCCAAGGGACAGAAGATAACTCAAAAGGAGGTTCCCTAAGGTCAGGATCCTCAGATTTGAGAAGAGAGTGTTGATGCACGAATGTCTAAAGCCTACGTCTTAGTCTTAATCATGTTTGTATAGGGTCTAGGGGTCAAATATGTCAATTATGTATAGTGTAGGGGTCAAAATGTAAATGTTATGTGTTAAGGTTGTGATTTTGCTCGAAATGACACGTTGTCATTTGGAGCGAAATCAGAAGTAGTGATTCCGCCCGAAATGACAAGGTGTCATTAGGAGCGGAATTAGACCCACTATATATAGTTGTAGTTGTTTCTCATTTGGTACTAAATGTCAAAGTTGTAGCCGAACTGATGCCAAATTTTTCTGTGATCAATTAATGAGAAACAGTGTTAAAAGTGATATTCTGTCTATTTCTACTCCATTCTCTTTGATTTAAACTGTTTGTGCGACTCCGCCACATAAATAGTGGTATTTTGGTTCTGATTGACTCACTAGATCGTCAATATCGATCCTACAATTGGTATCAGAGCCAGTTATGAGCTAAAATACCTGAATCAAAGCTTTTTACCTACACTTTTTGGATTTCTGGACATTTCCACGGACAAAATGGACTGAGGTTTGAATATTGTGTGTAAAAGTGACTTTTAACAAACCCTTTAAAGTATCAGCTTAAAATTCAACTTAAAAGTGGTTAAAAATGGCTCGAAACCTGATTCCGCCTGAACTAGCTTTTGGTTGATTCCGCTCGTATTCTGAGCGAAATCAGGTTTTTGATCTGATAAGTTCTTATTCCGCTCGAAAATTTGGAACGAAATCAAAGTGTTAGACTGAATTTTTGATTCCGCTCGAGAGATTATCTGATTCCGCTCGAGTGAATCATCTTGATTCCGCTCGAAATTTATAAAGATTGATTTCGCCTGAAATTTAAACCTTGATTTCGCTCGAAAACATTTTCAGCATTAAAAATCATGATTTGAGGGTTAAAGTCCATTTCATTCGTGATATTTCATCCGAAGTTCAATTTGTGTAGAACGTGTTTTTCAGTAAAGTCACCTGTTTTCAAAAGTTAAAAGTTTTCAGTAATTGTCACCTAAAATGGAAAACCAAGATTTCTACAACTTCTTCGCCGGCAGTGGTATGGCAGCAGGACAAACCTCGGGTAGTCTTATGCAAAATGTCAACATGGAGAATGAGTTAGGAACAATGCAAAAACCTCCCAAGCTTATGAACATAGATGAATACTCAGGATGGTCAGGCAGATTTAAGAACTGGGTCCAGGCTAACCATTTTGAATGCTGGATGAAGATAGAGTCTAAGTATGTTCCACCGGTTGATGGTTTAGGTATGGAGAAGGGTATTGGAAGTCTGATAGAGACAGAACAGAATGATTTTAAAGCTGAGAAAAAGATGATTAGTATCCTTCATCAGGCTATCAAAGAGGATATTTTAGTGTTGTTGCAACATGAAGACAATGCTCAATCTATTTGGAACTCATTAAAAGTAAAGTTTCAGGGTAGTGTGTCCATGATAAAGAGCAAGAAGGCTTTGATCAAGAAGGAGTTTGATATTTTTACAGGCATGAAGGGTGAAACTACAAGGCAACTGATCGAAAGATATTGCCATTTAGTACTTGAGATTAAAAGAATAGAAATCACAAAGACTAATGAGGAATGGATTGATAAGTTGTGTGATGCATTGCCATATGACGAGTGGGGCACTTATCTGATGATGCTGAAGAACAATTCAGATTTTGCTAATCTGAATCTCAGTGCGTTCATAGAAAGGATTGAAGCTCATGAGTTAGAGTTGTTGAAGATCAAAAAGATGAACTCAGCAAATATTCAACAGGATGTATCTCTGTATTACAAAGGCAGCACACCAGCAACTACAAATCTGAGTCTGAAGATACAAACTGGGTTCAGTGCTGACACATCATCAAGTGTTTCATCAAATACTCAACAAACAAACAAGCCTTCACCGTTTGTTAGTGTTGATCCAAACTTCAAAGCTTCTGAACAGACATCACCTCAAAGCTCAACCAGTTCAAACAATCAGGCATATGTTTCTGGGATCCAATGCAACATCGCAGTCAATATTAAGAATGGGAATGAGTTCACTGAATCAGCTGCAAAACAACACATTGCATTGTTGGCTTCTGTGTTAGAGTCATATGAATCTCTGGTAGCGGGTAATGTAACGCCCGACTAATTTGTACTTTCCAATTATAACAAGCCTTCTTCGTATTTCTAATTTTGGAAACCCTGTGTTCTTGTAATCGCTCTTACTTTGTAACCTTTATAAAATCTGTGACTTGGATCATTAATGAAACTCGTATTTTGTTAATTACATGTTATACATACCTTATATATGCTCATACATTCAATTTCGTGGAACAATTGATGCTTATTCGAAATTCTTGGAAACTATGTGCTAAACTTGCAATTATGCGAAACTTAGGCATAAAACATGCTTTGAACGTAAACGATACTTGTATACGACCTTCATACGCTAAATTCTACTTTAATTATGATCCTCATACTTTATTTGGCCTTAAACTATGCTTAAATGGCAAAACTAGTCCTTAAAACAACTTAAAAGCCTTAATTACAACCTCTAGGGACTAAATTGTAATTTTCTGAAAGTTCAAGCCATACGCATCGTAGCCATATTAGCTCTACACCCCGTAGGCATGTCTGCAGACATCAGAACATGCAGACTTCGCGATTTGAATGCAAAACACACGGTTTGGACTTCTAGACGCGATTTTAGCAGCCATTTGACCTCTACACCAACCCCCAACTCATCCCCTATAAGTAAACACCTTCCCCAAGGCCTTAGACTCTTGCTCAACCCTCAAACATCTCCAAAATCACTCTCAAATCCTTCAAGAAGCTTAGATTCGGGCAGATTCACCCTTGCATGCAAAAGTGAGCATAACTTGCTCATTTCTCAACCAAATCACTTGATTCTTCTTCCTACTTGCTTGTATAATCATGGGGTTTGATTCCTTGACTTCTCCTGGGAGAAATCAGACCTGGAATTGCCCCGAATTTGTCCATAAACTTTCTGTTTTATTGAAACTTTCTTAAAACTCTTGCATACTTCAAACAAACTTGTGTTCTTATGCTTCTAGTCTATTGTATGATTAGTGAAGCCAAACCAAGGTTGTTTTACACTTAATAAGAGTGTCTAAACATTCTAAACTTTCTGTTTTAATAGAGTTTTTAACTCACAAGTGATGCCAAGTCTTGAACTTGAAGTTGGTGTGACTACTTGGTTAGCATAGGCTAACTTACATACAGGTCCACACATCACTTGATGTTTTGTTTAGTATAATTGTACCTTTATTTCTTAAACATACTAATGAGGTTCCTAAGTGGAAGGTTCACCTCCCGCCTCTTACATAACCTATATATTAACATAACAAACGAGGTAACCAAGTGGAAGGTTTAACCTCCCGCCTCCTACATAACTCATATGGCACCAAGAGGTAAACAAGTGGAAGGTTTGACCTCCCGCCTCCTACGTGGCTAACTATATTATTATTATGTATATATTATTATCATGTATATATTATAATCATGTATATATTGTAAACCGAACCCTTGATAGTGATTATATAAATCTACTACCAAGTTAATAAGTTTCTCACTATGTGTGTAGTTCCTTGTCACGATTCTAATAGGTCTTGAACCTATGAAATCACATATAATCCTTAAGGATTACCATAGTGTCAAGACAAGTGCTAATACCATAGTGAATATTTTCCTAATACATACTTTGTCATTCTTTGAATCTAAGCCCGAATCTCGACCCTAAACATACTTGAACTTTAGCCTCTACACATTCAACCTTCTAAACTCGTCAACTTCCTCACATTGGATAATCGGAAAGTATATGCAATATTGTGAGTACACTTGACCCATTTTCCTTTTAACACACTTTGGGTGCAACATGTTTACTTGTTAAAATGCACAATTTACAAACATGCTTTTATTCATTCGATCCGTATACATGCTTTGTTATGCTTAATTCATACTAGACTACATACTACTTGTTAACTCGGCTTACACAATTATAGCGCTATAGGAGTAGCACACCACCCGACGGGGTTTTGTTAAGTCTTATACTATACGGTCTCGATTACTTCGGTATCAAGGGATACTATCTATTATACATAACAGTCTCTTCACCTTTGTGGTGAGGGTTGCCAAATACTAAATGCTAGTGGACACAAGAGTTGACATATTGTATTGCATGATAGTTTGACTTGTATACCAAATGCTATGCTGGATTGAAAATACTTTTATACACACAATACGAGTCTAAAACTTGTGTACTCGCCAATACCTTTGTATTGAACTATGCTTTTAAAACATGTTGCAGGTTTAGCGATAATGCATGGAATCTAGTAGGATGCCTAGATACGCACATTAAATTTTGTATTCTTATTGAATAGTATTTCATTATTCATGTTGTATTTGTTCAAATCTATGTAATTGATTCTTTAGAAATGAAATGAAATGTGGTTAATTAAATATTGTCACATAGTGTTATGAAGTCTCGAGCAATCTATACACACTTCGTCTCATCCCGATGTTTCCGCCATCGGTTGGGGTGTGACAGATTGGTATCAGAGCCATAACTATAGGGAATTAGGTAGAATTGCCATGCTTTTGACCTAGTCTATAGTTAAGCACCAAATTCGACCATACTTGCTTCACATGCTATTCTTATGGAACATCCTTATGTGATAATTTTGAAACGCCTCTTATGTATTAATACTTGACATGCTATTATTATGTATCAATACTTGTTTTATCATGTGTTAAATACTTGTTTTAGTGTTCTATACCTTATATGCTATTCATGAAATGTCGTACATGTTATTTTCTTGAGATGCTTTATGTTTTTATACTTGTTATCATTATTTTAAACATATGTCATTTACTCATTATCCGTACAATTAACTAATATTAAACAATATATAAATTATACCTTACATACCTCAAGTGTTAAAAAAAAAATTTGTTTAACGTGTTATTGAAAAGATTTCTAAACTGTTTGGGTAATAAAAATGGTGAAATCGGCCAAAAATGGTGAAAACGGCCGTCCCCGGAATCGAACCCGGGTCTAGGCCGCACCCTTTCGCGCGCCTAGCCAACTGAGCTAGGTGCCTAGTTTGTGAAATTTCCGTTTTGGTTAAATATAAGCATATGTACAATAATTTCCTTACTTATTACTATAAGTCATCTACTTATCCTCCTTATGTTGTTAATAATTGTTTTATTATCCCATTAATTATGTGCTATTCTTGACATGTTTATACTTGTTTATTAACATTCAACATACGTTTTCCTCATACATTTTACTCAACTATTCTAAATCCAACAACACTCATATTGTACAAACGAGACGAGTTTACCAAAATAGGTGTGAAACCCACAATTTGGCGAACGACCCTCAATCCACCTATTCTTTTTACAAGAAATTCGCCACCAAGTTAGGAGTAAAATCCTCACCTTGTTGGAGAATTTTTTATTTCAAAATCTAGTGGACCCTCGTCAAAGTGTCAAAATTAACTTTGGACCCGACGAGTACCAACCACACTTAGGATACTAAATCGCCAAGTTAGGGGTGAAACCCGCACCTTGTCGACTAGTTCCACTCCTTGTATTTTCATAATTCCCGCCAAGTCTCGAGATTTCGATCGATTTGTGACATGTAGTAACTGGAAGGGTAAATACCGTTAACCGACTTGTCGGCAAGAGTATTTCACCTATTAGGCCAAAGCATGCTCCTCAAACTCGAAAGATTTTTCGACCACTTTGGTTAGTCAACGTTCCGTTTTGGAACCATCCTAAACCTTGATCAAACTTATGTTACATTATTTATGTTGTATGATGTAATCTTTCACATACGAATTTACTTTTGGTATTTTCTCCTCACGCACACAACATATTAAGTCCTTGTCATACATTTATACATCTGCATGATCTCATATAATTGAAATTTGTATTTCTAGTAACGACAAGTGGAGAAATATCATCGAAATAGGAGTGATTTCCTTACCTTGACGATTAACTCCACTCCCCTTTTCTTAAAACGACCTCACCAACGGGTTAGGGGTGATTCCCTTACCTAGGTGATCGTTACCAAAACATCTCTTCTAAATATCTTATTATGCAAACTCGATCATGTTTTATACCTAAATTATTTATCATTATTCAAAATACATACATATACGATTTCAAAATACATTGTTTATCAAGCGTACTTTCTATCCTACAACCTATATTCACTTAACTCATTTACACGAGATTCTTAAACATATCTTAAACGTTTTACCACACGATTTAGTTTTATACTTAAATCTTTAGTCATTTTGTCAAATATATATATATATATAACGGTTATATAGCCGTTGCCAAACGGCTATATTTTCCCCCTATAAATACCCAATCAACAAATCTCATTTTATTCATAACAAAACACTATCCCTTCTCACTCTCTTCAAGTTTTTGAAAATAATATTAAGGATGATTCATCCGGCTCTTGTGTTTGCTGGGGTGCTGATCGTGATACTGCAATATTTGATTCTTAGCCTTCCGTTAGAGGAAATTGGTTCATATTTATTCTTGGATATTTTCGTTGTTTTACCATTGTATTTCATTTGTTTGATGATAAGGGTATGATTTGTCATGTTTATTGTACTCATTTCAGAAATAAAATTTGTTAGGAATAAAATAATTACATTTTATGCTTATACTTATAATCGTATTTATATTTATATTCATACGTTTCATGCTTATACTTATACTCGTACTACTCGTACGTTTTATGTTTATAATCATACTTACGTGCATACCCATACTTAAACTTATACTTATGCTCATACTTTCATTCATACTCATAATCCATACAATTGTACCAATACGCGAGCGTAATCCGAGTGATTCGCTTACGTAGGTCCTATACAGACTTAAGCATGGACTTGCTTACATACTACATTCTTACACATACACATTCATAATTTTTTTATTATGTATACCCTAATTCATACATAACCAGTACAAGCTGTGCAGATCATGCGACGATCAATATAATCACGGGTGCACACAGGATTATAGTGATTGGCTTATGAGAACCATAGAGTGTACTACTAAGTATGATAAAACACAGAACGTAACATGACACCGAATACAACTTTAGACAACTCACAACGCATTATATCCGATTATCCACGACGAGACTTCATTCTTAATACACTGCGTTCATCTATCCAACACTTATGTTATTCTTATACTTACACACTTTAAGGGTCATTCGTTTAAGTCTACCTCTTTAATAAATTTCGGGACGAAATTTCCTAAAGTAGGGGAGACTGTAACGCCCGGCTAATTTGTACTTTCCAATTATAACAAGCCTTCTTCGTATTTCTAATTTTGGAAACCCTGTGTTCTTGTAATCGCTCTTTCTTTGTAACCTTTATAAAATCTGTGACTTGGATCATTAATGAAACTCGTATTTTGTTAATTACATGTTATACATACCTTATATATGCTCATACATTCAATTTCGTGGAACAATTGATGCTTATTCGAAATTCTTGGAAACTATGTGCTAAACTTGCAATTATGCGAAACTTAGGCATAAAACATGCTTTGAACGTAAACGATACTTGTATACGACCTTCATATGCTAAATTCTACTTTAATTATGATCCTCATACTTTATTTGGCCTTAAACTATGCTTAAATGGCAAAACTAGTCCTTAAAACAACTTAAAAGCCTTAATTACAACCTCTAGGGACTAAATTGTAATTTTCTGAAAGTTCAAGCCATACGCATCGTAGCCATATTAGCTCTACACCCCGTAGGCATGTCTGCAGACATCAGAACATGCAGACTTCGCGATTTGAACGCAAAACACACGGTTTGGACTTCTAGACGCGATTTTAGCAGCCATTTGACCTCTACACCAACCCCCAACTCATCCCCTATTAGTAAACACCTTCCCCAAGGCCTTAGACTCTTGCTCAACCCTCAAACATCTCCAAAATCACTCTCAAATCCTTCAAGAAGCTTAGATTCGGGCAGATTCACCCTTGCATGCAAAAGTGAGCATAACTTGCTCATTTCTCAACCAAATCACTTGATTCTTCTTCCTACTTGCTTGTATAATCATGGGGTTTGATTCCTTGACTTCTCCTGGGAGAAATCAGACCTGGAATTGCCCCGAATTTGTCCATAAACTTTCTGTTTTATTGAAACTTTCTTAAAACTCTTGCATAC
This sequence comes from Helianthus tuberosus, assembly GCA_030545235.1. Lineage (NCBI taxonomy): Eukaryota > Viridiplantae > Streptophyta > Magnoliopsida > Asterales > Asteraceae > Helianthus > Helianthus tuberosus. Next base: position 28,200,895 of record CM060438.1, on the reverse strand, counting down.
TTCAAACAAACTTGTGTTCTTATGCTTCTAGTCTATTGTATGATTAGTGAAGCCAAACCAAGGTTGTTTTACACTTAATAAGAGTGTCTAAACATTCTAAACTTTCTGTTTTAATAGAGTTTTTAACTCACAAGTGATGCCAAGTCTTGAACTTGAAGTTGGTGTGACTACTTGGTTAGCATAGGCTAACTTACATACAGGTCCACACATCACTTGATGTTTTGTTTAGTATAATTGTACCTTTATTTCTTAAACATACTTATGAGGTTCCTAAGTGGAAGGTTCACCTCCCACCTCTTACATAACCTATATATTAACATAACAAACGAGGTAACCAAGTGGAAGGTTTAACCTCCCGCCTCCTACATAACTCATATGGCACCAAGAGGTAAACAAGTGGAAGGTTTGACCTCCCGCCTCCTACGTGGCTAACTATATTATTATTATGTATATATTATTATCATGTATATATTATAATCATGTATATATTGTAAACCGAACCCTTGATAGTGATTATATAAATCTACTACCAAGTTAATAAGTTTCTCACTATGTGTGTAGTTCCTTGTCACGATTCTAATAGGTCTTGAACCTATGAAATCACATATAATCCTTAAGGATTACCATAGTGTCAAGACAAGTGCTAATACCATAGTGAATATTTTCCTAATACATACTTTGTCATTCTTTGAATCTAAGCCCGAATCTCGACCCTAAACATACTTGAACTTTAGCCTCTACACATTCAACCTTCTAAACTCGTCAACTTCCTCACATTGGATAATCGGAAAGTATATGCAATATTGTGAGTACACTTGACCCATTTTCCTTTTAACACACTTTGGGTGCAACATGTTTACTTGTTAAAATGCACAATTTACAAACATGCTTTTATTCATTCGATCCGTATACATGCTTTGTTATGCTTAATTCATACTAGACTACATACTACTTGTTAACTCGGCTTACACAATTATAGCGCTATAGGAGTAGCACACCACCCGACGGGGTTTTGTTAAGTCTTATACTATACGGTCTCGATTACTTCGGTATCGAGGGATACTATCTATTATACATAACAGTCTCTTCACCTTTGTGGTGAGGGTTGCCAAATACTAAATGCTAGTGGACACAAGAGTTGACATATTGTATTGCATGATAGTTTGACTTGTATACCAAATGCTATACTGGATTGAAAATACTTTTATACACACAATACGAGTCTAAAACTTGTGTACTCGCCAATACCTTTGTATTGAACTATGCTTTTAAAACATGTTGCAGGTTTAGCGATAATGCATGGAATCTAGTAGGATGCCTAGATACGCACATTAAATTTTGTATTCTTATTGAATAGTATTTCATTATTCATGTTGTATTTGTTCAAATCTATGTAATTGATTCTTTAGAAATGAAATGAAATGTGGTTAATTAAATATTGTCACATAGTGTTATGAAGTCTCGAGCAATCTATACACACTTCGTCTCATCCCGATGTTTCCGCCATCGGTTGGGGTGTGACAGGTAAGATCGGGAATCCGGACATGACCAAAGAGGATTATGATCAGATAGACCCGTAGGAGCTTGAGTTGATAGATATTAAGTGGGGAATGGCTAGTCTGGTGAGGAGAGCACAACGCTTTATGGAAATTACAGGCAGAAACAGTCTTTCTGGACCTGATCAGAAGTTAGGATTTGACAAGTCCAAGGTAACCTGTTTCAAGTGCAAAGAAAGAGGCCATTTCAAAAGAGAGTGTCCGAACCAAGAAGTGAATAATCATCAAAATCCGTTTACGAATGATTATTATAAGCAGGCAATTTATCACCGGCCGAATCAACAACTTGTAGTTCAAAGACAACAAATCGAGAACAAACCAGAGAAAGCTCTCATTGTGAATCAGGATGACGAGAAAGTTGCTGAGGGATTCAGCTGGGATAAATACATCCCTGGAAGTGATGGACAGGCTATGATGGCTGAGATAGTTGAAGTGACCGAAAGTGTTGTTGAACCTGAAGTGGTTGTTGAAGATGTTTCTGTGAATAATGTGGCTGACATTGAAGATGCAGAAGTTCATTACTATCAATCTGAGCATGAGGTATTAGCCAGTTCTTTGAGATCTATCATGCCTCCTAAAGTTTTTGAATCTTTTGCAGGTTTCTTTGAAGAACCGACAACTGGATTGTGTCCAAGATATGAGGAGAAGAAAGAGTCTGTCGAAGAAATGATTGATGTGACCAAAGAAATGAACGAAGACACTTTGAAGGAAATTGCTGACAGGGCTCTCATGGCTAAACTGAAAGAGGTAGACACAAAACTTGTGAAACCCGAGTCTGTCGGTACCGAGTCAGTTCAAAAGGAGTCGGATCAGGAGTCAGGAATTGAGGAGGTCAAATCTGAGAAAGTGTCTGAGTCAGAGTCAAAAGATGTCGGTAAACAGGAAGTGAAAACTACTCATGAAGCAGTGGTTGTTGAGAAATTGGATTCAATCTCTGAAACCCCATGCCAAAAGTGTTTAGAACCTTGCATGGAGTGTCTTGAAAAAGACGCTAAGTTTCAGGAATTGAAACAACATGCTGACATGTTAAAATTTGATCTAGGACAAGTCAAAGAGGCATATGATACATTAGCCAGATCAGTTAAAATGATTCAAAAAGAAAGTGTCGAAAATGATAAAGCCACGAAACTAGCAAAAGCAACACTTTTTGATAAACAAGTGGAAGTTAATTTTCATCTTGACACAATCGCATCATTAAAGAAAGAGTTAGAATTAACTAAAATTGAAAATGAGCGAATTGATAAGAAATTGATGAGCTATGTTGCATCATCCTATGTCCTTGAACAGATTGTACCACAACAGCCCAGTACAGCACCGGTCTTTAACAGCGTTCCACCCCCAATGTGGAATCATTACACTCAAAAGTATCCAGATGGGGTGGAAGCTGCATTGAACCTCAAGTTAAGGACAATTGAAGAAGAATTGCCTGAGAGCATTGATGTTACATTCTCTGCATCCGACACAGACAGCGAGTCTCAGGTCATCAAGACTGTTGTCGACCAGGTGTTAGATGAAGAGAGTGATAACTCTGAGGTTGAAGTCATGAAATCTCATTTTGAGAAGTCTGTTACTGATTCTGAAGACGAGGGTAACTTTTTAGATCGTTTCATACTGAAATCAGACAAGAGTGCGAATGATGATCCGATCATGGTGGTTTACACTATGATTGGAACTGACAAACTTTACTCTGATTTCGAGTATCCGCTTCAGAATGTTAAGACTGAAAATGTTGAGAAAGTTTTTAAATTGGTTGAAATTGACATTGATGTGGTAAACAACAAAGAATTCTTTTCAAAACCGAAAAAGTCATTTGTTATGTCACGTTCCAACAACTCGGGCAAAAAGGAGTGGGAAGGGAATGGTAACAAGAAAAATGGTAACAACTTTAAAAACAAAGGAATTGGTTTTGAGAAAAAGATGGCTAAGAAGGCTGTTAAGCCAAAGGATAAAATGAATGATATCTTTGTTGTTGGACCAAGTGTGGATGATGAGAAAGAATACATTTTTAGTCAAAAAGCCGTTTACGATTTCAATGCGGCGAAGAAACTGAAAGAAGAGTCGTTCAAGTCAACTTTTGTCAAATATGACAAAAGAGTTTGCTATCGTTGCAATGAAATCGGACACATGGCAAAACAATGCAAGAAAGTTTTTGAGAAACCTGTCGTAAAACCTGTTGTTCAAAAACCTCGACCTAAGTCACCAGTTGACAAAAGGGTAAAAAACCAATGGTTTCACCAATCCGCATCTTGAAGAGGGGTGAATCGTTGAAGTCGGAAGATAAGCCGAAATCGACATTTGAGATTGGCGAATCTTCAAAGTCTCAAAAGACTTCAAAGATTTATCCAAAAACGAAATTTTTTGAACATCAGTCATGGGTTGTGAAATCAAAACCAACTGTCGAGGAGAAAAAGATGGAAAACATTTTGGAAAATGAAACAAAGGTTTTGAAAGATGATGTTACAGAATTTGAGTTTGAACTTGATAAGTTTCTTGCAGAGTTTCCCCCAATCAAAAATGAAGTAAAACCAAAAGTAAAAACTGATGTTCCGAATGTCACGTTTAACTTTCCAAAGATTGATATGCCGTGTGATTTAGTGTTTGGAAGTGTGTCACCAGTCAAGAAGTCATGGATATCATTGTTTGAATGAGTTGCTATAATATGTGTAGGGGCTGCCCAAGTCAATTATATCAAAATGGATCATGGACAGTGGAGCCTCTAGACATATGACGGGAATGTTGGCGCTTCTTTATGGCGTAAAATCAACCAATGGAGGTTACGTGGGTTTTGCAGGAAACCAGGGTGGCATGATTGTGGGCCAAGGAACCCTGACGAATGGGGTCATTTTGTTTGAGAAAGTGAATTACATCATAGAATTGGAAAATAACTTGCTTAGTATTTCTCAAATTTGTGATAAATCGTTTACTGTACATTTCACTAAAAACGAATGTCTGGTTTTAAAACCTGGGTTTAAAATCCCTGATGATATGGTGTTGTTGCGCGCTCCACTGGAAAACGACTTGTATATTCTTGATATGAGTGTCGCAACGCCAACAAATCATCAAAAACAGTGTTTTGTGTCAAAAACGAAAGCAACAGAAAAAGAGTCTATTATGTGGCATCGAAAGATGGGCCATATACATGTTAGAAAAATGAATTTTCTGGTGCATAATGATTTAGTAGAAGGTGTGAATTTAAAGAATTTTCACTTGTCTGATGATTGTGTAGCTTGTAAGAAGGGAAAGCAGATAAGGAAGTCACACCCACAGAAGTTACTGAACTCGATTAGAGTACCGCTTGAGAGACTCCACATGGATCTCTTCGGGTCGGTCAATGTTAAGAGTATTAGTGGTGATCTATACTGCTTGGTTGTAACCGATGATTATACAAGATTCTCGTGGGTTGTGTGCTTGGAAAGAAAAGATCAGACGTTTGACTCGCTGATGGTTCTGTTCAAAAAGATGGAGACATTGTATAAGCTGCCTATCCGAAGAATACGTAGTGATAACGGAACGAAATTCAAGAATAACAAAATGCTCGAGTTCTGTAATGAAAAGGGGATTCTTCATGAATTCAGCGCGCCATACACTCCACAACAGAAAGACGTTGCTGAAAGAAAGAATCGCACCCTAATAGAAACTGCTCGAACAATGTTGGCCGATTCCAAATTACCGATCTTCTTCTGGAGCGAAGCAGTGGCTGCAGCTTGTTACACTTTGAACCGTGTGCTCACCGTCAAGAAGTACAAGAAAACAAGTTTTGAGTTGCTACACCGTTACAAGCCAAATCTAGAGTTTCTGGAGCCATTTGGGTCTCCGTGTACTTTTATTGATGAAAATGGTAAATTCGGTGCTAAGTCGAATGATGGTTTCTTTGTAGGTTACGCGAGCCCATTGAAGAGGGTGTTCGTACCTTGCCTGGGAAAATTAATACAAGTTCTGCATGTGGATTGTTAGAAACATACTGCTTCACCACAACTTCCGGGAAAAAGATTCCTGTTCGATTATGATAAACTCTGGGAGTCGTTTCATCTTCCGACCGAGCCAACTATTGAAGAGCTTATTCTGCTATACCAACAGCAACAATCTAGTTCACAAGATCAAGTGCCAAGGCCTTTAGTAGTTTCACAACCTGAAGTGGATACAAGCATTTCTACAGGTGGCACAAACGATCACGAAGCCGGTCTAAGTGGAACAGCTCAAGAACCACCAGAGGAACCAGCTCCAACGTTTGACAACTCTGATGACTCAGAAGAGGAATCCGCTCCTACTTTTGAGGAACGAAACGTTACTACGACGGAAGCTGAGGATCACATCGGTGATCTAGACATAACGAGCTTGCAATCGGAAGTTGATGTGCCTGACACCGTCATGCCTCGAACCTTGTCTTACCATCCGTCAGAGCAAATTATCGGTGACCTACAAAGTGGTGTTAAAACAAGAGATCAAATCAACCGAGCACTTACATGTTTTTATTCATCCGTTGCTCCTTTACAGGAGGAATTCTCACTGAAATGTTTCATCTCGCAGATTGGACCCATAACATATAAAGAAGCTTTGACTGAAGACAGCTGGGTAAATGCGATACAGGAGGAGCTGCAACAATTCAAGAAGTTGGGAGTGTGGAGACTAGTAGACCTCCCTGAGAATCAAAAGTTGATTAAAACGAAGTGGGTTTTCATGTGTAAGAGAGACGATAGAGGAGTCGTGGTTCGGAACAAAGCATGATTAGTGGTACAAGGTTTCAGTCAGCAAGAAGGCATCGATTATGATGAGGTTTACGCACCTGTTGCTTGACTAGAGGCTATTCGGATCTTTCTGGCGTTTGCGTCATGGAAAGACTTCAAAGTGTACCAGCTTGATGTTAAATCTGCCTTCCTGTACGGAAAGATTAAAGAAGAGGTGTATGTGGGACAACCACCGGGGTTTACTGATCTACAACACAAGAACAAGGTCTATCTGCTGGATAAGGCGCTCTACGGTTTACACCAGGCCCCGAGAGCCTGGTACGAGACGCTCTCCCAACATCTTTTGAGCAACCGGTTCATAAGAGGGACAATAGATAGCACATTGTTCACAAAGGAAGTTGCAGGCAATCTCCTAATTGTGCAGATCTACATTGATGATATCATTTTTGGTTCGACCAACGACGCTTTGTGTAAAGAATTTGAGTTGGTGATGAAGAAGAAATTCGAAATGAGTTCGATGGGGAAGATGAAGTTCTTCCTCAAGCTGCAGGTGGAGCAAATGCCCGAAGGTATCTTCATTCACCAAACAAAATACGTGAAGGAAGTGCTTGAAAAGTTTGATATGGCTCAATGCAGTCCAGCAGCAACCCCCCTTGCACAGAATCATGGTATTTGTCCTGACGAGAGTGGCGTCAAGGTGGAGGAGACATTGTACCGGTCAATCATTAGATCCTTAATGTATCTCACTGCTTCCCGACCGGACATCATGTACCCGACATGTCTTTGCGCCAGATATCAGTCGAGCCCGAAGCAGTCACACCTGACAATTGACAAAAGGATATTACGGTATTTGAAAGGCTGCACAAGCATTAGCTTGTGGTATCCTCGCTCAGGTGACTTCTCTCTAACAGGTTTCGCCGATTCTGACTTTGGAAGCTGCAAGCAGAACGCTAAGTCCACCACTGCTGGGTGTCAGTTCTTCGGAACTCGACTCGTTACCTGGCAGTGCAAGAAACAAACCTCTGTGGCGCTTTCTACTTGTGAGGCTGAATACGTTTCAGCCTCCAGCTACTGCTCTCAGATCCTTTGGATCCAGCAGCAAATGCGTGACTTTGGTTTGCAATTCTTGGATACACCGATTTTCATGGACAATGAAGCAGCCATTAATATAACTAAAAACCCGGTTCACCATTCTAAAACCAAACATATAGAAATCCGTTATCACTTCATCCGTGATTGTCACGAGAAGAAGTTGATACGAATAGAACATATACACACCGATGATCAGAAGGCTGATTTCTATACAAAACCATTTGATAAAAAGAGATTTTATTATCTTTTAAAATTGAATGGGATCAAAAATTTGCGTTCTGGGAGGGTCGAAGAATGTGAAGCCGAGGAGGACGGCGATCTGATGTGAACTACGTCATGTTGTCAACTTTGTTTGTACAGTTTGTTTTCTGCTTTTCGATAAAAACAAAAACACAAAAATATGTTTTTCTTTTTAGGGGGAGAAAGTTTGCAGAAAAATACAAAAACATGATAAAATTACAAAAACCAAAAACATTTGAAAAAGTAAAAAAATGAGTTTGTGTAAAAAGGGGAAATGATAGTACATCAGCTAGACAGGTGCAGTACGCTAAAGAAATGTAAAGTATAAATGTGTTAAGCAGTCTTGTAGATGATATGTCGATAGGTTTTTACACATTTAGTAGGTTTGTTCGGGATATAAACATAAAATTTCTTGCTTTTATGTGGGGAACATCTCTCGGATATATGGGTAACCCCCAAAATCTTGTTTGAAAGATTCCTTTTTCTGATATACTAGGTTTGAATACTCAGTGATATCTGGGGTATTATTCTGGGACTTCTGCTGAACGGTGGTTCTGACCTAGTCCTCGAATAATACTTTTCGCAATGCTTGAACTATAGCATCACCCTCAGCATATATAATAAGACAATAAAATTGCTTAGCAATGCTGTTGTAAAAAAGATCCTCTAAAGGGGACATACCCTAAAGTCGAGTCATGATCTCTCTGCTAAACGGTAGTTCTGACCTGAGCTCTCATGATTCTTCATAATTTATTAACCCCTTACAGATATCATTTGTGTTATACTCACCTGTAAGACTGAATATTGGGATCTGGATACGGGAGTATATTCTGAGGTGGGACACATATAAAAGTTAAGCTTTAAAACATTAAATCCGTATCCTGAATAGATTGAAAAATGTGTGAAAATTTAAATTGGACCAGTGTATCGGCAATCAATGCAAACTGTTTAATATGATCCCCTAACACGCTCACAAAACGTTTGTGTGTACATATTTCTGTTTATCTGTTTCTAAAACCAAAAAGATTTTATTTTCATCTTATTTTCGACAATGGACGTTGGGGATTGGATGATCAAAGTCTTGTGCAGATCATGTCTGATTCATGAGGTTTGGGTAAGCAGGAGATTCTAAAAAGTGACAGGTACATGTTTGAAAGATTAAAAGTTCAACAGTTCATTAATTTGAACTATTTTCAGTTTCAAAAAGTCAGCATACTTCATAATCTGGTCAACCAAGGTCATTAAGTTGGACTTGGTAGGCTAAACAGTTGGCCAAGGTCATTAACTTGGACTTGGTTAACTGGGTGTGTCGGAAACAAATCAGAAAATGTTAAAAATTAAAAAAAAATAAACTTAAATGGCTGATTCCGCTCGAAGCTTCATATCTGATTCCGCTCCTAATCATTGTTTCCGATTCCGCTCCTAAATATCTGTCTTCGGCGATTTGAGCGAAACCCCCAATACATCGATTTTCAAGTCGAATTGCTGCCCGATTTTTGTTTGATTTGCTGTTCTTAGTTGGTTAACACAACTACGAACATGGGAAAGGTAGGATTATGGCTTAATTTGTCCTATATCATGTCTGTTTTGTGTTTGTCGGCGCTGTTCTGTTTTCGAAACATAGATTTAGGGTTTAGAACAAACATAATCGAACAATAGATCATGTGTGTGTTGTCGGATTGTTGTACAAATCATGTGTGTGAGTTTGATTGAACCAGATCTAGGATTTGTTCATGTTTGAATAGTTGCAGAAATTTTGAACTTAGATCTAGGATGTTTGTGATGGTTATAAAGGATAAAAATCACATCCCTTTGCTCGGAATCCACTAATAAACAAACCCACATGTTTAATTTCATCATCTGATTTGTTTAGAAGGGTTGGGTATTAATTCCGCTCCAAACTGCATTAATATCTGATTCTGCTCCTAATGGCATTAAAATTTGATTCCGCTCTAAATGAATTACATGTTGATTCCGCTCCAAACTGCTTCTTGTGATTCCGCTCGGAATGTTATCATTCCATGTGTTTTTTGCTTGAAAGTTGTTTGGTGCTGAAATTTTTTTTAAAAAAAGTGTTGATTCAATTTGTGATGTATTGTCTTGCAGGGTTCTAATGTTATTTTTGAGCCGTTGCACAATAGTTTTTGTGACTTTGATGTGAACAAGAATTCAGAGCTGTCAAAGTTCAGTAGCATTCTGGAATTTATGAGAAGGGTACCAATTCAGAAAGCTCTCACGGATCAACATTTGGTGTATAAGTCACATGTAAAACGTTTTTGGAAGCATGCAACTTACGATGAAAAGAACAAAGTGATCAATTCAATTGTAAAGCAGTATGATGAGAAGAAGCCTATTGTTGTTACAGAGGCACTTGTTCGTGAAGTTTTGAACTTTCCGGATGATGAAAACTCACCTACAAAGTTTCCTGAAAGAATGGTGAAAGGATGTATGCTAAGAATGGGCTATGATGGAACATTGAACATTGGGAACTACCTGAAGTCAAAATTTCAAAAACCTTACAAGTTTATCATTCATTCAGTACTGCAGGCTTTAAGCCATACCAAGGGAGGATATGATCAAATACGTGATTATCAGATGAATATGGTTACAGCATTGGTTCTGAACAAGAAGTACAATTTCTCGCACATCATTTTTCACTACATGGCTGAGAACATCACAACAAAGAGTAGAACTTGGATTTATCCAAGATTTGTGCAAATGTTGATTGATCATGCTTATTCTGATATTGAAAGAAATGTAAACAACGACTTGTTAGTTCTTTCTCACATGAGCAATGATTCTCTGAAGCAGCTTGCAAGATATCATCTGAACCATCCTGAACCGAAGAAAGTAGCTGAATTTTTTGGATTCATCAAGGATGCAAACTATGTTGATCCAGATCCAGTGAATCATCAAAATTGGAGAAATGAGGAAGAAATGAAAGAAGCTGCTTATGCTAAGGAGTTAAAGGTACTTGAAGAATTTAAAGCTACTCACAACGATTGGTTTGTGAAAGAACAGAGGAGGAGAGGCAAGAAAGCTACTCCCAAAGTACAAAAAGAAGAGGGTTCATCATCATAACCCAAGAAACGACAAAAGAAAGCTGCAAAGACTATGCTTATTGATGAGCCTGATGAGGAAGAACCAGTACCTGAAGGTGATGTTGAAGTAGAACATGATGTTGAAACTGAAGTTTTAACTGAAGCTGAAGCTAATGTTGAAGTTGATGTTCGTCTTTCACCAAATTCTCAAAGTTTGCTGAAGAAACTGAAAGTAATTAATGCTCAAAAAGAAAAAGAAGCTGAAGATGTTCAAAGTGGTGACGATGTGAATAAAAGTACTACAAGCTCTTCGAGTTCTTCTGATGATGAGATCAATGAAACTGAACGTGAAAAGAGGATTCAAGAAGAGATTGCTAAAGAGAAACAGTTGAAAAAGAGGAAGAGACAGGAAAAGGATAATGATGCATATGTTCCATCTCCAGAACACGAATCTGAATCTCAATTAACTCCTTTTGGTGGTAAAAAGAAAACTGGTGCAAGCAGGAGGATTGTATCTCCAAAGATAAAGAAAGTCACTCAGAAGATTAAGAAACCTTTGAAGATCAAGATAAAGAAACCTTCCCAAGAACCGAGCAAACCACCATCACCACCACCTGAACCTATACCACATCAATCACCTATTCACTCACCACCTCATCAATCACCTCCTAAACAACCAACACCACCTAGACAGCCTTCACCATTACATCTCACACCACCTCATTCATCACAACAAATTCATACCATTACACCACCACAAGAAACAACATTACTTACATCTCAACAATTTTTCATACACCACCACCCTCACAACCAATTATTCAAACCACACCTGGTTCTTCGGGATCCAAAGGTTTTCCACCGATTCCTCCGAATATGAGTGTGGGGCTTGATGAAATTGGATATTTTGATTTTGTGAATAATGTTCAATTGAAGAATGTGGAAAATAAAGTTGATGCTGTGATGGATGAAAACAGAAAATTAGCAGCTGAAAGCAAAAAGGTAGCTGATCGTGAAAAGATTCTTGAAATGCGTGTAAAAAAGTTTGAATCTGAAAACAAATCTTTATTGAAGAAGATAGATATCGATCAGATAGAGATTGATTTCTTGAAGGTTAGAGTATCTGAGTTAGAAAAAGAAAAAACACGCAAAGATCAACAAAATGAATATTTCAAGCTGAAGAATAAAGAATTGGAAGAAATCAAGGCTCGAAATGAACATGAAAATTATATGCTGAGAAAAGTATTAGAGAGTGTGGTTGGTATGCCTCTAGAGCAGAAATTTGATGAGGTTGTACGGGAGGAGGTCAGAGCTCAACATCAATCTGCTATCAATGCTGAAATGAAAAAGAAGGGTAAAGAGCCTGAAGGTTCTTCTGAAGAAAGGGCAATTTTTTTATCAACTGCTCTTGAATCGTACACTGAACAGCCTACTCCTATTTCTTCAGTTCCTATTGTTTTTTATGACAAAGTCTTGTTAGAACATGCTCGCACTGTTAATGATGAAGATGATGATGATGATGAGGATGATGATGATGAAGAGGGTAATGACGAGGAAGATGACGATGATGAAAAAGTTTTCTCTGCTAGTAGTCATGGTTCTGATGATGACAATAACGACGATGATAATCAGGGTGGTATGGGAATCAAAGTGTCTGAACCGTCAAGTGAAAGGAATGTTGATGATTATTTGAATGATAGTGTGAATGAAGAAACTGAGGGAGCTGACGGAAAGGGGGAGCATGGTGATGTTCAAAATGTTGAACAAGTTGAAAAGTTAATTTTGAGAATAGAACCTCATTTGGAAGAAGGTGAACACAGACATATGTATACATTAGATGAAATTAAAGAAATGACACGTATGGTGGATCTAGACTTCAAGTTTGATTTTGAAGAAGAATTGAATGCTTTCGACATCAACCATCAACCCGAGTATGAGTACAAATATGTAGAGGATGCTGATGTATATGACAGGGTTGAAGTTGAAGATTGTTCTGATGAGGAGTGTGTAACTGAAGATACTTCTCAGTTTCCTACACTGTTGGAGTTCTTTAGTGAAGAAAACAGAGATGAACTAAGAAGGAAAGTGGCTGAGATTTTGAAAGACAAAAATTTCGAGGGTACTCCTAAAGACATGCAGAAGGAAGAACGGCAGAAGTGGTTTAAAGAAAGTCATGAAAGAAAGTTCAAAAGGCCGTTGAAGTATTATCAGAGAGATCGAAGTATCTCACTCGGTGATATCATTAGCTGGGGTTTCCTACCTCATGTTAATGCTTATGCGATCAGAAGAGAGTTTGGAATACAGTATTTCGAACGTTTGTATGATGTGATGTCTTTACCATGGTGGGATGTCGAAGAGTTATCGAAAGTGAGAACTTTAGGGTATCATGTACGAAAGAATGATATCGCGTTGTGGGGATACATAAAGTTTGAATCCTTGAAGAATTTCCGACACTGGAAGCCGCATTACCCAAAAAGAGTTCAAAGGGTAGATCCAGTGACAGGGGTTGAAGAGACTATTCTGAACGTGAAAAAGCCAAAGGCGATGAAGAATATACCAGTGCCGAAGATGGAGCAGGATTTCTACAAAGGCTTCTTGGGCTGGGTATACAGTTGCATTTCGACTGAGGCTGTTATTACTTATCGAGCTGGAAGTGAGATAAGAGAGATATATATTTACGACCCAATGTGGTTAGTGAATTGTTCGGCCAAACATATAGAATGTTTATTCATAAACAAGATCCATTTTCATTCTGAAGACCGTGATCAAGCGATGCAATTTCAACAAGTGGTATCTATTTGTTTTCAGAAAGGAATTAATTCTGAAAATAAATGGAATTCAAAATGGTGGTCACTTGAAGAGAAAGAAAGAAAGAAAGAAAGCTGAAAAAGAACGCAAGAAGTTGGAAGAAAACAAAGGAAAATGGATGAAAATACAGGCTGAAGAGGAAAAGAAGAAGAAGAAAGAAAATGAAAGGCTGAGGAACTTGCTGAGAAAGAAGCCAAAGCCAAGAGAAGAAAGTTTTAAATCTATGTGAAGATCAGAAGACCCGAAGACCAAGACTGAAGACTACGGCTGTATCCAAGGGGGAGTTTGTTGATGCACGAATGTCTAAAGCCTACGTCTTAGTCTTAATCATGTTTGTATAGGGTCTAGGGGTCAAATATGTCAATTATGTATAGTGTAGGGGTCAAAATGTAAATGTTATGGGTTAAGGTTGTGATTCCGCTCGAAATGGCACGTTGTCATTTGGAGCGAAATCAGAAGTAGTGATTCCGCCCGAAATGACAAGGTGTCATTAGGAGCGGAATTAGACCCACTATATATAGTTGTAGTTGTTTCTCATTTGGTACTGAATGTCAAAGTTGTAGCCGAACTGCTGCCAAATTTTTCTGTGATCAATTAATGAGAAACATTGTTAAAAGTGATATTCTGTCTATTTCTACTCCATTCTCTTTGATTTAAACTGTTTTGTGTGATTCCGCCACATAAATAGTGGTATTTTGGTTCTGATTGACTCACTAGATCATCAATATCGATCCTACAGAGAGCAAGGAATTCAAGAAATGGTGTGAAAAATTGAAATGAATTCACCTCTATTTATAGTGTTTGGAGGATTCATGGATGATCAACAAGTGTTTAGGGGTCTTCTAAGATTAGTACATGTGTAATACCATCTTGTAATACCATCAAAGTGCCCCTAGAATCAAATATGTGAGACAAGGAGGCAAACCAAGGCTGGTTTCTGATTTTCTGCTGCTTGGCATTGGTATACAGACCGTATGGTCCTGTATACGGTCCGTAAGGACCTATACAGCTCACACATATTTTCATTTGTTGACCAGTTTGGCCCTGCACTTCCGAACTCCTCCGAAACAATGTTTTTAGCACGCAAGGCTTTGTATTTCCAACATTAGGCACATCCAAGAGTATAACCAAGCATCATAAACTTCTCGATATGTTAAAAGAGTCAGTCAAAGGCCTAGTTTGACTTATTGACGCTTTTAACCCTTTAATTTGCGAACTTGCGTGTATTAACGCGAAATGGCGTAAAAGCCATATGAAGTCAATAAAAATCATTCCTAAGAGTATAATGGAGTATTACGACACTCCAGTTCACACCTGTTCGCTTAAATGGTCGCTCAAAGGTGTAGTTTTAAGTGTTGACGCTTTTGGTCCTTTTAACGCGCAAACTTGTGCGTATTATCGCTTTATTGCGTCAAAGCCCTATGTTGTCCATATTGGGCATTACCGAGAGTATTATCGAACATTATGATGCTTCGGGTTTGTTAAAAGGTCACTCAGAGGTAAGAATTAACATGTTGACACTTTCAACCCTTTTTAACGCACAATCTTGTGCGTATTGTTATTTACCGACATTAAAGCCCTAAATGGCCAATGTTTTGCATTATAAAGAATATGATTAGATATAATAATGTTTTGGGTTCATTAAAAGGTCATTCAGAGGTATCATTAAACATGTTGACGCTTCTAACCTTTTACCGTGCAAATCTTTCGATTTATTATGCAAACGGTTTCGATAATCCAACAAGTGGCTTAATTTTGAGAATACGAATATCACGAAAGATTATTCAAGGTCTTATTTTAAGCATGTAAACACTTCCAGTCCTTCCATGATCAAAGTTTTTGATCTTTCACAAAATTAGTCCCTCATAGTCAGTGTTTGACTTTATTGGGGTTTAATATACGTGTCAACACATCATTGGACGTGATTTTACGAGGTGTTACATCCCTAAACACATGTATGGCTAGGATTTCTTGCTTGGTGGCCAAACAAACACGTGTAATGATCTTAGAAGTTCACCTCAAGTATAAATAGCTTGGCCATTCATTTGTTTCATTACTCATTCTCATTTTGGAACTCTAAGTGGAGGAATCCCTGCAAAGGAGCCACCTACCTAAGTTCTAAGATCATCCTTCTAGCCTTTGAACACCTTGTAAGTGTTCTTTCATGGCTTAGTAGTGATTTTCAGCTATTTAGAGCTGAAAGTCAAACTGTTTGACCAACAGTTTGACTTTCGGTTTTGACCATCAATTGGTCTAGTCAAAGTTCAATTGAACTTTGCAACGTGATTGTAATCACGATGGTTATAATCCTTAGCGATTATACCTACTGATTACCACGTTAACTAGGTGTAGTGACGAGTCAAAGTTTCGGTCAAAATGCGTATTTACGCGCATTTTGCAACGAAACTATTTTCGGGTATCAAAACCCTTTGTTTTGATACCAAATTAGTTTTCTAAGTTAGTTAAACATGTTTTGACATGTTTAACTCCTCACTACTAGTTTAATGCATGTTTAGGGTCGTAAGTTAAGCGGTCTAGACAACCACTTAGACTTTCGAACCCGACCCGTTTGGTCGATCATTAGGATCCGACCAAGCATGTTTAGTGATCATAGTTTCATAGGGAATAATCTCCTGAGGTTTTACCTTATGATCACTTATGTTGGTTAGTTATTTGTTAAGTAGTTTATATGCCCATAGAAAATGACCAAAATGCCCTTTTGAAGCATAAATTCATATTTTGCATATGTGATCAAGTTTTTGACATATAAATTGATCTAGTAACATAGTTAGGCATAATTGGGCATGTAAGACTTAACTTAGGAGATAGATAACCATCCGACATTTGGTTTACGCAAACGATTCGTTATAGTAGCTTAAACTACCATAACGGGTCGAAACGGGTCAAAAGCACTTAGGTAGACTTCCAAATCAAAATTTTACGTCTATTAAATGATTCCATATGAGTTCAAATACTCATTCGATTTATAGAACCTCATTCTATCCTATCCCCCGATTTAGGATCCGTTAATTAACGTTGTTACCTATACTAGGTGTCGTGTTGATTCCGTGATCCTTGGAGCTTTATTTGGTCTTATTCCCAAGACTAATAAGCAATCCCAAGTGAGTACATAGCCCCCCTCTTTTACCGCTTTCAAATATTTTGGGGTGAAACACTTGTGCTTACATGTTACTTTCATGCTTTCGTTGCTTTTATGACATAAACATGCTATGTTCACTAAGTACATTTATAGTACATGATTTCAAATTTGTTTTGCTATGTATGTTTACTGAGCATGCTAGCACATTGATTTCATAGAACACTTTTGTTGCATATGTTTACTCAGCATATGGACACATTGGTTTGCATAACATTTCTGCTGCATATGTTTACTCAACATATGGGCACAATTGATTTCATGAACATTTCTACTATGTATGTTTACTTAGCATACTTAGTACATGGTTTTCACATGCTACATTGGTTATGACATTTGGTATGTTTAATCGGGACAATAATACATTCATTAACATTGATCACGCCTCTCGGTAGTATGTAATGGTACCATAGGACTTGACAAATCCGGTTTCCGACTTCCAAGGTTTGTTTGGAAGTTGGGAATGACAGAATCCGATATACATAACTTGATAAACCTTTAATTCATTTAAGGGTTTGTCCAAACAGTCGCAAGGATTGAATGTATGCGAATAAACACTACTGCATAAATGTTTGTAATCATAAAGCATTGTTTTTCTGCAAAACATAACATTTGATTTAAACTTAGGTTTATTCAAAGACTTTGTTTTGTACATTTTCCTACGGGGTTGAGAAAATTCTTTTTTTATTCACCGTACATGACGTTTGGTCACATTTTTGACATTTTACATATGGTTTGAATAGATATCTTACTTGCCATACATTACATTTGGATATACATGATACAGTTTACACATGACATTGACCATGGTTTACACATAAACATCTTGACATTGGTTTTAAACAAGACATTTTGGTTGATTATTGATAAGTGACTTATATAACGAGGCTATGTGTTATATGATAAAAGCATGGGGGATACGCCGCTGGTACTTCCTATATATAAGTGCTTTTATTATATTATACATTGTAGCGTTATCTAAACCACTTCGAAAAGACATGAAACATTTTATACAAGGACACGACATTGTTTTACAAACTACATATTTTATACAAATTCATTTTACTTGGTTATTCATTTAACCATGCATTATTCTTTTATCATCATCTGATTTTCATATCGATGTTCACATGGTTTTATAAAAGAAAACATTTACAAGGTTCATGACTACATTTTTGTTAAACAATCCTTTTAACTACAAGTCATGAATCACACATAAACAAAACCTATGTATCTCACATGCATTTTTATGTTCACGTACCTATTTTCACATGTGTTTCAGGAGCTAATGCTTGAGATTGATCATGCTACACTTAGGCGGACTTGGGCCTTAGTGACTTAAAAGACAGTTAATTATGTTATGTTTTTCTTAAATTTCAAGACAATGGAAAATTTAAACTCTAATAATACAAAACTTTAATTACCATGGTTGTGGAACAATAATTCTGTCGCTCCACTCCCCGACGTTTCCGCCGCGGTTTGTTGTTTTACGCGGTCGGGGTGTGACATTTCAAATAGTGATATCTTCACCATTTGACTCGTTTGGTCTAAGTGACCGTTTATCTTTGCGAGATGATATTTATTACCATCTCATCTTCATGACTCGTTCCGGTTTATACCGTACGAACATTTTACTTATAACACATTTCTTGACTCTTTTGACCCATTATGGCTTACGCCATAAGTGTGTTTCAACAACTAACGGTTGTTATCAACGAGTGACCGAATTACCGTTTTACCTTTTTCATTTATGTTGGTTTACCCTATAAGGTAACCATTCTAAACTCATTATCTATTAGTCCTTTTTAACCATTAAACATGGTTTATTAGCATTGTCTTGGTTCCGAACCGCACATGTCGTATCGGAACATCATAATTCAAACATGAATTTCTAGTATTCATAACATATAAAACCAATAGCTATTAAATAAATAGAGTGTAAGCTTTACTTACCTTGCATCTTGATTATGCTTTTCTTCATACTTGATTCGTTTGACCCGCTTCATTCCGAAGCCTCCACCTAGCTTGCCAAGCGTCAAACTATCATTGTAATTTGTAAGATGGTAAGATTAGTCATAGTCATTTACGACTATTCCATCCTACAATTCTTGTGTCGAATTTATCATTCGATCATATCATTGGTCAGTTTGACTTTTTAAAGTCAACTGCCTATTAACATAAATAATTACACGAAGTAGCTCAACTATTCACTTAATTAATTGGTCAATTATCCGGTAAGCATCATTCTTATGCTACCGTCTTTAACCATGTTATTTACCAAGTTCATGTAATCGAATTTCATCAATTTCACACAACTTTGATCACTTTTAACACGTAACAATATCATACATCATTTTAACATGAATCTATCATCATTTTTCGTTTTATCATACAAAACCCAATTCATAGTAAGTATGATTATATACTCAAACACACAATTTGTTCAAGTATTTCCTTATTACTATCATGTATGATGATTATAAACACAACTATATCATCAATATCATCCTATGAATTCATATAAACATGAAATGAGTTAGTTATACTATTACCTACATTTACATATTACCTACATTTCATATAAACATGAAATGAGTTAGTTATACTAGTTTAAAACGTATTTAAACAAGTTTCCAATAACAAACAAATGAATAGACACATTTTTGCCAGTTATATTGGCCCTCGCGGGCCGCGACGTATGTAAGAGAATCCTTCACGGGGCGCGAAAGCAGTCGCGCTACGCGACACCAATACCGGGTCACCGTCGCGTGACGCGAGAGAGTGATTTCCACTGCAAGTTTCTTGTCTGCACCTGCATATTATCATCCAAACCAGTTTTTACGAAAACGGACATAACTAATTCGTTATTTATCAGATTTAAGTCACGTTTCTTCCTACGTGTCCGTAATTCGACTCTCCATCACATGGAGTTAAAATCCAACATCCGGATTAACAAAACTTGAGACTTTTAAGCCTTCGGCTAAAAATGTAGTTACGAACTTTTGACCCGTTCATGTATTAATCAAACAAACATGTTTGTTTGATTCCAATTTCTCATGAACCTTATATTTTCAACATTGTCTATCATATTAGGTTCAAATCACGTATTTCTTAAGTATTTTAAACCCGTTTTCATTCATATGCTTATTTTGACCCGTTAAGGGTATTTAAGCATATTTTAAACACGAATCGCTTTCATTCATTTCTACCTTCATATTTCCATATTTCTTATCAAAAGATTATCCACCACAACTATATTTGTGGTGGATTTAATGTGGTGATCCATTTATTCCGAGTTTTACCCCTCGGATTATCATTTACGGCAAAGACTTATATAAGGTCAATTTACCCAAGGATTCACACCTTTCGGTTTTTATACTTATTCTAAGTATCTATTTGCTTATAAAACTCGTTTCCAAACAACCTTTAAGGGTCGTTTGCTCAATTTAGCTTACAAGGGCGTTTTGGTCAATTTTAGTCCTTCTTTTACGACGAAGGACTTTTAAATACTTGTTTAACCCAAAAATCCGACCTTTTAACTATAATCTTGTTTAGAAACCATTATGTTTCTAAAACACCATGATTATAACTCAAATTATTCAGTTTACCTAAAAGATAAGCGAATATCCATTTTTGACCACGTCTAACTCTTATAGAACCTCAAGTTCTAAATGATGAGTTGAACCATTATACATACCTGACTCGGATCAATATATTGACCCGTTTTAATACCTTGCTTTAATAATCGCTGACTAATAACGATACAATTATCCTTTCTCTATTCACTCCTGTGAACATAAGACTCGACAATAATCATTAGTCGGTATTTTCAAATTGTGATATCTTCACCATTTAACCTGTTTGGTCTAAGTGACCGTTTATCTTTGCGAGATGATATTTATTACCATCTCATCTTAATGACTCGTTCCGGTTTACACCGTACGGTCATTTTACTTATAAACATTTCTTGGCTCTTTGACCCATTATGGCTTACGCCATAAGTGTCTTTCAACAACTAACGGTTGTTATCAACGAGTGACCGAATTACCGTTTTACCTTTTTCATTTATGTCGGTTTACCCTATAAGGTAACCATTCTAAACTCATTATCTATTAGTCATTTTTAACCATTAAACATGGTTTATTAGCATTGTCTTGGTTTCGAACCGCACATGTCGTGTCGGAACATCATAATTCAAACATGAATTTCTAGTATTCATAATCTATAAAACCAATAGGTATTAAATAAATAGAGTATAAGCTTTACTTACCTTGCATCTTAATTATGCTTTTCTTTATACTTGATTCGTTTGACCCGCTTCATTCCCAAGCTTCCACCTAGCTTGCCAAGCGTAAACTATCATTGTAATTTGTAAGATGGTTAGATTAGTCATAATCATTTACGACTATTCCATCCTACGATTCTTATGTTGAACTTATCATTCGATCATATCATTGGTCAGTTTGACTTTTTAAAGTCAACTGCCTATTAACATAAATAATTACACGAAGTAGCTCAACTATTCGCTTAATTAATTGGTCAAGTATCCGGTAAGCATCATTCTTATGCTACCGTCTTTAACCATGTTATTTACCAAGTTCATGTAATCGAATTTCATCAATTTCACACAACTTTGATCACTTTTAACACATAACAATACCATACATCATTTGAACATGAATCTATCATCATTTTTCGTTTTATCATACAAAACCCAATTCATAGTAAGTATGATTATATACTCAAACACACAATTTGTTCAAGTATTTCCTTATTACTATTATGTATGATGATTATAAACACAACTATATCATCAATATCATCCTATGATTAAAACCCACTTATCCTAGTGTGGTAAATCATTTAAACATTCAAATCATGACAACATGTGTAAAATTTTCACTTAGGGTTTTGTTCCTAAGCAATTATACATCATAATTCAGCCATAACTTCTATAATTCACCCATAATTCATGGATTATGATATTCACCAAATTTTACAACTTCACAAATCATCAAAATTTTACATATCTTATGATCCCTTAGCTTGGGTGATCTAATTCACGTTCAATTGTGAATTTGGGCTTCGTTTAGACCTTCAATTTGATGATTTAGTTGGAACTTAGGGTTTTGGCTCCAAGGAACCTCCTGAGGTCGACGAACAGAACACACAATTGTGTGTGTTTTGTTTTAAAACCCTTTTTTTAATTAACTTTCAAGTTTATCCACTTTGGCCCCTCTTGTTTGGTTAGTTATTAAATAGGCATCAGCCCATTTATTTCTAACAATATTTCCACCTATTAACTAGGTTAACCATTCTTAGTTAACTTATTGGGTTCGGGGTATTTAAAACTCAGTTTATTTTAAGTCCCGTTAACTCAGACCTTTTATAAACTTTAATTCCTCAAAAGCCTTTATACCGTTTTTATTAAATATTAGGTTCATTTATTTAAAATCCTAATATTCACCGGGTTAATTTTTCCTCTAACGGTACTTTACCCGTCATTTAATATTAACGTGGTTTTCGGGGTGTTACAAGTCTACCCCCCTTAAAGAGGTTTCGTCCTCGACCGGGTGATTTACCGAAGTCATTATTAATGCAACCATTTAGGTATGCATTAAGACTTCGTTTTGACTTGTTCGGTTTCCTTAGCGAAATCCATCGCTTTATTTCACCAAACCTTTATTCTTTATGTGACCATGCTTGATGGTCTTACAAATTCTGAATGATGATTATCATCATCATCCTTTCTTTACTACGACCAAAGTCAAATGACTTCGATCGTCCTTTTGTATGGGCAATACCTTCATTTCTATGACCTCGCGGGTTATTTATCCTTAGGTTTTACATGCCCCTTTTTGTCAACCATGGCTCTTTCATCCATTATGACTTATTTTACTATTCACTTGGGTCATCTATTTCTATGCACGCCATACATCGTTTTTATGGTTCCCTCGAAAACCATTTATACGAGTATGCCCATAAGATTTCTTTACCCCAAGGTTCTTTTAACTTTTTCATTTGTCTCGGCCTTACCACATCGGACATAACTGTGCTCATTATAAGAAGCTCAAGGTATCATGTGTTCACTGCTTACTTGGCCGGAGTAAGCGATCTACACATGGTACACATGACCTTATTATAATTATCACATCACGTCCCATCTAAGTAATCTCTCAATTTATTTTATTTTTATGATTTCATTTGGTAAAACTATATTTAATTGTCAATTAACAATTATTAGTTTTACCCGTTTTATCCTTGAACATATACAATGTTCCTTTTTGTAACCATTTATACAATCACATTCATTGATGTGATCATTAGTTTTCTCAATCGGGTCTATATTGAGAATACTTACTTGGATGATTATTTTCATCCAAGTTTATAATTAACTAAATTCAGTTATTGTCTTATTATTCACGACTATGAATAATACGTATCTCTACTGAATTTTTTTTTTTTTTTGAAACATCATCATGAATAGGAATCCTATTCAGGTTTCCCAAATTTTATCTTCTATATGAAACTATTATTCACTATGTGTTAGTTGCATATTTCTAGTTATACTATAAGTTTAAGACGTGTACCTTGTAGATACTCGCCCTGATAAACTTTCCTTGTTGTTCGATCTCTCTTTCGAGATCGTTTCTCGATTCATGTCTTTGGCGTGTATGACTTACTTGTCATACTTCAGACTATTTCTTTGTCGTATCGATAATTCTTTAAACTCTCGTCATCTTCCAATGAGAGGTTCCTTCAGCTTAAAAACATTTACAAATATTAATAACTTTGATCTTTATAAGTGCCCGTATTATAATACAAGGCTTTCAACAACACGTGTTAACACACGTAAATCATTTAAATATATTGGTCTTTTATCGCTTTCTTTGGGTAACGTGTTTTACACGATAACCCTATGTGTTGTTTTCAACACTTTACATGCTAGACCGTAATGTACAGAATAACTTACCGAATTTTGCGTTCAAGTCTCAAACCAAACACTTTACTCTTTAACCTTGGGCTATGATACCAACTTGTAAGACCCTTAGTCTATTTTATACAATTATCATATACATTCAAACTATAATTGTGTATTAACGATTACAAATACACTTGAAATTATGAGTTTGTTAAAACATTTTAACGTTTTGTATATAAATTCGCCGTTTAAAACATGACGGCGAAACATAACGCGGAAGCTTGAATCTTGATCGTGTTCGGTTCCTCGTTGAGCTTGATCGTCCTCCGGTACTTTACATATTACCTACATTTCATATAAACATGAAATGAGTTAGTTATACTTGTCTAAAACGTATTTAAACAAGTTTCCAATAACAAACAATTGAACAGACACATTTTTGCCAGTTATATTGGCCCTCGCGGGCCGCGACGTATGTAAGAGAATCCTTCACGGGGCGCGAAAGCAGTCGCGCTACGCGACACCAATACCGGGTCACCGTCGCGTGACGCGAGAGAGTGATTTCCACAGCAAGTTTCTTGTCTGCACCTGCATATTATCATCCAAACCAATTTTTACGAAAACGGACATAACTCATTCGTTATTTATTAGATTTAAGTAACGTTTCTTCCTACATGGCCGTAATTCGACTCTCCATCACATGGAGTTAAAATCCAACATCCGGATTAACAAAACTTGAGACTTTTAAGCCTTCGGCTAAAAATGTAGTTACAAACTTTTTACCCGTTCATGTATTAAACAAACAAACATGTTTGTTTGATTCCAATTTCTTATGAACCTTATATTTTCGACATTGTCTATCATATTAGGTTCAAATCACGGATTTCTTAAGTATTTTAAACCCGTTTTCATTCATATGCTTATTTTGACCCATTAAGGGTATTTAAGCATATTTTAAACACGAATCGCTTTCATTCGTTTCTAGCTTCATATTTCCACATTTCTTATCAAAAGATTTCCACCACAACTATATTTGGGGTGGATTTAATGTGGTCATCCATTTATTCCGAGTTTTACCCCTCGGATTATCATTTACGGCAAAGACTTATATAAGGTCAATTTACCCAAGGATTCACACCTTTCGGTTTTTATACTTATTCTAAGTATCTATTTGCTTATAAAACTCGTTTCCAAACAACCTTTAAGGGTCGTTTGCTCAATTTAGCTTACAAGGGCGTTTTGGTCAATTTTAGTCCTTCTTTTACGACGAAGGACTTTTAAATACTTGTTTAACCCAAAAATCCGACCTTTTAACTATAATCTTGTTTAGAAACCATTATGTTTCTAAAACACCATGATTATAACTCAAATTATTCAGTTTACCTAAAAGATAAGCGAATATCCATTTTTGACCACGTCTAACTCTTATAGAACCTCAAGTTCTAAATGATGAGTTGAACCATTATACATACCTGACTCGGATCAATATATTGACCCGTTTTAATACCTTGCTTTAATAATCGCTGACTAATAACGATACAATTATCCTTTCTCTATTCACTCCTGTGAACATAAGACTCGACAATAATCATTAGTCGGTATTTTCAAATTGTGATATCTTCACCATTTAACCTGTTTGGTCTAAGTGACCGTTTATCTTTGCGAGATGATATTTATTACCATCTCATCTTAATGACTCGTTCCGGTTTACACCGTACGGTCATTTTACTTATAAACATTTCTTGGCTCTTTGACCCATTATGGCTTACGCCATAAGTGTCTTTCAACAACTAACGGTTGTTATCAACGAGTGACCGAATTACCGTTTTACCTTTTTCATTTATGTCGGTTTACCCTATAAGGTAACCATTCTAAACTCATTATCTATTAGTCCTTTTTAACCATTAAACATGGTTTATTAGCATTGTCTTGGTTTCGAACCGCACATGTCGTGTCGGAACATCATAATTCAAACATGAATTTCTAGTATTCATAATCTATAAAACCAATAGGTATTAAATAAATAGAGTATAAGCTTTACTTACCTTGCATCTTAATTATGCTTTTCTTTATACTTGATTCGTTTGACCCGCTTCATTCCCAAGCTTCCACCTAGCTTGCCAAGCGTAAACTATCATTGTAATTTGTAAGATGGTTAGATTAGTCATAATCATTTACGACTATTCCATCCTACGATTCTTATGTTGAACTTATCATTCGATCATATCATTGGTCAGTTTGACTTTTTAAAGTCAACTGCCTATTAACATAAATAATTACACGAAGTAGCTCAACTATTCGCTTAATTAATTGGTCAAGTATCCGGTAAGCATCATTCTTATGCTACCGTCTTTAACCATGTTATTTACCAAGTTCATGTAATCGAATTTCATCAATTTCACACAACTTTGATCACTTTTAACACATAACAATACCATACATCATTTGAACATGAATCTATCATCATTTTTCGTTTTATCATACAAAACCCAATTCATAGTAAGTATGATTATATACTCAAACACACAATTTGTTCAAGTATTTCCTTATTACTATTATGTATGATGATTATAAACACAACTATATCATCAATATCATCCTATGATTAAAACCCACTTATCCTAGTGTGGTAAATCATTTAAACATTCAAATCATGACAACATGTGTAAAATTTTCACTTAGGGTTTTGTTCCTAAGCAATTATACATCATAATTCAGCCATAACTTCTATAATTCACCCATAATTCATGGATTATGATATTCACCAAATTTTACAACTTCACAAATCATCAAAATTTTACATATCTTATGATCCCTTAGCTTGGGTGATCTAATTCACGTTCAATTGTGAATTTGGGCTTCGTTTAGACCTTCAATTTGATGATTTAGTTGGAACTTAGGGTTTTGGCTCCAAGGAACCTCCTGAGGTCGACGAACAGAACACACAATTGTGTGTGTTTTGTTTTAAAACCCTTTTTTTAATTAACTTTCAAGTTTATCCACTTTGGCCCCTCTTGTTTGGTTAGTTATTAAATAGGCATCAGCCCATTTATTTCTAACAATATTTCCACCTATTAACTAGGTTAACCATTCTTAGTTAACTTATTGGGTTCGGGGTATTTAAAACTCAGTTTATTTTAAGTCCCGTTAACTCAGACCTTTTATAAACTTTAATTCCTCAAAAGCCTTTATACCGTTTTTATTAAATATTAGGTTCATTTATTTAAAATCCTAATATTCACCGGGTTAATTTTTCCTCTAACGGTACTTTACCCGTCATTTAATATTAACGTGGTTTAATTACCAAACCCGTTTTTGGGGTGTTACAAGTCTATTCCCCTTAAAGAGGTTTCGTCCTCGAAACCTTTTTTTCATAGTTCATTGAGTTTTAAACTCAATGCATTGAGCTGAGTAATCTTTTAATCATTACTCATACTTTAACCAATTATTAGTATTACCAGAAAAGTATGGTCACATCTTTTTGGTTATAAATCAATGTGCGTATTTCATGCAAAATAACGCAACTTCAAATAACAAAATTTCGTTATTTTAACCGGCTGGGTTAACTTAGCGAAATCCATTGCTTTTATACCTTCGGACTCTTTATGAATCCGTTATTTTAACCTGTTCAGAGGTCTTTAGTGAAATCTTTCACTTTTAATAAACAAACTCTTTTATTTGAATTGACTTCCCAACACTTCGATTGGGTTGTCTCATGATCCCTCAAAATAGGTGATCAGTATTTTCTGTTATTAAGGTCTCATGGACCTTTGTTGTTTACTTGATCGACTCACCAATTTGGTCACTTGATCAGGTAAACCTATTGATTTTGTTTATTCCACGCTATTCTCATAATAAATAGCGTATTATCCAATTCTTAATTTGAATTTTGACCTTAACCGGTCTCACTAACTCGACTTATTAGTCCAGTTACTTTATACCCATCGCTTGGGCTATAATGTGATTATACTTCACATTACTTTTCTTGACCGTGATCGTGTCACGTCATGTTTAAGTTTATTTCAACCTTTCATTTTCGAAATATTTCTTTTCAATATATCCTCTTGCACCTATCAGTGTCAAGACCTGTATCTTTAATATTTACTATTTAAATTCTTATCAGAATTCATATTTATAAAAACGTTATTTCTTACTAAAACT
Source organism: Helianthus tuberosus (assembly GCA_030545235.1). Classification (NCBI taxonomy): domain Eukaryota; kingdom Viridiplantae; phylum Streptophyta; class Magnoliopsida; order Asterales; family Asteraceae; genus Helianthus; species Helianthus tuberosus. The sequence goes on along the minus strand of CM060438.1, from coordinate 28,173,233 downwards.
GAAGTTTTAGTTTAGCATCTTTTCTTTAACTTTTGTCAATTATCCATACCAGGATATTGACAGTTAAGAATTTATTCTTTTACAGTCTTTGTTTTACGCGGGGATTCTCGACTGGTTCCCTCGCTTTGTCTAAGTAACCCGTAGGTTCTTTCACTTAGCCTCGTGGGCTATTTCTTTAGGCTTTTACCTTATTAAGGCAAGGCCCCTTTATGGTTCATTTCTTTTTATTTATGACCCCAAGGGTCATTTTGGTCCCGTAGACCTTTTCAATATTTATAACCCGAAGGTTATGTTGATCCCGTAGATCATTCCTTACTAATGTCATTCTTAAAATACATGTTTGGTGTCAAGGCACCCTGTTTATGTTTGAAAATCATTTGGTTTCAAGTTTAAGATCCGTTAACCTTGACTGTAGTCCGTGACTACAATCGTTTTATTTCGGATCATTCTTCCGACTTTATGACTTCTCACGTAATTTACACGTCGGTTTGTCTTATGCTCACTGTTATCTGGTTTGCATATATTCGTATTTGATTATTTAACGCTACCTTTATCCTGCTTGCGCTTAATTATGCCATACGACACTATATTGTATTCAACCCGTTTGACTTGTTAATGTGAAGTCCATCACTTATAAACAATCAAACTTTATTCTATATTCAACCCGTTCAACCTCAAAATAGTTGACCATATTTATTACAATTTTCTGTTTGTAAAATTTTATAGTCTTTTAGTCATAACTCATAATCCAAGTCCTTTGACTTTCAACCCGCGTTCACGTCTCTCGGTATACGCATGTGTTTAATTTCCTGCCCATCAACCGGGTGATTTACCGAAGTCATTACTAATGCAACCATTTAGGTATGCATTAAGACTTCGTTTTGACGTGTTCGGTTTCCTTAGCGAAATCCATCGCTTTATTTCACCAAACCTTTATTCTTTATGTGACCATGCTTGATGGTCTTACAAATTCTGAATGATGATTATCATCATCATCATCCTTTCTTTACTATGACCAAAGTCAAATGACTTCGATCGTCCTTTTGTATGGGCAATACCTTCGTTTCTATGACCTCGCGGATTATTTATCCTTAGGTTTTACATGCCCCTTTTTGTCAACCATGGTTCTTTCGTCCATTATGACTTATTTTACTATTCACTTGGGTCATCTATTTCTATGCACGCCATACATCGTTTTTATGGTTCCCTCAAAAACCATTTATACGAGTATGCCCATAAGATTTCTTTACCCCAAGGTTCTTTTAACTTTTTCATTTGTCTCGACCTTACCACATCGGACATAACTGTGCTCATTATAAGAAGCTCAAGGTATCATGTGTTCAATGCTTACTTGGCCAGAGTAAGCGATCTACACATGGTACACATGACCTTAATATAATTATCACATCACGTCCCATGTAAGTAATCTCTCAATTTATTTTATTTTTATGATTTCATTTGGTAAACTATATTTAATTGTCAATTAGGAATTATTAGTTTTACCCGTTTTATCCTTGAACATATACAATGTTCCTTTTTGTAACCATTTATACAATCACATTCATTGATGTGATCATTACTTTTCTCAATTGGATCTATATTGAGAATACTTACTAGGATGATTATTTTCATCCAAGTTTATATTTAACTAAATTCAGTTATTGTCTTATTATTCACGACTGTGAATAATACGTATCTCTACTGAATTTTTTTTTTTTTGAAACGTCATCCTGAATAGGAATCCTATTTAGGTTTTCCAAATTTTATCTTCTATATGAAACTGTTATTCACTATGTGTTTGTTGCATATTTCTAGTTATACTATAAGTTTAAGACGTGTACCTTGTAGATACTCGCCCTGATAAACATTCCTTGTTGTTCGATCTCTCTTTCGAGATCGTTTCTAGATTCATGTCTTTGGCGTGTATGACTTACTTGTCATACTTCAGACTATTTCTTTGTCGTATCGATAATTCTTTAAACTCTCGTCATCTTCCAATGAGAGGTTCCTTCAGCTTAAAAACATTTACAAATATTAATAACTTTGATCTTTATAAGCGCCCGTATTATAATACAAGGCTTTCTACAACACGTGTTAACACACGTAATTCATTTAACTATATCGGTCTTTTATCGCTTTCTTCGGGTAACGTGTTTTACACAATAACCCTATGTGTTGTTTTCAACACTTTACATGCTAGACCGTAATGTACAGAATAACTTACCGAATTTTGCGATCAAGTCTCGAACCAAACACTTTACTCTTTAACCTTGGGCTCTGATACCAACTTGTAAGACCCTTAGTCTATTTTTTACAATTATCATATACATTCAAACTATAATTGTGTATTAACGATTACAAATACACTTGAAATTATGAGTTTGTTAAAACATTTTAACGTTTTGTATATAAATTCGCCGTTTAAAACATGACGGCGAAACATAACGCGGAAGCTTGAATCTTGATCGTGTTCGGTTCCTCGTTGAGCTTGATCGTCCTCCGGTACTTTACATATTACCTACATTTCATATAAACATGAAATGAGTTAGTTATACTAGTTTAAAACATATTTAAACAAGTTTCCAATAACAAACAATTGAACAGACACATTTTTACCAGTTATATTGGCCCTCGCGGGCCGCGACGTATGTAAGAGAATCCTTCAATGGACGCGAAAGCAGTCGCGCTACGCGACACCAATACCGGGTCACCGTCGCGTGACACGAGAGAGTGATTTCCACAGCAAGTTTCTTGTCTGCACCTGCATATTATCATCCAAACCAATTTTTACGAAAAAGGACATAACTCATTCGTTATTTATCAGATTTAAGTCACGTTTCTTCCTACGTGTCCGTAATTCGACTCTCCATCACATGGAGTTAAAATCCAACATCCGTATTAACAAAACTTGAGACTTTTAAGCCTTCGGCTAAAAATGTAGTTACGAACTTTTGACCCGTTCATGTATTAATCAAACAAACATGTTTGTTTGATTCCAATTTCTCATGAACCTTATATTTTCGACATTGTCTATCATATTAGGTTCAAATCACATATTTCTTAAGTATTTTAAACCCGTTTTCATTCATATGCTTATTTTGACCCGTTAAGGGTATTTAAGCATATTTTAAACACGAATCGCTTTCATTCGTTTCTAGCTTCATATTTCCACATTTCTTATCAAAAGATTTTCCACCACAACTATATTTGTGGTGGATTTAATGTGGTGATCCATTTATTCCGAGTTTTACCCCTCGGATTATCATTTACGGCAAAGACTTATATAAGGTCAATTTACCCAAGGATTCACACCTTTCGGTTTTTATACTTATTCTAAGTATCTATTTGCTTATAAAACTCGTTTCCAAACAACCTTTAAGGGTCGTTTGCTCAATTTAGCTTACAAGGGTGCTTTGGTCAATTTTAGTCCTTCTTTTACGACGAAGGACTTTTAAATACTTGTTGAACCAAAAAATCCGACCTTTTAACTATAATCTTGTTTAGAAACCATTATGTTTCTAAAACACCATGATTATAACTCAAATTATTCAGTTTACCTAAAAGATAAGCGAATATCCATTTTTGACCATGTCTAACTATTATAGAACCTCAAGTTCTAAATGATGAGTTGAACCATTATACATACCTGACTCGGATCAATATATTGACCCGTTTTAATACCTTGCTTTAATACTCGCTAACTAATAACGATACAATTATCCTTTCTCTATTCACTCCTGTAAACATAAGACTCGACAATAATCATTAGACGATATTTTCAAATAGTGATATCTTCACCATTTAACCCGTTTGGTCTAAGTGACCGTTTATCTTTGCGAGATGATATTTATTACCATCTCATCTTCATGACTCGTTCCGGTTTACACCGTACGGTCATTTTACTTATAACACATTTCTTGGCTCTTTTGACTCATTATGGCTTACGCCATAAGTGTCTTTCAACAACTAACGGTTGTTATCAACGAGTGACCGAATTACCGTTTTACCTTTTTCATTTATGTCGGTTTACCCTATAAGGTAACCATTCTAAACTCATTATCTATTAGTCCTTTTTAACCATTAAACATGGTTTATTAGCATTGTCTTGGTTTCGAACCGCACAATTCGTGTCGGAACATCATAATTCAAACATGAATTTCTAGTATTCATAATCTATAAAACCAATAGGTATTAAATAAATAGAGTAAAAGCTTTACTTACCTTGCATCTTGATTTTGCTTTTCTTCATACTTTATTCGTTTGACCCGCTTCATTCCCAAGCTTCCACCTAGCTTGCCAAGCGTCAAACTATCATTGTAATTTGTAAGATGGTTCGATTAGTCATAATCATTTATGACTATTCCATCCTACGATTCTTATGTCGAACTTATCATTCGATCATATCATTGGTCAGTTTGACTTATTAAAGTCAACTGCCTATTAACATAAATAATTACACGAAGTAGCTCAACTATTCGCTTAATTAATTGGTCAATTATCCGGTAAGCGTCATTCTTATGCTACCCACTTTAACCATGTTATTTACCAAGTTCATGTAATCGAATTTCATCAATTTCACACAACTTTGATCACTTTTAACACATAACAATATCATACATCATTTTAACATGAATGTATCATCATTTTTCGTTTTATCATACAAAACCCAATTCATAGTAAGTATGATTATATACTCAAACACACAATTTGTTCAAGTATTTCCTTGTTACTATCATGTATGATGATTATAAACACAACTATATCATCAATATCATCCTATGATTAAAACCCACTTATCCTAGTGTGGTAAATCATTTAAACATTCAAATCATGACAACATGTGTAAAATTTTCACTTAGGGTTTTGTTCCTAAGCAATTATACATCATAATTCAGCCATAACTTCTATGATTCACCCATAATTCGCTGATTATGATATTCACCAAATTTTACAACTTCACAAATCATCAAAATTTTACATACCTTATGATCCCCTAGCTTGGGTGATCATTACTTCACGTTCAATTGTGAATTTGGGTTTCGTTTAGACCTTCAATTTGATGATTTAGTTGGAACTTAGGGTTTTGGCTCCAAGGAACCTCCTGAGGTCGATGAACAGAACACACAATTGTGTGTGTTTTGTTTTAAAACCCCTTTTATTTAATTAACTTTCAAGTTTATCCACTTTGGCCCCTCTTGTTTGGTTAGTTATTAAATAGGCATCAACCCATTTATTTCTAACAATATTTCCACCTATTAACTAGGTTAATCATTCTTAGATAACTTAGTGGGTTCGGGGTATTTAAAACTCAGTTTATTTTAAGTCCCGTTAACTCGGACCTTTTGTAAACTTTAATTCCTCAAAAGCCTTTATACCATTTTTATTAAATATTAGGTTCATTTATTTAAAATCCTAATATTCACCGGGTTACTTTTACCTCTAACGGTACTTTACCCGTCATTTAATATTAACGTGGTTTAATTACCAAACCCGTTTTCGGGGTGTTATAAATTATGACATCAAAACTACCCAATTGCATGGGTATTAGATCAATAGTAAACACGTGGTCGTTAAGAGTCAAGGAACAACCACCGAGAATAGAATCAATTAGAATCGATTTACCATCGGCAATCTCCACCAAAAACGACTTAGGTAACTTAGAGCGTACACAGTTTAACAAAGATTCAAATTCTACGGACACAAAGCTTCTATCGGCACCAGTATCAAATAGTATCGAAGCATAAAGGTTATTAACTAGAAATGTACCATTAACGACATCATTGCGGTTACTAGCCTGGTTAGCATTGAGATTGAGCGCTCGTCCACGAGCGGCTGGCTATTGGTCCTGGTTCAGCTGAGGACACTGATTACGGGGATGAGTATTATCTCCACATTTGTAGCATGCATGAACAGCGTTGACTGGTCTCGGATTCTGCGAAGGAGCTGGAAGAGCTGGTAAAGCTGCCTGGGCTGGGGCTTGCTGAGCTTGTTGGGCCAGGTTAACTTGACGACAATAAGGAGTCGTGTGACCATAGCGATTACAGTTGGTACACAAACGACATGCAGAGGTAGCAGGATGATGGAAGTTACAAGTCGTACACTTGGGGTGAGGCCCAATGTACTGCCTCTTGATTTCAAGAGTTGCAGTGTTTGGAACCGCAGCAGCAGGAGCAGGTTTAGCAGCAGGGTTCGCAGCAGGAACAATAACATTGCATCCTGAACCCTGTGACTTTCTCCTTTTGTTCTTGATGCCACTTGGCTGCTGAGTAACTTGATGTGCTGACTTGGAAGGAGCAGGGTTAGCAAACTACTTATCACGGACACGGTTGTTGTTGAGACTAGCTGCAAGACGGTAGACTTCCACAATAGTATCGAGCTGAGCTGCTTCAATAGAATCACGCATAGCAGGAGGTAAACCATTGATGTACTTGGTTATCATGCGCTTAGGAGTAGAAACCAAGTGAGGAACAATCAAGCTGAGTTGCTTGAAACGGGTAGTATAAGCCAGATTATCATCACCAATCTGCTTCAAGTGCCAGAACTCTTCTTCGAGCTTCAATTGTTCATGGGGAGGTCAGAACTCAAGCATCATTAGTTCTCGCACCTCAGCCCATGGAAGAGCATAGGCTTCTTCATTCGAACGGATGTTTCTCTCATTTGACCACCACTCCAACGTTCTTCCTTGAAACATTCCCGTTGCACTCCTAGTCTTTAGATGATCTGGGCACTCGCTGTTAATGATGGTAACCTCGATGCTGTCAAACCATTCGAGCATAGCGGTCACCCCATCACTGCCCGTGAAAGGCTTAGGATTGCAAGAGATGAAATGTTTGTAGCTGAACTTTGTAGGCTTTAGCTTCTAGCCTTTTGATTCAACAGAGGATGGAGGAATGTTTGATCCTTGGATCTCAAAGACGATCTTTGGCACGACTCGAGCGATCTGGTCGGCAATAAAAGACATCATCTTCTTCTGAGACTTTCCCTGGATCTCTTGAGAGTGTCGGATAGCTTACGAGAAGACATCTAAAGATCTAACAAGAGGATCGTATAAGTCTAAAGTCTCACAGTATAGATTCACACACACGATAGATTAAGACTCAAAATTCAACAAGATTCACATAGTTTAAAGATTCAAGTTTCCACAAGTCTCACATAGATTCCAATAGACTCCAATAGATTCAGCACCGCAAACCCACGACCTTCGCATGGCACGTTGTACGAAGTTTGGTAACATGTCAGAAATGCTTATATATAGGAAGTACCAGCGGCGTATCCACCACGCTTCGAGGCTATCACTTCCGCCTCGTACTCGGTGTCATGTTACGTGTCGCTATTGCCAAACGTAACAACACACTCATCATCATCATCATCATACACACGTAGATCAACCCGATAGATTCACATAGATTATCCCAATAGATTATTCCAATAGATTACCCAATAGATCCACATAGATTCCAATAGATTACCCAATAGATTCACATAGATTAGTGTTAACAATCCACAAAACAATGAATTCCTGCATGGCATGTGCTACGATAGTTCGGCAACATGACGAAAGCACTTATACATAGGAAGTACCAGTGGCGTATCCACCATGCTTCAATCATGCCACGTCCATCTCGTCATCGGTGTCATGCTTCGTTAACCACAACATTAGACTCCATTGCTTCTCACAACATAGATTAACCAAGTAGATTCAACAACATAGATTAACCAAGTAGATTCAACAACATAGATTAACCAAGTAGATTCAACAACTTCAACCCGAGTCTACAAAACTACGAACTTCACTTAGCGCGTGGTACGAAGGGTCAGTAACATGCCAGAAACACTTATATATAGGAGGTACCAACGGCGTATCCACCATGTTTCGGACATGCCACGTCTGCCTCGTCTTCGGCGCTAGGCTACGTTTCGTATTTTGTTACTCAAAACAACAAATACGCTTATAGATTACACATAGATCACACTTAGATTCCACATAGATTCTACTTAGATTACACAAGTAGTTTCCCATAGCTTAGATTTCATCAGCTCATCATCGGTCTGCAAAACACTAAGTTTCGCATGGCACGTAGTAAGAAAGTTGGTATCATGTCGGAAACACTTATATATAGGAAGTACCAGCGGCGTATCCACCATGTTTCAGACACGTCACTTCTGTCTCGTATTTCTAAGCCATGTTACGCTTAGCGTTTCACAACCACAATAACACATAGGTTCACCAGATAGATTCACACGGTATCATAGTCGTTCAAGATTCCCACATAGATTAACATCATGAATAAAGCCTCGTAAATTTAGTTTAATTCTGAGATTAGAATTAGCGCTTTAGATTGCGGAGATACGTGCGAATTGTGTAAAAAGCCTCAAAACAAACGAAGAATCAAGTTTAAAACCACACACATAAAAATCGAGATAACACAAAAGATAGGCTCGTAAAACATAGGATTGTTCCGGGTAGAGGAACGGTGACTAACCAAAGTGATTCGAACCCCTTTCGAATTGAGGTAATGTATCTTGACTTACTTAGACAAATACGTCATCGATGTTAGGCCTACGATATTCTTCCTTTTGGTCATTTCACGTTCCTAATTTCTTGGGAACTTCGAGACTTTGGCGAGACATAAAATCAAAGAGTGGGACTAGTTATCAGGGTTTGAGTTTCACCTCTATCTTGACAACATCGTACCTTAATAGCGTCGGTACTTATCAACAGATAAGACCTACTATAATAATGTTGGAGATTTTCCCATCAAGGTTCGGATGTCACTCCTGTATTGAGGGAAAATTTCTTGCAAAATTATAAACACTGCGTAGCGGTGTTTTCAAAGTATCCAAGTGTATATTGTATCAGCCTTAGGAAAGGCATGTAAGTTTAGCAGGAAAATGTGCTGCTAGGAAGCAGATATGGTAGAATGCATAAGTCTTAAACAATAGATAAGAATCAAGATTCCTAGAACTATAGACTAGGGCAAGTATTCCTACTTATCCTAATTCCCTATTGCTATGGCTCTGATACCAATCTGTCACACCCCAACCGATGGCGGAAACATCGAGGTGCGGCACTAAGCGTTCAGATTGCTCATGAGATTCCATAACACTAGATAATTTCAATATAAATTAGATTGATTTAAACATTGACTAATATAATTCACAACCAAACACAATATCAAATACAATCAATTGTTTCAAAGTTTCTAGATTTAACTAAGATGTGTTTCTAGACAGCATCCTAGCATATTCTTGATTCACCGCAACCTATCAGCCTGCAACATGTATTAAAATAAAGTCAGCATAAAAACGTACTGGCGAGTATACAAGTTTGAGTATATAGCATAGTAGGTTAAGAGACTTATATCCATAATGTAAATGATAAAAATAGTTTCAGCCATGCTAGTGTTCGCAGTCTAAGTGTCCCGATGCTTTGGTGCTTTCCCAAGGCTCAAGGAAAACTAGAATCCTCCTAACAATATCCCCGAGAATAATGGGGAGGTGCATCTTCCTATAGCGCTACTATTGTTAAGGCGGAACTACACACTATGGATTAAACATTCACATAGCATAAAGAATCAAGAATCAAGAATCACAAGTTTCACATACACACAGGATAGAGTTTAGATTCCAAGGTATCAAGTTTCATAGTTTGATAGAATACATGTTGCATCCCAAAGTTTAAAACAAAAAGGGATCGAGTATACTTACAGTGATTGCTTAACAGTATAAACTGTTATTGGATCAAAGGGAGCTCTTTAGCTTTAGCCTGATTAGATTACAATAGATAAGCATCGGACAGAATAACGAGATTGCGCAAAGTGTCGAATCAGTCACTCGATCGGATGGTCGTTCGATCGGACGGCAGTCTGATCAGATTGCCATTCGATTGAGATGACTTATGTGAGTGGGGATGGATCACCATCCGATCGGATGGTCATCTGTACGGATGGCCATTCGATCGAATGGTCATTCGATCCAAGTGTTGAGATTCCAAAATGTTTCACCAAGTGTTCAATTTAGGCCACTTCGATCGGATGGTCATCCGATCGGATGGCAGTTTGATCGGATTGACATTCAATTGTGGAAGTTTCCAAAGTTTCAAAGTTTCTGATTCAAAAAAGGTTTAAATGTTTTGAAGGTTATAAGACACATGCCACCTCGATCGGATGGCCATTCGATCGGACGGCAGTCCGATCGGATTGCCATTCGATTGGGAGGGCCTTGTCCCGTTCACAACCTTGTTTTGTTTCTCTGTTTTGAGTTTAACTGTGACGACATGATACATATTGAGACAATGGTAAACACATCATTGTTCAGCCGATCTAATCGGATGGGAATCATCCCAGTTCGTTCAGGTGTCTGTTTTTTACTGTGTTTATGTCGGAATTCGTACTCCGGTCATCTTCTTCAGCAACAATCCATTTCCAAACCGACTCCAGACTAATCTTCAAATCTATAGTCCGTTTGGGTCCGGATTCCACCGTTCTAAGTAAAAGTTTAAGAAAAGATGAAGCAAACATAAGTTTTAGCTGAAAAGTTTAGATTTAGTAAAGATTTGGTGTAAAAACGCATGAAATTCCCTAGATCTGAGCTAGATCTTTACTAGAATGACATCGCACAACAGTTTGTACAAACCGCCATGTTGACGTCACCCTCAAGAGCTCAAATCTCAGAGATTTCATGGTGTAAAGTGTGATTTCAAAGGAGAATCACGTAGAGAATAGTGTATAGGTCAAAGATGTACAAGAATCTAGTGTAAAACATACCGAAATCGCCGAGAAATGGAAGAAAAGAGGGAGTGCGTGCGTCTGTTCTAAGGAGGCTGTCACATCAGTGAAGAATGATGTGACAGGTCCTATTTATAGTGTAAGAGTGGAGGTTAAGGCGGTGTGCAGCGGATCGGATGGCACTTCGATCTAGTGGCCCTCCGATCGGATGGTCATCTGATCGGATTGCCATTCGGTCAATCCCATCCTTTCCGTTTCACCTTCATTGATTCGTTTTGTGAATTAGATTACGCGTTGTGTTGCATATTATTGTGTAATAATGTCACATAAATAGATTATATCATTAACACAAAATTTTCCAAGTTTCATAGTTTAATAGTTTAATAGTTTCCGCCAGTGACAAGTCTCCAGTCTCTCGTTCAACCAAGTCTCAAGAGTCAAGCACCAAAGTATCAAGAATCAAGAATCTAGCTTCCAAGTATCAAGTATCAAGAATCTAGCTTCCAAGAATCAAGTATCAAGAATCATAGTTTCTAGTATTAAGAATCAAGTGTCTAGAGTTAAGCATCAAGAATCAAGTATCTAGAATTAAGTATCAAGCCTCATAGTATTAAGTATCAAGAATCAAGATTCAAGTACCAAAAGTATCATGATTACAAAGTATAAGGGCTAAAAGTGACAATAGCTAAAAGTTCAGGGAACGCAGTCGTTATATCCATAGTAACAGAAACTTCATTGGCTAGTCGATCAATATCTTGCGACCCTGCATGCAAACCTGTTGCACCATCATCACAAACTGAATCTTCACTATGAAACGTACCGTCTCCATCTGACTCCCCACCCCCAAACTGTTGATTCAAATTCGGTGTGCAAAAACCCATTGGACTTCCAGTCTCCGTATCCTCCCCGACCTTATGGACTGGACTATTTTCCAACATACCAATAAATTTATCCAGCCCAAAAGGACCACTATCTTCCCTGGGCCTTTTTTTCGGTCTTTCTTGGGGCCGTGTAGAATAACCTATTTTCTTTGAACCAGATTTCCTTCTGAACTTCTTCCAAACGGAATTACTTCGAGACTTAATGGATGAAACATTGTTAAAAAATTCGAATTGTCCGCCGTCTTATTGCTGGAGTCATCAATCCCCGTAACCGTGTTTTTGGAGCGTAAATCATCCCCCTGTATCTAGCCCACATCCAATTACGAATTCAATTCTACAAACGAACATTCACTGAACACAGCCTGTGGGTTCTCCAATTCCGTTCTCCGATCAACATCACATGAAGTATCTTCCTTCTCCAAACTTTCCACCTCCATTTCAAAATCTTCAATGCTCTCCGACACCCATTCCTCGACATCTTCATCGATCCAGACTTTATAAGAACCACCTGTCCAATTCAACACTACACGATCACGTATTCTAGCATAGGATTTGCATAACACACCAATCTAAGCATACGAAAAGTTACTATCTTCTTCCGTCATATTAGTCGGTTGTACCACCGTACCATACCGACTACCTATCACATCGAACACCGAATCTAGTGCCAAGTGTACCGGCACTCCATGGACCTGAAGCCATGCCATCCTCTTATCTTCAACTTTCTGGTCCCCATTCCATCTCCGCAGACTCCCGTAAAGATCCTTCCACACTTCAGAGTCATCCAAAAAACGGCCACAATCCTCCCTCTCCTTGAATAGCAACATCATCGTGAAATCGCCAATGTACTTTATACCAACCCTACACCACCCCTTTGCACTCAACAAGGTCTTCAAACCTGTAAGAGTTTTAAAATCAACAACCCTACCAACTGAGGAGTATCCATTCCATGCAGAGAAGCCTTCTATATTATCATCAATATTTATCACGTCAGCCTTCTCCCCACCATGCTGCCTATTCAACAGCGTATCACGAAAAGATCTCTTTCCTATCCCCCCAACCGAAGCAGCATTCTCAACTGTCTGATTGCCACCACCCTCATCTGCTCCCCCTACATTCAGTTTTGCAACACTCGTCTTTTCTTTATCCCTAGGATCAACCTTAGGCCCCTGCACCTTCTCACCATCCACGAACGTTGCTAGCACAACGAATAACTTATTCGATATCCATATTGAGCTTGGAATTTGTAATTTGTAATATATATTTGTCCTAAAATAAAACAAATGTATTTTAAACAAATTTTAGAATTTAAATTTAAATTTAAAATATATTGAATGGTCCTAAACTAAAACAAGTGTATTTATAACAAATTTTAGAATTTGAATTTAAAATATATTGAATACAACATACTTTCTTATATATAATTTAGATTATAATCTTTTAAAATATTAATCTAACTAACACACTTAACAAGATTTGAGTAAACAATAGGGTTTAAATGAACATGAAATATTAATTTTTTTATTTTCACAAATACATATATAAAATGCATAGAACCTAAAATCCTTTTAGCCTTTGAGCGGCAATAATACCGCCAAAAATTCCATACAAAAAAATAATAATAATAATAATAAGAGTTAATTACACAAATGGGTCTTGTGGTTTATACCTAATTTCGCCTTTGGGTACCAACTATTTTTTAACAGGTTTAGGTTTTATGGTTTCAATTTTGTAACACCTTTGGGTACTAACACCAAAATTTGTTAATTAATGACTAAAATACCCTTGCATTTTTTTAAGTTTATCAATGTAACACATTTGGCTACTAACACCTAATTTTATTTAGGTTTAAATCAATTTTACAAAATCTATTTATTTTTTTTATTTTCATCTTTTTATTATATCTCTTAATTAACATAAAATTTTTTTTTTTTTTATTTTTATATTTTTATTAAATTTCTTATTTAACATAAAAGAGCTTGGACTTTGGATTCGACTTCGGTTAGGGCAACAAGAATAAAAATGATTATGATCTTTCAAGAGCAATCAAATCTTCTTTTGAAGTTCCACTCACTTGGACCATGGTTCAGGTATGCTATAAATATTATATGGATTTTTTTGCTTGTATTTTACACAATTAAATGATTTTTTTTAATCAATGCAGTGTAGGCAATAAGCTGCGTCTTGGGAGTGTGGATACCTCGTGATTTGGTGTATGTTCGAGTTTGTTTTAGACATGCGATTTGGTTTTCCAAATAATGTAAGTATTCCTTTTTTGTTTTACATACTTCGACTTAAGCATGTTGTTGGGGTTAATCGACTTTATGGTTGTATTATTTGGGTTCAAAACTTTTTTTACCGGATTAATTGGGTTCAGATGATACATGATACTGAGTTTAAGTCTAATTAATATATTGACTTAGATACACTAGAAGTATTGACTTAATTAATATATCTTATTTTTGTTATTTGTTTTTTGGGCAATTGAATTTTAACACCACTAACTTTGAAGAATTGGCCGATAACACCCGCAACTAACACTTTGATCTGTGACACCCAAACTTTTAATTTTGTTTGTCATTTCACCACTCAGTTAAAAAATGAGTAAGTGAGTTAGTCTTCCATCCTAGCTGGCATCATTAATCCTACATGGCACGAGTGACGTGGCTAACACATGTTATAAGAAGCAAAATCCTGAAAGCTGGCATTGTTGTTCTATTCGTTTTGGAGGGAACGATCAAGGGTGACGTGACCTAGCTTCTCAAAATCAACAATCCATCAAGTTTAAACTCCGATCAAGGTACGATTTCACATGAACTAGTTGATTATGCAATGGGGGAAATGATTGATGTTATGCTTTGGTATGGTGGTTACATTGAGTTAGGTTTTGGTGTACCACAGTATGTTGGGGGTGCATCTAGGTTAATTAAAGTTGATGTAGACCACATTTCATACTTTGAGCTAGCAGATTATGCATTGGAAACGAAATGCTATAAATCAAGGAACTTTCCTATGTATGGGTTGGATGCGGATGATGGTGAAATTAGGCATTTTCGTGATGATAGAGATGTGTTGGAGTTGGTTAAGAAGGTTTTTAATTTGAGTGAAACATTTATGGAAGTATTTGTTCAAGAACGTCAATTGAGTGCACCTGAAGCCCACTCCAGTTCTAGGCCAACTAAACCTGTTACCCAGCCCAGTAACCCTGTTACCCAGCCCAGTAAACTTGAAGCCCAATCCAGTAAACTAAAAGCCCAATCTTCTAGGGTTTCCCCTGGATGCAGCTCTAACTCAATAGGTAAGCAAGCAGACGAGGACAGTGAAGATAGTGAGTTCAGTGTAGAAGATGAAGAGTCAAATTCTGATGATGAAGATTATGATGAACTAGTTGAGACCAGTGATGAAGAGGAAGCTGCCGATGATGTACTTGGATTAGAGTCGGACAGAGAGGATGTTGAGTGGATACAGTCACAACATGCAGTTAAAGAGGCAACCAAGATAGCAAGTTGTTCCGCAATTGCAAATTATATTCATTGCCGGTCATAGCATCACTTCTTGTAACTGCACTTGAGCTGCAAGTTGAATGAACTTCGAATAATTTGTCAAAATCTTTTTTCCACATAAAGAACTTGTTGTCGTCTCGCTACAAACCAACATCATGTCGTCAGTTCAAAAACAAGTTAAATTCAATACACATGGATACACAGGACTTACCGGCCATTGTGAGCAACCGTAAAATTCAGCACCACATCGAACACTTCTCCTTCCCGCTACGTGAATAACAGCTCTGATCTCGTGATGACAATACAACTTCCCATCCATGTCCACCTTGAATATTTTAGGGATTCGGTTCGTATTACATGAAGAGTTGGAAGAAGTAGACATGTCGATCAGCCAATAAGTTGAAGAACAGCTCTGATCTCGTGATGAGCAAATTAGGGTTTGGATTTGGGTCGATTCATGCGTATGATCAAATTAGGGTTTCCCAATTGTTTGTGCAGGGTTAATCGAAGAAGAACATGGGTTTTATACCCATGAATGTGCCACATCTGCAAAAATAGTCCACGTAGGATGCCAGCTAGGATTGAAGACTAACTCAGTTACTCATTTTTTAACTGAGTGGTGAAATGACAAACAAAATTCAAAGTTTGGGGTGTCACAGATCAAAGTGTTAGTTGCGGGTGTTATCGGCCAATTCTTCAAAGTTAAAGGTGTTAAAATCCAATTGGCCTTGTTTTTTTAGTTTTGGAACGACATAACAAGCGTCACACAAGAGGAAATTGACAAGTTGATTGAAAACATCAAGACGCGGTTTTTTTCTTCTGTATTTAGGGATGTTAGGTTAGTTTAGTGTTGTAATTGAACGAGTTTTGTAAACTGGTTTTACGAATTTGTTTTTTTTATGGCTGGATTTATGAATTTGTTTATGGTTTGATTTATGGTGTAAATTTATTAATTTTTTTTTAAATTTCTTTATTCTGGGTTGTTTTAGTGATTTTGGGCGGTTAATATTTTGTTTTTTGGCTGTATGTGTAAGAATACATTCTGCTAGAATTGTGTAGGAAAAAAACTAATTTCGTGAGACTTGCGTAGGAATACGTTATGTTATAATTGTGTAGGAAAAAAAACTAATTTTGTAGGAAATGTGTAGGAAAAATGAAAACATTCAGTTGGAATTGTGTAGGGAAATAAATATTTTCGTAGGAACTGTGTAGGGAAAACGAATACATTCCGTTGGAATTATGTAGGAAAATTTTTTTTGTAGTAATTGTGTAAGAAAATTAAAATATAATAAATATAAATATAATTAATTTTAAACACAATTTTTAAAAATAAATATTCCGTGGGAAATGCGTTGGAAAGTTAAGAAAATTATTTCATGAGAATTAAGTAGGAGAATTCCAACAAAACTTTTGTGTGGGAAAGGAGTAGGAAAATCCGTAGGAAATACGTCATAAAAGAATTACCCACGAATATAATTCCTACGGCCAATTTTCGTGGGAAATATGTGGGTAATGCACTTACCCACGGATTTCTCACAAAAATTGATGTGGGAATAGTACCAATTTTCTAGTAGTGTTTACAAATTATGAATGATGTTTTGACCTCTGATGTATTGTATAAGTAATACGTCAGCCCGTTCCAAGTTGGGGTGTTAGAGCTAGTTAAGTAAATAAAACTGAATTTGCAGCAAACAAAATTTAACAATTAATAATCAGTAAAACAAAGCTAAAGGAAGAAAAACTAGAAAAGAGAAAGGGTTGAACAACAAAATATTTAAAGAGGCTAGGTTTTGTTTCTTCACCACTTTCTAATGTGGACCCCTAGTTTATCATAAAGGTACCTCAAATTGGACAAAAACTTAGATCATTGGTATGGGATGGATAGTCTCTTTGGAGACTACCCGTTACGTAGGCGTCACGTCATCACAAGAGGAGGAGCATCCTCTTGGGGACAAGGGTGTGGGGGGACTACCCACTTTAATAAAAAAAATCAATAAATATTCAAAGGAGAGAGAGAAACCAGGAATGATTAATGAAGAGGGGCCCACAATTATCAAACTTTTGGTCCGTTTCCAACGTCTTGGAGAGGACGGAGGTGCCGCCGACGTGCCCAGGGGGCGGTGTGGGACGACCCACTTTGAGGGCGCCGGACCGGAGACGAGCCCCATACCCATCGGCCTTAATAGACAAACAAAAAACTTGACTTAAGACTTAATGAACCACACTAATAAAATTACAACTCATGTGGACCTACGCTGCGGCATTGCCCACCCTGTTGTTTACGTGGATCGCGCCATACATCCTGAAACAATATAATAAAAAGAGTAACCGCACATATTTAATTAATAGTGAACCACTATTTGAAGAAGAATTTTAGCATATCAAAGTATAAATCACATATGCTTCATATCTTTACATGGTCCATCACAAAGCTAGCAATAAGAACTTTGAACCCGGTGACAAGTCGATTCTATCATGTGCCTATTTTTAAGCAGTACAATATGTTAGAAATTTGGTGAAAATATGAATTTTCACAAATATAAGAAATGTATTTTTCCTATATTTAGGCTAGTGATAAAATATAAGAAACGAAGGAGATTTCATATATTTATTTAGGGGTTTGTGTTCTATGTTGGAAGAGCTTCGTAACGAACTAACCCGTGTCTAAAACTAAGCTAAGATGAATTAGATATCGATGCTCAAAGTTTGCTGTTTGAAACATTGATTGTTGAAATATTGGGAAAGTGACACATTGTCCCACGTAAGAAAAGAGATGAAACTTAAAGGGGTATTTAAGTAGGAACACCCCATCCTTAATGTTTCATGGAAGCACACACAAGTGTACTCGCGAAGGGTGCGGAACACACCCTAACCCACACTAGCGCATGAACACTGATGTGACGCGCACAGGCGCACCAAAGTGAGCCAATACGGCGCGACTGTGTGTCGTGCTCGTATAGGTTCACTGGTGACTGGCGCACGCGCGCATGAAAGTGAACCAAACCAGATCACACGCAAAGGTGGTGCAAGCCTACTCGCGCATGAAAATGAGCCAAACTGGCACACGCGCACATGAGTGGTGCAGGCCTGGGGCGCATGAAAGTGAGCCAAAGTGGTGTGCGCGCACCAGAATGTCTGTCATGCGCGCGCGCGACAGAAGCTTCCAGACTTTAATGACAGAGCAGTTTCATTTCAGCATTTGAAACGGACGAGTCAACAGTTTTGACTGAGAATTAAATGACGAATTAAAGTGCATTGAACTTCAATGCAATTTAATTCTCTCCATAATTCGTTTTGACTGTTTCAACTCAGATGTTGTATAAATACAACATCATGCCCACTGAAAAAAGACACCAGCAACATATGCAGCTTATGCAAACTTCTCTCTACACACTTCTAATCTTCCTGCTTCTTGTTTCAAGGTATTCTTCGGGCCCTCGAGCCATCTCCGGCAGTACTACTGCTCCGGCTGTTGTACACTGGGAAACAAAACGAGTTCTCCTGAAAGACTCGGAATTTGTTTTAAGGGCCCTGTACCCTTAGCCTATTTTCTTTTCTGTCTCATCTCTGTTCTTGTTTTTCAGTTATAATTGTACCGTAGTTTCCAGCTTTGTTTTATTTATGTATTGTAACCGATTAATAAAATTGTTTTATTTTATTTATACGCTAACGGCTCCTACACAATATGCGTTGGAGAAGTATAGAAAAATTTGTCACGGGAGTGAACATGCTACATGCCGGGGGGAGGGGGGCATGCAGCAAGACCCGAGTCTAATACCAGATAGTGCGACATAGATTAGTACAGAAAAATGTATCAGGGACACCTTTAAGGTACCTTAGGATATGCAATACTACATCTCGATCATTGTCGAGGACTCGAGGTCATTAACCACATGCCAACTGAAGATGCATATATGAAGGATAAGTTCACTCAAGTCTCACCGGCATGGACCGAGGGACTTTAAAGCTTTTGACCGTTTGAAACGGTCATATTTAAAAAAAATTATTTCCTTTTTTTATAAATTAACATTATAAATACCCCACATTCCTTTCACTTTTTTATTCCATTCCTTTCACTTTCTCACTAATTTTTATACCATTCTCTTCCTTTTTTTAAAGCATTCTCAACAATGTTTCCCAACAACCCATGGGACCCGAAAAATCCGTTTTGGCAAATTTGCAAAACAACGAGCAAGAGGACCGGTATCGCCGAGACACGCGTACGGGTGAGCTTGGATATTATCCATTGCCACCAAGCACCCCGACTTCTCCTCATCCCACCACTCAACCGATGCCTGGTTTTTTCGGGTATTATTCTCAACCCCCATTTTTTCCCTCAAACATACCCCAAAACATACCTCAAACCCAAAACATACCCGAAACCCAAAACACAACCGAAACCGAATCCGTTCCCGAAACCCAAATCGAATCCTGTTCTAGAAAAAAAAAAAAGAAGTCATAAAAGGAAGGATGAGGCCGAAAAACGTACCACTAAGAAGGTTGAATTTTGGTCGCCTAAGGAATAGTTCGATTTGGCAAAAGCATGGCCCGACGTATCGGAGGACGAGATTGTTGGTAAATTTTACATACTTTTATAAACATATAGTTTTGTAAATTCATTTTTTAATTCAAATATATTGTTTTGTAAATAAATTTTTTTATAGGTAACGACCAAGACATAAAGGTATTTTGGGGTCATATACGTGAAAAGTTTTTCGCCGTAATGGGTCGTGGCGAATATCGAACACCCGACTCTTTTTCGGGAAAGTGGGGTGCTATGAGGACGAAGGTTACCAATTTCAAGAACATCTATACTAATCTAGTCAACAGCAGTCGAAGGAAAAGTGGTGCGAGCGACGTCGATGTCATGACACAAGCCCATAATGACTATAGAATGTACCATGGGCACAGTTTACGTTGGTAACCACATGGGAGCTTCTTCGCAAAATCTCCAAAGTGGCATCTTGTACCACCGTTCGACCCAACCCGCCCTAGATCCAAACGGTCCAAATCGACATCCACCACCTAACCATCTGGGTCCGATCCTCGTACAGTAATTAATCTAAACGACGATGCTGACGAATTTGAAGAACCAGAAGAGCTGCCTCGTCCAACTGGTAGGGATAAAAGTAAGGTAGCGGCACGTGGAAAGTCTACTACAACGGCATCAGATGGCCCGTCAAAGTTGAGCGATTTCGAGGCAAGTCTCAACAAAATAATCTCCATTAGGGAAAAAGACCAACAAATGAGAATTGAGAAACAAATCCAAAAAGACAAGGTGTTTCTCGCAAAGGATTTGTCAAATCTACCAGAGGAGGACCGAGTCATTTTGGAGGCTCGTAAGGCACAACTTCGGGCAAAATATATGTAGTTTTTTGTTTCTAGTATGTTGTGTTTTTTTAGTATGTTGTCTTTTTTTTTCTAGTACCTTATGTTTTTTTAATGACTTTGTAGTGTTTCTTTTAATGAAATTATGTTTTTTTTTTCTAGTTATTAAAATTGCCATTTAATTTAAAAAATAAATATTTAAATAAATAAATAATTAGGTAATCATGACGGGGGCTTCATCCACACCCTGCAAATTAAATGAGGGCATGATAAATCCCCCAGGCTAACATGGCGCTGACATAGATCCTACGTGGCCTGATAAAACCCTTAGGAGGCTCCAACCACACCCTCTAGTCTTAGTACCATATAATCTGATGAACATAAAGCAAACAAAAGTATAATAAATGCTATTTATATATTATTAATTTGTAACATAACTTGGCTTAAGAGGGTTGTATCTTTTGCATAAATTGTTTATTGTGTTATTATTTTCTATACTTTATGTTTATTTGGTAGTACACTAGATATTTATATATATTTCAGTACTATAAATCAGTAACTTATATATGCAACTAGGGTTGTATATGCTTGGGGAGTTTTTTAAAAATAGTTTGATTTTTTTACTTTTAGAAATATTTGATAAATTACTTTAAAACCAAACTATTTGAATTTCTACTTTTAACCAAAAACTTTTTATCTTTTAGAGTTTAACCTTAGAACTTTTTTTACTTTCGACTTTCGTCACCTATACTTTTCATCCTTTGCAAATTTTCCATTACGTTTCGTTCTAAATTTTGCCCGTTAACACGGTGCAAAGTGTTTGTGGTTCAACATTTTTACGTTTCGTTCTAAATTTTGCGAGTTAACACGATCAACGTGAGTGTGTGGTTCAACGTTTTTACGTCATCTATTTCTGTATGACAAGTTCGTCACAACGTGCGTAGATCGACATAATTTTTATTTTCTATGTTTTACGTTTCAATCTAATTGCTCCATATTAACACGCCGCAAATTCAGTGTTGGTGGTCGCTCGCGGTGATATGACATTGATGCTATTTGACACGATTTTACGCCATCACTGCAACGCGGGGTTCTTAATACTAGTTTGAAGTTAATTATTAATTTTTTTTTACCGTTAAAAAAAAAAGTTAATAATTACCGAAAAAGTTAATAATTACAAACTAGTAACTACCTAAGACCTTGCGTAGTGGGGCGGTATAACCCCCCCCATAGCGCCGGCATAGCGCCGGAACACCGAAACGAGGGGCGCCATCGATCGGAATTTTGGGGGAGGCGCGATGTGTATAGCGGCGCGATGCTTGTTGTTTGTTTTCCCTCCACTCACACTCCACTCACACAGACATATATACATACATATATATGTATAATTTAAGGGTTTATTAATTAATTGGGTAATGATGAGGTAGGGGCGTTATGACTACGGGCTTAAATGCATAAGGCCCCATAACGCCTACACGCTGACGTGGCGCGCCACGTGTCGCATAACGCCCACAAAAGGGCGTTATGACTACGGATGGCCTAAGAAGCATCTTTCTCCTTTAAACGGGTCACCTTTGACCTTGATTTCCTAAAAAACATCTTTGTCCTTTCTTTCTCCTCTCTCCTTTACCGGAAAAGTTAATAATTACAAACTACCTAAGAAGCATCTTTCTCCATTAAACGGGTCACCTTTGACCTTGATTTCCTAAAAAACATCTTTGTCCTTTCTTTCTCCTCTCTGTAAAGGGAATAATATCTGATACAGTAGATTTAGGTGGGGCCCTTCCACAGTCTACCTTTACCAAATATACAAATGAATCTCTCTGGAGTCTGGAACTTCAAGAAATTGAGGAGAACAAGAAAAAGAAAGTGAGAAGATGACTTTGTACCTGATAGATGGGAGTTGTCCTATTGAGATCTTGTGGCCAGATGGCAGCCATAAGCAAATAGAACAACTTGTTCAAGATGTTAAGAAAATAATGAAGAACGGTCTTCATCCTGTCCGAATTGACAAAGGCATGAGTGGTGTTTATTGTTTTATAAACACTGAAGGTGAGAGCGTTGCCATTGTGAAGCCAGCTGATGAAGAGCCATATGCGCCTAATAACCCAAAAGGGACTGTGGGTAGAGCCTTAGGTCAGCCTGGCTTAAGAGACTCCATTCGAGTTGGTGAATCTGGATATAGAGAGGCTGCCGTTTACCTTCTTGACTATGGCCATTTTGCTAATGTACCTCACACAGCATTAGTCAACATTTGTCATTCAGCCTTCAATGTTAATGATGAAGCAAGCAGGGACAACAGTAGGGTTAGGGTTGCTTCCATCCAGAAATTCATCCCTCATGATTTTGATGCTAGTGACTATGGAACATCAAGCTTCCCTGTGACTGCTGTTCATCGTATCGGTATATTGGACATACGAACTTTCAACACCGATAGGCATGGTGGGAATTTGCTTGTCAAAAAGCATAATGATAATGGGGTTGAGAGACTTGAAGTCATCCCAATTGACCATGGCCTGTGTCTGCCTGAAAATTTAGAGGACCCTTACTTTGAATGGCTCTATTGGCCACAAGCTTCAATCCCATTCATGGAAGAAGAACTCAAATACATTGAAGCTCTAGATCCATATCGTGATGCAGATATGCTGAAAAATGAGCTTCCAGTGATCAGGAAAGGTTGCCGCCGTGTCTTGATTCTGTCAACAATTTTCCTCAAAGAAGCTGCTGCATATGGGCTTACCCTTTCCAACATTGGGGAGATGATGACTCGCTCTCGCTTTGGAAAAGAGCCAAGTAAGCTCGAGCAGTTATGCATGGCTGCAATGGATGGTGTAAGGGAAAGTGACAGTTATGATAACTTTATGAACCAGTCAGTGTTGTCGGCTCCTAACCTGGACACTGTGGAAAACGAGGTTGCAGCTGGTAGTGGTTTCGTGAAGTTGGAGGACATCAAGGAAGAGGTCTGGGCTGATTTTCAAGACAAGTTTCAAACGCTGTTGTACCCGGCGTTTGAAATATTGTAAGTCTGGGTCAAAAGCAACAAGTTTACAGGTATGCCGAGTTTTTATCTATTTTCTTAATAGATATGTGTGTATGGTTTCTTGTTTACAATTTGGATTCGTGAGAGTGAGTGTATTGTTTTTTGTTTACTATTTGGATTTGTGTGGTTCCTTAATATTACAACTCTAGCTAGCAGCAAAATATATTCTAAGTACCATATAATCTAGTGAACATAAAGCAAACAAAAGTATAATAAATGCTATTTGAAGTTAATACTCTCAAACTACCTACAATGTGAGAAAATGCATGCTAATATGCATGCATGGTAATAACATGCATCTACTGTGAAGAACCACAGTAACATTATTTTCATTATTCTAGTTGAAACTGTATTGTAATCGATTAATAAAACTGGATTCGTGAGAGTGAGTGTATTGTTTTTTGTTTACTATTTGGATTTGTGTGGTTCCTTAATATTACAACTCTAGCTAGCAACTCTAGCTAGCAGCAAAATATATTCTAAGTACCATGTAATCTAGTGAACATAAAGCAAACAAAAGTATAATAAATGATATTTGAAGTTAATAATCTCAAACTACCTACAATGTGAGAAAATGCATGCTAATATGCATGCATGGTAATAACATGCATCTACTGTGAAGAACCATAGTAACATTATTTTCATTATTCTAGTTGAAACTGTATTGTAATGGATTAATAAAATTGGATTCGTGAGAGTGAGTGTATTGTTAGCAACTCTAGCTAGCAGCAAAATGTATTCTAAGTACCATGTAATCTAGTGAACATAAAGCAAACAAAAGTATAATAATCTAGTGAACATAAAGAAGGGAGATCTACGCTACGGCCCGCCGACATTCTTGTTTTTGGATGGGAAGGAGGGAAACACGCGTGTGTCGATTTGACAGGTGTGTCCCCCCTCGTTGGGCTAAGGGATCACGGTTTTGTGGTGGGACAGGCGATAACCAAGGCAGAGGCGGGCAAAGTAGCTAAACACGAAAAAGCTTGTATCGAGAATCAGCACGTGTTCGTCCCGTTCGCTTTCGATACATTTGGCGCTCTCGCCCCTGACGCGGTGCGATTCCTAAAGCGAGTTCAACAGGTGGTAAGCAGTAACACCACACATGTTAAGGGGCAGAATTTTGTGTTTAGCAGGGTAGGGTTTGCCATTCAGAAGGGGGTAGCGGCGCAGCTTGTTGCTCGTCCACCTGCCATTAGTTTGTAATTTCTGTTTATAGGGTATGTATATTTATATATTTATTAAAAAAAAAATTAATCGAAAAAAAAAATAAATGATATTTGAAGTTAATAATCTCAAACTACCTACACTGTGAGAAAATGCATACTAATAACATGCATGCATGGTAATAACATGCATCTACTGTGAAGAACCATAGTAACATTATTTTCATTATTCTAGTTGCAACTGTATTGTAATCGATTAAATAAATTGGATTCGTGAGAGTGAGTGTATTGTTTTTTGTTTACTATTTGGATTTGTGTGGTTCCTTAATATTACAACTCTAGCTAGCAACTCTAGCTAGCAGCAAAATATATTCTAAGTACCATGTAATCTAATGAACATAAAGCAAACAAAAGTATAATAAATGCTATTTGAAGTTAATAATCTCAAACTACCTACAATGGGAGAAAATGCATGCTAATATGCATGCATGGTAATAACATGCATGCATGGTAATAACATGCATCTACTGTGAAGAACCATCGTAACATTATTTTCATTATTCTAGTTGAAACTGTATTGTAATCGATTAATAAAATTGGATTCGTGAGAGTAAGTGTATTGGTTTTTGTTTACTATTTGGATTTGTGTGGTTTCTTAATATTACAACTCTAGCTAGCAACTCTAGCTAGCAGCAAAATATATTCTAAGTACCATGTAATCTAATGAACATAAAGCAAACAAAAGTATAATAAATGCTATTTGAAGTTAATAATCTCAAACTACCTACACTTAGTGGCGGATCTAGAAAACCGCCAAGCCGTAACGTTTTATAAAAAAACGGTAGAAAATCCACCAAGCCGTAACGTTTTATAAAAAAGCGGTAACGAAATAAAAAAAAAACGTTATATTTTTCCAAAATTTACACTACCGCCGGAACGGTAGAAAATCCCTTGTTATATGTTGGATCCGCCCCTGCCTACACTGTGAGAAAATGCATGCTAAGAACATGCATCCACTGTGAAGAACCATGTAACATTATTTTCATTATTCTAGTTGAAACTGTATTGTAATCGATTAATAAAATTGGATTCGTGAGAGTGAGTGTATTGATTTTTGTTTACTATTTGGATTTGTGTGGTTTCTTAATAATACAACTCTAGCTAGCAACTCTAGCTAGCAGCTAGCACCAGACATACAAACTCCAAAACAATGCTGCACCAAAAGGGCAGACATCAACAGAAAGTTTATGTTTCTTTTTATTACAGTTTTTTAGGAAACATGGATGTATGTGTTTATTGTTTTAGCTTTTGAAGGAAATGAACAAGAATTGTTTTCTGGACTTTGTCCACTTTATTAAAATGGAAATACAAACCGACATGCGGTAATTATTAGCTGATATATCTATAAAGTTACACATGTACATGTTAATAATAAAGTCCATCTTACAAAAGGTATCATCATGTGGTGTTAAAATCTAGATAAGTATCTGTGATGTGATGTGATGCTCATGAAATTTTTGCATATGTAGATGTAACGCTTTAACAAGTGGATAACATGCATGCAATTAGTTGCTCAAACACACGAGGGGCTCTTTTCTTTTATTGAACTTCGACACATGAATTACAAAAAAAATTGGACTTGGAAACTTGAATCGCACGTTACTTCATCTAGGTATCAACTCAACTTACTCAAGCCAATGCCCATGCATAGACTCATTACAGCCGCAGCTCACCTTAGCTCCATCTTTCCAACCACGGCTCACCTTAACTCCTCTATCCGCGGCTCACGTCTTCGACTCCCATCTTCACTTCAAACAATGCACCATACAACCCATTATAAATTAAGGAATAAATTTGGATAGTAAGATTATTTTTTTTTAAATATAATTGGAACTTGGACGCAGGGCCGGTCCTAGAATTTTGTAGGCCCAAAGCGAATTAAAAATCCGAGGCCCTTTTTAATTTTTTAGGCTCGTAATTTCGATTTGTATCTGACATGAAATTTATTAGGAAGAAACTTATAAAGCACTTAACCGTTATATAAACTAGATGATTTCCCTAATCAAATAATGTTGGGATCTAATACGTAAATCAAATCTAAGTTGGTCAAAAGAGTTTAACCTAACAAATAACAACTTACATTATGTGTGAAAGGAATTAAAACATGCAACTTATTTAAAGTATACTGTTGTTATTAGTTAGAAATGATTTTTTTTAAATAAAATTTTACATGGACGTATCATGTTAAAAAATGTGTGGACAAAATATTTTAGCTTATTAAATTAAAAGACGTGATTAAAAAAGATGAATTTATAACCAATTATTAAAAAAGTTAGTGGGGTGATTAATAATTTTGAAAACGGGTAGTAGGTGGGATTCGAACCCAGCACTCTACAAAAATCAAATCTTGTTCTTACCACCAGACATCATTTGTATTAATGTTAACAAATATCACCTTAAATATAATATTCTTTTTTTTATAAATATAGATTTTTTTTTTAATTTTGGAGGCCTTATTTTTTTGAAAACCCTAAGCCGTCGCCTAGCCTAATTATCCTAACGGGCCGGCCCTGCTTGGACGCAAAACTCTCCTAGTAATTGGACACCAAACTCCTAGTTGATTAGTCGCCAGAATGACGCTACATTTCGAGATATTGTTCTTGTTCGACCTGTCGAAGAAAAACATAAAGTAAAAGTACACAATGACCATCATTGCTCCTTTTTTTAACGGCACCATCATTGCTCCTAATTAATTTCACGTCTTTGAGGTAGGGCTGTTCACGAGACGAGACGAACCGATCAGACTTTTGCTCGTGCTCGGTTCGTTTACAAACCGATCCGAACCGAACCGAGCGTTTTTTTCAACCGAGCCAAAGTCGAGCGAGCGTCTTTCGATCCGAGCATTTTTCGAACGAACGTCGAGCGAGTATCGAGCGTCGTAGAACAAACAAGGAAAGTGACGATGAGAGTGCTAGTTATTAAAATAAAGTGCAGGTTTCATCCCTGATGTTTCATACAATAGAATACAAGTAAAAATTTAACAAATAATAAGGAAGACAAAAATACTCAGCTAGTTCTATCGAGATTAGCTAATCAGGAAGATAAATTGTCGACCGATTGAAACATACCCTTGTTTTATCGGAAGTTTGAAATTCAATGAACCCGTTGAAGCAAAACCCTAGCGAGTTGCCGTCTTGGCCAGTGGCGATGGAGAAATCGAATAACGATGGCCAATGGGGGGTTTTGATTAGGGTCTTGTACTTCTGAATCGAATGGCGAGTTGAGGCTTGAGTATTGACCGATGATTTACATTTTAGTATTTGAAATTTTGACTCAATTACTCAAATGGACATTTAAGTATTGGACAATGGACTATTGATATTAGATTTCAATTATAATTACTTAAATGAGCTCTATTTAGATTTTGGACCAAACATTGTTAATGTTGGTCTATAGTCATTTCATTAAAAATATTCACACACAAATATATATACATATTAAAAAATAAATCGAGCCAACCGAGCCGAACCGAACTGAGCGGACCTTTGCTCGTGCTCGGTTCGTTTACAAACCGAACCGATCCGAACCGAACATTTTTTCAATCGAGCTGAATCGAACGAGCAAATTCCGAGCATTTTTCGAACGAACATCGAACGAGCGTCGAGCGCCGAGCAATTTGAACAGCCCTACTTTGAGGCCACTTTGGGTGGAAATGGCCATACCCTAGGGGCAACCGACAACAACAATTCTTTTGAAATCCGCAGGAATTTTCCCGACACTTTCTCTACTTGTGTTTAATAATAATAATAATAATAATAATAATAATAATAATAATAATAATAATAATAATAATAATAATAATAATAATAATAATAATAATAATAATAATAAGAATAAGAATAATAATACGAATAAGAATAATAAGATTAAGAAGAATAATAATAAGAATAATAATAATAACAAAATAATAACAGTAATAAAAATAACAATAATAAAAATAACAATAATAATAACAACAATAATAATAACAACAGTAATAAAAATAACAATAATAATAATAACAATAATAATAATGAATGAATTGTATTTGACATGTTTTATGATTATCTTCAGCATGTTATATATATGTGGTAGAACATGTGACTTAGTAGTTGATATTCTCAACATGTTACAAGAATATAATTTGTTTGTATTATGTTATATGTTGTAATGTTGAGTGACAAAAAAGTGCAAGTTGGTCTCGGAGTGGGGAAAGCTAAAGAGGTGGTTGTCGCTGTTCAGAAATCTGCTACTAATGCACGTAGGAATATAATCTCAGTTCCTATGACCAAATACTTGACCTTTCCTCACAGGTACTGCTAAGAGTTATTCAGTACTTGACCAAATACTTGACCATGCACTACAATAGCCTGTCATTTGTTCTAAGAGTTATTCAGTATTGTGTTTCTATTTTTGTGCGAGGTTTTTTTTTAAGTTATGGTCAAATGTGGAAACAATACACTACAATTTTTTAATGATTTGGATAGAAGTGAGCAGAATAGTTGAAATAACTGAACTGATTGAGAAACCGATGGTTCGGTTATGGTTTTTTCATAACAAGTATTTATGGTTTGTGAAGTCCGGGTTTGATAGACAGAAGATCTAACGACTGGGGTCATCGCGTACAATTTATATGATAAGGGGTATTCTATAATAACCAGCCCCTCTCTCTCTCTCTTTCTCTCTCTCTCTCTCTCTCTATATATATATAGATCCGTTAGGAACCACCCCTTATTGCGAGAACCGCGAGAACCAATGTGAACACATGGCAATTTTGTAAATATATTGAACTACAACACAAAACACGCGGTGGCATATATTGTAAATATATTGAAATGTAACATAAGACACGTCCCCTGTTTTAGGGTTTCTCCAGTTCAATTCATTCATTCCCAAACCACAATCTGCATCATCAGCAGCGACACATTGAGGGATCACGGCTGTTCATGGCGGCGTACAGGCGGCGCACAAGAGTGTACGGTGGTTCTCACGGCAGTAAACAACGGTCGATCCCACAAATTTCACGGGTTCGTTCGTATCTCATCGGCCATTCACGGATTTCACGGTGGAGCGGCAGTCGGTGTTCATGGGTTCCACGGCGGGCATAAGTCGGCGGTGGTGATGGTCTGGTGGTGGTGACCATGACAACTGTGTGTCTAGGGTTCCGGCGAGGGTACCAGTGTCTCTCATAGTGTCTCTCATCGACCGATCTAGATACAGAAAAGGTGAATCAAAACTGTGAGGAGCAAGGGCTTATGAGGCCAAAGTTCCGGAAAAGGGAATAGAGAAACCGAAGAAAAAGAAGTATTAAAGTGCAATTTTTCTGCTGAATATTATATCATATAGATATGTATCTATCTGTGCATATACAATCAAGAAATTTCAACAAATCTCTCTTCACTGAGACAATTTGTAAGCTTTCTATATGTTTTCTTTATTTATTTCTTTGTCTTTTTTTTTATGAATGATCTTAGGTTTTGTTTGATTGATTGGGTAAAAACCCAGAAATATATGTGAAATTGCTTTGTTGATTTTGATTATCTAATAAAAATCTGATTTTTACTGGCTCTTTTGATGTTTCTTGAATATACATTGTGTTAGTTTTTTGTTGGATTGCAAGATTGGTTACTTATAGTAATTTGTGGCAAGATTGTGTTTTTTTATTAAATTACCCAATGTGGGATTTTTAGTTTAGGGATTTCTGCTGATCTTTTTTATGTAAATTATGTTAATTGTTGTCTTGCATGCATGTTTGGATTACATTTTGTGGTGGGTTTTAGTTATAGATAGACTCAGAGAGAGTGTATGTTCATCCTTTTTAGATTATAATCAATAAGTTTGTTTTATGAATGAATCTATCAAAATAGAAAGAGCATTAGTTCATTACTAGTTTGTATTACAGAAACTCATTTTTGATAAAATTCAAGAAAATTTCAGATTGGGAGTTACAGTTTAGGGCTTTATGCAAGCTGTCCTTTCATTTTTGTTATGTTTTTTAAGATAGCTTATGTCAATTGAGTCTATTTGTTGCATGCTATGTAATTTTGATTGTGATTTGAGGTTTCATTGTGGGCATAGATTAAAGATTTTAACTTTATAATATTTTTCATGTTTAGTTGAATTTAAAGATGTATCCCATCATGTTTGCTATCATCTGTCCCTCTTTTAGAATATGATTTACCCAAAGTTTCAAGTATCATAAATTTCACTTCTTAGAGAAACTGGATTCATTTTTCTTAATCGGGTTAGAACTTTGAAGTGTTATTTCAGTCGAATTGGATTTAATTTTGTTGCCGATCTTGATGATCTTTATAAAAACTGGCATTTAACCTATTTAATAATGTTTTAGGGCACATCAAAAGTATTGTAGTGTTTTACATCACTACAGATATATTGTCGATTCGTTGTATGCATCTATCTGTTATGTGTATCTTTACTTATGGTATAAACTGATGATGATTTCCGTATATTACCTAACATCTAGCACTTATTTACAAGATTCCAAATTTGGTATTATGTTCTTCATGGTGTTCTTTATTCTGCACGTTATAGATTCGTTTACTTTGCATACGTAACAATCTTTTTTCCCTTCATAAAATTTGATTCGTTTGACAAAACATGTATAATTGTTTCATATAGGAATCATGTTAGAGGGTCCTGCTTTTCTTGTCTCAAGGGATCTACCAAGTGCTTGTGAACAAGAATCCAAATGGGCTTATAACGCCTTCTGTGTAACCGGAGTTTCAAAAGAAAAACGTTATCTTGATGGTGAAGAAACAGACGGATCCAAAAGTTCACAATGGCATATGGCGTCTTCGTGTCGATCTTCGTGTCTTCATGACGGGTCAAGATGGGTGGGGTTGGCACTGATGTTGATGCTGAATTCCCTACTCTAAATACAACGTTTAATCACTAGGAGGACATTGTGATGATGTACAACACTTATGATACAACAACTGGATTTTCCACACGCAACTACTTATATATTGATTATCACTTGTTTTTTTGTTTACATTCATTGTTTATACTTATTGTTTATCTACTTAACGGTGTAATATTCATTGTTTTATTCATGTCCATTTAACATAAATTACCAATATGTCCACTATTTCAACACATGCACATGTGCATTACCCAACGCGTGCATTTTCAACATTGAAACCGTAGCATCTAAATTTGTCGATTCACTGTTTCTAATGTCACTATGTTTTAAGTGCATGTACTCAATTTTCAATCCACCTATTATACATTGCAACGTATACATTATGCACATGTGCATTGCCACCATGTACTATGTCAAACAACATTAAACATTACTACCTTTACGTTATGCACATGTGCATTGCCAACATAATTAATGTCACACATTATATCACATCGATATGTGCCTGGGCATTTCCAACATATATTATACCAGACACCATACAACATTGTAAACTACATGTCCTATATCAAACACCATCATGAATTACCACTATGCATCATAATATATAAATATGCACATGTGCATAGGCAACACAATCATTTACGTCACAATATTACACACTTGTGTATTTCTAACATATACTATACCAACCACCATATAACATTTGAAAACGTTGTAAACTGAATATAATCATCCGGTAACACATCATATATCACCACTATGCATACTAATTCACCTTATGCACATGTGCATTTCCAACATATACTATACCATATTACATCAAATTATGGAATTAACAATCACATATGTCATTGTCCAATAAACAAATATAAATTATCGTTAAAAGAAAATAACTAACATATAAACCATCATACAAAAAACAACCATAATTTTCAATATAACACCGTTCTATCCAACTTTCTTTCATTAATGGTTTCCACTGTCTTGTCGCCTTTATCATCCATCACATAAGATCCGTCACATCGTGCATTCGTCTACTTGTCATGTTCCTTGTATTTCTTTATCTTGCCGTCACTGCACGTAACATCAAAGAACATCGTTCAACAGAAAGTAACAATTGGATGCACATGTGCATATATTACCAACTGCATCATCGACTAATAACCAACCTTCTTTGGCTTTTCACTTAACACTTTTGTATTCACCTTCCTTATCATCTGGCAGTTTTGTTGCCCCTTTGTCATTCGATCTCAACAAAAGTGTTATTTTCTTCGCTTTTTTCCATTTTTTTGCCTACAATAATAATTGAAACATAATATAATCAAACATGCAATTTCAATTAATATGTGCATTAAACAACCTTTTTCATCAATGTAACGATATGAATTCGTGCATCTATATGCACATGTTCATCACATATTCTTATAATGATGCTTAAAATCAATCCATATGTAAAGTTTAAAGTTATGTGCTCAAATTCAATATGCACATATGCATCAATTTAAACAACAACATCAACAAATTCTAATTACACAGAATCATATACACGTATGTTAAACAAAGCTGCTCATGTTTGCTATGCACATGTGAATCACATGAAACAATAACACCAACATATCCTAATTACACAAAATCACAATAACACCATCATATCCTAATTACACAAAACCACGTGTCTTACACAAAACTTCACAAGTTCACTATACACATGTGCATTACCTAAAACAACAACACCAGCATTTTCTAATTACCCAAAATCATATACATGTATCCTAAACAAATCTGCTCAAACTCACTTTGACGTCTTTCACTTGTCTTCGCGATTTTACAATCCTTTTGTTCTTTGTCTTACATGTTACATCCAAACCTTTGGTTGTTTCTTCGTGTTTCCGTTTGCTTGTCCTTCTTTCTACATCAACACATTTAGTTGCATCATTTCGTTTCTGTATGTTTTTTGTCCTTTAAAATACCTGAATTCAAGAAATTAATGCGTTTGCGCGAGTTATAACATTTGAAAAAAAAAAACCGATAATGCACATGTGCATAACCGCATATTGCGTCATTAACAATACTAATATTAACAGTAAGTTCTCAACACTTTCTAACCTTTTTGCTTAACGACCGCATGCTCGTCCTCTGTCGCATCTGGCATTCTTTTCGACCCTTCATCTCTCGGCTTCAGGAGAAACGTAACTTTCTTTGTTTTTTTTCCATTTTACTGTATACAATGAGAATGTATATTAACTTTAATTTATATTACTTTGTTAGTATGTTATTTCAAACTACATATACAAATTCCATTATACGTTCCCAAAATCCGCTATACATCGGGCATATGCATCTATACAACTATGACCATGCAACTTCAGATATGCACATGTGCATACATACAACTATGGCATATCTTATCAATAATATATATGAACCAACACACGCGCATAACTATAACTATGCAACTACAACTATTCACATGCGCATACATCCAACTATGAAATAATTTATCAATATATACATATGTTATCACATTATGCACATATGCATACCTATAAATGACCCAAAAAACAAAGTTGGATACAAATTTATAACATAATTTATCACGTTATGCAGATGTGCATACCAATCAAGCATAAATATGAACCAAAACCATAAGTTATCACATTATGCAAGCATAAATATGAACCAAAACCATAAGTAAAACCATAAGTTATCACATTATGCACGTATGCATTCCAACATGTTATGCACATGTGCATACCAATCAAACATAAATACAAACCAAAATCATAAGTAAAACCATAAGTTATCACATTATGCACGTATGCATTCCAACATGTTATGCATATGTGCATACCAATCAAACATAAATACGAACCAAAATCATAAGTACAACCATAAATTATCACATTATGCACATGTGCATTCCAAATCAAACACAAACACACAATAGTATGAACTTACATTGGCTGTAATCTACTTACATCTACTTACATTGGCTGTACTCTACATGAACAAGATTATGCACATGTGCATTCCAAATCAAACACCAACATATAATCGTATTAACCTTGCATCAACTGTAATCTACATTAACAAAATTATGCACATGTGCATTCCAAATCAAACACAAACACATATGCACAACATCGGCTGTAATCTACACAAACAAACATCGGCTGTAATCTACACGAACAATATTATGCACATGTGCATTCCAAATCAAACACATATGCACAACCATCAACTGTAATCTACATTAACAAAATTATGCACATGTGCATTCCAAATCAAACACAAACACATATGCACAACATTGGCTGTAATCTACACAAACAAACATCGGCTGTAATGTACACAAACAATATTATGCACATGTGCATTCCAAATCAAACACAAACACATACTCGTATTTACATGAACAAAATTATGCACATGTGCATTCCAAATCAAACACAAACACGTAATCGTATTGACCTACATCGGATTTAATATACATGAACAAGCACATAATCGATTTAATATACATGAACAAGCACATAATCGGCTGTAATCTACATGAACAATCACATAGGAACTTTGTATGAACTTATATAATATGAACTTACCTCGCCGATTATGCCCGTCTTTTGCCCTAAATCGATTCGTTTTTACCGTTTTTTGCCCTAACTTCGACCCGGCGATTAATGTGCGGTCGACGATTGACTATCGACGATGATCGTATGGCGTATATTGATGATGAACCGCTGGAATTGTGAGCGTCGGTGAGATTTTTTGGGGAAGAAATCGATTGATTTGGAGAGTTGTGCTTGTTGTGATAGTTGTTGGACGTGAAGTTGTATTATAGATTATAGTTTAATTAAATGTTGATGTCCGTGTCGTTTGAGAGGGGAGCGGGATTTTAGAATTTTTTTTATTATTTACAAAATTGCCATCCGTTCACATTGGTTCTCGCGGTTCTCGCAATAAAGGTGGTTCTCGCATGAACCTTACCCTATATATATATATATATATATATATATATAGGGTGGGGTTCTAGAGTGAACACTAGTGTATTTTTGAATTGAGTGAATAAATCCTGGCCATTGATTTACATCATCAAATCGTAAAATACACTAGTGTATTTTCATCATCAAATCCTGGCCATTGATTTACACTTGTGTATACGCTTGTGTATTGATAATCAAGGGCTAGGATTAGTTCACTAGTGTTCACAATCAAGAGGGTTGTTCACTAATGAACCTATATATATATATATAGAGAGAGAGAGAGAGAGTGTGTGTGTGTGTATTGTACAATATACCTTAATGTACGATGCGTACACGACTAGTGTCCGAGTTTGTGAGTCTGAGTTCATCACCATGCGATTTGGAGATATAACATGCGAACAACCATTTTGAGAGTCCAAGTTTGTAAGTCCCATGCGATTTATGAAAATGTCCGAATTTATAAACCAATTTCACATGTGATTTTACGAAAATGTCCCATGCGATTTTAAAAAAAATGTCCCATGCGATTTATGAAAATGTCGGAGTTTATCACCTTGGTTGTATAACATGCGAACAAATATGAAAATGTCAGAGTTAATCACCATTTTGGTAGTATAACATGCGAACAAATAACCATTTTGAGAGTCCCTTAACATGCGATTAATGTCCGAGAGGCGATTTTGGATATAACATGCGAAAAACCATTTATGTGAGTCCAAGTTTGTGAGCCCCATGCGACTTTATGAACATGTCCGGGTTTGTGAAGTCCGGGTTTGATAGACAGAAGATCTAACGGATGAGGTCATCGCGTACAATTTATAGGATAAGGGGTATTGTACAATAACCAGCATATATATATATATATATATATATATATATATATATATATATATAGGGTGAGAGTTGGCTACAAAGTGTAAAAAGTCATAAAACACCATAATGTCTACCATAAAACACACTAAAAACCCACAAATAATAAAGTGAAGATTACTAAAACGCCATATTTGTGGGTTTTGTGTTGTGTTTTGGATGATAAGGCTTTGATTATCGAATGACTAACATTATGGTGTTTTATGTTGATTATCATGTTGTGTTCTATATTCATAGTTCTACGATGGTGTGTTTGAAGTTTTTATGGACCGTTAGGGTTTGGATATTGTGTTTTAGTAATCTTCACTCTGTTATTTGTGGGTTTTGAGTGTGTTTTCTGGTTGAAATTGCGGTGTTTTACGACTTTGTACACTTTGTAGTAAAAATGGATTTTGTAGCCGAACCACAGCCTATATATATATATATATATAGGGTGGGGTTCTAGAGTGAACAACAGTGTATTTGCGAACTAAGTGAACAAATCCTGGCCATTGATTTACATATGTGTATGGCTAGGATTTCATCATCAAATCGTAAAATACATTAGTGCATTTCATCATCAAATCCTGGCCATTGATTTACACACTTGTATGTGATGACTGTCGTCAGAGTCAATCAAAAACCTAATTAAACTACGTAGATAGCGTAAGTAGGGTATCGTATCCACGGGGAATATGTGGTTAGTGTTTAACTAGAGAATTATTATATATTAAAGAAAAGCAACTCCCACCCAGAATCCCGATTGCAAGTTTAACACAAAAACCCGTTTACAGATTCAAAACACCACATAGACATGGCCTCGGAATTAATGAATTTGGTTAGTTATCAAGGATAGTTTTTAAGATTCACTATACAACCTAATAACCCGTTTGATTGTATCAATTACCCACCAATTTACCAACCCGCTAACAACGCAAGAAAGTTGCCAATACGCTTAATAAACGACAAATAATTCAAATACAAGAAACGTTTACCAATAATCCAACACAAGTGGTCAAGCTGTACCAGTTACAAGAATCCGTAAAACAAAGTTTAATGTGAAAATCTAGAAATTAATCATCCGGGGAAAGTCACATAAGATAAAGGTAAAGTTCTCCAAGTTTTAGATTCTAGGTTCACACCAAACTCAGTTTAATCATTAATTGAACACCACATAGACATGGTGCTGAAAAATCGGTTAATTTAAGTGGTAATCAAAAACAGGTCTTTGTCATCAGATCTTTTACAATTTAATTACCCTATTTACTAATGTGAGTCAACCTACTCTATGTCACCCAACAAGCTACAAAGTTTTGTCATCAACCGAGCAAGTTGTAAAGTAAGAACTCAAAACACATGCAAATAGTTTAAATAAACCAACAAATCAAATTGTTTATACAACGTTGTCAATGTCAAAAACAAATCCAAACCTGAATAAACTGAGAAAAGTATTAAACCCTACGAACCGTTCACTTAGAGAAAGTCACCTAAACGCTCATGCCTTGAACCGTGTACAGCCGCCAAAAGCGGCTGCCTTTCCGTGCGTCCCCTCCTTGCCTTCAGCCGTCTGCTGAACCAATCTCCCCAAAAAGTCCCCTTCAGCCGTCGACTTTTAATTCCTATCCACCGACTTCTCTTTTGAATCCAGCCCAGAATAAATGATATTGGCCCATTAGTTATCATACGTAGACCAATGACAAATTGACAATCTTCATTAATAAATTCATGCACTTTTCCTCTTGTGGCTTGGGTAAAATTCAAATAATGGGCTGCCAAATATCAGACAAACTTAAGTTAATTCAATACTAATAAAACCCATATTAGAATTTATTAATTAATTAATGCGTAGCAAATTTGACCATGTACTCTCGTATGAAGCTCTAACTACAAAGAGTGTTATATTTTTATTAGCTTTTAAGGTAATCATTTTAGCTTGTTTTATTCGCAACCAACAAAATATAAAAACAACTCAATGTAAAATATTTTATACTAATATCGATGCATTTATATTAAAAATGATTATAAATAATGTGTACTTAACAAGCACCGATCAGTATGGCCATGATTAGTTCACTCAGTTCACAAATACAATAGTGTTCACTCTTGAACCTAATCCTTTATATATATAATGGAAGTATCTATAAAAAACCCTCATAATTTAGAAAACTTGGAAAACTCTAACCTCCTGATTTTTTTTTTTTTAAATTTACACATGTTATATACATGTTTTTAAGGGTTTTGGGTAAAAAAAATAAAAAAAGCAATGAGTGAATATTTAAAAAAAAATAAACAATTTTCTGGGGTAACATATATCAGTCAAATGTAACATATGTTACACCAAAATAGGGATGAGCAAATACCGATC
The DNA here is from genome assembly GCA_030545235.1 of Helianthus tuberosus. Classification (NCBI taxonomy): domain Eukaryota; kingdom Viridiplantae; phylum Streptophyta; class Magnoliopsida; order Asterales; family Asteraceae; genus Helianthus; species Helianthus tuberosus. The sequence continues at coordinate 28,134,469 of CM060438.1, read as the reverse complement.
CCGTCCCGATACCGATAATCCCGATCCCGAAATTTCATGAATACTTGATACCGATATCGATACCGAAACATGTCGGTTCGGTACGGTATCGGTATTTTGAGGGTAAAAGTCGGTATTTTACCGATACCGTACCGTACCGATACCGGAAAAAACAAAATGTGGATACCGTTTCCGATACCAAAACATGTCGGGATCGGGATTATCGGTATCGGGATCGGGATGGGATCAGTATTTTATACCATTTGCTCATGCCTACACCAAAACTTGTTTATTTTATTTAATATCTACTTGGCGCTTTTTTGATTTTTTTTTGCCCAAACTGTCACACCCCGACCACGTAGCACATACAAAACGTGGCACAGGTCCGCCCTAGTGTCACGATCATCATCCTATGCAAAAGCTCCTGAAAACACATGTGAAAGTAGGTACGTCAGCATAAAAATGCCTGTGAGATACATAGGTTTTGTGAAAAATAGGATTCATGACTTAAGTTTAAGAAAATGTTTAATAAAAGTTAGTCATGAACCTTGTAAATTGATTTGCTTTGTAAATCATTTGAAAAGCAATAAGATCAGATGATATGTATAAATAAGAGAATAGTGTATGGTTACATGAATAACCAAGTAAGATGAGTTGTATATAGTAAATTGTTTGTAAATCAAAGTCTTGTGAAAACGTGTTGCTTGTGTAAAATGTATAAGTCCAAATTGAATGATTTAAATAACGCTATGATATGTAATATAATACAAGCACTTATATATAGGAAGTACCAGCGGCGTATCCACCATGTTTGTATCATATTACTCACATCTCGTTACTTAAGTCACTTAAACAAACCACCAATGTATAAAGTCTATGTTTAAACCAATTGTCAAAAGTCCTTGTATAAACCATATCAAACGTTGAAAGTCCAAATATAGTCAAGTAATGTGTAGTAAATGTCATATATGGTAAGTAATGTGTTGTTACCTAACCAAATGTAGAAAATGTACAAAACAAAGTATTTTGAATATATCAAAAGGTTATGTTTTGCAAAGTAAATGCATGTTACATTGATATAAACACTTATGTGGTAAGTTAACGCATACATTCAAGCCTTGAGACAGTCGGATAACCCTTTTAGTCAAGGTTATCAAAAGAAATGTTTTCGAATTCAGTCATTCCTTACATCCAAACAAACCCGGGATGTCAGGAATGGGATTTGTCAAGTCCTATGGTACCACTTCTTACTACCGAGCGGCGTAGCAAATGTTAATGAACATATATAAGTCCCGTTTGTGCAAACCAAATGTTATAGCAAATGTGGACATGTTATATGAAAACAATATACTAAGTATGCTAAGTTAACATACAAAGCAGAAAAGTCATGTAAATCAATATGCTAGCATGCTATCAGTCAACATACATAGCAGAAATCAATGTAATGTAAATCAATGTACTAAGTATGCACACAGTGGACATACATAGCATGAAAAGTAATGTAAAACAATGTACTAAGTATGCACACAATGGACATACATAGCATAAACACAATGAAATCATGTACTATAAGTGTACTAATGAACATAACAAGCATATGATATGAAAACATTGAAAGCACGAAAGTAACAAGTAGGCACATGTGTTTCACCCCAAAATGTTTGGAAAACAATAAAAGAGGGGTCTATGTACTCACTTGAGATTGCTTAGTAGTCCTTGAGAAACAACCAACCAATGCTAAAGATCACGGATATCAAACGGCACCTAATATAGGTAACTATGTTAATAAACCGGACCTATATCGGAGGATTTGATAGAATGAGGGTTCGTAAACCAAACGAGTATGGAAACTCATGTAGTATGGTTTAACAAATCCTACATACTAAATGAAACCTAACCTAAGTGCTTTCGACCCATCGCGACCCCTTAACGTAGCTTATGCTACTTTAACGCGTCGTGCGCGCAAAAGCGCATTCGAGACGTCTAACTAGCCCTATGACAAGTGATATATGCCTAAACATGTTACATAATCAGTTATGTGACAAAATTTTAGGTTACATATGCTTAATTACCAATTATACATGAAAAGGGTATTCTGGTAATTTACCTAAGGCATATAAACTACCTATCATACAACTACTTAAACGATGTGACCATAAGGTATAACCTCGGAAGGTTATTCCCTATATGATATGGTCACCTAATGCGTTTGGTCGGATCCTAATGATCGACCAAATGGGTCGGGTTCGAAGATATAAGCGATTTATTAGATCGCTTACCCTTACGACCCTAGACAACGTGGTAATCAGTAGGCATAGTCACAAGGGACTATAACCATCGTGATTACGCTCACGTTGCGAAGTTCAAACGAACTTCGCATTGACCATAAACTGGTCAATGCAGAAAGTCAAACAAAGTTTGACTTTCAGACTCGAAAAGCAATAAAAGAACGAAGGAATACTTACAAAGGGTCCCCGAAAGCTAATCTTGATCCAAGTAGCTCAGGTATGAAACAATGGTTTCAACTTAGAGCTTCTCAAATCAGATTTTTGTGGGTTTGTGCAAGGCATTGGGGGGGGGGGGTATTTATAGTTTTCGGTGAGCCGATAAGATCGTTTCTTGGAAACCGTGCTTTGATCTTGGCCATACACCTCAAGAACCTGGTCTTAGAAAACCATTAGAGCCTATTGTATTGCCCCAAAACCATGTGCAAAGGTGGAAAGGACTAGATGCAATGTTTCTGCATAATCTGCTGTCTGGGGACTGCTTACGCACCGTAAGGGATGGGTTACGGTCGGTAAGCCATCAAGTTTGGCAGAATTGCAGTTTTGGTCCCTGTTGTGTTTTAAGGCCATTTCCGACGCGTTTATGGCCCGTTAACCCCATTTCAAAGATCTAAAATGAAGTTAAAGTATAGGGAACTTAAAATGTGCTCAAAAATATCTCAGATGTCGGTTCGTTTGGCCGTACAATCGCGATGTTCTCTTAATTACGACGGAATGCGCATAAGCGCGAAAAACGATCCAAATGACGCGACGAATGGATTTTTCTCAAGCCAAACACTAAAATAAAATATTTTAGTGCTTACATAAATTTTTGGATGTCCGGATGTATTCAGAACGTAAGTTATGCCCGAAAGAGCAAACTTGTGCACTTTTTGACGCTTTTAGTCCCTGAATAACCCAAAAGTTTATTTTAGCACCCCGAACCCCTCAAAGCCTATTTCTAAGCTATGTAAAGGATATTTAGGGTATGTTTAACTTATGTTCATGTTCCGGAATGTTCGTTACAGTTCAAATTGGCATACTTTCACAGTTTGTCAAGTTTAGTCCCTGTAACCGAATTAACTTGTTTTTGCCATACCAAAGCCTTCAAAACATATTTCTAAGTTATGTAAAGGTTATTTAAGGTATGTTAAGCATATGTTGATGTTCCGGAGTATTTGTCACGTTAAACTGAGTATGTTTACGCACCAATTTGCGTATAACTCTCCAGAAAGTGATATAGAGTTTGAAATTACACAAAAGTCAAAACATGAAAAATGTCAAACATAAATAAACAAACATTGGGATCAAATAACTTTGTTTTATTGATAACTGAACTGTTTACAATGATTACAAACACAGGTGTCACAGTCTCTCCTACTTGTGGAAATTTCGTCCCGAAATTTATTTAGAGGAAACTCGTGGGAAAAGATGTGGGTATTTTGCCTTCATTTGATCTTCACGTTCCCAAGTAAACTCGGGTCCACGTTTAGCTTCCCAGGGAACTTTGACCAAAGGAATGCGCTTGCGTTTGAGCCACTTGACTTCAAGTTCCATGATTTCCACAGGTTTCTCAACAAATTTCAGTGTTTTATCAACCCGAATTTCGTCAAGTGGTATGTGGAAGTTCTCATCAGCTAAACACTTCTTGAGATTGGACACGTGAAAGGTTGGATGAACATTTCCAAGTTCAGGAGGTAACTCAAGTCTGTAGGCTACCTTACCGATTCTTTCGACGATCTTGAATGGTCCAACATATCTAGGTGCAAGTTTTCCTTTCTTTCCAAATCTGATCACACCTTTCCAAGGTGAGACCTTAAGTAATACGCGATCACCGACTTGAAATTCCAAGGGCTTGCGTCGAAGGTCCGCGTAACGCTTTTGGCGGCATCTAGCTGCCTGAAGGTTATCACGAACTTTCTTAACCTTATCTGTTGTCTCTAAAATGAGGGTAGGTCCAGTAAGCTGAGCCTCACCGATCTCATTCCAGCAGACTAGTGAACGACATTTTCGACCATAGAGAGCCTCGAAAGGAGCCATCTTGATGCTGGAGTGATAACTGTTGTTGTAGGAGAATTCAATCAACTGAAGACGTGAATCCCAACTACCACCAAAATCGATCACACAAGCTCTAAGCATATCCTCCAGAGTCTGGATTGTTCTTTCAGATTGACCATCCGTTTGCGGATGATAAGCTGTGCTCAGATTCAGTTGGGTCCCCATAGCAGATTGCATGGTTCTCCAAAAATGAGAAGTGAAACGAGCATCTCTGTCAGAAATGATGTTCAAAGGAACACCATGTCGAGATACTATTTCGTCCACATAGATTTTAGCAAGTTTGTCAGCAGAAAAATCCTCACGGATTGGCAAGAAATGCGCTGACTTCGTAAGACGATCAACAACTACCCAGATGGCATCATGACCTTTCTTTGTGCGCGGAAGTTTGGTAATAAGATCCATAGTAATGTTTTCCCATTTCCAAACTGGGATCTCTGGTTGCTCCAATAAACCAGAAGGACGCTGATGTTCAGCCTTAACCTTAAGACAAGTAAGGCATTTTAATACATATAAGGCAATGTCTTTCTTCATACCAGGCCACCAATAATGAGTACGAAGATCCTTATACATCTTATCTGTGCCAGGATGAATAGAATAACGAGACTTATGGGCTTCATCCATAAGCAAGGTACGAAGATCATCTTGGCTTGGGACCCACAAATGGTCCATGAAGTAATACGATCCATTGTCCTTCAGTTCAAGATCAGGTGTAATGTGATAGGGAAATTCCTCATCCATCAAACCTTGTGAAACACAAGTGTGTTGAGCCTGAGAAATGCGGGCTTGGATATCGGATCGAGTTTGAATATCAGATTGAACACGAACACAATGAAGCTTAGTACGTTCCTTACGAATCAATGCATCGGCTACGACATTCGCCTTACCAGGATGGTAGCGAATTTCGCAGTCATAGTCGTTTAGAAGCTCTACCCAACGTCGTTGCCTCGTGTTGAGTTCTTTCTGATTGAAGATATGTTGAAGACTTCTGTGGTCAGTGAAAACCACACATTTTGTACCGTACAAATAGTGTCTCCAGATCTTAAGAGCGAAGACAACTGCACCCAACTCAAGATCATGAGTGGTGTAGTTCTTTTCATGCACCTTCAATTGTCTTGATGCGTAGGCTATGACTTTGTTCCTTTGCATCAGAACACAGCCAAGACCCAGTTTCGATGCATCGCAATACACGACAAAATCATCATCACCCTCAGGTAATGATAGAACAGGCGCATCACAAAGCTTCTGCTTCAAGTTTTGAAAAGCTTCCTCTTGTTTGAATCCCCAATCAAAGGGCTTGTTCTTCTGAGTTAGAGCAGTTAGAGGAACTGCAATCTTCGAGAAGTTCTCAATGAAGCGGCGATAATAACCCGCTAGAACAAGAAAAGAACGAACTTCAGTAGGAGTAGTAGGCGTATCCCAATCCTTAATCGCACTGATCTTGGAGGGATCTACATGAATACCTTGTTCGTTGACAATATGTCCTAAAAATTGAACTTCTTTAAGCCAGAATTCACACTTGGAGAATTTGGCGAAAAGTTGCTCTTTCTTTAGGAGTTCCAAAGTAAGACGAAGATGTTGCTCATGATTAGCTCGCGTCTTAGAGTATATCAAGATGTCATCAATAAAAACAATGACGAACTGATCCAAATAAGGCTTGCAGACCCTATTCATTAAGTCCATGAAAACAGCCGGAGCATTAGTCAAACCGAATGGCATGACTGTGAACTCATAATGCCTATAACGAGTGCGGAACGCTGTCTTGGGAATATCTTCTTCATGCACATGAAGTTTATGATACCCAGAACGCAGATCAATCTTCGAAAAATAAGAAGCGCCCTGTAACTGATCAAAGAGATCATCGATGCGAGGTAGGGGATATCGATTCTTGATGGTAAGCTTGTTAAGCTCACGATAATCGATACACATCCTAAAAGATCCATCCTTCTTTTTGACAAAAAGAACGGGAGCACCCCAAGGTGAAAAACTAGGACGGATAAAACCTTTGTCAGAGAGCTCCTGAAGCTGCTTAGACAACTCTTGCATCTCAGACGGTGCAAGACGATATGGAGCTCTGGCAATGGGATTTGCACCAGGGACGAGATCAATACGGAACTCGACTTGGCGTGCTGGGGGTAGACCAGGTAACTCTTCAGGGAATACTTCAGAATAATCCCGAACAACAGGAATATCTTGAATAGACTTACCTTTGCCTTTATCTGCGGTAACATGTGCCAAAAAGGCCACATAGTTCTTTCGTAGATACTTCCGAGCTTTAAAACAAGACATGAGTTTGAGACCACCGGTAGGCTTCTCACCATGCACCTGTAGGATCTCGCCTGTCGAAAGCGGCACACGAACAATCTTCTCGAAACAAACTACCTCTGCGTGATGCTTGGATAACCAATCCATACCCACTATAATGTCAAAGCTTCCAAGTTGCATTGGTGTGAGGTCGATAGGAAAAAGATGGTCGTTAAGGTTCAACTGGCAGTTGCGAAGAACAGAATCAAGAACAATGGGTTCACCACTAGCAACTTCTACTGTCAAAGGCTTACCTAGTTTCGTTCTAGACACGCGAAGCAATGGCTCAAAAGATAATGACACAAAACTCTTATCGGCACCCGAATCAAAGAGAACAGATGCAGGCTGATTATTAATAAAGAACCTACCGTTCACCACATTATCGTCCGCCTGCACCTCTTGGGCATTCATGTTGAAGACTCGACCTCGAGCCTGAGCCTGATTCTGATTTTGATTAGCGTTAGCCAGTCTTGGGCACCGGTTTCTGTAGTGGGTCAGATCCCCACAATTGTAGCACGAACCAGGAGGAAAATGAGGTCGTGCAGCTTGACCTTGTTGTTGAGCAGGAGGCTGAGCAACTTGTTGGGCTTGGTTCTGACTGCCTGATTCTGGTTAGCAGGAATGCGGCAGGTGGCAGCAAGATGACCACTTCTTCCACAGTTGGTGCATTGACGACACTGAAGATGTGGTGAGTGATGACCGTTACACCTGTTGCACAAAGGTGCATTGCCAAGATAAGGCTTCTTGGCTAGTGGTTGCGCAGGCTGATTTGGTGCAGCTTGGGCCTGTGCAGTAACGGCATAGTTTTGGGAAGCCTTTCGCTTCCTAGACCTTTTCAAAGAACCGTAATCCTTACCTTTCTTGTTTTGACCTTTCTTGCTATCTTCTTTGTCAGACGCCTGCTTCTTACCCTTGTCACCCTTTTTGTGCCGCTTTCCCTTTCGAACCTGCGACTTAGTCAATGTCGCTGCTAACTCGATCGCCTGACGGAGTGTGGTAGGGTTACTACCAATAAGGATGTCTTGCACTGAGTCAGGTAGGCCGTCGATGTACCTTTCGATAGCCTTGTCGAGTGGGGTAACCATATTCGGGCAAAGCAGACTCAACTCCTCAAATCTATCAGTGTAAGCCCGGTGCTCGCCACTATCTTGTTTCAAATCATCAAATTCCTTTTCCAAAGATCGCTGTTCATGACGAGGACAAAACTCCCTCATCATAAGAGCCCTAAGTTCAGCCCATGTCTGTGCCAAAGCAACTTCAGCACCACGATCTCTCATAACGCCGTTCCACCATGTAAGAGCCCTCTTCTGAAACACACTCGAAGAAAACTCGACCTTGCGATTTTCAGGACACTGAACGTGATGGAAAGTGTTCTCAATGCTCTCGAACCATTGAAGAAGCCCAGTTGCTCCCTCAGAACCACTAAACTTGAGCGGTTTAGCCGAGTTAAAAGTCTTGAAATTGCATGGAGCATTGTGGTTGTTGTTGGCTTGGTTCATTTGAGCAATAAAATTTGGGAAAGCAGCAGCCATTTGCTGCGCGATGATTTCTGCCAGTTCGGCAGTCGCTGTCTGATGTTCGCGTCGAGGAGGCATTCTAAAAGAGGAAACATGAAAGGAAATGAGTGAGATGATTGGATGAAGAGAATGAGATGAAACAAAATCAACAAAAGCAAAGATGGTGGTCATTTGTTCGTTATCACAAAGCAAACAAACGACACACAGTGACTAATCAAAGTAAATGGGTCAAAAATAATGTATCGCGAAGACATGCTCTCCTATAAGTGAACACTCACCCCAAGAGTTCCCAGGTAAGAGTGACTGGTCCGATTATGTGGATTTGTACGAACACTCTAGCCTTAGACAGAAAACCCAGGGTACAGGCATTCACCCTTCCAGTTTGCACGTGTTCACACTATTTAGGACCCAAAACTTTGACGAGATTTTGAAAATTCAAAGGGGTTCAAAACCTTATAACAGAGGGTTCAAAACCTTGAAATAAATCATTCAAAAACAGAAGAATGTTTTTCAAAAATCGTTTTAGAAAAACGGGTTCTTGTTTTGATAATCACCTAAGGATAGGTGATGTGCATGTTTTAAGATCTAAACACAAGATAACTTGTGTTAGGGTCCTAGAAAGGTTATAGTCTAGGTCAAAGCATTACTAATAACCTAATTCCCTATAACCATTGGCCCTGATACCAACTCTTCTGTCACACCCCGACCACGTAGCACATACAAAATGTGGCGGAAACGTCGGGGAGTGTTGTAACAGAATTAATTGTTTCAAATCCATGGCAAACAAAGTTATAATTTATTTATTAAACAAGAGTGTTACATTGTTTTAAACAGGAAACAGAGAGTTCATAACATAATTAAACTAAGTCTATCTTCATTTTTAGTCTCTAAGGCACAGGTCCGCCCTAGTGTCACGATCATCATCCTATGCAAAAGCTCCTGAAAACACATGTGAAAGTAGGTACGTCAGCATAAAAATGCCTGTGAGATACATAGGTTTTGTGAAAAATAGGATTCATGACTTAAGTTTAAGAAAATGTTTAATAAAAGTTAGTCATGAACCTTGTAAATTGATTTGCTTTGTAAATCATTTGAAAAGCAATAAGATCAGATGATATGTATAAATAAGAGAATAGTGTATGGTTACATGAATAACCAAGTAAGATGAGTTGTATAAAGTAAATTGTTTGTAAATCAAAGTCTTGTGAAAACGTGTTGCTTGTGTAAAATGTATAAGTCCAAATTGAATGATTTAAATAACGCTATGATATGTAATATAATACAAGCACTTATATATAGGAAGTACCAGCGGCGTATCCTCCATGTTTGTATCATATTACTCACATCTCGTTACTTAAGTCACTTAAACAAACCACCAATGTATAAAGTCTATGTTTAAACCAATTGTCAAAAGTCCTTGTATAAACCATATCAAATGTTGAAAGTCCAAATATAGTCAAGTAATGTGTAGTAAATGTCATGTATGGTAAGTAATGTGTTGTTACCTAACCAAATGTAGAAAATGTACAAAACAAAGTATTTTGAATATATCAAAAGGTTATGTTTTGCAAAGTAAATGCATGTTACATTGATATAAACACTTATGTGGTAAGTTAACGCATACATTCAAGCCTTGAGACAGTCGGATAACCCTTTTAGTCAAGGTTATCAAAAGAAATGTTTTCAGATTCAGTCATTCCTTACATCCAAACAAACCCGGGATGTCAGGAATGGGATTTGTCAAGTCCTATGGTTCCACTACTTACTACCGAGCGGCGTAGCAAATGTTAATGAACGTATATAAGTCCCGTTTGTGCAAAACAAATGTTATAGCAAATGTGGACATGTTATATGAAAACAATATACTAAGTATGCTAAGTTAACATACAAAGCAGAAAAGTCATGTAAATCAATGTGCTAGCATGCTATCAGTCAACATACATAGCAGAAATCAATGTAATGTAAATCAATGTACTAAGTATGCACACAGTGGACATACATAGCATGAAAAGTAATGTAAAACAATGTACTAAGTATGCACACAATGGACATACATAGCATAAACACAATGAAATCATGTACTATAAGTGTACTAATGAACATAACAAGCATATGATATGAAAACATGGAAAGCACGAAAGTAACAAGTAGGCACATGTGTTTCACCCCAAAATGTTTGGAAAACAATAAAAGAGGGGTCTATGTACTCACTTGAGATTGCTTAGTAGTCCTTGAGAAACAACCAACCAATGCTAGAGATCACGGATATCAAACGGCACCTAATATAGGTAACTATGTTAATAAACTGGACCTATATCGGAGGATTGGATAGAATGAGGGTTCGTAAACCAAACGAGTATGGAAACTCATGTAGTATGGTTTAACAAAGCCTACATACTAAATGAAACCTAACCTAAGTGCTTTCGACCCATCGCGACCCCTTAAGGTAACTTATGCTACTTTAACGCGTCGTGCGCGCAAAAGCGCATTCGAGACGTCTAACTAGCCCTATGACAAGTGATATATGCCTAAACATGTTACATAATCAGTTATGTGACAAAAGTTTAGGTTACATATGCTTAATTACCAATTATACATGAAAAGGGTATTCTGGTAATTTACCTAAGGCATATAAACTACCTATCATACAACTACTTAAACGATGTGACCATAAGGTATAACCTCGGAAGGTTATTCCCTATATGCTATGGTCACCTAATGCGTTTGGTCGGATCCTAATGATCGACCAAATGGGTCGGGTTCGAAGGTATAAGCGATTTATTAGATCGCTTACCCTTACGACCCTAGACAACGTGGTAATCAGTAGGCATAGTCACAAGGGACTATAACCATCGTGATTACGCTCACGTTGCGAAGTTCAAACGAACTTCGCATTGACCATAAACTGGTCAATGCAGAAAGTCAAACAAAGTTTGACTTTCGGACTCGAAAAGCAATAAAAGAACGAAGGAATACTTACAAAGGGTCCTCGAAAGCTAATCTTGATCCAAGTAGCTCAGGTATGAAACAATGGTTTCAACTTAGAGCTTCTCAAATCAGATTTTTGTGGGTTTGAGCAAGGCATGGGGGGGGGTATTTATAGTTTTCGGTGAGCCGTTAAGATCGTTTCTTGGAAACCGTGCTTTGATCTTGGCCATACACCTCAAGAACCTGGTTTTAGAAAACCATTAGAGCCCATTGTATTGCCCCAAAACCATGTTCAAAGGTGGAAAGGACTAGATGCAATGTTTCTGCATAATCTGCTGTCTGGGGACTGCTTACGCACCGTAAGGGATGGCTTACGGTCCGTAAGCCATTAAGTTTGGCAGAATTGCAGTTTTGGTCCCTGTTGTGTTTTAAGGCCATTTCCGACGCGTTTAAGGCCCGTTAACCCCATTTCAAAGCTCTAAAATGTAGTTAAAGTATAGGGAACTTAAAATGTGCTCAAAAATATCTCAGATGTCGGTTCGTTTGGCCGTACAATCGCGATGTTCGCTTAATTACGACGGAATGCGCATAAGCGCGAAAAACGATCCAAATGAAGCGACGAATGGATTTTTCTCAAGCCAAACACTAAAATAAAATATTTTAGTGCTTACATAAATTTTTGGATGTCCGGGTGTATTCAGAACGTAAGTTATGCGCGAAAGAGCAAACTTGTGCACTTTTTGACGCTTTTAGTCCCTGAATGACCCAAAAGTTTATTTTAGCACACCGAACCCCTCAAAGCCTATTTATAAGCTATGTATAGGATATTTAGGGTATGTTTAACTTATGGTTAGGTTCTGGAATGTTCGTTACAGTTCAAATTGGCATACTTTCTCAGTTTGTCAAGTTTAGTCCCTGTAAGCGAATTAACTTGTTTTTGCCATACCAAAGCCTTCAAAACTTATTTCTAAGTTATGTAAAGGTTATTTAAGGTATGTTAAGCATATGTTGATGTTCCGGAGTATTTTTCGCGTTAAACTGAGTATGTTTACGCACCAGTTTGCGTATAACTCTCCAGAAAGTGATATAGAGTTTGAAATAACACAAAAGTCAGAACATGAAAAATGTCAAACATAAATAAACAAACATTGGGATCAAATAACTTCGTTTTATTGATAACTGAACTGTTTACAATGATTACAAACACAGGTGTCACACAAAACCCTTAAAAACATCTATATAACATGTGTAATTTTTTTCAAAAAAAAATCGGGAGCTTTGAGTTTCCCGGGTTTTCTAACCATAAGTGGGTTTTCTATACATCATTCCTATATATATATATATATATGGTAGGGATCCTGTACATTAATCCAGAAGTGTGAGAAATATATTATAACACTATATAACACCATATAAACACCGTATTACATTATGTAACACCATATAACACTATGTAACACTATATAACACTATATAACAATATATAATACTATACATCTATCATAGACATACTATCAGACAAAATATAGTGTTATATTTGTTATATAATGTTATATAGTGTTATATATAGTGTTATAATACACTTCTCACACTTCTCACGCTCCTAGATTAATGTACAGGATCCTCTCACACTCTATATATATATATATATATAATTGCAGAACTCTAAATAATTGCAGAACTCTAAATATAATTGCAGAAGTTTCAGAACTCCTAATAAAAAATCATTTTATATATATATTTTTGTATTTAGGATCTTTTTATCATCTATTATATATATTTTTATGATTACATACATGTTATTAGTAGTTTACATATGTTTAATAGTCAAATTATATATATTTGTATTAACTAATTAAATATATGTAAAAAAACTAGTTTACATATGTGTAACTATAATATTACATATAAAAAATGATAAAATTACTCTTAACATGCATGTAATCATAAAAATACACATAATAAATGATAAAATTATCCTAAACATAAAAATATATAAATAAAAAGATTGTTTACCACCCTAGATCTCTAATGTATGAGTGGTTGAGATTTAATTGTTTGATTTGTGTTGTAGTGATTTTATTGATTAAAAAATAATAAATAGTACAAGAAGTGTATTTTGGAAAATTTTACTTGTATACTATTTAAGTCAACTTGTCAAACTAACAATCAAACATCATAGACTACATCACTCTTCATGTCAACATTAATTACGTTTATCTATCTAAAAAAGGAATTAACTATAACACATGATTTTTTATACAAAAAAATTACAGTACATGTATAAAAAGAAAACGTCTTCAATTTCTTATCTTGATCTTCATTTTTTTCGTTATCCTAATCATTTGACCGTAAAAGCCCCAACACCTACAAAATCCAAGAAAAAAACAGAGCGTTTACATTCCACAAACGTTTAGAGGAGCTCGAGCCGGCAATCAGGTGCGTAAAAAACATTTTTTATCGTGTGTAAAAAAAACATATTTTTTACATTCGACACCGTGCCCGATTTTTTTTTTACATTCGACACCGTGCGCGGAATTTTTTGTTTTACATTCGACAACGTACGATAAACAATTTTTTAAATGTATGTAAACACTAAACATTTATGCATGCCGTTTTTACATCGTTTGAAAAATAAATTTACGCGTGACGTTTAGAGGAGCTCGGGTCGGCGATCAGGGGCGTAAAAAAAACTTTTTTACGCAGGTTGTCAAAATAATTTTTTATTTATTTTTTTACATAGTGGTGTTCTCATACTCAGTTCGTGTAAATGTTTACGCACGTTTTCAAACTTTTTTACACACATTGTCAAAACTTTTTTACGCACGTTGTCAAAAGAAATTTTATGCACGTTGTCGAATATTCTTTTTTTTAAGTTGTAGTGCAAATTCATCAAACGTTAACGAATGAAATAGAAATTCTCAATAAACATATAAGACAAATACAGCTTGCAATGCATTTTATAAAGAACATTATGTCATAATTAGAGAAAATAGAGCAAAAAGAAATAGATATCATTTTCGATAATTTTGTATTTTCTAATAAACATATAAGACAAATATACCTTGCATTTTATAAAGAACGTTATGTCATAATTAGGGAGAGTAGAGCAAAAAGAAATAGATATCATTTTTGGTTTTTTATATTTTCTAAATTACGTAATACTTTTGGTGTTTGAATTTAAAACCTAAGATATTATTACCACTCGGTGTGGGGGTCGTCCAAGCCCGGCCTGGCCTGGTGATGCCCCCCCCCCCAAACGCCATTTCGGGTGGGTCGGCGTCATCATCACCGGCAGGTCCAAGACGTTGAAGACGGAGCGCTAGAAGACAAAATATATAACCGTTTGAATGAATATAGCCATTATAAAAAAAAAATATTTTTTCAATCCCCTTTATAAATATATACCCTTTATTCCCCCACTTTTAGCCCTAATATTTCCAATCTCTCTTAATTTTTTATACACCACCATATTTTTATAAAATTATAGGCATGTTGTCACACCCCGATATGTGAAACCGTTGGGCCCGGTGGAGAGTATAGTGATGTAGTTGATATCATCATAGACAATTAAACACAGATATAGCACAGCGGAAGGCTTGGAAGTTTAATTACTATTACAACCCAAAGTGATCAAAGTACGAATAAAAGAATATACAGGCGATTGTAAAGAGATCCACAGGCGGACCATTAATCAAATATATAAAACAGAGTTTGACAGACCTTAGGCATCTAGGGATTTGCAAGATCCTCTTATTTAATGCCAAGTAGCTCCAGCCTATTTCTTGAGGTACCTGTCACTCAGTCTTTGGAAAATACGTCAGTTTTCACTGGTAAATACAATTAACAGACTCATTTGAAAACATTTATGAAAATTGATTTAAGTGCACAAGGCACGAAAATTCTTTTATAACTTGGGACAATTTCATTTAAAATCTTGTATACAGATTTACATGTTTGTCATATATTTGGGGCCGGTTTGGAAACCGGACATGATTAACTGACTCGCCACTTATAAAACTCACAAAGGAGTTTTCCCCAACTTGTGGGTAATTTTATTATTCAGCATTTGCATTTGCATCTGTCGGGTGTATGCCTACACCCCATGCATAGGTCGTGGCCATTAATAATTTAAATGAGCCGAGGATATCCAGGACACGGTCATTAACAATGTTTATGTTATCAAACAAAACAGATTTAAACGGGTTATTAGGATTTATTAATCACAATCCGACTAAATAATCCCAAACCCGACCAAGCGGTAATTATTTACCGTATCCCAAGCCCGTATAAGGGAGAATAAGTTAAAAGTATTTACTTGAGTTAATAATGCAAGAAATGCTACTCAGCCGTATGTTTCTAAGACTTTATGCAAGCATCTTCTACTGAGGCTACTTAATCTGTAAGGAATGTTTTATTAACCTATCAGGATACTAACGGGTCTTATTTAATATAACACCCCTAAAATATAAACCTTTTTATTTTAAATTCGATGACGTCGATAAATAAAATGAACTAACTAGGAATAAAGATAACCTAGTTAGATAAAAGTCTCGTAGTGACATGTAAGTGGGTTAAAACACCTAAAATATGAACTAAACTATAGTTGGGGGACTAAAGTTGTTAAATTTGAAACTTATAATATTAAAACAAAGATTAAAAACCCAAACACACAGAAGAGTGTGTGTCTGGTTCGATTAAAACATAGGGGCGACCAGGAGCTTGCTCTCAAACCCTAGTTCATGCTAATTGTCCCAAATTGAAGGTCAAAATCAGTTCCAAATCGAAATCCGAGCATAGAATATTGATCTCCTCTGTAAAGGGGTCATAAGGTATGTAAAATTTCATAGAAAAGTTCCATCTAAATTTCTGGATGAACATAAGAAATTCGAAATTAATGTTGCATGATTGTTGTATGCATGAATTTGAAATGAAATAGTGCCTAGGAATAAACCCTAGTCATTAGATTGTTGAAATTATGCTCAATCCTTATGAAATTCATAATCACCATTGAAGGTGATAAGTGGGTTTTGTAGAAACATCTTAAACACTAGGAATATGATTGTTATTCTAGTGTAATGTAAGTTCTATGAAGTGATTTTAGAATGTGATGTGAAAAAGTGACATGAACTTGCTTAATTGATGATTAATTTTGGTTACATAATTAGTCATGAGCTTAATTGTAAACTTCCAGAAATTATGCCCTTTAGGTGTTCGTAGAAATGCCTAAAAGAAAGCCTAATGTTGGTAATTTGATCTAAAAACGCATACTTGTATATTTTGGCGAATTATGCGTGAATGCTAAGAAAAGAGTTCTAAACAATTCGTGCTTGAACTCTATAGGAAAGGAAACCGGAACGTCGAGTGGACAAGCCGGTGCTAACGCACGTTTGAAGGGAGCGCTTTGAAGGTATGTAACCGTGACAGCGTTACATTATGTTACTTGAAACATTATAGTCGTTTGAATTGGTATTTATTAGAATTGGTAGTATTAGTAGAAGTGATGATGATCACTACCTAGTTAATCGAGCCAATACTTGTTTAGAAAATGTTTGGTAGTCATTGAAAATGGAGGATTACATAAACGAGCCAAACGGGTTGAATAATTGTCTAAGTAGTCATTACGGAAGTGATTAAATATCATTTGGAGATTGTAGATCACGGAGGCGTAAAACCATGAAATGGGTAATGATACGCCGATGATCATAATCCCATGGAATGGGTAAATATGCATAAAAGTCCCAATTTTGAGTAACATAAGATTTGACGCAAAACTATGCGGGTCGAATAAGTGTAATAGGGGATTATAGACTTTCAGTCCGTAAACTCAACTTTTGATTAAATAATCATGATAGATGCGTTGGTAATTTAATTACGGACGCGTAGGAAAAAGAATCACATAAATCGGACAAACGGATAAAAAGTTATGAAGGTTTTCGTACTAAAAACGAAAAACAAACAAAATCTGTAGGTCAGACCGTAAGCTACGGTCCTAGACCGTAGCCTACGGTCCAGAAGTTTTGTTGAAAAATCAGCGGTGAACCGTAAGCTACGGTCTGTGAACCGTAACCTACGGTCGACTTCCAAACAAAATTTTTATTTTGTTATTTGATGGTTTTGAGCTTTTGGGTCCGTTTAGACGGGTTCTAGGGTCTCATATACTAACGTTTGTGATAAATTTACAATGTAGGTGTCTTTGAACTTAGGATGGGTGAAGATCAAGTGACGAACATGAACCGAACACAACTTTTTGAAGCTTTCGCGTTTATCTAGCTTTGTAGTAAACAATGTTCATGTTGTAAACACTTATCTTATCGTTTTTAGATATTTAAACTAGATGTTAGTTAACTAAGATACTATAGTCATGAAACCTTATCATTTTGTATAACTTTAGAAATTATGCATTTCTTATAAAAATGCGTATTTTATGGAAAATTATTGAACAAATGAGACGGGTGTTACAAGTTGGTAATCAGAGCTCAAGGTTGTTAACAAAGTGTGTTCGGTTCAATCTTGATCAAACATCCAGTAAGAATTAGTTACTTTAGTAGATTTTATTAAATGTTAGAAAAGAGATGTGAATGGATGTGCACGGGAAGAGCGTGTTAACACACTCAAACCCGGAAAGTGCACTAAATAAGAACGGTTAAAGCAAATTATGAACTTGGCTAAACCGAAGCGAATAAAGTATATGTTATAAATGAAATGTTTAACAATTGGTATAAACATTTCAGATTCAAGATGACGGAAAAGGGTAACAATGATGCGGTGCCGATTGTCACCGAACAAATGAAAAGGCGATTGCCGAAGAGGTAGGAAAGGCGATCGAGAATAGTCTATTCGGTTTTATAGACAAAATTTAAACAATATGGTGCTATCGTTAGTTGAAGAACTGGTTAAAAGGTTGGAAGACAATGTCAACCTTGTGAAGGAAAAATCCGGAGAACGGAAGAGTTGCTCGTACAAAGAGTTCATCGCGTGTAAACTGCCAATTTACAACGGGGAGGTTGACCCGATAATATGCCAAAGATGGCTAAGTGATGTCGAAGGGGTGTTCGAAAGGACCCACTGTGACGTAAGCGATTTTGTGGCTTACGGAACAGGTCAGTTAAAGGGTCAAACCAAAGATTGGTGGGACAATAAGAAGAAGGAAATCGGAGCCGAAGCGGCAAGGGCTATAACGTGGGAAGAGTTTAAGGTACCATTCCTTAAACACCACAGTCCCAAGGCAGCCATCAACAGAATCAAGGAGGAATTCATCCAGTTAAGGCAAAAGGGTGAAACAATTGATAAGATCACGGGTATTTTCATAGACAAGGTGAGATTCTGTGATGAGTTAGTGACTACCGAAGAGCAGAAGATATACTACTATTACAATATGCTGAGCGCTGAATATCGGGAGTTCATGACTCCCTCGAAGTACGAGACCCTCACAGAAATCATTAACACCGCCCGGGAGCGGGAGATTGAATTGAAGAAACAGATAGAGATGGGCGAACGAAGGGCGCAGGATGTGAATCCAAGCCCTTCAAAGAAGGCGAGAACATCGGAGTCGACACGAAAGGCTGATGCGAAAGGCGGGACGCCAAGTTGCAAAGTTTGTGGGAAAGGGCACACGGGTGAGTGCAGCTTCAATGACAAACCGTGTCCCATATGCGGGAAGATAGGGCACACAGCGTCAGTATATCCGGATAAAGTTTCTGTTTGCTACAAGTATTACCAACCTGGTTACAAGAAGTCCGAATGCTCGGACTTGGTTGGAAAGAAAGACAACAAAGAATCGCCAACAGAAACTCGGGCGAAGGCTAGATCCTACCAACTAACTGCGGATGAAGCGAAGACGGAACCCGATGTGGTCTCAGGTATATTCACAATAAGCTCAATCCCTGCACGTGTATTATTTGATACGGGTGTGAATAAATCCTTTATTTCACATGGATTTATTCGACATCCTTCATTTGTATTGACGAAATTACCTATGCCCTTAGAAGTTGAAATAGGGGGCAACAAGAGTTTTATAGTGTGTGATGAATGTCAAAACTGCAAATTGTGTATTGATGACAAAGAATACTTAATAGATCTAATCCCGATGTCAATAGGAGAATTCCAAGTTGTTGTTGGGATGGACTGGTTATCCGAACACCACGCAAATGTCGTGTGTTTCTGTAAAGAGATAAAGTTAACATCTCCGAGCGGAAAACACATTACAATCTATGGCGAGAAAGGAGGCAATCCGGTAATATGCTCAATGTTAAAAGCTCACAAGCTTATGAGGCACGGATGTAGGGCGTTCATGATATACGCAAATGAACCTGGGAAAGAATCACTGAAGATTGAAGAAGTACCCGTGGTACGTGATTATAAAGATGTGTTTCCAGAAGATTTGCCGGGAATACCGCCTGAACGAGAAGTAGAGTTTGGAATCGAATTGGTCCCGGGCGTGAAACCCGTAGCTAAGGCGCCGTACCGACTCGCGCCATCGGATTTGCAAGAATTAATGTCGCAAATTCAATACTTACTCGGCAAAGGATTTATAAGGCCGAGTGTGTCTCCTTGGGGCGCACCGGTATTGTTCGTGAAAAAGAAAGATGGGAGCATGCGAATGTGTATCGATTACCAGGAGTTAAACAAACTCACGGTAAAGAATCGATACCCGCTTCCGAGAATTGACAATTTATTTGACCAACTACAAGGTGCAAGTTGGTTTTCAAAAACTGACCTGAGATCGGGGTATCATCAGTTAAAGGTCAAGGAAGAAGATGTACCGAAGACGGCCTTTCGTACGCGATACGTACATTACGAGTTCCTCGTGATGTCATCCGGATTGACGAATGCACCCGCGGCTTTCATGGACCTCATGAACCGGGTTTGCAAGCCTATGTTGGATAAGTCGGTAATCGTGTTTATCGACGACATTCTAGTATATTCGAAAAGTAAGATGGATCATGCGCATCATTTACAGGAGGTGTTAGAGACTCTCAGACGGGAAATATTGTATGCAAAATTTTCGAAGTGTTCCTTCTGGTTACGAGAGGTACAATTTCTCGGTCACATCATTAGTGCCGATGGAATATTAGTAGATCCGTCAAAGATAGAAGCCGTGTCAAAATGGAGCCCTCCAAGGAATCCTTCGAAAATTAGAAGTTTCTTAGGGCTTGCGGGATACTACAGGAGATTCATTCAAGATTTCTCCAAGATTGCTTCACCGCTAACTAAATTAACTCGCAAGGAGGAAAGATTCATATGGGGTGTTGAACAGGAAAAGGCGTTCCAAACGCTAAAGGAGAAGTTAACTCACGCTCCGGTATTAACGTAGCTAGACGGAGTCAACGATTTGGTAGTCTACTCGGATGCGTCACATTCGGGGATCGGATGTGTTTCGATGCAATGAGGCAAAGTGATAGCTTATGCCTCGAGGCAACTAAAGGTGCACGAAAAGAAATACCCCACACACGATCTTGAATTGGAGGCGGTAGTATTTGCATTAAAAATATGGAGGCACTATTTATACGGAGTAAAGTGCACCATATTTACCGACCACAAGAGCTTAAAATACTTCTTCGAACAGAAGGAGTTAAATATGCGGCAAAGGCGATGGTTGGAAACGATGAAAGACTATGACAGTGAGATACATTACCACCCCGGGAAGGCCAATGTTGTGGCAGATGCTTTGAGCAGGAATACAGATTATGTTCCAATACGAGTGCGGTCGATGCAGCTTGTTGTAACCTCGGGTTTACTTAAAGGAATCTGAGAAGCACAAGCCGAGGCGATAAAAGAGGAAAATTGGAAAAGTGAAAGAATTGTTGGCCAGTTGAAGGAGTTAACGGATAATAATAATAATAATGGGTTGAAAACCCGGTTTGGCAGAATATGGATTCCTAACTCGTGTGGAGTTAAAAAGATTCTACTAGATAAAGCACACAAAAGACGTTACTCCATCCATCCGAGAGCGACCAAGATGTATAACGACTTGAAACAAAACTACTGGTGGCCCGGAATGAAAAAGGATGTGGCAAAGTATGTGGAAAAGTGCTTGACTTGTTTACAAGTCAAGGCGGAACACCAAAGACCCTATGGCAAACTTCAGCGATTAGATATTGATGTGTGTAAAATGCAACATATAAATTACATCAAATGAGGCATAAAACTAACCCTTTTTTAGTACTAATGTTGGAAAAAGAGTGCTTTTGTCTTCCTTTTGTATTTTCAGGGTTAAATGAGCTTAAATGAACAAAAGAAGCAAAAATGCAGCCAAATCTAACAATAATACAAGAAAAGGGATAAACGTAGCATGCCCGACCCCTCGACAGCATCTTCCCAAGCAAAAACAAGACATCAAAAGGCTAAACATGCCCCGTGCTCAATGAGCACGGGGGCGTGCCCAAGTGTCTGCGGACAAGACAAAGTTGTAGAAGCTTCTATTTCCCAACACGGGGGCGTGCCCAGCGGACACGGGGCCGTGGTCAACGCTAAGATTTGCAGAATCCAAGCAAATCTTGATAGTACAGATACGATTCTGCACACGGGGCCGTGCCCAGTGGACACGGGGGCGTGGATAACTATTGCAGACAAACTGCATTTAATGAAGAAAGTGAAGATGGGTGGACATGGGGCCATGCCCAGCGGGCACGGGGCCGTGTCCGGGCTTCTGTGTAGGCTATAAATAGGGGTGCTTGGTTCATTGCAAAGGCATCCCTTGACAAAGCACCTCTCTCCCACTTCACCCACACTCCACCACCATCACAACACCCACATCCACCACCACCATCATCCATTATCCATCATAGAGTGTGTGTAGTAGTCTCGGGATCTAAGATTGATAGTAAGAGTTCTTGACAATCAAAGGCCATGTTTGCCTAAGTCGCTTACATGACTTGGTGAAGACAAGCATTTAGTGTAATACTTTTGTTTTTTAATCTTTTCACACTTTTTATTTGGTTTTATATTAATGACTTTAATAACTAGTTTCTTATGTTGAAGGTGAAACTTCCTTATCATTTGTCCGTGGTGTCTTGGCGTTATTTTACTGTCTATATAAAATAAAAGATTTACACCATTCATATCTCCACGGTCTATATGGAGATATGTTGGCTACCTGGTCGGGGGTTAAGGGAATGGTTTGGAAAGGTTCTTGCCTTGTTCAGTGTATAGATCCTGCAAGGACCTGGGTCAAGTTTAGTAGGACCTCCTTCAATACCCACTGGTATTGGATGGCGGGGGTCCGAACTCCTTGATCCCCTCATATGTAAACTACTATTAATACACTAACCCGGCTACTTAGGATTGTATCCCTACTGACTCAAACTACTTAGTAGAGGGTAACGTCACCTTCAAAAGAGGGGCCTACCATATTACGCATTAATAACTTAATTAATTATCTTCCAATAATCCAACCCTTTAGGATTGTATCCTTGCTGACTCAAACTACTGGGTTGAGGGTAACGTCACCTTCAAAAGAGGAGCCTACTACTATAACTAAGATAATCTCTTAGAAAGTGCAAAAGTGCGGAAAACATCAAAGGTTACACTAAAGGCGAGTGGGATCCAAGTGATTCATCTTGTCTGTCTGTTTTTATTTTTATTTTTACTTTCAGCATTTTTAGTTAGTTTTATTTTCTTGTTTAAAAATCTTTTTCTAATTTTTGATTTGATTAGACGTTGAGGATAAACTGGTACTAAAAGCTCTTGTGTCCTTGGACGACCTCGGTATCTTACGAACACTATACTATGCTCACGATGGGTGCACTTGCCCATATATGTGTTTAGTGTTAGTAAATATAGTGTTTTATAAATTTAAAACTTGACTAAAGTGTTAAAAAGGGCTTAAAATATACATTAAAAACTATATAACACTCACGCACATCGTATATTCCAGTTTGGAAATGGGAACATATCACCATGGACCTATTGACCAAACTACCAAAGACGAACCGAGGATTTGATGCTATTTGGGTGGTTGTTGATAGACTGACGAAAATTGCTCACTTTACTCCGACACGTGAGACTTATGCGTCCGAAGAGATGTCGGAGGTGTATACCAATGAGATAGTGGCACACCATAGAGTACCGGTATCCATCGTGTCCGACAGGGATACCCGGTTTACTTCAAACTTCTGGCGAGATTTCCAAGAACAAATGGGAATGAAACTTTTTATCAGCACTGCATACCATCCTCAAACGGATGGGCAGAGTGAAAGAACGATACAAACACTAGAAGACATGCTGAGGGTGTGTATTATCGATTTCGGGGGCAGTGGGGACGTGTATCTACCGTTAGCAGAATTCTCTTATAACAACAGTTATCATGCCAGTATTGGCATGGCCCCGTATGAGATGCTATATGGTAGAAAATGTAGGACCCCGATATGTTGGGGTGAAGTGGGTCCGCGTGAACTGGTCCATAAAGATGTAGTTTAAGCCACTAATGAGAAAATTGACGTAGTTCGGGCCCATTTGAAAGCGGCCCAAGACAGACAAAAGTCTTATGCCGACAAAAGACGGAAACCGATTGAATTTCAGGTGGACGACATGGTTATGCTGAAAGTATCCCCATGGAAGGGCGTTGTCCGATTCAGAAAAAGAGGGAAACTAAGCCTGAGGTTTATCGGGCCATTTAAAATCATCGAACGGGTTGGCAAGGTAGCATATCGCCTTGAATTACCGGAATAATTGAGCGGAATCCATGGCACGTTTCATGTGTCACAACTCCGAAAATGCTTAGCTGAGGAAACGGCTTATATCCACTATGATGATATCGAGGTGGACAATAGCCTTAACTATGCGGTAAGGCAAATTGAGATTTTAGATCGGAAGGTTAAAGATTTGTGTAATAAGAGAATTGATCAAGTGAAGATCAAGTGGGGGCATAGAAAGGGTTCGGATACTACGTGGGAATCCGAAGAGGAGATACGACGTCTATACCCAACATTATTTGGTACGTATTCCGGTTTCGAGGACGAAACCCTTTTAAGGAGGGTGGACTTGTAACACCCCTAAAATATAAACCTTTTTATTTTAAATTCGATAACTAGGAATAAAGATAACCTAGTTAGATAAAAGTCTCGTAGTGACATGTAAGTGGGTTAAAACAACTAAAATATGAACTAAACTGTTTTGGTCAAAAATTACCGAAGCAATTAAGTGATCAAATTAGTTAAGTGAGGTAGTGTGCTAAGAAAGTGTGTTGAAAATATGTTGATTAAGTTGTTTGCAAAAACAGTTTTCAGGATACGGCTCAGGATATTGAGCTGTATCTATGATCAAACTATGAGCAAAAAGTAAAGGGGGTGACACGAGATATACAAGGAAAGCCCTTGATCAATCTAGATCGCCGGCACAAAACCTCGGGAGCTGACAATCGCAGCTGCCTTGTTCTTCTTATTGCTTTAAACCTCAGGATACAGTGCAGGATATTGATCAGATGGCTAAGTGTTACAATGCTTTTTGTGAAAGTGAAAGTTGCGAGAGAGTAAAGTGTTAGAGAGCAGTGAGTGTTGTTGTGTCCTTTTCGATCTGATTTATCCAATTATTTATAGCTATGAAATACAAACGAAAATTCCTATAAACGGGGGATGCTTCCGAATATTCCATAGTTAACGTTATGGACCAAGTAAAGCGGCTTCAACATCTTCATTCGAACGACTTAGACCGAGTCTTCCGGGGAAAGGGTCCTCACGAACGTTACAAGCTTGGACTCGTATTCCTGCACATAATCCATTAGTAATCCTCAGGATACCATTCAGGATGTTACCAATATCCTGAATCAGCATCCCGGAGATGAACATATATCATACAAGCAAGATATAATTTAAGATATTATCCATGATATGAGCTCAGAATTTCACCCATAACATAAACTATAGTTGGGGGACTAAAGTTGTTAAATTTGAAACTTATAATATTAAAACAAAGATTAAAAACCCAAACACACACAAGAGTGTGTGTCTGGTTCGATTAAAACACAGGGGCGACCAGGAGCTTTCTCTTAAACCCTAGTTCATGCTAATTGTCCCAAATTGAAGGTCAAAATCAGTTCCAAATCGAAATCCGAGCATAGAATAGTGATCTCCTCTGTAAAGGGGTCATAAGGTATGTAAAATTTCATAGAAAAGTTCCATCTAAATTTCTGGATGAACATAAGAAATTTGAAATTAATGTTGCATGATTGTTGTATGGATGAATTTGAAATGAAATAGTGCCTAGGAATAAACCCTAGTCATTAGATTGTTGAAATTATGCTCAATACTTGTGAAATTCATAATCACCATTGAAGGTGATAAGTGGGTTTTGTAGAAACATGTTAAACACTAGGATTATTATTGCTATTCTAGTGTAATGTAAGTTCTATGAAGTGATTTCAGAATGTGATGTGAAAAAGTAACATGAACTTGCTTAATTGATGATTAACTTTGGTTACATAATTAGTCATGAGCGTAACTGTAAACTTCCAGAAATTATGCCCTTTAGGTGTTCGTAGAAATGCCTAAAAGGAAGCCTAATGTTGGAAATTTGATCTAAAAACGCATACTTGTATATTTTGGCGAATTATGCGTGAATGCTAAGAAAAGAGTTCTAAACAATTCGTGTTTGAACTCTATAGGAAAGGAAACCGGAACGTCGGGTGGACAAGCCCGTGGTGACGCACGTTTGAAGGGAGTGCTTTGAAGGTATGTAACCGTGACACTGTTACATTATGTTACTTGAAACATTATAGTCGTTTGAATTGGTGTTTATTAGAATTGGTAGTATTAGTATAAGTGATGATGATCACTACCTAGTTAATCGAATCAATACTTGTTTAGAAAACGTTTGGTAGTCGTTGAAAATGGAGGATTCCATAAACGAGCCAAACGGGTTGAATAATTGTCTAAGTAGTCATTATGGAAGTGATTAAATATCATCTGGCGATTGTAGATCACGGAGGCGTAAAACCATGAAATGGGTAATGATACGTCGATGATCATAAGCCCATGGAATGGGTATGTCACACCCTGGTTTTTGCTGAAGCGTTGAATTTATTTGGTGTGACTTCTTAATACCATAGCAACAATCTTAACAATGTTATATGATAAAAACATACGATGTTCATCCATTAATTTAGTTTAAGAAATGCCATAACATAATTGTCTTGAAACAACTGCCCAAACAAATTACAACCTTAACTTGTTTAAAAAAAAAGAGTTCACAACAGACTCAACAAAAGACCTTGAGTAAAACGAGGTTTGGAGACACGTGACCCGTCCAGGCAAGGGTTACACCTCCCTAACCCTACATCCCTGGATGACATCTTTTATTTAAATACGCAGCTTAACGTGCAACGCCCGCCAGATCCTATCAATTTCCTGAAATACATGTAGTTTGAAAAGTCCAATTTGTATGCTACAAGCCCAATCCTTTTGCAGGATTCTGAATGGGCCAATGTAACGCGGATTCAACTTCCCACGCTTTCCAAAGCGTGCCACACCCTTCCAGGGTGAAACCTTCAATAACACCATATCTCCCACCTCAAATTCTAGAGGCTTCCTTCTTAGGTCCGCATAACTCTTCTGTCGATCTCGGGCCGCTTTGATACGCTCTCGGATCTGTGCAATTTTGTCTGTCGTTTCCTGGACCAACTAATTGTCTATCACTTGCGTCAGCCCAACAAATCGGTGATCGACATTTATGTCCATAGAGAGCTTCGAACGGTGCGGCTTGAATGCTTGCATGGTAACTGTTATTGTATGAAAATTCGACCAATGGTAGGTGAGTGTCCCAACTTCCACCTAAATCCACTACACAAGCTTGCAGCATGTCTTCTATTGTCTGAATTGTTCGTTCGCTCTGTCCGTCTGTCTGCGGGTGAAATGCAGTGCTCAGATTCAACTGAGAACCAAAAGCTTCTTGAAAGGACTGCCAAATCCTTGACACGAATCTTCCATCTCTATCAGAGATAATTGAGAGAGGCACTCCATGACGTGCAACAATTTCTCTCAGGTATATCTCAGCAAGTTTGCTCGTGTTGTCTTTTTCCCTGATTGGTAAAAAGTGTGCTGATTTCGTTAAGCAGTCTACTATCACCCAAATCATATCATGTCCTTTGGGTGTCCTTGGCAATTTTGTTATGAAGTCCATGGAAATCTGTTCCCATTTCCATTGGGGTATTTCAGGTTGCTGCAAGAGACCTGAAGGCTTCTGATATTCGGCCTTAACCTTGGCGCAAGTTAAACATTTGCCAACATATATTGCAACATCGCCTTTCATCCTTAGCCACCAATAAAAATCCTTAAGATCTTGGTACATCTTATCTGCTCCTGGATGAATCGAGTACCGTGACTTGTGAGCTTCATCAAAAATAACGTTTCTTAAACCACCAAACAAAGGAACCCAAATTCATCTCATGAAGCACAACGTCCCTTCCTCGTTTGGTATCAACTGCTTCTCCATCCCACGGAGATACTCATTTTCAATATTCCTTTCCTTGAGTGCTTCTCTCTGTGCGGCACGAATGCGCAATGAGAGGTCTGTTTGAACAATCATTTCCAAAGCCCTAACCCTTATGGGCTTAATCCTTTCCTTCCGACTTAGGGCATCGGCGACCACATTCGTCTTCCCTGGGTGATACTTGATCTCACAATCGTAGTCGTTCAACAGTTCAATCCAGCGTCTTTGCCTCATGTTAAGCTCTTTTTGATCGAAGATATGTTGCAGACTCTTGTGATCAGTGAAGATTGTACATCGCGTGCCATATAAGTAATGTCGCCATATCTTCAATGAAAATACCACCACGCCTAACTCCAAGTCATGCGTGGTATAATTTTTCTCGTGTACCTTCAGCTAGCGCGAAGCATAGGCTATAACTTTCTGTTGCTGCATCAGCACGCAACCTAGCCCTTGACCCGAAGCGTCACAATATACCACGAAGTCGTCCGTGCCTTCGGGTAGAGATAAAATCGGTGCGTCACAAAGCTTGTTCTTCAGCAACTGGAAGGCCTCTTCTTGTTTGCCTCCCCAATCAAACTTCTTGTCTTTTTGGGTGAGGGTAGTCAGAGGTTGAGCAATTTTCGAGAATCTTTAATGAATCTGCAGTAATAACCGGCCAAACCTAGAAACTGTCGAATCTCGGTTGGCATTTTTGGGGTCTCCCAATTCTTGATTTCTTCAATCTTTGTAGGATCCACATGAATTCCGTTTCCATTAACCACATGACCAAGAAACTGGACTTCTCGTAACTAGAACTCGCACTTTGAAAACTTCGCGTATAACTTCTCCTTCTTAAGCAGCTCTAAGATGGCTCTTAGATGATACTCATGTTCTTCTTTGGTTTTTGAGTAGATCAGGATGTCGTCAATGAACACGATCACAAACTTATCAAGGTAGGGCTTGCAGACTCTGTTCATTAAATCCATGAATACAGCTAGCGCGTTCGTCAACCCGAACGGCATAACCAGGAACTCGTAATGTCCATATCGAGTCCTAAAGGCCGTCTTGGGAATACTTTCCTCTTGTATTCTCAACTGGTGATAACCTGATCGAAGGTCGATCTTTGAGTAAAAACTTAAACCTTGTAACTGATCGAACAGGTCATCAATCCTTGGCAAAGGATATCTGTTCGTAATTGTTAGCTTGTTCAGCTCCCTGTAGTCAATACACATACGGAAGCTACCATCCTTTTTCTTAACGAACAGAACTGGAGCTCCCCAAGGCGAGAAGCTTGGCCTGATGAATCCCTTGTCTAACAACTCTTGAAGTTGTGTCGACAACTCCTGCATTTCTGAAGGTGCAAGTCGATAGGGTGCCTTAGCTACAGGCGCGGCGCCTGGAACTAAGTCAATATGAAACTCGACTTGTCTTTGTGGTGGCAATCCTGGCAAGTCTTCTGGAAAGACTTCAGGATACTCCTTAACGACTGGGATATCTTCTAGTTTCGGCTCAGCTGCTTCCTTATCTATGATGTGTGCCAAGAAAGCAACACATCCCTTCTTCAAACACCTTCTACCTTTTAGGCAGCTGATGATCCTTAAGGGTGTATCGCGCTTTTCTCCATGAACCACAATCGTTTCTCCATTCGCCATTGGGATGTGAATGGTCTTCTCGTGACATACAATTTCGGCTTTGTTGCTTTACAACCAATCCATTCCTACTACCACGTTGAAGCTTCCCAACTCGACTGGTAGTAGATCTAGTGTAAACTCGTGCTCTCCCAATTCAATCATGCATCCTCGGATGACTTCATTCGTCTCAACTAGCTTCCCATTAGCTAGTTCAATTGAGTAAGGAATGTCTAACTTACTAGCAGTTAATCCAAGTATTTTCTTAAATTCTAGTGATATGAAACTATAATCGGCACCAGTATAGAAAAGCACAGATGCAAAGGGTTGGTTAATAGGGAACGTACCAGTGACAACATTCGGGTCCTGGCGTGCTTCCCTGGCTCCAATATTGAATACCCTTCCACGAGCTTGATTGAGTTTTGGGCAATCACGTTTGAAATGCCCGATGTCTCCACAGTTAAAACAGCCCGATCCTTGGCCGTCACCATTCCCATTACCTTGGTTGTTGTTGCGGTTCCCACCTTGATTACCACGATTCCCAGAATTATCCCTATTACCATTCCTGCCATTGCGGTTTCCATTTCCGTTACCTCCTCGATTGTTGTTCCTATTACCAAAACCTCCTTGGCCACCCCGGCCAGCACCAACCCAGCATGTATCTTTCAAGTGACCAATTTTCCCACACGTTTCGCATTTTCTATTTCTGCACTGGCCAGCATGATGATACTGGCATAATTCACACTTGGGCAGAGTGCCCATGTATCCTTTTCCTTTTGCTCTGGCCGGTGTGCTAGTGTCACCCTTCTTGTTCGAACTGCTGGTACCCTGCTTAAAGTTGGAGAACTTTCGTTTGTTTTCCAGAGAGGATTCAACATGAGATTCTTTATTTTTCGGCTCCGAAATGGAAACCTTGTCTAACCGGATGGCTTCCTCAGTCAGGGACACACTCAGGTCTATAGCTTTAGTGATCGTTTCCAGTTTTGAAGATGTTACCATGCTCATGATCTGGGGTGCTAATCCCCAGATAAAACGCTCCACGCGTTTGAATTCGGGCGTGACCATATACGGCACTATGATGTGCGTGAAGTGTGTTATGGTTTTAATGTTTATTTTAAGCCCTTTTACACTTTTTAGCCAAGTTTTAAATTTAGAAAACACGATATTTACTAACACTAAACACACATATGGGCAAGTGCACCCATCGTGAGCGTAGTATAGTGTTGGTAAGATACCGAGGTTGTCCAAGGACACAAGAGCTTTTAGTACCGGTTTATCCTCAACGTCTAATCAAATCAAAAAGTTAGAAAAAGGTTTTAAACTAGAAAAATAAAAACTAACTAAAATGCTGAAAATAAAAATAAAAGTAGAAACAGATAGACAAGATGAATCACTTGGTTCCGACTCGTGTATAGTGTAACCTTTGATTATTTCCGCACTTTTGCACTTTATAAGAGATTATCTTAGTTATTGTAGTAGGCCCCTCTTTTGAAGGTGACGTTACCCTCAACCCAGTAGTTTGAGTCAGCAAGGATACAATCCTAAAGGGTCGGATTATTGAAAGATAATTAATTAAGTTATTAATGAAAATTATGGTATGCCCCTCTTTTGAAGGTGACGTTACCCTCGGCTAAGTAGTTTGAGTCAGCAGGGATACAGTCCTAAATAGCCGGGTTATAGTATTAATAGTAGCTTACATATGAGGGGATCAAAGAGTTTGGACCCCCGCCATCCAATACCGTTAAGTATTGAAGGAGTTCCTACTAAATTTGACCCAGGTCCTTGCAGGATCTATACACTGAACAAGGCAAGACTTTTACCAAACCGTTCCCTTAACCCCCGACCAGGTAGCCAACATACCTCCATATAGACCGTGGAGATATGAATGGTGAAAATCTTTTATTTTATATAGACAGTAAAATAATGCCAAGACACCACGGACAAACGATAAGGAAAAATCACCTTCAACATAAGAAACTAGTTATTAAAGTCATTAATACATAACCAAGTAAAAAGTGTGAAAAGATTAAAAATAAAAAGTATTACACTAGACACTTTGTCTTCACCAAGTGATGTAAGAGACATAGGCAAACATGGCCTTGATTGTCAAGAACTCTTACGATCAATCTTGGATCCCGAGACGACTCACACACTCTATGATGGACAATGGATGATGGTGGTGGATGATGGTGTTATGGTGGTGGTGGGTGGTAGGTGAAGTGTGAGAGAGGTGGTGTGCCAAGGGATGGTTTGAGCTTGAGCCAAGCACTCCTATTTATAGGCTGAACAGAAGCCCGGGCATGGCCCCGTGTCCACATCCTTCTCTTTCTTCATTTATTGCAGCTTGTCTGTATTAGTTTACCACGCCCCCGTGTCCGCTGAGCAAGACCCCGTGTGCAGAAGCATATCTGTACTATCAAGGTTTGCCTGGATTTTGCGAATCTTATAGTTGACCACGGCCCCGTGCCCGCCGAGCACGGCCCCATGGTGGGCAATGGAAGCTTCTACTACTTTGTCTTTTCTGCTGACACTTGGGCACGCCCCCGTGCTCCCTCACGGGGTGTGTTCAGTCTTCTGTCTTCTTGTTTTGCTTGGGAAGATGCTGTCGTGGGGTCGGGCATGTCACGTTTGTTCCTTTTCTTGTATTTATGTTAGATTTTGCTGTCTTTTTGCTTCTTTTGTTAATTTATTAAATCCTGAAAATACAAAAGGAAGACAAAAGCACACTTTTTCCAACATTAGTACTAAAAAATGGTTAGTTTTATGCCACAATTGATGTAATTTATATGTTGCATTTTGCACACATCAAATATCCCCACACTTGAATCTTTGCTTGTCCTCAAGCAAAACTCTTTATAATGTGGCTTTACACTCCCAAATGGAATGGGTAGAAAAGAAAGTTTTTGGGTTTGTCATAGAGTGTCGGGATTTCCAAGATTCTTTATTAAGTTTTATTTTTATTTATTTACAATCCTATTCGCCATGATTTATTTAAAACTTTTCATAAGATAAATTACTTATTAGGGCATAACATGCCTCTTTAAAATTTCATTTATATACAAGTTCACATACCTCACGGGGATAAGTCAACACTCGGCCGAAAATGTATTTTAGTGGATCACTCGAGAGCGGCATGGAACTTACTCCTACCATAGGCTTGCTAAGCAATCAATCCTCCTCCTTTTTAACTATATACCTTTGTAAATATCAAGAGGACTTTTGGGTGAAGGGTTAGGCTTGGGTTAAAGGTAGGTGGTTGGGTTAGTGGTTAGTGAAAAGGGCGAAAAGCGTAACAAGCGTCGGTTTTCGTAAGACTTTTTATTTTTGCAACTTTTATTTTGATGAAGCTTTTATTCAAACAAAGTTATTTTTGATGAACTTGTTTGTTTATTTTTCTTTTGCTTCATCATCAATTTTTTTTTTTTAAAGTCATACGTAAAACCGAGCTAGCTACTAAAACAAAGGGTTAAAAATAAAAAGGGTTTTGGTGGGTAAAAGGGTGTTTGGTTTGGGTTATGAAATGAAAAGGTTTAGGCTCAAAGGGGCTAACTAGGGGGATTTTGGGTAGGTGATAAAAAAAATAATGGTGTAGAAATAAAAAGGGGTTAGTCCTAATGCCTCCATCATTTACTTACTCGGGTTTAAGTTGGTAAGGACCGGGAATGTATCGTCGTGGCAAGTTCTAGAGTCGTAAGAACCAAGCGGCTATTCACACAAGAAACGAAAAATGAGCATTTAGTTTAATGATATGTATTTGTATGCTCAATAAAGGCTCAAAACTCACTTTTGTGGGAATGGGTTTTTATGTGATCAAGTATATATAATCAAATTTTAACAAAGCTTGCCATGCCTTTTCATAATTTTCTTATGTTGGTTCTTTTTATCACGACGCTATCGGTTGTAAATTTGTAAAAATCTAACCTTTTTTAGAATTTGAAATTCCCAAGTTAAACCTAGACAAGTAAAAAAATGAAAATTTTTGAAAAAATTTGGGGTGATAAGCGGTTCCAATAGAGTTTTGTGTAAGGCTTGTAGTTAGGACTTGCAAGATTCAAGGTTTTAGCATCCCCCCCCCCCCCACACTTAAATTACACATTGTCCTCAATGTGTCCCAAAAATAAGTTTTTAGGTTGATTGAATGTGTAAAAAGGTGTGAAAAAGCAAAAAAAATTTGTTACTGGGCGCTGGACACGGCCCCGTGGTGTCCGGGCATGGCCCCGTGTTCAAGTTCCAGTAACAAAATTGAATAAGAGAAACAGAAGTCTGGACACGGGGGCGTGTTGGGTGAACACAGCCCGTGTCCAGTTTACCTGAACTGGGTATTTCTGTAGACTATTCAGCACGGGGCCGTGTTGGGCGGACACGGCCCGTGCCGAACTTACTGTAACGAAGAAATTTTGTCGGATGGTCCTGTTTTCCTACATGGGGTGCTGGTTCAAGTTTCCCTTGTTTCCCTTGTCATCTTGAGTGCGTTTTATTCATTTCAACACCATCCAAACACCAAATTAACTAAAACCATCATTCATTAAGTCATAGAGAGAATTACATAATAGTCCTAAAAAAATGAAAAACAAAGCAGAAAATAAAAGTAAGAAAAAATCCTAAATTAGATAGGTCAAGTGATACGTAAAATCATTCTAAGGAGCTCTACTTCTACAATAAGAACCAAAATTCCGGAAATAGTTTTCCGGTTTCTAAAAGTCTTGTAGAACTCCAAGCCGAGTGGTGTCCCTTAGATGTTGCTAAAGCCATTCTTCTATCTCCCTTAGGAGAAGGGAGGCGGCTTCATGTTCCTCAACATCTTGTGGAGGGGGAGCGACACCAATCGGAACCCCTTGTAGTATGTCTCGAGGGGGCTCCGGATGTAAGGTGTACCATTCGGCCGGAATGATGGCTTCCGGTACCACATTTCATGCCCTTTGTGTGATAATCGGCACCAAAGGAGGAGAGGCGAGAATGTTCAACCTTTGGTGCAAAAGGTTGACTTCCCGGAGACATCCTTCTAGTCCCACCGTTTGATGATTAATATGGTCGACCAATGCTTCTTCCACCCCCGTTATCTCATCAATGGCTTCTCTTAGAGCGTAAACATAGTTTACAAGAGAATCCTCAACCGTTGATGATCTTCTTCCCTGCCGGTTGTTTTTGGAATGCGACGAAGAGTTTCCGCTTGTTCTGCTTGCCATTCTGAGAAAACATACCGAAAAGAGTTCAATTTAATGGGACCAGTACCTCGGACACGGCCCCGTGTTCAGACATCTGCAGGATTTAGGAACAAGGAATCTTGGAGTTTTAATTTGTTTTTATGATTTTTAAAGCATTTTTTAACAGAAACAACTTAAAACATTGTTGTAAAACTTATTTTTAACAAGATTCCATGAACAAAAATCTAACAAACATCTCAATAAAGCTTGAAATTATGGAAGTCTCAAGCTTTAATGGAGGTGTAAGGAAAGAAAAATTGAAGAAGATGATAGTGGATAAAAGAGGAAAGGACAAGAAGATAGTTGAGAAACTTCTTTTAGAAAATACATAGGATGGTATGTGAGAATATTCCCCAAATCTTTGTCCCTGGAATGGTTCAAATGTGCAGGATTCTTGGCTGCATTTATAGAAAACGACAGTACGTTGCGCACGGCCCCGTGTGCAGATGGAATCCTGACACAATTTTGTCCGTATTCTGATAAAATCAGAAGGGAATCTTTAGGTGGACACGGGGGCGTGCTGACCTGGACACGGCCCCGTGTCTAGAAGATGTCTTAAGGAATTCGTCTATTTTCAAGGAACTTCTTCAGATCGGGTGGTTCTTTATTGGATGGAACAACCCTAAAGTGCCTAAGATACCTTAATTGTTCTAGATTAAGACGAGAATGCAAGAGGTTGTCGGTGAGGGTGATTCCTATGCTATATGTAGGTGGACAAGTCCAACCCTTTTCCGGGCTCTCGTTAAAGAAGGTGTATGTCGAATCGCTCAGGTCTATGTATGCATCGAACGAAGTCGATGGGGAGTCCTTCACGGCACAATCGACACAGGGACGACTATCGCTCAAGTCCTCACTAGAGTTAAAAGTATCGTCGGAAACAACGAAGTTGCTTGAATGCGAGCCCAACCCTTCCTCTTGGTTATCATCTTGAGATAAATTATTGAAATCTATCCTAAGTTCTTTTAACCAATTAAGAATGAGATCTTCTAATTGAAATAGTTCGTCAAGAAGCATTTCTCCTAGAAAATCCGGTTGAGAGCATTCGAGGGAGAGATAGGGATTATTTTTACTTTCTCCCCTCTTAAGGATACAGGAAAACGATGGGTCTATATATTGGGCTTATAATTTAGAAAATAACATTCTAATTCCTTGTGGGAGCCACCACATATTTGACACCACGTACCATAAGAGTGCCGAAAGTAAAAAGTATCAGTATCACTCATGTTTGTGTCAGAAATTACAAACCATCGGGATCTTACGGTTCTGTTTTCAGTAACTAAATCTTGGGCACGGGGCGTGTTGAGTGGGCACGGCCCCGTGTTCAGCTTACTGTCTGACTTAAAACAGGATTGCCAGTTCCAATGATTGGGCACGAGGCGTGTTCAGCGGGCACGGCCCGTGCTGAGTTCTGCAGAAGCTGAAAAACAAAGAAAAATCCTAAAAAATAGAAAAAATAAGAAAAAGCGATTAGGCCGTTGATTCCTAACTTTCTTAAAATCCTTGTGTCCCCGGCAACGGCGCTAAAAACTTGATGTGCGTGAAGTGTGTTATGGTTTTAATGTTTATTTTAAGCCCTTTTACACTTTTGTAGCCAAGTTTTAATTTATAAAACACGATATTTACTAACACTAAACACACATATGGGCAAGTGCACCCATCGTGAGCGTAGTATAGTGTTGGTAAGATACCGAGGTCGTCCAAGGACACAAGAGCTTTTAGTACCAGTTTATCCTCAACGTCTAATCAAATCAAAAAGTTAGAAAAAGGTATTAAACTAGAAAAATAAAAACTAACTAAAATGCTAAAAATAAAAATAAAAGTAAAAACAGATAGACAAGATGAATCACTTGGTTCCGACTCGTGTATAATGTAACCTTTGATTATTTCCGCACTTTTGCACTTTTTAAGAGATTATCTTAGTTATTGTAGTAGGCCCCTCTTTTGAAGGTGACGTTACCCTCAACCCAGTAGTTTGAGTCAGCAAGGATACAATCCTAAAGGGTCGGATTATTGAAAGATAATTAATTAAGTTATTAATGCAAATTTTGGAAGGCCCCTCTTTTGAAGGTGACGTTACCCTCGGCTAAGTAGTCTGAGTCAGCAGGGATACAGTCCTAAATAGCCGGGTTATAGTATTAATAGTAGCTTACATATGAGGGGATCAAAGAGTTTGGACCCCCGCCATCCAATACCGTTAAGTATTGAAGGAGGTCCTACTAAATTTGACCCAGGTCCTTGCAGGATCTATACACCGAACAAGGCAATACTTTTACCAATCTGTTCCCTTAACCCCGACCAGGTAGCCAACATACCTCCATATAGACCGTGGAGATATGAATGGTGAAAATCTTTTATTTTATATAGACAGTAAAATAATGCCAAGACACCACGGATAAACGATAAGGAAAAATCACCTTCAACATAAGAAACTAGTTATTAAAGTCATTAATACATAACCAAGTAAAAAGTGCGAAAAGATTAAAAATAAAAAGTATTACACTAGACACTTTGTCTTCACCAAGTAATGTAAGAGACTTAGGCAAACATGGCCATGATTGTCAAGAACTCTTACGATCAATCTTGGATCCCGAGACAACTCACACACTCTATGATGGACAATGGATGATGGTGGTGGATGATGGTGTTATGGTGGTGGTGGGTGGTGGGTGAAGTGTGAGAGAGGCGGTGTGCCAAGGGATGGTTTGAGCTTGAGCCAAGCACTCCTATTTATAGGCTGAACAGAAGCCCG
Organism: Helianthus tuberosus; assembly: GCA_030545235.1. Taxonomy (NCBI): domain Eukaryota; kingdom Viridiplantae; phylum Streptophyta; class Magnoliopsida; order Asterales; family Asteraceae; genus Helianthus; species Helianthus tuberosus. The sequence continues at coordinate 28,097,437 of CM060438.1, read as the reverse complement.
GGCACGGCCCCGTGTCCAGTGGGCACGGCCCCGTGTCCACATCCTTCTCTTTCTTCATTTATTGCAGCTTGTCTGTATTAGCTGACCACGCCCCCGTGTCCGCTGAGCACGACCCCGTGTGCAGAAGCATATCTGTACTATCAAGATTTGCCTGGATTTTGCGAATCTTATAGTTGACCACGGCCTCGTGCCCGCTGAGCACGGCCCCGTGGTGGGCAATGGAAGCTTCTACTACTTTGTCTTTTCTGCTGACACTTGGGCACACCCCCGTGCTCACTGAGCACGGGGCGTGTTCAGTCTTCTGTCTTCTTGTTTTGCTTGGGAAGATGCTGTCCTGGGGTCGGGCATGTCACGTTTGTTCCTTTTCTTGTATTTATGTTAGATTTTGTTGTGTTTTTGCCTCTTTTGTTAATTTGAGCTTATTTAATCCTGAAAATACAAAAGGAAGACAAAAGTACACTTTTTCCAACATTAGTACTAAAAAAGGGTTAGTTTTATGCCACAATTGATGTAATTTATATGTTGCATTTTGCACACATCACACTACATGAGACAAATCATGAAACCTCTGAACATATTCTGCAATCTTAGGGCCCTCCATTTTTAGGTGCCAGAACTCAGTTTCTAGTTTCTGTATTTTAGCCCGCGAACAATACTTCTTTCTCATGAGCTCTTTTAGCTCAGCCCATGTTAGTGCGTATGCTGCCGCTTCTCCCAATGTTTGCACTTGCAGATTCCACCACGATAGGGCAACATCCAGAAAAAGCCCTGAGATGTATGTGACTTGTTGCTCGGGAGCACACTTGCTCATTCTTAGAACAGAATCTGTCTTCTCAGCCCACCAGACGAATGCAACAGCACCTCCAGTGCCGTTGAAATTTACTGGCTTACAGTCGAGGAATTGTTTGTAGGTGCACCCTGCACATACGTTAGAATTTATAGATGGTATTAGCGGATATGCTAGGAACATCCAAATGTATCGTAATATGTCTCAAGCGACTTGGACATTACCATTGGGTGGATTGTTGTTGCCGTTATTGTTCGAGATACTCCCGCTTGTTCCTGCTTGGGAGGCCGCATACTGGGATATAGCCGCGGCAATTATCCCCTGGAGTTCCACCTCAGTAGTAGGCTTGCGTGTGTTGCGTCGTGGAGGCATCTTTTAAAAGATGATCATGTTGGTCAGGTCATAGTAAGTATAATAAATATGCATATATAGTAACATCCATCAACCACATAACATCCCATGTTATAATATAAAACAAATAATTTCAACAAAGCATGTAGTGAGAACGTTGCCATTGGGCTTTCATTAATCATGACCACCATATCGTTTTTACATGTTTTACAGTACATAACATATCAAAATAAGATCATGGGGTTACATCACCCCCAAAAATACAATCTATCTACACAAATCATGTACAAAAAGTGTGGTCTTCCAAAAAGTCTTCTCAAGCTGGCCCAATCGCGACTTTCTTACCAAAATTAACTACCTGCATCAAACCAAAAATATCTATGCTGATGGCAGAGGAGGAGGAAGATGAGAGAAAAGCAGCCGGCGCATGTGCACCCAATCCTCCTCTAAGGCATGCATGACGCGCAGTAGATAGGCAATCTGCTGCTCAGATGTAAGGAAACGAACATCCGAATCAGGGGGAAATGAAAGGGGAGTGTGCGGTGCGGCAAAAGGGGTCTGACAGTGGCACGGAGGACGTGGAGCTCTCTCTAACTCCTTAATGCGACGACTCAGTGCGTCCTGTTATAGCTGAAGGGAGATGAGTATGTCCTCTATGGAATACCCGACATGAAATGGGTGATAAGGATCCGATAATGGCATAACATGGGGCGATGACCACAAAAATGGCTCGCCCATCGGTGCTGAAGCTGGATAAGTAGTGTGTGGGGCAGACGTAAACGGTAATGTAGTATGGGGAAACTGAGACATGACAGGTATAGCAGACGACATGGGTGGAACAAGACCAGGATGAAGAATCTGTGGTATAAACTGGCCATCCCCTATCATAAAAGGTACGTGGCCAAAAGGCTTGTAGGATCGATATTGACGATCAAATGAGTCAATCCGAGTCAAAATACCACTATTTATGTGGCGGAATCACACAAACAGGTTGAATCAAAGAGAATGGAGTAGATATAGACAGAATATCACTTTAAACACTGTTTCTCATTCATATATTGACTTGAAAATCTAGCAGCAGTTCGGTACCAGAACTATGGGACTGTTACAAATGAGAAACATCAACTGCCTATTTATAGGCTTTAGGTTTCGCTTGAACCAGTCTCAAGCGAACCCTGATCAACTGAGTTTGCTTGAACTTGACATGACACACCTTCAAGAGAAACCCCTTAAAACATAAACTTAAACTTACATTTTGACCCCTGTACTATACAATCATGACATATATAGACCCTAGACTTAAGACGTAGGCTTTAGACATCATGCACTAACAAACTCCCCCTTGGATACAGCCGGAGTCTTCAGTCTTGGTCTTCAAACTATTCACAGGGCCTTAAACTTCTCTTCACGAGGCTTAGGCTTCTTCAGTAACGCTTTCCTAAGCTTCTCATTCTCGTCGACTCTCTTCTTTTCCTCAGCAGCCATTCTCTGATTTAACGTGTACCTCAAGATCTTATCTTTCTCTTCTTGCTCCTTCTGAGCTTTCTCAGCTTTCAATCTTTCCTCTTCCTCAATCTTTCGCCATTTGGAATTCCATTTATTTTCAGAATTAATTCCTTTCTGAAAACAAACAGATACTACTCGTTGAAACTGCATGGCTTGCTCTCTATCTTCAGGCTTAAACCAGATCTTGTTAATGAATAAACATTCAATATCCTTTGCAGAGCAATTCATCAGCCAAAGAGGATCATATACAAAGATATTCCTGATCTCATTTCCAGCACGATATGTGATGATAGCCTCAGTCGTCAAACAACTATACACCCATCCCATAAAACCTTTGTAAAACTCTTGTTCCATCTTTGGTACTGGAATGTTCTTCATAGTTCGTGGCTTCTTTATATTCAGAATAGTTTCTTCATTTCCGGTTTCAGGATTTACTCTTCTAACTTTCTTTGGGTAATGTGGTTGCCAGTGCCTGAAGTTCTTCAATGCTTCAAACTTTATACAGCCCCACATTCGAATATCGTTCTTTCTCACTGGATAAGCTAACGTTCTGACTTGAGCTAACTCATCAACATCCCACCAGGGTAATTACATAACATCACATAAGCATTCAAAGTACTGAACCCCATACTCTCTTCGAATTGCATAAGCATTGACCTGCGGTAAGAATCCCCAGCTAATAATATCACCCAGTGACACATCTCTGTCTCTCTTGTAGAACTTCAATGGCCTCTTAAACTTTCTTTCATTGCTCTGTCTGAACCACTTTTTATGTTCTTCTTCCAGAGAATCCTTTGTAGTGCCATCAAAGTTTTTTTCTTTGAGACTCTCTTCAACTTTTCGTCTCAACTCGTCTCTGTTCTCTTCAGTAAATAACTCCGTCAGAGTTGGAAATTCTGAAGTATCAACATTAACATTTTCTTCATCTGTGCAGTCTTCTACTTCAACACGATCATAGAGATCTGCATCTTCCACATACTTATACTGATATTCAACCTTTTGATTCACGTCAAACGCATTCAACTCCTCTACAAAATCAAACTTAAATTCATCTTCTTTCACATTGAACATCTTTAAAACTTCATCCAACGTGTAACTATGTCTGATCTCCCCCTCTTCAACTTCAGGTTCGATACGCAAGATCAGCTTTTCAAAAGCTTCAACATTTTGATCGCCAACAGTCTCCCCCTCTCCAGTTACATCCTCTGACTCTTCATTCACTGCATCATTCATCAGATCATCCACAGTTTGTTCTTTAGACGTTTCAGTAACCGGAATCCCTGTTGCACCTTGATCATCATCATTGTCATCTTTATTAGAACTACTTGCAGAATACACTTTCTCATCATCGTCATCATCATGATCATCTTCATCCTCTTCATCATCACTTTCTTCAACAATACTTTCTTTCTCACAAATAGCAGGAATCGAAGAAATTGGTTGAGGATCTTCAACAGGAACTACTGCTAACACTATAGCCCCTTCCTCTGATGTACCTTCAGGTTCCTTTCCTTTCTTTTGCATCTCAGCATCTATAGCAGCTTGCTTCTGAGCTCTAACTTCTTCAATGTTAATTTCGTCAAACTGCTGCTCAACTGTCTTACCAAGAAACTTCTCTAGCACTTTATTCATCATGTACATCTCGTGCTCTTTCTGTGCTTTAGATTCTTCCAACTCTTTGTTCTTGAGCTCACAGTACTTGTTCTGCTCATCTTTACGTTTCTTTTCTTCCATAAGCTCTGCTATTTGAACTTTCATAATATCAATCTCTGCTTCATCAGCTTCGATCTTCTTCAATAGAGCTGCATTTTGAGCTTCAACCGTCTTCACATGCTTAACCAGCTTCTTGTTCTCAGCTATCACTCTTTTAACTTTATCATCAACACTTTTAACTTGTGCAGTATTGGCAAAATCAAAGTCCCCAATATCTTCAAGACCCATACTCATGTTTGAAGGAACAGGTGGAAAACCTTTGGATCCCGAAGAACCAGGTGTGGTTTGGATGATAGGTTGTGAGAGTGGTGGTGTTTGAAATATTCGTTGTGAAGAAGTGATAGGTTGTTCTTGATGAGGTGGTGATAAATGTAGTGGAGATAATTGATGGATTGGTGGTGTGGGTTGTTTTGGTGGAGTTGGTTGTTTTGGTGGTGATTGATGAGGTGGTGATTGATGTGGTATGGGTTCAGGTGGTGGTGATGGTGGTTTACTGACTTCTTGAATCGGTTTATTTCCCATCAAGATCTTCAATGTCTTTGATTTCTTTGGAGTTTGCACAAGCTTTCTCACAACTCCTTTCTTTTTACCTTTTGAGCTAGTTTGAGATGCAACCTCTTCTTGCGAAGGCACGTACGGCTCATCATCATCTTTTCTACTTCTCTTCTTCTTTTGCTTTTCTTTTGCTGCCTCAGAAATTACAATCTTGTAACGTTCAGTTTCATCAATATCATCATCAGAAGAAGTAGTAGTATCTTTGTCAACGTCATCACTTTGAGCACCTTCAGCAACTTGTTCTTTCTCCTGTTCATTAAAAATATTCAAATCTTTCAACAATCTTTGAGAATTAGGAGATAAACGAACATCAATTTCAACATTAGCTTCAGCTACAGTCTCAGCTTCAGCTTCTTTCTCAACCTCTGCTTCTACATCAGATTCATCAATCAACAACGTTTTAGCTTTCTTTTGTTTCTTCTTTGGTTGAGACGAGGATTCTTCTCCTTGCTGCACTTTCGGAGTAGCCTTCTTGATCCTCTTCTTTTGTTCCTTCACAAACCATTCATTCCTTGTTGATTTAAAACCTTCAAGAGCTTTCAGTTCATTAGCATAACCAGCTTCCTTCATCTCCTCTTCATTTCTCCAGTTTTGGTGATTAACTGGATCTGGATCCTGATAGTTTCTATCTCTGATTGCACCAAATAAAGCAACTGGATCTTTCGGTTCAAGATGATTTGGATTATAACTAGCTAAACTCTTGATAGAATCATTATCCATGTGAGCAAGAATCAGTAAATCATTATTCTCGTCTCGGACAATGTTTGGATACGCATGATCAATCATCATTTGAATGAACCTTGGATATAACCAAGTCTTTCTCTTCGATGTAACTTCATCCACCATATAATGAAATACTATGTGCGAAAAATTGTACTTTTTGTTTAGCACGAGAGCCACAACCATATTCATATGATAATCACGCATAGCGTCATAGCTTCCCTTTTGGTGACTAAGACTCGTCAAGACAGAATGTATCAAGAACTTATAAGGCTTCGTGAACTTCGATTTCAAATAATTTGCAGCATTAAGAGCTCCTGTGTATCCCATTCTAAGCAAACAACCTTTTACCATTCTTTCCGAAAAATTTGTCGGAGTATCTTCTTCATCCGGAAAATTAATCACCTCACGAACGACTGCTTCTGAAATGATGATTGGCTTTTCTTCTCCGTTTACTTCAACAACTGAAGTTGTCACCTTATCAGTTTCATAATACGTGGCATTCATCCAGAAACGTTTAATATGTGACTTGAAAACTAAGCGTCTATCAGTCAAAGCCTTCTGTAATGGAATTCTCCTCATAAATTCCAGAATTTCTGCAAACTCAGACAATTTGGAACTCCGTTCAACATCCAAATCACAGCAACTGTTATACAGAGCATTGAAAATCACTGACGAAGGCTGCAATAAAACAATTTCACAAACATATCAAACACTTGGATGAATTTCAACATTAAAAAAAACATTCAAGCGGAACATGTAATATACTGCCTTCAAGCGAAAGACATTCAAGAGAAAGCCAATGATTTGCTTGACCACAACAACCAACAACAAGTAATTTCAAGCGAAAGCTTCCTGTTACGTTTCGCTTGAAACTGACCAACAAACTCAAAAAATTTCTAAAACATCTGAGGTCAAATTAATGATGTTGATATAATCTATGTTCAATTCCGATCACATTTCAAACACTAAAGCTTCCTAAATCGTACTAGATCTGACTTTGAAAATCTGACCAAATCGACCAACATACAAAAACATACAATCTGATACAATTAAACTATCACACGATCATCTACACTCAAATCCGACCACTACCATGTGTTCTATTATCGAATATAAACAGTTAAAAGCCCTGAATCTACGAGTTCAAAACAGATATCACCGAAACCCTAAGAAACAGATAAAAACAGATCGAATCAAGGAGAGTACTTACCTTCACCATATTACTAGTTGTGCTAACCAACTAATAATAACAAATCTGAGTGAATTTGGGCAGAGTTTCGCCTAGAAAACGATGTTTTTGAGCTATCGCTTGAAATCGCCTCGTGAGTACTTGAAGCGAAAGCAGATGAGAATGAATTCAAGTGGAACCCAAATCCCTATATATAGCCTTGGATGTCTCGCTTGAAAATGACATGGGTAAGTTCAAGCGAAACCCCATTCAAGCGAATGCTCAATTGAAGCGAATCCACCTTTGTTTTCAAGCGAAACCTTTTTGATAAATTTTGAACCTTTTTAATTTTCAAGATTTTACCGACACACTCAATTAACCAAGTCCAAGTTAATGACCCTGGTCAACTGTTTAGTCTGCCAAGTCCAAATTAATGACCCTGGCTGACCAACTTATGAAGATGCTGATTTTTGAAATGAAATCAAGTTCAAATTAATGAACTTTTGTACATTTAAGTAATTACCGATCATATACCACAATATACTGCTTTCCCAACCCTCAAGATCTGACATGTTTAGCACATAAGACTTTGATCATCCGATCCCCAACATCAGTTGTCGAAAATAAAATGAAACATTAAAATCTTTTTGGATTTTGAATATGAAAAGCAATAAACTGTACATACAATCTTTTTGTGAGCGTGTTAGGGGATCATATCAGCTGCCGACAAGATACAAGTACCGTTAAGCTTAGGTGACATTTTAAGCATTAAACAATTTGCAATGATTGTCGATATACTGATCCATTTAAATTTTCACACAAAGTTCAATCTGTTCAGGATACGGATTTAATGTTTTAAGGCTTAACTTTCATATGTGTTCCACCTCAGAATATACTCCCGTATCCAGATCCCAATATTCAGTCTTACAGGTGAGTTTTAACACAAATGATATCTGTAAGGGGTTAATAAATTATGAAGAATCATGAAAGCTCAGGTCAGAACTACCGTTCAGCAGAGAGATCATGACTCGACTTTTGGGTGTGTCCCCTTTAGAGGATCTTTTTTACAACAGCATTGCTAAGCAATTTTATTGTCTTATCATATATGCTGAGGGTGATGCTATGTTTCAAGCATTGCAGAAAGTATTATTCGAGGACTAGGTCAGAACTTCCATTCAGCAGAAGTCCCGGAATAATACCCCAGATATCACTGAGTAAACAAACCTAGTATATCAGAAAAAGGAATCTTTCAAACAAGATTTCGGGGGTTACCCATATATCCGAGAGATGTTCCCCACATAAAAGCAAGTGATTTTATGTGTATATCCCGAACATATCTACTAAATGTGTAAAAACCTATCGGCATATCATCTACAAGACTGCTTAACACATTTATACTTTACATTTCTTTAGCGTACTGCACCTGTCTAGCTGATGTACTATCATTTCCCCTTTTTACACAAACTCATTTTTTTTACTTTTTCAAATGTTTTTGGTTTTTTGTAATTTTTATCATGTTTTTGTATTTTTCTGCAAACTTTCTCCCCCTAAAAACAAAAACATATTTTTGTGTTTTTGGTTTTATCAAAAAGCAGAAAAACAAACTATACAAATAAACGTGACAAACATGATGTGGTTCACTTTTGATCGCCGTCCTCCGCGGCTTCACACTCGATTACCCTCCCAGAAAGCAAATTTTTCAACCCATTCAATTTTAAAAGATAATTAAATCTTTTTCTATCAAAAGGTTTGGTATAGAAATCAGCCTTCTGTTCATCGGTGTGCACATATTAAATTTTGATTAACTTCTTTTCATAGCAATCACGGATGAAGTGATGCCGAATCTCAATGTGTTTAGTTTTCGAGTGGTGAACCGGGTTTTTAGTAATGTTGATTGCCGCTTCATTTTCCACAAATATCGGTGTATCCAAGAATTGCAAACCGTAATCCCTCATCTGCTGTTGGATCCAAAGAATCTGTGAGCAACAGCTGGAGGCCGAAACGTATTCAGCCTCGCATGTAGAGAGAGCGACCGCGGTTTGTTTCTTGCACTGCCAGGTAACAAGTCGAGTTCCGAAGAACTGACACCCAGCAGTGGTGGACTTAGCATTCTGCTTGCAACTACCAAAATCTGAATCAGCAAAACCTGAGAGAGTAAAGTCATCTGACTTAGGATACCACAAGCCGGTGCTTGGGCAACCTTTCAAATACCGTAAGATACGTTTCACGATTGTCAGATGTGACTGCTTCGGGCTTGACTGATATCTGGCGCAAAGACATGTCAGGTACATGATGTCCGGTCGGGAAGCAGTGAGATACATTAAGGATCCGATGATTGACCGGTACAATGTCTCTTCCACCTTTACACCACTCTCATCAGGACAAATGCCATGATTCTGTGCAAGGGGGTTGCTGCTGGACTGCATTGAACCATATCAAACTTTTCAAGCACGTCCTTCACATACTTTGTTTGATGAATGAAGATTCCATCGGGCATCTGATCTACCTGCAACCCGAGGAAAAACTTCATCTCCCCCATTGAACTCATCTCAAACTTCTTTTTCATCACCAACTCAAATTCTTTACACAGGTCGTCGTTTGTCGAACCAAAAATGATATCATCGACGTAGATCTGCACGATTAAGAGGTGACCTGCAACTTCCTTTGTGAAGAGAGTGCTATCTACTGTCCCTCTGATGAACCCGTTGTCCAACAGATATTGGGAAAACGTCTCATACCAAGCTCTTAGGGCCTGGTGCAATCCGTAGAGAGCTTTATCCAGTAGATACACTTTGTTCTTATGATGTGGATCAATGAAACCTAGAGGTTGTCCCACATACACTTCTTCCTTTATCTTTCCGTACAGAAATGCAGACTTCACGTCAAGCTGGTATACTTTGAATCCTTTCCACGACGCGAATGCCAGGAAGATCCTTATAGCCTCAAGTCTAGCAACAGGCACGTAAACCTCCTCATAGTCAATGCCTTCTTGCTGACTGAATCCCTGTACAACCAGTCGTGCTTTGTTTCGAACAACGATGCCTCGATCATCTCTTTTACATTTGAACACCCACTTTGTCTTGATCAACTTTTGATTTGGGGGTAAATCAACCAATCTCCAGACACCTAACTTTTCAAACTGTTGCAATTCTTCTTGCATTGCAATCACCCAGCTATCTTCAGTCAAAGCTTCCTTGTAAGTTCTGGGCTCGATCTGCGAAATAAAACATTTAAGTGAGAATTCTTCTTGTAAAGGAACAACCGATGAATAAAAACATGTAAGTGCATGGTTGATTTGATCTCTTGTTTTGACACCACTTTGAAGATCTCCTATAATCTGATCTGAAGGATGGTAAGATAAAGTTCGTGGCATGATGGTGTCAGGCACAACAACTTTCGATTGCTGAATCGAGATATCTAGATCACCGGTGTGATCCTCAGCTTCGGTTGATGTAACATTTGGATCCTCATCAAATATAGGAGCATTCTCCGAATCTGAGTCATCGGACTGATCAAATGATGAAGCTGGTTCCTCTGGTGATTCGTGAGCTGTTCCACTCAGACCTGCCTCGTGATCGTTAGCACCAGTTGTAGAAATATTCGTATCCACATCTGGTTGAGAAACCACCAACGGTCTAGGTATCTGATCTTGTACCATGAATTGCTGCTGTTGGTATAGATATGTAAGTTCCTCTTCACTCGGCTCTGTTGGTAATTGGAACGACTCCCAGAGTTTGTCGTAGTCGAAAAGCAACCTGTTTCTGGGAAGTTGTGGTGACGCAGTATGTTTCTGACAATCCACATGTTGAACTTCAATCATCTTCTTCAAACATGGTACGAACACTCTCTTCAAAGGGCTTGCATACCCAACAAAGAATCCCTCATTACTCTTTGCGCCAAACTTTCCATCTTGATCTATGAAGGTACACGGTGATCCGAACGGCTCTAGAAACTTTAGATTAGGCTTATATCTGTGAAGAAGTTCAAAGCACGTCTTTTTGTATTTCTTCACAGTAAGCACTCGATTCAAGGTATAGCATGCCGCTGCCACAGCTTCACTCCAGAAATGGATCGGTAGTTTTGAATCGGCCAACATGGTTCGAGCAGTTTCAATTAGAGTACGATTCTTTCTTTCAGCTACACCATTCTGCTGTGGAGTGTATGGTGCACTGAATTCATGAAGAATTCCCTTCTCGTTACAAAACTCGAGCATGCGGTTATTCTTGAACTCCGTCCCATTATCACTTCGGATTCTTCAGATCGGCACCTTATATAATGTTTCCATCTTCTTGAATAGGATCATCAATGACTCAAAAGTTTGATCCTTTCTTTCCAAGCACACCACCCAGGAGAATCTAGTGAAATCATCAGTTACCACCAGACAATATAAATCTCCACTGATACTCTGCACATTCACTGGCCCAAAGAGATCCATGTGGAGTCTCTCAAGCGGCACTCTGATTGAATTCAGCAACTTTTGTGGGTGAGATTTCCTGGTCTGTTTTCCTTTCTTGCAAGCTACACAGTCATCATTCAAATGAAAATTCTTTAAATTCACACCTTCAACTAAATCGTTATGTACCAAAAAATTCATTTTCCTAACATGAATGTGGCCCATCTTTCGATGCCACATAATTGATTCCTTTTCTGTTGCTTTCGTTTTTGACATAAAACACTGTTTTTGATGATTTGTTGGTGTTGCGACACTCATGTCAAGAATGTATAAATCGTTTTCACGTGGAGCTCGCAACAGCACCATATCATCAGGGATTTTAAACCCAGGTTTTAACACAAGACATTCATTTTTAGTGAAATGTACGGTGAAAGACTTGTCACAGATCTGCGAAATACTCAGTAGATTGTTTTCAAGATCAATTATATAGTTCACTTTATCAAAAGAAATGACTCCGTTCGTCAATGTTCCTTGACCGACAATCCTTCTTCCTTGGTTTCCTGCAAAACCCACGTAACCTCCGTTGATTGATTTAACGTCATAGAGCAGTGCCAGCATCCCCGTCATGTGTCTTGAGGCCCCACTTTCCATTATCCACTTCGAGATATACGACCTGGACAGCCCCTGCAATCATTATAGAAATTCATTCAAACAATGAAGCCCATGGCTTCTTAACTGTTGAGACACTTCCAAACACTATATCACACTTCTCATCAATCTTTGGAAAGTTAAACGTGACATTCGGAACATCAGTTTTTACTTTTGATTTTACTTCATTTTTTATCAGGGGAAACTCTGCAAGAAACTTATCAAGCTCAAATTCAAACTCTACAATGTCATTTTTCACAACTTTTGTTTCATTTTTCAAAATGTTTTCCATCTTTTTCTCCTCGACCGATGGTTTCGATTTTGCAACCCATGATTGATTTTCAAAAATTTTTGTTTTCAGATAAATTTTTGAAGTCTTTTGAGACTTTGAAGATTCGCCAATCTCAAATATCGATTTCGGCTTATCTTCCAACTTCAAAGATTCACCCCTCTTCAAGATGCGAATTGGTGAAACCATTGGTTTTTTACCCTTTTTGTCAACTGGTAACTTAGATCGAGGTTTTTGAACAACAGGTTTTAAGACAAGTTTTTCGAAAACTTTCTTGCATTGTTTTGCCATGTGCCCGATTTTATTGCAGCGATAGCAAACTCTTTTGTCATACTCGACAAAAGTTGATTTGAATGATTCCTCTTTCAGTTTCTTTGCTGCATTGAAATCGTCAACGGCTTTCTGACTAAAGATGTATTCTTTCTCATCATCCACACTTGGTCCAACAACAAAAACATCATTCATTTTATCCTTTGGCTTAACAACCTTCTTAGCCATCTTTTTCTCAAAACCAATTCCTTTATTTTTAAAGTCGTTACCATTTTTCTTGTTACCATTCCCTTCCCACTTATTTTTTCCCGAGTTGTTGGAACGTGACGTAACAAATGACTTTTTTGGTTTCGAAAAGAATTCTTTGTTGTTTACTTCAGTAATATCAATTTCAACCAATTTGAAAACTTTCTCAACATTTTCAATCTTTGCGTTCTGAAGCGGATACTCGAAATCAGAATAAAGCTTGTCTGTTCCAATTATAGTGTAAACCACCATAATCGGATCATCATTCGTACTCTTGTCTGATTTCGGTATGAAACGATCTAAAAAGTTACCCTCGTCTTCAGAATCAGTAACAGATTTCTCAGAATGAGATTTCATAACTTCAACCTCAGAGTTATCACTCTCTTCATCTAATACCTGATCGACAACAGTCTTGATGACCTGTGACTCGTTGTCAGTATCAGATGCAGAGAATGTAACATCAATGCTCTCTGGCAATTCATCCTCAATTGTTTTCAACTTGAGGTTCAAAGCAGCTTCCACCCCATCTGGATACTTTTGAGTATAATGATTCCACATTGGGGGTGGAACACTGTTAATGACCGGTGCAGCATTGGGCTGTTGTGGAACAATTTGTTCAAGAACATAGGACGATGCAACATGGCTCATTAATTTCTTATCGATTCGCTCATTTTCAATTTTAGTCAATTCCAATTCTTTCTTTAATGATGCGATTGTGTCAAGATGAAAATTAACTTCCACTTGTTTATCAAAAAGTGTTGCTTTTGCTAGTTTTGTGGCTTTATCATTTTCGACACTTTCCTTTTTAATCATTTTAACTGATCTGGCAAGTGTATCATATGCTTCTTTGACTTGTCCTAGATCAAATTTTAACATGTCAGCATGTTGTTTCAATTCCTGAAACTTAGTGTCTTTTTCAAGACACTCCATGCACGGTTGTAAACACTTTTGGCATGGGGTTTCAGACATTGAATGCACTTTCTCAACAGCCTCTGCTTCATGAGCAGTTTTCACTTCTTGTTTTCCGACATCTTTGGACTCTGACTCAGACACTTTCTCAGATTTGGTCTCCTCAATTCCCGACTCCTTATCCGACTCCTTTTGAACTGACTCGGTACCGACAGACTCAGATTTCACAAGTTCTGTGTCTACTTCTTTCAGTTTCGCCATGAGAGCCTTGTCAGCAATTTCTTTCAAAGTGTCTTCGGTCATTTCCTTTGTGACATCGATCATCTCCTCGACAGACTCTTTCTTCTCCTCATATCTTGGACATAATCCAGTCGTCGGTTCTTCAAAGAAACCTACAAAAGATTCAAAAATTTTAGGAGGCATGATAGATCTCAAAGAACTGACTAATACCTCCTGCTCAGATTGATAGTTAGGAACTTCTGCGTCTAACTCCTCAATGTCAGCCACATTATCCACAGAAACATCTTCAACAACCACTTCAGGTTCAACAACACTTTCGGTCACTTCAACTATCTCAGCCATCATAGCCTGTCCATCACTTCCAGGGATATATTTATCCTAGCTGAATCCCTCAGCAACTTTCTCGACATCCTGGTTCACAATGAGAGCTTTCTCTGGTTTGTTCTCGATTTGTGGTCTTTGAACTACAGGTTGCTGATTTGGTCGGTGATAAATTGCCTGCATGTAATAATCATTCGTGAACGGGTTCTGATGATTATTTACTTCTCTATTTGGGCATTCCCTTTTGAAGTGGCCTCTCTCTTTGCACTTGAAGCAGGTTACTTTAGACTTGTCGAAACCTAGCTTCTGATCAGGTCCAGAAAGGCTGTTTCTGCCAGTGATTTCCATAAAGCGCTGTGCTCTCCTCACAAGACTAGCCATGCCCCATTTAATATCTATTAACTCAAGCTCCTCCGGGTCAATCTGATCATAATCTTCTTTGGTCATGTCTGGATTCCCGATCTTACCCGCTACCAGAGACTCATACGACTCTAACACGGAAGCCAACAATGCAATATGCTGTTTCGCTGCTGATTCAGTGAATTCATTCCCATTCTTGATATTTACTGCAATGTTGCATTGAATCCCAGAAACATACGCCTGATTGTTTGAATTAGATGAGCTTTGAGGTGAAATCTGTTCATTAGCTTTGACGTTTGGCTCATAGCTGGCAAATGGTGAAGGCTTGTTTGTTTGTGGAGTATTTGATGAAGCACTTGATGATGTGTCAGCACTGAAACCAGTTTGTATCTTTGGGCTCTGATTTGTTGTAACTGGAGTACTGCCTCTGTAGTACAAAGATACATCTTGTTGAACATTCATTGAGTTCATCTTTTTAATTTTTAGCAACTCCAACTCTTGAGCTTCAATCTTTTCTATGAATCCACTAGGATTCAGATTCCCAAAATCTGAATTGTTTTTCAACATCATCAGATAAGTGCCCCACTCTTCATATGGTAATGCATCAGACAACTTATCAATCAATTCTTCATTGTTCTTTTCAATTTCTAATCTCTTCATCTCAAGTACTAAATGGCAATATCTATCGATCAGTTGCTTTGTTGTTTCAGCCTTCATGCCGGTAAAAATATCAAACTCCTTCTTTAATAAAGCCTTCTTATTCTTGATCATTGACACACTACCTTGAAACTTCAATTTCAATGCATTCCACATAGATTGAGCATTGTCTTCATGTTGTAATAACATTAAAATATCCTCTTTGATAGCCTACTGAAGGATACTAATCATCTTTTTTCTCGGCTTTGAAATCATTCTGTTCTGACTCTGTCAGACTTCCAATACCCTTTGCCTGACCTCTCCCATCAACCGGTGGAATATACTTCACTTCTATCTTCATCCAACATTCGAAATGGTTAGCCTGAACCCAGTTCTTAAATCTGCCTGACCATCCTGAGTATTCATCTTGGTTCATAAGCTTGGGAGGCTTTTGCATCGTTCCCAATTCATTCTCCATGTTGACGTTTTGCATAAGACTACCCGAGGTTTGTCCTGCTACCATACCACTGCCGGCGAAGAAGTTGTAAAAATCTTGGTTTTCCATTTTTAGATTTACCGAATAGTTTTTCACGTTTTCAAACACACACTTTTCACAAAATCAGATGAACGAACAATATCACGAACACTATGGACTTTTCTGAGAAATCAGCTATACTCAAGCGAAACCAGTTTTCAAGATGAAAACAATTTTTCGAGTGAAACGTGTGATTCAAGCGGAACCACAGCAAGTTCAAGCGAAACTGCTGATTTCAAGCGAAAACACCACAATAGTCGGTTTCGCTTGAAATAACCTCACAAATTCAAGCGAAACGTGAATATTCAAGCGAAAGCCTGAGTTTCGCTTCAAACAGCACCACTTTTTCAAGCGAAACCCAACTGTTCGTTCAAGCGAAACCAGGTTTTCAGGCCATTTTTACAAGTTTTACTTCGAATTTTAAGCTGATATTCTCAAGGGTTTGTTAAAACTCAGTTTCACACACACTGTCCAAAATTCAGTCCATTTTGTCCGTGTAAAAGTCCAGAAATCAGATTTTGTGTAGAAAAATGCTTTGATTCAGGTATATTGGCTCGTGACTGGCTCTGATACCAATTGTAGGATCGATATTGACGATCAAATGAGTCAATCCGAGTCAAAATACCACTATTTATGTGGCGGAATCACACAAACAGGTTGAATCAAAGAGAATGGAGTAGAAATAAACAGAATATCACTTTAAACACTGTTTCTCATTCATATATTGACTTGAAAATCCAGCAGCAGTTCGGTACCAGAACTATGGGACTGTTACAAATGAGAAACATCAGCTGCCTATTTATAGGCTTTAGGTTTCGCTTGAACCAGTCTCAAGCGAACCCTGATCAACTGAGTTCGCTTGAACTTGACATGACACACCTTCAAGCGAAACCCCTTAAAACATAAACTTAAACTTACATTTTGACCCTTGTACTATACAATCATGACATATATAGACCCTCGACTTAAGACGTAGGATTTAGACATCAGGCACTAACAAGGCTGTCATGACGAACCCTCCCTAGGACGAGGTGGAGGGATGTCCTGGAGAAAGGTAATCGGAAGATCAGTACGATGGACATCAGTCGTGTGTGGGTGGAACAATGGAACATCAATAGGTGCGGAAACAGGTGCTATAGGAGGAGTGACTGGTAGCACATACGGTGGGTAGTCATCATCGTCGATCCACTCGTTGAGGGTGTCGGCGTATCGAGGGTCAACCTGCGTGGCGAATGGCGCATGGTCGACAACAGGTGGTGCAAAAAGGGGTGCATCAATGACGGGAACATCAGAAACCGGTGGTAACTCGACAGGCGCATCAATGACAGGTGGTGCTATGTCTGGCATATCGACATGACCAGGCTCAGGTAAAAGGTCTGGCAAATGTGCAACAGCTGGGGCCTCAATGGGCTCATAAGCAACGACCGGCTCCGGACCAACAGGAGAAGGCTCATCACGTAGAAACTCGACCTCTGGCTCTGGGTCAACGTCGAGGGGAACGAGGGGCGCCACAGACATCGCCATGTCTGAGTCGGAATCAGAGGAATAGAGCTGTACGCCCTGGGTGTGCAGTGAAGTGGATGCTACAGACTCGAATGATTAATGACCAAACGAATCAAGAGGAGCCTCCTCAATGGGAGCCTCGACTGGAGCAACAGGTTCAGCAATGGGCACATCAGCAGGAATCTCAGCCAAAGGAACAACCGGGTCGACAACAGGATCATCAGCAAAAGGGACATCGGCATCCATGAGGGCCACACCATCTTGGTCGCCCTCCGGGGGACCCTCTATGAACAAGTCGATGTCATCGTCAGCGAACTCATCATGAGGCAGATCCTCAAGAGGAACTGCGGCAAGCGGTAGAGGAGCAGGGACCTGAAGAAGAGGTAGGTCCCCACTGAAAGGGCCATCAGCAATAGGAATATCATCTCCAAAATCAGGAAGAGCAAATGGCTGAAAGTCATCCTCATCCGTGCTACTAGTGTCTGACGTGTAGACCTCACTCTCTGGCAGAATCTCATCGTCCGACACGATCGCTATAGGATCTAAAGTGTCCGATACTCCAGTATCCGAAGATGATGGCATGGTGTCTATAACACAACCACACATATGCACATATATCAACATGAAATCAAATAAACATGTAAGCCACAATAATGCAAGCAAATTGTAACACCCCGAAAATGGGTTTGGTAATCAAACCCCGTTAATAATAAAAGACGGGTAAAGCACCGTTAGTGGTAAAATTTACCCGGTAAATATTAGGATTTAAATAATTAATCCTAATATTAAATAAAAAAAATGAATAAAAGCTTTTAAGGAAAACAAGGTATATAGAAGGCCCGAGATAACGGGACTTAAAATAAAACGGGTTATGACTACCCCGAACTCACTAAGTTAAACTAGGGAAGTTTAACCTAGTTAACAAAACAAAGTATTGTTGAAAATAAATAGGTTGTAGCCTACTTATTAGTTAACAAAACTTGAGGGGCCAAAGGTGTAATAATCTAAAAGATTATTTACTAAAATCAAAAACAAAACACACACACATTTAGTGTGTTCGTGAATGACCAGGAGAAAGCTCCAAGGAGAGCCAAAACCTTAACTCCAACAAATCAACAAATTGAAGCTCAAATCAAGACCCAAATCGATGCATGAATGCATATAAATGATCACCTAGTCGTGGGGATCACAAGGTATGTCGAATTTTCGGTTTTGGTGATACTTTGAGATTATGATGAACAATCATAATCGAAATTTTGGAATGAATGTTGAATCTATGAGTGTCATTGTGATTATATCTTGGTTTAGAAACAAACCCTAGTAGAAATCTTGATGAATTGTTGTCAAACTAGGGATTTGATAATTACCCTATTATGAGCTAAGTGGGTTTTGGTTGAATTGATGAAATTGATGTTCTAATGGTGTTTATAAACATCACACTAATTCATATGAATGAACTACTTGAACAAATTAGAGATTTTGTTAAGAGTTCATAAGTAACTAGAAGTGGGTTTTGTTAGAAATGATGAAATCATGAAGAACTTGAAGTAATATCACTTGTATGTGATTAACAAGTAAACTAGGAAGTGGGTTTTTTATGTAATAGTAAAGATGATGATAAGTTTATGTTTAAAATCATCATATTGGATAATAGAAACAAGGCACTCAAACAAATTAAGTGATTTGGGAACTTGTTCATACATGATTGAAATGGGTTTGAATGTTATGATGAAATTTGGTAGCCATGTTCATGTAACTAAGTGTATAAGATCATGTTAGCTACTAATTGATAGATAGAACTTGAATGTGCATTTATATGCAAAGGGGCGTTTGACTTTTAATAGTCAAACCGACCATTAATAAAATCGAATGGTAATTGTGATAGAAAATATGTAAGATGGAATAGTCATAATTAATGATGACTAATATAACCGTCTTACGAATTATGATGATAGTTTGACGCTTGACAAGCTAGGTGGAGGCTTGGAAAGGAAGCGGGTCAAACGAAGCAAGAATGGTGGAAAAGCATAATTCGGATGCAAGGTAAGTATAGCTTACACTAGTCTTATATGTTAAAATATTCTCTTATCGTATTAGTTACGAATAAGATAAATACAGAATTGAGGTTTGATGTTCCGACGTGAAATCGTACGGAACAAGGTAGTCGAGCGTGACAAGAAATCATGTTGATGGTTCAAAAGGAATTTAACGGTAAGTTGGTCATGCGTTGACCATAACTATTTGTTTTGAAAGACACTGTAAGGCGTAAGCCATGATAGGCTAAAAAGCGTTAAGAAAACGATTAATAAGTGAAATGACCACACGGTGTAAACCAAAGCGAGTCATATAGATGAGATGGTAATACATATCATCTCGCCAACATAATCGGTCACTTAGACCAAATGGGTCAAAAGGTGAGAATATCACCCTTTGACAATAACGACTAATGATTATTGTCGAGCTATATTATTTCAGGTATAAACGTCAAATGGGTATTAGCAATACTATGAACTAGCGGTTATAAAAGCAAGGTATTAAAAACGGGTCAATATATTGATCTGCGCCAGGTATGTGAAATAGGGTAACACTCATTTAGAACATGTGGTTCAAGAGTGTTAAAAGAGGTCAAAATGGACGTTTGGTTACTTGATAAGTAAACCAAATGTTTTAAGTAATGGACATTACGTTTGGAAAGCTTAATGACTTTTCAAACAAAATCATGGGTTAAAAGAGGGATTTTGGGTCAAATATGCTTTCTAAAGTCCTTCATTGTTAATAAGAGACTAAATGGACCAAAACGCCCTTGGAGGCTAAATTAAGCAAACAACCTTTAAAAGTTGTTTGGAAATGATTTTTACGATTTAATAAATACTTAGGACAAGTATAGAAGTTGAAAGATGTATTACGTTAGTCAAACGGCTCTATTTGGGTCTTTGCCGTAAAATAAAGAGTTAAGGGGTAAAACCTGGTTTGCATAGATTACCTTAGTAAAATCACCATAAATATAGTTGTGGTGGAAGTTCATTTGACAAATATTGCGAAAATAGGATGCTAGAAACAAATAATTATGAATTATGCGGAAAAAGGGTTTAAATACCCTTAACGGGTCAAAATAAGCATTTTGTACAAACGGGTTTAAGAATACACATAAACTCGTGAATTGAACCTAATATGATAGACAACATTGAAATTATAAGATTCATGTGATATAGGAATCAAACAAATACGTTTGTTTGATAAAACCGCGAATGGGTCAAAATTTGGTAAAAAGGGAAATAAGCCGAAGACTTAAAAGTCTTAAATCTTGTTAAGCCGGACGTCGGATTTTAACTCCATATGATGGAGAATCAAATTACAAACATGTAGGAAGAAACGGTAGGTCAAACGGATAAGCGGTTTGAAAGATACGAAAGATTTCGTGTCAAATTTCGGCAAAATGGAGAAGCTGAGTGCAGGGTCCACCGTAAATTACGGTACCACCGTAATTTACGGTGGAGCCAATAAAGCTACGGTGGGTTTCTTCTGATTTACGGCAGAAGAGTATTAACCCAGAAGCCACCGTAAATTACGGTCCCACCGTAATTTACGGTGGAGGCCAGATTGATAATTTTGTTTTGGTGATCAATTGTTTCTTGGACTCGTTAGACACGTTTTAAGTCCTGTATGACTAAAGCATTTCATGTTTATGAAATGTAGGTACACCTTGGATGCCGGAAGACGATCAAGCTCAACGAAGAACCGAACACGATAAAGATACACGCTTCCGCACTTTGCCACGTCGTAATTTTTTTAAACAACGAATTCGATTATGTTATGTAGAATAACTTATAATTTGTAAAAGTTTTAATAAACGCTTATTTTTATAGCATGTGTAGTCTTAACTACACATCTAATAGTTGGTAATTACATACAAAATCGTTAATTAGTAACTAGGGTGTTACAAGTTGGTATCAGAGCCTTGGTTTAAGAGATCCGAGTATGGTGGGGAGGAACCATGCTTGGACTTAAACCTTATGCTCTTGACAAAGAATAGTGTTCGGTTCGAGGCTTGATCGCAAATCC
This sequence comes from Helianthus tuberosus, assembly GCA_030545235.1. Taxonomy (NCBI): domain Eukaryota; kingdom Viridiplantae; phylum Streptophyta; class Magnoliopsida; order Asterales; family Asteraceae; genus Helianthus; species Helianthus tuberosus. Next base: position 28,076,222 of record CM060438.1, on the reverse strand, counting down.
GGTAAGTACAAGTACGTTAATAGTTAGTATGCTAAAGTGTTGTAAACAACACATAGAGCTATCGTGTGGTATATGTTACCCCAATTTAAATGATTGATATGGTTGACGAAAATACGCGCGTTGACGCGTATAGTAGAAAAAGCCTTGTATTATAATACGGGCGATTATTGAAGTTGACATTACTAACTCTTGTGAATGTTTTAATTGAAGGACACTCGCGTCTAAAGATGACGGGAGTTGAACGAATTATGGATATGATGATGGAACGGTACGAGGTATGACAAGAAGAGCATACTCATCAAGGACCAAAATCGCGTAACGGTCGCGAACAAGGTTAATAGCGAGGAACGCCCGTAGGGGCAAACATTACAAGGTGCACATTTTAAATAATCGCACAATTAGCAATATGCAACAAACACGTAGAGAATGATCGTTGCATGGATAAATTAGAAACTTGGAAAGCCTGAACAGAAATACATGTCCAGGATATAAATTCCAAGAAAACTGAATAGAGGCGTTACTTACATAAGGCGTGATGTGAAAACTATAAAAAGGTCGTGTACGTCATGTGTTAAATCGCTTACTCTGGCCAAGTAAGTAGTGGCATATGATACCACGAGTTTCTTATAGCGGACACATTTACATCCGATGTAGTAAGGGCGGAGTAAATGGGACTAATTAAAAAAGTACCCAAATGAATCAGATAAGCAAAATATTTGATAATAATATGTAAACGCACAACCGAGTGACTGAAGCGTATTACATCAGGATAATGAGCCCGAGCGAAGGGACAAAGAAGCAAGTAAATTGATTTAGACAAGTATTGGGAAGGAGTGTACTTACACTCGAACCCATAAAACGCAAGCATGCAAATTGATTTAGACAAGTATTGGGAAGGAGTGTACTTACACTCGAACCCATAAAACGCAAGCAAGTAAATTGATTTAGACAAGTATTGGGAGGGAGTGTACTTACACTCGAACCCATAAAACGCAAGCAAGTAAAATGAGTTAGACAAGCAATGGGAGGGAGTGTGCTTACACTCGAACCCAGAAAACGCAAACATGAAAAATGATTTAGACAAGCAATGGGAGGGAGTGTACTTGCACTCGAACCCGGAAAATGCAAATATGTCCCTTAACGAGTCATTTTTGTAAAACGTCGAACTTAAAGACAAAGTCAGAATATAAAAATGAAGCTAGGTCTTAATGCATACCAGGAGGATTGCAATAATAACGACTTTGGTAAAACACCTGGTTGATGGGTAAGAATTAAACACATGCGTAAACCGAGAAACGAGAACATGAATTTAAAGTCAAAAGACTCGGATTATGAGTTATGACTAAAAGACCATAAAAAAAAAATTCGTAAACAGAAATTCTGATAATTATATTCAACTATTTTGAGATTGAACGGGTTGAATAAAGTATAATGCTTGAAGGCGTAAGTAAGCGCAAGTCGGATAACGGTAAGCTTGAGACAAATGAATTTCAAACGTAAAAAGAGTGCTTTGACACCAAATATATATTTTAATAAGACACGAGTAAAAAGAGTGATCTACGGGATCAACATAACCTTTAAGGTTATAAACAAATGAGAGATATACGGACTAAAACGACCCACGGGCCATGATTAGAAAGAAGTTATAAGGACTTCGCCTTAAAGAGGTGAATGTCTAATCAAAAATAGCCCATAAGGCTAAGTGATAAAACCTACGGGTTAATAAGACAAAGCGAGGGAATAAATGGAGAATCCTCGCATAAAACAAAGACTGAAAAAGAATAAATTTTGGACTGTCAATATCCCGGTATGGATAATTGACAAAGGTTGAAGAGAAGACGCTAAACTAAAACTTCGGTTTTGGTAAGAAATAACGTTTCTACAAAAATGAATTATGATGGAATTATAAACGGTAAACATAAAAGATATAAGTCTTGACACGGATAGGTGCAAGACGATATATCCGAAAAGTGATAATTCTGAAAATAGAAAGTTGATGTAAAAGTTGGCATGACGTGACATGATCACGGTCAAGAAGTGTAAGGTGAAATATAATCACATTAGAGCCGAGTGATGTATGTTAAAGCCGAGCGACGAATATTGCTAAGTTAATTAAACTAGTGGAAATAACGAGATTACGTTCTTTCAAGTCACATTATGTCATGTAAGCTAAGTAGATGATCAATAACCAAAAGGATATTACCATACTTTTATGGTAATACTAACAATCGGTTAAAGTATGAGGAATGCCTAATTGATTTCGAGAGCAAATGCATGGAGTTAAACTCGATGAATTATGTAAGAAAAGGTTTCGAGGACGAAACCTCTTTAAGGGGGGTAGACTTGTAACACCCCGAAAATGGGTTTGGTAATCAAACCCCGTTAATAATAAAAGACGGGTAAAGCACCGTTAGTGGTAAAATTTACCCGGTAAATATTAGGATTTAAATAATTAATCCTAATATTAAATAAAAAAATGAATAAAAGCTTTTAAGGAAAACAAGGTATATAGAAGGCCCGAGATAACGGGACTTAAAATAAAACGGGTTATGACTACCCCGAACTCACTAAGTTAAACTAGGGAAGTTTAACCTAGTTAACAAAACAAAGTATTGTTGAAAATAAATAGGTTGTAGCCTACTTATTAGTTAACAAAACTTGAGGGGCCAAAGGTGTAATAATCTAAAAGATTATTTACTAAAATCAAAAACAAAACACACACACATTTAGTGTGTTCGTGAATGACCAGGAGAAAGCTCCAAGGAGAGCCAAAACCTTAACTCCAACAAATCAACAAATTGAAGCTCAAATCAAGACCCAAATCGATGCATGAATGCATATAAATGATCACCTAGTCGTGGGGATCACAAGGTATGTCGAATTTTCGGTTTTGGTGATACTTTGAGATTATGATGAACAATCATAATCGAAATTTTGGAATGAATGTTGAATCTATGAGTGTCATTGTGATTATATCTTGGTTTAGAAACAAACCCTAGTAGAAATCTTGATGAATTGTTGTCAAACTAGGGATTTGATAATTACCCTATTATGAGCTAAGTGGGTTTTGGTTGAATTGATGAAATTGATGTTCTAATGGTGTTTATAAACATCACACTAATTCATATGAATGAACTACTTGAACAAATTAGAGATTTTGTTAAGAGTTCATAAGTAACTAGAAGTGGGTTTTGTTAGAAATGATGAAATCATGAAGAACTTGAAGTAATATCACTTGTATGTGATTAACAAGTAAACTAGGAAGTGGGTTTTTTATGTAATAGTAAAGATGATGATAAGTTTATGTTTAAAATCATCATATTGGATAATAGAAACAAGGCACTCAAACAAATTAAGTGATTTGGGAACTTGTTCATACATGATTGAAATGGGTTTGAATGTTATGATGAAATTTGGTAGCCATGTTCATGTAACTAAGTGTATAAGATCATGTTAGCTACTAATTGATAGATAGAACTTGAATGTGCATTTATATGCAAAGGGGCGTTTGACTTTTAATAGTCAAACCGACCATTAATAAAATCGAATGGTAATTGTGATAGAAAATATGTAAGATGGAATAGTCATAATTAATGATGACTAATATAACCGTCTTACGAATTATGATGATAGTTTGACGCTTGACAAGCTAGGTGGAGGCTTGGAAAGGAAGCGGGTCAAACGAAGCAAGAATGGTGGAAAAGCATAATTCGGATGCAAGGTAAGTATAGCTTACACTAGTCTTATATGTTAAAATATTCTCTTATCGTATTAGTTACGAATAAGATAAATACAGAATTGAGGTTTGATGTTCCGACGTGAAATCGTACGGAACAAGGTAGTCGAGCGTGACAAGAAATCATGTTGATGGTTCAAAAGGAATTTAACGGTAAGTTGGTCATGCGTTGACCATAACTATTTGTTTTGAAAGACACTGTAAGGCGTAAGCCATGATAGGCTAAAAAGCGTTAAGAAAACGATTAATAAGTGAAATGACCACACGGTGTAAACCAAAGCGAGTCATATAGATGAGATGGTAATACATATCATCTCGCCAACATAATCGGTCACTTAGACCAAATGGGTCAAAAGGTGAGAATATCACCCTTTGACAATAACGACTAATGATTATTGTCGAGCTATATTATTTCAGGTATAAACGTCAAATGGGTATTAGCAATACTATGAACTAGCGGTTATAAAAGCAAGGTATTAAAAACGGGTCAATATATTGATCTGCGCCAGGTATGTGAAATAGGGTAACACTCATTTAGAACATGTGGTTCAAGAGTGTTAAAAGAGGTCAAAATGGACGTTTGGTTACTTGATAAGTAAACCAAATGTTTTAAGTAATGGACATTACGTTTGGAAAGCTTAATGACTTTTCAAACAAAATCATGGGTTAAAAGAGGGATTTTGGGTCAAATATGCTTTCTAAAGTCCTTCATTGTTAATAAGAGACTAAATGGACCAAAACGCCCTTGGAGGCTAAATTAAGCAAACAACCTTTAAAAGTTGTTTGGAAATGATTTTTACGATTTAATAAATACTTAGGACAAGTATAGAAGTTGAAAGATGTATTACGTTAGTCAAACGGCTCTATTTGGGTCTTTGCCGTAAAATAAAGAGTTAAGGGGTAAAACCTGGTTTGCATAGATTACCTTAGTAAAATCACCATAAATATAGTTGTGGTGGAAGTTCATTTGACAAATATTGCGAAAATAGGATGCTAGAAACAAATAATTATGAATTATGCGGAAAAAGGGTTTAAATACCCTTAACGGGTCAAAATAAGCATTTTGTACAAACGGGTTTAAGAATACACATAAACTCGTGAATTGAACCTAATATGATAGACAACATTGAAATTATAAGATTCATGTGATATAGGAATCAAACAAATACGTTTGTTTGATAAAACCGCGAATGGGTCAAAATTTGGTAAAAAGGGAAATAAGCCGAAGACTTAAAAGTCTTAAATCTTGTTAAGCCGGACGTCGGATTTTAACTCCATATGATGGAGAATCAAATTACAAACATGTAGGAAGAAACGGTAGGTCAAACGGATAAGCGGTTTGAAAGATACGAAAGATTTCGTGTCAAATTTCGGCAAAATGGAGAAGCTGAGTGCAGGGTCCACCGTAAATTACGGTACCACCGTAATTTACGGTGGAGCCAATAAAGCTACGGTGGGTTTCTTCTGATTTACGGCAGAAGAGTATTAACCCAGAAGCCACCGTAAATTACGGTCCCACCGTAATTTACGGTGGAGGCCAGATTGATAATTTTGTTTTGGTGATCAATTGTTTCTTGGACTCGTTAGACACGTTTTAAGTCCTGTATGACTAAAGCATTTCATGTTTATGAAATGTAGGTACACCTTGGATGCCGGAAGACGATCAAGCTCAACGAAGAACCGAACACGATAAAGATACACGCTTCCGCACTTTGCCACGTCGTAATTTTTTTAAACAACGAATTCGATTATGTTATGTAGAATAACTTATAATTTGTAAAAGTTTTAATAAACGCTTATTTTTATAGCATGTGTAGTCTTAACTACACATCTAATAGTTGGTAATTACATACAAAATCGTTAATTAGTAACTAGGGTGTTACAAGTTGGTATCAGAGCCTTGGTTTAAGAGATCCGAGTATGGTGGGGAGGAACCATGCTTGGACTTAAACCTTATGCTCTTGACAAAGAATAGTGTTCGGTTCGAGGCTTGATCGCAAATCCGGTAAGTACAAGTACGTTAATAGTTAGTATGCTAAAGTGTTGTAAACAACACATAGAGCTATCGTGTGGTATATGTTACCCCAATTTAAATGATTGATATGGTTGACGAAAATACGCGCGTTGACGCGTATAGTAGAAAAAGCCTTGTATTATAATACGGGCGATTATTGAAGTTGACATTACTAACTCTTGTGAATGTTTTAATTGAAGGACACTCGCGTCTAAAGATGACGGGAGTTGAACGAATTATGGATATGATGATGGAACGGTACGAGGTATGACAAGAAGAGCATACTCATCAAGGACCAAAATCGCGTAACGGTCGCGAACAAGGTTAATAGCGAGGAACGCCCGTAGGGGCAAACATTACAAGGTGCACATTTTAAATAATCGCACAATTAGCAATATGCAACAAACACGTAGAGAATGATCGTTGCATGGATAAATTAGAAACTTGGAAAGCCTGAACAGAAATACATGTCCAGGATATAAATTCCAAGAAAACTGAATAGAGGCGTTACTTACATAAGGCGTGATGTGAAAACTATAAAAAGGTCGTGTACGTCATGTGTTAAATCGCTTACTCTGGCCAAGTAAGTAGTGGCATATGATACCACGAGTTTCTTATAGCGGACACATTTACATCCGATGTAGTAAGGGCGGAGTAAATGGGACTAATTAAAAAAGTACCCAAATGAATCAGATAAGCAAAATATTTGATAATAATATGTAAACGCACAACCGAGTGACTGAAGCGTATTACATCAGGATAATGAGCCCGAGCGAAGGGACAAAGAAGCAAGTAAATTGATTTAGACAAGTATTGGGAAGGAGTGTACTTACACTCGAACCCATAAAACGCAAGCATGCAAATTGATTTAGACAAGTATTGGGAAGGAGTGTACTTACACTCGAACCCATAAAACGCAAGCAAGTAAATTGATTTAGACAAGTATTGGGAGGGAGTGTACTTACACTCGAACCCATAAAACGCAAGCAAGTAAAATGAGTTAGACAAGCAATGGGAGGGAGTGTGCTTACACTCGAACCCAGAAAACGCAAACATGAAAAATGATTTAGACAAGCAATGGGAGGGAGTGTACTTGCACTCGAACCCGGAAAATGCAAATATGTCCCTTAACGAGTCATTTTTGTAAAACGTCGAACTTAAAGACAAAGTCAGAATATAAAAATGAAGCTAGGTCTTAATGCATACCAGGAGGATTGCAATAATAACGACTTTGGTAAAACACCTGGTTGATGGGTAAGAATTAAACACATGCGTAAACCGAGAAACGAGAACATGAATTTAAAGTCAAAAGACTCGGATTATGAGTTATGACTAAAAGACCATAAAAAAAAAATTCGTAAACAGAAATTCTGATAATTATATTCAACTATTTTGAGATTGAACGGGTTGAATAAAGTATAATGCTTGAAGGCGTAAGTAAGCGCAAGTCGGATAACGGTAAGCTTGAGACAAATGAATTTCAAACGTAAAAAGAGTGCTTTGACACCAAATATATATTTTAATAAGACACGAGTAAAAAGAGTGATCTACGGGATCAACATAACCTTTAAGGTTATAAACAAATGAGAGATATACGGACTAAAACGACCCACGGGCCATGATTAGAAAGAAGTTATAAGGACTTCGCCTTAAAGAGGTGAATGTCTAATCAAAAATAGCCCATAAGGCTAAGTGATAAAACCTACGGGTTAATAAGACAAAGCGAGGGAATAAATGGAGAATCCTCGCATAAAACAAAGACTGAAAAAGAATAAATTTTGGACTGTCAATATCCCGGTATGGATAATTGACAAAGGTTGAAGAGAAGACGCTAAACTAAAACTTCGGTTTTGGTAAGAAATAACGTTTCTACAAAAATGAATTATGATGGAATTATAAACGGTAAACATAAAAGATATAAGTCTTGACACGGATAGGTGCAAGACGATATATCCGAAAAGTGATAATTCTGAAAATAGAAAGTTGATGTAAAAGTTGGCATGACGTGACATGATCACGGTCAAGAAGTGTAAGGTGAAATATAATCACATTAGAGCCGAGTGATGTATGTTAAAGCCGAGCGACGAATATTGCTAAGTTAATTAAACTAGTGGAAATAACGAGATTACGTTCTTTCAAGTCACATTATGTCATGTAAGCTAAGTAGATGATCAATAACCAAAAGGATATTACCATACTTTTATGGTAATACTAACAATCGGTTAAAGTATGAGGAATGCCTAATTGATTTCGAGAGCAAATGCATGGAGTTAAACTCGATGAATTATGTAAGAAAAGGTTTCGAGGACGAAACCTCTTTAAGGGGGGTAGACTTGTAACACCCCGAAAATGGGTTTGGTAATCAAACCCCGTTAATAATAAAAGACGGGTAAAGCACCGTTAGTGGTAAAATTTACCCGGTAAATATTAGGATTTAAATAATTAATCCTAATATTAAATAAAAAAATGAATAAAAGCTTTTAAGGAAAACAAGGTATATAGAAGGCCCGAGATAACGGGACTTAAAATAAAACGGGTTATGACTACCCCGAACTCACTAAGTTAAACTAGGGAAGTTTAACCTAGTTAACAAAACAAAGTATTGTTGAAAATAAATAGGTTGTAGCCTACTTATTAGTTAACAAAACTTGAGGGGCCAAAGGTGTAATAATCTAAAAGATTATTTACTAAAATCAAAAACAAAACACACACACATTTAGTGTGTTCGTGAATGACCAGGAGAAAGCTCCAAGGAGAGCCAAAACCTTAACTCCAACAAATCAACAAATTGAAGCTCAAATCAAGACCCAAATCGATGCATGAATGCATATAAATGATCACCTAGTCGTGGGGATCACAAGGTATGTCGAATTTTCGGTTTTGGTGATACTTTGAGATTATGATGAACAATCATAATCGAAATTTTGGAATGAATGTTGAATCTATGAGTGTCATTGTGATTATATCTTGGTTTAGAAACAAACCCTAGTAGAAATCTTGATGAATTGTTGTCAAACTAGGGATTTGATAATTACCCTATTATGAGCTAAGTGGGTTTTGGTTGAATTGATGAAATTGATGTTCTAATGGTGTTTATAAACATCACACTAATTCATATGAATGAACTACTTGAACAAATTAGAGATTTTGTTAAGAGTTCATAAGTAACTAGAAGTGGGTTTTGTTAGAAATGATGAAATCATGAAGAACTTGAAGTAATATCACTTGTATGTGATTAACAAGTAAACTAGGAAGTGGGTTTTTTATGTAATAGTAAAGATGATGATAAGTTTATGTTTAAAATCATCATATTGGATAATAGAAACAAGGCACTCAAACAAATTAAGTGATTTGGGAACTTGTTCATACATGATTGAAATGGGTTTGAATGTTATGATGAAATTTGGTAGCCATGTTCATGTAACTAAGTGTATAAGATCATGTTAGCTACTAATTGATAGATAGAACTTGAATGTGCATTTATATGCAAAGGGGCGTTTGACTTTTAATAGTCAAACCGACCATTAATAAAATCGAATGGTAATTGTGATAGAAAATATGTAAGATGGAATAGTCATAATTAATGATGACTAATATAACCGTCTTACGAATTATGATGATAGTTTGACGCTTGACAAGCTAGGTGGAGGCTTGGAAAGGAAGCGGGTCAAACGAAGCAAGAATGGTGGAAAAGCATAATTCGGATGCAAGGTAAGTATAGCTTACACTAGTCTTATATGTTAAAATATTCTCTTATCGTATTAGTTACGAATAAGATAAATACAGAATTGAGGTTTGATGTTCCGACGTGAAATCGTACGGAACAAGGTAGTCGAGCGTGACAAGAAATCATGTTGATGGTTCAAAAGGAATTTAACGGTAAGTTGGTCATGCGTTGACCATAACTATTTGTTTTGAAAGACACTGTAAGGCGTAAGCCATGATAGGCTAAAAAGCATTAAGAAAACGATTAATAAGTGAAATGACCACACGGTGTAAACCAAAGCGAGTCATATAGATGAGATGGTAATACATATCATCTCGCCAACATAATCGGTCACTTAGACCAAATGGATCAAAAGGTGAGAATATCACCCTTTGACAATAACGACTAATGATTATTGTCGAGCTATATTATTTCAGGTATAAACGTCAAATGGGTATTAGCAATACTATGAACTAGCGGTTATAAAAGCAAGGTATTAAAAACGGGTCAATATATTGATCTGCGCCAGGTATGTGAAATAGGGTAACACTCATTTAGAACATGTGGTTCAAGAGTGTTAAAAGAGGTCAAAATGGACGTTTGGTTACTTGATAAGTAAACCAAATGTTTTAAGTAATGGACATTACGTTTGGAAAGCTTAATGACTTTTCAAACAAAATCATGGGTTAAAAGAGGGATTTTGGGTCAAATATGCTTTCTAAAGTCCTTCATTGTTAATAAGAGACTAAATGGACCAAAACGCCCTTGGAGGCTAAATTAAGCAAACAACCTTTAAAAGTTGTTTGGAAATGATTTTTACGATTTAATAAATACTTAGGACAAGTATAGAAGTTGAAAGATGTATTACGTTAGTCAAACGGCTCTATTTGGGTCTTTGCCGTAAAATAAAGAGTTAAGGGGTAAAACCTGGTTTGCATAGATTACCTTAGTAAAATCACCATAAATATAGTTGTGGTGGAAGTTCATTTGACAAATATTGCGAAAATAGGATGCTAGAAACAAATAATTATGAATTATGCGGAAAAAGGGTTTAAATACCCTTAACGGGTCAAAATAAGCATTTTGTACAAACGGGTTTAAGAATACACATAAACTCGTGAATTGAACCTAATATGATAGACAACATTGAAATTATAAGATTCATGTGATATAGGAATCAAACAAATACGTTTGTTTGATAAAACCGCGAATGGGTCAAAATTTGGTAAAAAGGGAAATAAGCCGAAGACTTAAAAGTCTTAAATCTTGTTAAGCCGGACGTCGGATTTTAACTCCATATGATGGAGAATCAAATTACAAACATGTAGGAAGAAACGGTAGGTCAAACGGATAAGCGGTTTGAAAGATACGAAAGATTTCGTGTCAAATTTCGGCAAAATGGAGAAGCTGAGTGCAGGGTCCACCGTAAATTACGGTACCACCGTAATTTACGGTGGAGCTAATAAAGCTACGGTGGGTTTCTTCTGATTTACGGCAGAAGAGTATTAACCCAGAAGCCACCGTAAATTACGGTCCCACCGTAATTTACGGTGGAGGCCAGATTGATAATTTTGTTTTGGTGATCAATTGTTTCTTGGACTCGTTAGACACGTTTTAAGTCCTGTATGACTAAAGCATTTCATGTTTATGAAATGTAGGTACACCTTGGATGCCGGAAGACGATCAAGCTCAACGAAGAACCGAACACGATAAAGATACACGCTTCCGCACTTTGCCACGTCGTAATTTTTTTAAACAACGAATTCGATTATGTTATGTAGAATAACTTATAATTTGTAAAAGTTTTAATAAACGCTTATTTTTATAGCATGTGTAGTCTTAACTACACATCTAATAGTTGGTAATTACATACAAAATCGTTAATTAGTAACTAGGGTGTTACACAAATAGTCCTCCTAGTCTCCCTAGACTATCCCTACCAACCTCTCAGACTGAACTCCCTAGCCTCTCAGACTAACTCCCTGGTCTCTAAGACCAACCTCCCAGTCTCTAAGACTAAACCTTTCCAATCTCTATGATTGAACCCCTCAGTCTCTAAGACTGAACCTCCCTCAGTCTCTAAGACTGAACCTTCCCAGCCTCTAAGGCTGAACTCCCCAGCCTCTAAGGCTAAACTCCCTCAGTCTATAAGACTGAAATATAAATTTTTGAAAAGTGTATTTATGCCTTTTTGTTTGTAAAAATGTTTTGTACCCTGGATCTGGACGTTTAGTGTATGCAATGTAAAAATGTTTTCATGAGAGCCCTAGTGATCATAGTCTAGACTCGAGAAAGAATCCTAGTTCGCTATGATCGAGGCTCTGATACCAAGCTGTCATACCCTGGTTTTTGCGGAAGCGTGGAATTTATTTGGTGTGACTTCTTAATACCATAGCAACAATCATAACAATGTTATATGATAAAAACATACGATGTTCATCCATTAATTTAGTTTAAGAAATGCCATAACATAATTGTCTTGAAACAACTGCCCAAACAAATTACAACCTTAACTTGTTAAAAAAAAAAGAGTTCACAACAGACTCAACAAAAGACCTTGAGTAAAACGAGGTTTGGAGACATGTGACCCGTCCAGGCAAGGGTTACACCTCCCAAACCCTACATCCCTGGATGACATCTTTTATTTAAATACGCAGCTTAACGTGCAACGCCCGCCAGATCCTATCAATTTCCTGAAATACATGTAGTTTGAAAAGTCAACAAAAGTTGAGCGAGTTCATGAGTATGTCTGTGTGTATAAATCATTTAAGTACGTCCCAATGTATAAATGTCCCTGGTATGTAGCAATTAAGGAAAAAAAAGAGATCACCAATGGGTTGCAAAGCCACTGGTATGTGTGAAGTGATGCAGGAAAACTCAAACCTAGCAAATTTGTACCGGGCCTCGGCTGTAAGACACAGTCACCTCTATGGGTCACCCTGACCTCACGGGCGTGGGCTCGCTACACCCAAATAGATCTATCACTCATGTCCCTCGGTCCTATGACGAGGATTAATGGCTTTAAGTGTAGTACCCACCACTCACATGATCTGCACGTCCAAACCCTCCTTAAGCTAACCATACCATGTATAAAAATGTCCTTAATAATTGTAACATGTATTTCACCCCCGAAGTTATAAAACTGAAAACAGTTAAGAGAAAAGGGGGACATGAACTCACAGTAGTGCGTCCTGAATCGTATCGTCAACTCAAACTGGATCAGCTACCCGACGACCTACAACGTACTAATGTCTATTAGACGATCGGGCCGTGCCTTGCCTTTGTATTTAAGTTTGAGTTACGAAGCTTTGATATTATTCCAAGTTATAACTTATTATTTTAACTTACATTATATTTTTAGGTCTTGAAATAATAGTTAGGCAACTATTCCGTATTCATACTTCTCAAGTATATTTATGTGCGTATTTCCTTCCCAAGGATGGGGGTATTTATACATGTATTTTGGTAGTTTAACGCCTTGACATTATATATTTTTAAGTCCCACTCTAGAAAATATATAATAATTCATTTATCAAAAATAATATGTCCCAAAATGTATATTTTTCCCAAAAACAATATATTTTCATGCTTTGTATCCAAATAAGGTTTACCCCAAAATATATTCGTAAACGTATTTTCCGGATTTATAAGTGTGATGGTATTTTACTAAGTTACATTATTTTGTCCTAAATAATGTAACTAGTTCCCAAAATAAACAAATAATCACACAAGCATTTTAGTATGAAATATATATTCTATATATATATTTATCCGTTTTTATTTCCGAGAACCCACCTCCGACACTTTGAAGTTTGTAATAATACTCATGGCGAAGTTTACTTCCGAAAAACAAGTTAACACAGTTTGTAAATACTTGTTAGAAAATAATTTTCTAAGTCTTGGGATTTTTAGAAAATTTCACCAGAGTTTCCCCTAAAACGGGAGTGTCCATGCTAATAAGCATATCGTTTTCTTTTCGAAATCAATCAACAATTATCAACAATCAGTCTTTACATTACCAAGAGCAAAGATATATGTTTTACACTCTAATCATGAATTTAATATATTTCGAAAACGGGTAGTAACTTAGTGAAGCTTTTAGTAAACTTAGTTATCTTCCGAAGTGTGGTTGTTCCTTTAAAATCACTTTCTTAAACGAGTTACGAGTTTACAACTTGTAAACAATATTTGCAAAAATTAACTTCTTGAACTCTTCTTGTAAATAAATGTTCTTACACTTATTTTGTTTATAAAAATAATGTAAGTGTATGTAAGGTTATGGTTTTTCCAAAACCCGATTCTCTAACTTGGTTTACTTAGGAAGCTTCTAGTAAAACTTGAATCAACATGATCACCATTCTACTAGTTCACTAATATTTAGAAAATCATTCTTTTTCAAGTTCATGACTAAACTAGAAGGTGGTTATTTAGGGTAACACATAACCACTTTCTAATCTTGTTAAATCACGTTACTAAATATTATTTAACAAGATTCATATGGTGATTAACATCACACATCCAAGAATCATCATAAAAATAACAACATGTTTACTACAATATTATAACAACATCATTTCATCTTCAAGTTTCATCCATAAGTAAACTTTATGTAAGCTTCATGTAACTTTTATGTTTCTTGTTCTAACTCTTTTAGTGTTCTTATGAATCTCAACATAATACACTTTTTAACTACACAAAGTATACATAAATAAGAGTAAGCCGAGACTTACTACTAGCACAAGGCTAGGGTAGAATCTTAGTGAAGATGATGATGAGAAAAGTTGATGAAAAAGCAAGAACAAGGCTCCTTTGAAGTTCCACAAGTTCAAGCACCTTTGATTCACCTTCAATCACTTAGATGAAGCTTAAAAATGGAAGAGATGGTGGTGGAATGGTGGTGATGTTGGCGGTGGTAGAGTGACCGAGAGAGGGAGAGAGAGTGAGGGTAAGGGAGTGTAAGATATGGAATGATATGTGTAAGAAGGTGCCATGCTTAAATAGATCATTTCACATATTTTGGTCATCCTCACAAGTAACTTATCTATTATAAAATGAGATTAAATCAAAGAAGCATGGTGTGGAAAATAAGTTGGTGATTTGGTGGGTCCATCTTGGGACCGAATTCGGTTTGGGGGGGGGGGTTTGGTGTAACATTTGCAACTAAATTGTAAAAGATAGTTAAAATCAAAGTATTATGATGATATATGTTAGTTTGTTGATTTTTAGTGGGTATTATGATGAACAGGGACCATGACTAGTCAAAAATAATAAAACAATGTATTTGACAAAAATTTGGTGTCCCGGGTAATGTCCGATTGTCCGGCTAGACACCGTTCCGTTAAAGTGTTTAATTAGTCCGAAAAGGGTCTTTTATAAATATTTTTGTAACACTTTTTATTCCCGGCACTTAGGAAAGCATACAGGACCATTCTGCCATATTTTTGTACTTTACTAGCATATTACAATGCTGAATTTTTAATAATAAATGCAGAATTCTGCATTTATAGTGTGTTTTAGGCACTTCCCGGCACTATAACTATCACCTAGTGACGCAGTTTTATGGTCCTCACTTCCCTACACTCCGCACTAGTGTAGTACCTTGTCCCTGGCTTATACTGGCCATAATAATATTGTCTGTCTATGTGCTGGCATTGTCAGCATGTTTCTGAATTATCCGTTCAGTGTGCTAACGGTGCTTTGTGCATCAAGTATGTCACTAATGTTTGTGTGCAATAAATGGAATGACTGTATGAAATATGATGCATATGTATGTATGATATAAAAATCATAAAGCAGTTTAAATCGTCAGTTATAATCAAGCACCGTCATTAAGCACATAATTAAAATTAATTAATTGTACAGTACCTGTATTTGTGAGGGTTGTCATAGGGTAAATATGCATAAAAGTCCCAATTTTGAGTAACATAAGATTTGACGCAAAACTATGCGGGTCGAATAAGTATAATAGGGGAATATAGACTTTCGGTCCGTAAACTCAACTTTTGATTAAATGATCATGATAGATGCGTTGGTAATTTAATTACGGACGCGTAGGAAAAAGAATCACATAAATCGGACAAACCGATAAAAAGTTATGAAGGTTTTCGTACTAAAAACGGAAACAAACAAAATCTGTAGGTCAGACCGTAAGCTACGATCCTGGACCGTAGCCTAAGGTCCAGAAGTTCTGTTGAAAAATCAGCGGTGAACCGTAAGCTACGGTCTGTGAACCGTAGCCTACGGTCGACTTCCAAACAAAATTTTTGTTTTGTTTATTTGATGGTTTTGAGCTTTCGGGTCCGTTTAGACGGTTTCTAGGGTCTCATATTCTAACGTTTGTGATAAATTTACAATGTAGGTGTGTTTGAACTTAGGATGGGTGAAGATCAAGTGACGAACATGAACCGAACACAACTTTTTGAAGCTTCCGCATTTATCTAACTTTGTAGTAAACAATGTTCATGTTGTAAACACTTATCTTATCATTTTTAGATATTTAAACTAGATGTTAGTTAACTAAGATACTATCGTCATGAAACCTTATCATTTTGTATAACTTTAGAAATTATTCATTTCTTATAAAAATGCGTATTTGATGGAAAATTATTAAACAGATGAGACGGGTGTTACATTTAAGTCAAAGACTTAGACCCGTTAGTTTTAAGGATGCTTTACGGTACGAAACGCTAGATTAAGCGGTGTCCGGAATGGAATGTTATTTAGACCCAACAAGTATGAAGACTTGTATAATATGGGTAAACTAAATACATTCTGGATTTTGAAGTTGAGATGACAAGGTTAAACCCGTTTCGGTTAATTCATGCAAACTAGTTACATAAACCGAACCGAAGGCGTATAAGCATAAACGGGTAACCGAATGAGTATATACAAGTTCCATATGTTACTATGCATAAGATATGATATGATATTAGTAAGATATCAACATGTATGCCCATAAAGGTTTTAAAACCGAATTAGGCCCCATAAGGGCATTTTGGTCATTTTGAGGTTTATAAAAGGGGTTTATTGGTAAACTGAAGTTCTGGTCAAAATCATTCTGTAAAAATACTTATTTTATGATTTTATAATAGTGGGATATCATACATATGTGTGGTTTACCATTTATGGCCAAACTATGCCCCGAAAGGGCATTTTGGTCATTTCAAATATGCTTTTAAGGACATAATTGGAATTCTGAGTTCATGACTTATACCTACTATAAAAATATTTAGAATCATTTATAAAGTCAGTAGGTAACAAGTCTTGGGTGCTAAATATGGTTTAAAACCATACTATGCACCTAATTAGCGTAAAAGTCGATATTTGACGATAATTAAAAGGTTTAAGTGATTCTCAGATTTTGACCAGCTTTGAATGGTCAAAATATTTCATTTTTTATAACACATCAGTAGCAAAAGGTTTTGCATGTTAATTATATGAAAAACTTATTTTATTTACAAAAAGGGTATTATCATCAACTATAGGCTTTATACAAGAACTCAATGTTAGTGTCAGTATATAATCTGACCCAACACTCCAATAATTCCTAAAAATGATATCATAATAGTAGGTAAAGAGTTTTGTGCCAAAAATTATGTTTAAACTTGTCTTACATGCTTAAGGGTACTTTGGTCCTTATAAAAGCATTATTTTCGATAAATTGCATAACATCAGTTTAAGACCAGAATTTAAGTGTCAAATATTTTAAATATGCTTGCAAATCAGTACCTAATCCACTTGCATGTTCATTTATCTTAAAACCTCATTTTTAAACCAAAGGGCATACTAGTCAACAATAAGCATAATAACGGAAACATACATATGATTCAGATTTACTAAGTGACCTTGTAATATAACTTTAGAGGGTTATACTAGAACATTATATGGTCACAATGGAACCTTAATACACAAAGGAATTAAGCTAATTCGGGTCAGAACTGAAAGTCAAAGCAAAAGTCAAGCTTTTGCGACTTTCAGTTGCGAACCGAGCTTAAACTTAAAATTGTCGGGTTGAACATGTTTAGACTTGTTCTAATAATGTTTACCAAGTTATTAAAGTGATAAAACATGTTTTATAACTTCTACATTATCATTTTTTATTTTTATTTAAAAATCTGACTAGTTTGACTTTTTATTTAATTACTTTGACCCGACAATTAACTAAGCAAATGTGGTAATTAGGAGGTGCCATTTTGAGGGATTAACACCTACCTAATTACGATCACGTAGCCATATTCGCCTCGAACAATGGCTGGACAGTTTAGGTCTAAACCGAAAGTCAAATCTGTTTTGTGGTAACTTTGACTTTCGGTCATTAAACGTATAAAAACCGAACTAGAGTGGCTAAGGACACTTACAAAGGGTCCTAACTCGAACTTCGAACTCAGGGGAGCTTCCTTTTTTATCAGGAACCTCAATAATTGCTCAAGAAAGCTTAAGCATGTGAGAATAGAGTGAATTTGAATGGTGCAAGGAATGAAGGCAGCTCAATGCCTCTATTTATAGTTGAAGGGGGTGTTCTTGGATCATGCCAGGTGTTAGGGAAGTCCAGAGATGATCACAGGTGTCCATAGTGGTTTTAAAAACCATAAAAAATCCCTAGATTTCGAGTTCAAGTGATTAGTGGTTTGTTTGGAGGCCAAGGAAGAAGAAACCTGCAGCTAGCATGAAGATTCTGTCGAAACAAACCCGTCGCGTCGCACGATAGCAGAAGGGGAGGGGTGTCGCGCAGCGCGACCACCCAAGATTCCAGCAAACATGTTTCATTCTTGGCACTTTTGGTCCCTGCACCTTTTAATGTAATATATCTTTCATATTTGGCACATTTGACCCTCCTAGTTAGATTGTAAATGATCTTGGTAGTATAACCAAACACCGTTAGGCTCTGGGTTTCGTTATAGGTCACCCAAATACACTAGTTTCTCTCGTTTATGCTTTTAACCCTTCTTCTTGAAATCTTTCACAATTAACACATAACGATACCGAAACCTTGTGAATTTATTATCACGTATTCTCGAGAGTATAATCGAACATTACGAAGCCCCGAGTTCGTTAAAAGGTCACTCAGAGGTAAGAATTAACATGTTAACACGTTTAACCCCTTTGTCTTGTAAACTTTCGATTTCTTTCACAAATGGCTTCTTACGTCCGAATATTTACTCGTTTAAGAATACGTTCATCGTGTGTGGTCAATCAGAAGCATAAGTTTAGCATGTTGACACTTTTAGTCCCTCCGCATACGTATTTTCATTGATTGTCAACTTTAGTCCCTGTAATTCAATCTCTTACACGTTTAGGGTTTAGGACATGTGTCTCCACGTAATTGGACACGATTTTACAAGGTGTTACATCCTCACCCCTTAAAAGAAATCTCGACCCTGAGATTTACTGAAATAAATGAGGGTAGTTTTGTCGCATAGTGGACTCAACCTCCCACGTGTATTCAGGGCCTCTACGGGCATCCCAATTTACTTTCACAATCGGTACATGCTTCCTTCGGAGCTTTTTAACCTGTTGATCTTCGATCGATATAGGTCTTTCAACAAACCTCAGGCTTTCATCTATCTGTACGTCTTTATGAGACATTGCTAGCTATTCATCATCTAGACACTTCTTTAACTTACAGATGTGGAACACATTGTGAATTCCACTAAGCTCCTCAGGTAAGTTCAGCTTATAAGCTACACTCCTGACACATTCATTGATATCGAATGGTCTAATGTACCTTGGGCTTAGTTTGCCCTTCTTACCAAAACGCATTACACCTTTCCAGCGTGATACCTTCAGTAAGAATTTGTCTCCTACCTCAAACTTTAGAGGTTTGCGCCTCTTATCTGCGTAGCTTTTCTGCCTATCTTTAGCAGCCTTTAAGCGATCATGAATTTGGACAATCTTGTCCGTTGTTTCAAGGACTATCTCAGGTCCTGATAATTGAGCTTCTCCAACTTCTGCCCAACAAACGGGCGTTCTGCATTTTCTCCCATATAAAGCCTCAAAATGCGCAGCCTGAATGCTGGTATGTTAACTGTTATTGTAGGAGAACTCAATCAGGGGAAGATGGTCATCCCAGCAACCACCTAAATCGATGACACATGCACGAAGCATGTCTTCCATTGTTTGAATTGTACGCTCACTTTGCCCATCCGTTTGAGGATGGTAAGCAGTATTGAAATTCAAACGAGTGCCCAATGATTGTTGGAAACTTTTCCAAAAATGAGAAGTGTATCTAGTATCTCTATCAGATACAATAGATACTAGCACTCCGTGGAGAGATACAATTGTTGGTGCACACATCTGTCGTCTTCGTCTTATATCGAGTCTCGGTTTCGTTGCAGATCTAAACAAGCATGATGTCATCATTCTTGATGATGACATCACACAAGTGACATCATCTCATGCATCATCTTGTGCAATCACACGAAATTGAATATGCATATAAGACAAAAATTAGTTAGTTTCGCTTGAAAGTCAACATGTGGTTTCGCTTGAGTTTAATGAGGGGGTTTCGCTTGAACAGGATATGTAAGTTTCAAGCAAAACATGAATAGTATATATAGGCATGTTGTCATTTCATTTGTAACGAAATTTCAGATTTGATACCGAAGTGCTGCCGGTATTTCTCGTGAATGTAATTGCTGTTAAATCAATATATAAGAGGTTTAAAGTGTGAATCAAGCTGTTTTCACATCCGTTTCTCTGTTTCCGCCTCTGAAACGGATTTGAGCTCTTCCGAACGACTCGTTTGGGTCACAAACCAATCCTACAAGTGGTATCAGAGCTCAAGAGGAAGAGATCTCGCAAAAACAGCCTGTTTTCGTCACTTTTTCTGATTTCTACACCATTCTTTTTCAAAATTAAAATTTTTCACGGTTAAAATCGGCTCAAATTCACACATATTATGCGCAATCATGTTTTAACTAATCCTGGAAAGTTTCAACTTTAAAATCGATCTAAAACTTGATTTTTTTTCGAACTTTCGCTTGAAAAATTGTTCGAAATGCTGATGTCATCGACCTTTCGCTTGAATATACATGTTGAGTCCGCTTGAAATCGACCTTTCGCTTGAATATACATGTTGAGTCCGCTTGAAATTGACCTTTCGCTTGAATATACATCGACCGCTTGAAAATGACAACCGCTTGAATCACTGTTTCGCTTGAGTGTATACATCGAGTTGTGTGTAACATTTTATGAGTTGTCATTAGGTTGGGAAAAGAGTTCATGTGAATGTCAGGTTGTATCGGTTGATCAGTATTTGGATTTGCTTTCATCATTTCTAGAGATAAAGTTCATATTTGCGGCCCAATCATAATCATCTTGATACTAGTAGTTGCCGACCCATCAGTTGTTTTGTAGTTGGCCCATGTACATCATTAATAATATCGATATGCATTGAAAGGTGTCAGTTAAGTGGATATGTGTCAGGCACATGAGAATTCATATATGTTTGAATGTGAAGAAAGATAACATTGTCGGATATTGATTGAAGTCAAGTGAATACACTTTATAATCATTAAATAGTGGTGGTCGTTTTAGTGGATTTTGAGGTCCTATCAAAGTGAATTTTTACTTGAAATTGTCAGACTAGTGGTTTATTTGATCCAATCACAAATTTGAACTTTGATACTATCAGTTCAATAGAGTTATAATCACCGGCCCAAGTTTCATCGTTTCATCATCATTAACGGCCCAAGTCTCTGCCCAAGTCATATTCTCGACCCAATCAACATTCATTCAACAAATTTAATCGGCCCATTCATCGGCTCATTTGAATTCATATCCTATTGATCAAGTTCATTCATTCAATGATTTCACTTCAACGATATTGAAACGAGTTCACAAATCTTCGACACGAGTCCTAGATCGATTCAATCGTCACATATTTTTACGTATGCTGTCTGTTTAAACTGATTGTTTGTTTGTCTGTTTCGGGTATAGTTTTACCAGGTGAACCAGTTTGTTTGAAAGCTTGTTTGAGAAATTCTTCGATACTGAAACATGGATAACGATTTCTACAACGCGTTTGCTACTCCGTCTACTCCGGCTGTCATTGCTCAAAACATGAATCTAGAAAACGAAACGGGAACTACCCAAAAACCCCCGAAGCTAATGAGCATTGAAGAGTATTATGGGTGGAAAGATAGGTTCGAAAACTGGGTACAAGCTAACCATCTAAGATCATGGGAATGTATTCTGAAGAAGTATGTTCTACCACGGACAGATCTACAAGTTATCAAAGAACTCTCAGAATTTAGTGACGAAGAACGGGAAATGTACCGAGCTGAAAAGATGATGATCAGTTTACTTCAGTAGGCTATCAAAGAAGACATCTTTGTTTTGCTACAACATGACAAAACTTCAAAGTCAACCTGGGATGCTCTTAAATTCAAGTTTGAGGGTAGTGAGAATATGATCAAGAGCAAGAAGGCACTGCTCAAGAAAGAATTTGATTTGTTTACAAGTTTGCCCGGGGAAGATACAAAGAAGCTGATTGAAAGATACTGCCACTTGGTACGATCCATGTCGATGCTTAGTATAACAAAAGATCGTGAAGAGTGGGTAGACAAGTTAGCTGACGCTTTACCTCAAAAGGAATGGGGCACATACTTGATGATTTTGAAGAACACTGGGGTTTATGACGGGTTGACAATTTCTCAGTTTATTGAGAAGATAGAAAGCCAAGATCTGGAACAACAAAAGATCGCGAGGATGAACAGTCCATGTGGTCAATAGGATGTGAAGATGTATTACAAAGGCAGTGTTCCAGAAGTTGAAAGAAGCCCAAAAATACAAACTGCATTTAGTGCTGGAGATTCTACAGAAAAGGTTGATCAAAGTCCTAAAAGCAGCAGTGGTTTCTCTTCATATCCGAGTGTTAATCCAAAGAGCCCAACTTCAAGTTTCAGTTCTCAAAGTACGAAAAGTGGAAGTGGTTATGTGATACAATGCAATATTGCCTTGAATCTTCCAGATGGTCAAAGTTTTTCTGAAGAAATTGCGAAAGATCACATGGCTCTACTTGGTTCTGTGCTACTTTCTTATGAAGGTTTAGTCGCAGGACGGATCGGGAATCCTATGCTCACAAAGGAGGATTACGATCAGATAGACGCCGAAGAAATGGAACTAATGGACATCAAATGGTGTCTAGCTAGCGTTCTAAGAAGACCTGAAAAATTCAAGCTGATTACTGGAAGAAATGACTTTCTTGATGCACATGTTTCTACTTTGGGTTTTGACAAATCTAAAGTTACTTGTTTTCGATGCAGGGAGAAAGGTCATTTCAAGAGAGAATGCAAGAACCGAGAAGCAAGTGACGTGAAGAATCCATTCGGAAAAGATGACTACTATCGGAAAGCCATATATCAACAGGTTGGTCAACAACAACTACAAGAACCACAAGTGGCTCATGGTAGAAAGGTGATAGAGGATTCAAAAAGAGCATGTCTGGGGAATCAAGAGAATTTTAACTAGAATTTTCAAGATGATGAAAAGCTACCTGAAGGTTTTAGCTGGGATATGTTTGTGGATGAAAAAGGAGAGTTTAAAGCGTTCATTGCTAAGATTGTGAAAGAACCAGATATGTTTACCACATGGATGAAGTCTATTGGTGAGACTGTGAAGAATGTGGAGGAAAAGTCTGTTGCATCTGAAGAAAGCTCACAGAGTTCAGATGAAAGTTCACAAAGTGATGAAAGTTCAGAAAAGGAAGTTGTTTTTGATCAAACACCAGTTGATTCTAGTTCTTCGGATGATAATTCTGAAAAATCTGTAGAGTTTGATCAGTCGCCAACAGATGACAGTAGTGATGATGAAGAAGAAAAACATATTAATATTGCAAAATCTCATCTTTCTCCTGAAAGTTTTCATTTTTTATTTTGCAGATCGCTTGGAGAAACTGAAGAAGAAACGGACTGTAAAAGAACAAAAAGAAATGAAGTCTGAAAGTGTTGCTGAGAAGAATGTTGAGACTGAGAAGGTAGGTGAAGCAGAAAAGATGACTGAAGCTGAGAAAGTTGTTGAAATTGAAAAGATCATAGAAGTAGAAAAGATCGTGGAAGTCATCAAGCCTTACTCAAAGTGTCTTGAATCTTGCAAGGAATGTGCAGTAAAAGATGAAAAGTTGGCTGAATATGAGAAGATGAAAGAGCAATTACTGTTCAATCTAAATTACGTGAAAGAGTCTTATGATGTTTTGAATAGAACAGTAACTGGTCTTCAAAAGACAAATTCTGAAAGAGAAGACGCATTGACCATGATGAATTCTGTGATGATGACAAAGCAGAAAGCGATAAATCACTACATCGAAGAATGTGCCAAGCTGCAACGGGAGTTGGAGAATGAAAAGATTGAAAATGAGAGAATCAGACGATTATTACAGAGTTATTCTAGTTCTGATTATCTTATTGATCGAATTTACCCGACTGTTGTAGGTTTTGAAGCATTCAAGGATGAGAAGACAAAGAAGAAGGATACTTGTAAGAAACCGAGTGTTACCTATAACAAGTGTCCGCCTCCGATCTGGGAAGGTTATTCTCCCAGAAAACCAAATGAGGAGCAAGTCGAAAAAGCAGTCAATATAAAGCTAAAAACCGATACAACTGATGATTTGCCAGAAAACATTGACGTTACTTTCACATCGTCTGACACTGATCATGAGTCTGAGTTAATCAAAAAGATGGTCGATCAGGTGTTGGATACTGATGAGGAGTCTGAGTCAAAAGCTGAGTCTGGAGAGTCAAGTTCGTCGGTCAACAGTCCAAAGTCGTCGGTTAAACGGGCATACAGTAAAGAGTTTTTGTTATCAAAAGCAAATTTGGATGATGAAACATTTGAAGTAGCATACACTTTAAATGATTCTGACAAAGAGTTTCCAATAAGAAGTGTTAGATTTAAAATGATAAAAAAGGTTTTCAAAATGACAGAAATTAAGATTTCTAAAATAAAAGATTTAAATCTTACTGGTAAACCTAAAAAATACACTTCATGAGTACAACAACGATTAAACAAGAAAAAGGATTACAATTCTGGTTCTGGTTTTCAAAAGAAACCAAACCATAATGGTAGCTACAAAAAAAAGGTTTAGGTTTTATTCCACCTAAAAATTATAAAAATGAGAAAAATTCTAAAACAAAAACAGAATTTGTTTCAGGTGGAAGTGCTGAGGAGGAACAGAAGAAACCTTTCTGGAGACAATCAAACCAGGAGTTTCTTGCTGAGAAGAAAAGGAATGGAACTGGAGTGTTTCATCCAAAAGAAACTAGAACCTGTTTCAAATGCAATGAAACTGGTCACATTGCATGGAACTGTCCGAAAAATGCTAAAACTAAACAGGGAGTTTCTGAAAAACTGAAAGAAATTATTGTTGATGTTGAACCACCAACCGAAAAAATCAAAATGTTTGAAAATTCAACTTATGAGGTTGGTGAATGTTCTAAAAAGAATTTTTACAAAAAGAAAGCAAAAGATAACCAAATATGGGTTGTCAAGAAGGGTGATGTAAAAGTTGGTGATGAATCTGGTTCCACAAAGCCAGAAGAGTCACAAGGTGAGGTAAAAGAAGAAAATTTTGTATCTTCAGTGAATGATGATGAATTTCCATCACTGAAGTTTGAGATGATTAAACAGAAAGTTGGTAAGGTTGAGATCTCTGATCAATTTTACTCCGAGAAGAAAGAGTTTGATGTCGAAAAAGTTTTCAATGGAAATGTTAAGAAATTTTTTGGGAAAATGCTTGATGGGAAAGTAAAAGGGCTTAAAGATTTTTATGCAACTAAAAAGGCAACTTACAACCCTACTGAACAAGAGCTAAAAGAGCTAAAAACACCCAAGGTTGGTCAGACTTGGGTGGAAATTCTTTTCCCTTAAACAATCTGACTTGCCGGAGATCCCAAGTTTGTAATCGCGGATCAGGAATCGACATCATTCTTTAAATCTGATTATGAAAATGAATCTTATAATAGTTAAATTTTTACAGGTTAAGTGTGACTTGCCAGAGCTTCCTGGTTGGTAAGTGTGAAGCAGGAATCGGCATCTTTATTGGTAAAATGATTTTGTGTAGATGTGTTATTCCTAAAACTGGTAAAAAGTTTTTCACTTACAAGTGGTAGATTCAAGGACATTAAGTTGTACTTGTTTTTCCTACAAATGGTTAATCAAGGTCATTAAGTTGAACTTGATTAGACCATACATACAATTGGTAATTTTGGAGAACAAGATGATGAACCCCTAACTTTACAAGTGGTAAAATCATTCAAACTTATTTTCCAGAAAAACCATTTGATTAAAACAAACTTAAGTGTTTTGAGATCACAATGGGAAAATAGTTTGTTGAAAGGGGGAGTTCTGATTGTTTATGCCAAAGTGGATGGTGAATTGAAGCGATTCGATATCGGTTGTCAAGTTTGTTGTACAGTTTGTATTTCAAATTTCCTGAAATGTGTTTGCATTTTAGGGGGAGTAGAAATTTTCAGAAAATCCAAAAACATTAGAAAATTTGAAAAAGACTAAAACATGATAAAATTTCAAAATGAGTTTTAGTGTCAAAGAAGAGGAAATGATAGTACATCAGTAGACAGTCACAGTATGCTAAAGAAATGTAATGTTTAAATAGCGTTAAACAGTCTCACTGATGATATGCCGATAGGTTTTCATACATTTAGTAAACTTTTTCGGGATATAAACATAAATTCAAACTTGCTTATTTTGTGGGGAACACTACTTGGATATATAGGTAACCCCTGAAATCTCGTTTGAAAGGTTCCTTTTTCTGAGATACTAGGTCTTTATGCTCAGTGATATCTGGGGTATTATCCCGGGACTTCTGCTGAATGGAAATTCTGACCTAGTCCTCGAATAATACTTTCCGCATGCTTGAAATATAGCGCCACCCTCAGCATAAATGATGAGACAATAAAATTGCTAATCAATGTTGTTGTAAAAAAAAAAGATCCTCTAAAGGGGACACACCCAAAAGTTGAGTCATGATCTCTCTGCTGAATGGTAGTTCTGACCTGAGCTCTCATGATTCTTCATAATTTATTAACCCCTTACAGATATCATCTATGGTATACTCACCTGTAAGACTGAATATTGGGATCTGGATACGGGAGTATATTCAAGAGGTGGGACACATGAATGAGTTTAAGTCCTTAAAACATCTAACTCATATCCTGAATCAGTTGAAATTTGTGTGAGAATTTAAGTGGATCAGTATATCGGCAATCTAAGTGAATTGTTTAATTCTTTATGTGTAACTAAGCTCAACGGTACTCGTGACTTGTCAAAAACTGATATGATCCTCTTACACAAACTCACAAAAATAGTTTCTGTAAATATTTCTTTACTGTATTTCATTATATTCAAAAATTCAAAAAGATTTTAGTGTGTTTTAGCATAAATTTTGAAAAATTCAAAAAGATTTTCGACAACTGGTGTTGGAGAGCTGATTTTCAAAATTCCAAGTGCTAGACATGATGAACAGATGGTTTGGGAGAGTGTGTTGTTTTGATAAGAAAAGATATTTCTTCAAGCGGTTCATCAATGATTAACAGTGTGAAATCATTCTTTGATTGTATAATTTCTTCAAGTGGTTCATTAGATGGTGAGATTGTTTTTACAAGTTATCATCAGAAAATTTATTTTTGGGTAGAGAATGTGCAGGTTATTTGAATGATAGAAAGCCAGGTTCCGATACCTGAGGTCTATGTGATTTCAACAAGCCAGACTGCGATCCCAGCATATCGAAAGGGGGAGTCTGAAGACATCTGAGTAGAGATTGTTCGTGGGGAGTTTGCTAGAGAGAGAAGGATTTGGAGTGAGTCAAGAGCTAGGACCAGATTTTGGAAGTTCAAAGACTGATAAAGACTGAAGATTGTGCAGACTCGACATTTAATACTCGTCAACATCTGAGGGGGAGTCTGTTGGTGCACACATATGTCGTCTTCGTCTTATATCGAGTCTCGGTTTCGTTGCAGATCTAAACAAGCATGATGTCATCATTCTTGATGATGACATCACACAAGTGACATTATCTCATGCATCATCTTGTGCAATCACACGAAATTGAATATGCATATAAGACAAAAATTAGTTAGTTTCGCTTGAAAGTCAACATGTGGTTTCACTTCAGTTTAATGAGGGGGTTTCGCTTGAACAGGATATGTATGTTTCAAGCGAAACATGAATAGTATATATAGGCATGTTGTCATTTCATTTGTAACGAAATTTCAGATTTGATACCGAAGTGCTGCCAGTATTTCTCGTGAATGTAATTGCTGTTAAATCAATATATAAGAGGTTTAAAGTGTGAATCAAGTTGTTTTCACATCCGTTTCTC
The DNA here is from genome assembly GCA_030545235.1 of Helianthus tuberosus. Classification (NCBI taxonomy): domain Eukaryota; kingdom Viridiplantae; phylum Streptophyta; class Magnoliopsida; order Asterales; family Asteraceae; genus Helianthus; species Helianthus tuberosus. Next base: position 28,048,432 of record CM060438.1, on the reverse strand, counting down.
TGTTTCCGCCTCTGAAACGGATTTGAGCTCTTCCGAACGACTCGTTTGGGTCACAAACCGATCCTACAACAATCTCATCCACATATAACTGAGCTAGCTTATCGGAGTTATGAGTCTCCTTGATGGGTAAGAAATGACTTGACTTAGTCAGTCTGTCAACTATGACCCATATTGTATCAATTCCATGCCTTGTCTTAGGTAACTTGGTGATAAAATCCATGGTTACCATCTCCCACTTCCATGTGGGAAGTTCTAATTGTTGTAGTAATCCTGATGGCTTTTGGTGTTCGGCTTTAATCTGAGCGCACGTCAGACAGTTAGCTACGTGCGTGGCTATGGACTTCTTCAAACCCATCCACCAATAGTTTGTTTTTAAATCTTGATACATTTTGTCACCCCCAGGGTGAACTGAATATCTAGAGTTATGAGCTTCCTGGATGATTATATCTCTAAGTCCTCCACGAATAGGAACCCAGATTCTACCATTTAATCTGAAGATTCCATCATTTCCAGGTGACAACTGCTCAATAGTTGCACCAAATTTCTCGCTTGGAAGGTTAGCTTCCAGTACAGCTTCTTTCTGAGCTGCTAACAACCTTTCATTTAAGCTCTTCTTAAGTTAAATACTCTTGGCATTTATTCGTATAGGTTTAACTCTTTCTTTTCTGCTCAATGCATCTGCGACCATATTCGCTTTGCCAGGATGGTAGCGAATCTCGCAATCGTAGTCATTTAAAGTTTCCATCCAACGGTCTTGCCTCATATTGAGATCCTTTTGATTAAACAAGTGTTGAAGACTTTTGTGATCTGAATATATCACACATTTAGTTCCATATAAATAATGTCTCCATAACTTAAGTGCAAATACAATGACACCCAATTTGACTCCTACTGTTTAGGACCCCAGTCAAATTTCACATTGTTGCGGGTCAGAGTAGTTAGAGGCGCGGCTATCCTTGAGAAATTTTCGATAAATCTTCTGTAATATCCCGCTAATCCCAAGAAGCTGTGAATCTTAGTAGGTGTCTTAGGTGCTTCCCAGTTCATGATTGCTTCTTTCTTAGCGGGATCCACTTGGATACCACACTCGCTTACAACATGTCCAAGGAATTGGACTTCGCGAAGCCAGAATTCGCACTTGGAGAATTTAGCGTAAAGCTTCTCCTGTTGTAGCAGTCCTAGGATGCACCGAAGGTGTTTCTCGTGATCAGCCTGATTACGAGAATAGATAAGTATGTCATCTATAAAAATAATGACAAACTTATCTAGGTACGGCTTGCAGACTCGATTCATGATATCCATGAATGCTGCAGGTGCGTTAGTGAGCCCAAACGGCATCAGTAAAAACTCATAATGGCCATACCTCGTTCTAAACGCAGTTTTAGGTACATCTTCAGTTCTAACTTTGAGTTGATGATACCCTAACCTTAGATCAATCTATGAGAAGAAACTTTACCCTTGTAATTGATCAAACAGATCGTCGATCCTGGGCAAGGGATAGCCATTCTTGATTGTTACTTTGTTTAGCTCGCGGTAATTAATGCACAGACGCATTGAACCATCCTTCTTCTTTACAAACAGCATGGGTGCTCCCCAAGGTGATGAGTTGGGTTGTATAAAACCCTTATCCAGTAATTCATCCAGTTGGGTTCTCAGCTCTTTCATTTCAGTTGGTGCTAAGCGGTAAGGAGCTCGAGCCACTGGTGTAACAACCCGACCTTCCGGGTCATTACTTGTACCTGTCATTTCTTACTTAATTGCTTGTACTCTCGAGATTCCGATTATCGCAATGGGTTTAAAACTATATTTTACAACGCGTTCACAACGCCTATTCAAAACGCAGTTATCGCATTTTAACGCTATTTACAACGCATACTATTTACACACATTTTAATGCATTTTATAGCTATGGATTTCATTTTGAAACTCCCTCGCACGCCATCAGGTCATGATTGCATCTAGGTTATCGTTGATCGTCTTACGAAATCCGCTCACTTCTTACCGATACGAGAAGACTATAAGGTTGAACGATTAGCACGAATCTATACCGTTGAAGTCATTTGTCGACATGGAACGCCTCGTGACATCATCTCTGACTGCGATAGTCGATTTACTTCTCGTCTCTTGGAGGCATTCTAGTCCGCTCTCGGTACTACTCTTAATCTCAGTACCGCATTCCATCCCCAGACCGACGGTCAGACTGAACGTACGATTCGCACCCTAGAAGACATGCTTCGCTCATGCGTTATAGATTTTAATGGTAATTGGGATTCGCATTTACCTTTAGTTGAATTCTCATACAACAACAGTTATCACGGTAGTATACAAATGGCACCCTTTGAGGCATTATATGGAAGAAAATGTCGATCGCCTATTGAATGGCACAAGATTAGAGACGCGCAAATTACCGGTCCTGAGTTATTACAAGAAACGACTGACAAAATCCTCCAGATATGAGATAATCTCTTGAAAGCACGGAGTCGTCAAAAGAGTTACGACGATAAACACCGCAAGCCCCTTGAGTTTGATGTTGGTGATCACGTACTCCTAAAGGTTTCACCTTGGAAGGGGGTGATCCGATTCAGCAAGAAAGGAAAGCTAGCGCCACGATACGTTAGTCCCTTTAAGATTCTGGAAAGAATTGGCAAAGTGGCCTACCGACTTGAATTACCGGAGGAACTCAACAACGTACATCCGACTTTCCACGTTTCGAATCTCAAGAAGTGTCTAGCTGAGGAAAACCTGCATGTCCCTCTCGAGGATTTGCAAGTTAACGTAACTCTACACTTTGTGGAAAAGCCAGTAGATATCATGGACCGAGAAACCAAGAAACTTCGACGCTCTCGCATTCCTATAGAGAAGGTTTGCTGGGAAGGCAAACGCGGCGCCGAGTTCACTTGGGAACTCGAAAGTAATATGAAAGTTAAATACCCATAACTCTTCGTTACGCCTGTGCCTTAGTTTCAGGATGAAATTCCCTAAAGTAGGGGAGGCTGTAACAACCCGACCTTCCGGGTCATTACTTGTACCTGTCATTTCTTGCTTAATTGCTTGTACTCTCGGGATTCTAATTATCGCTATGGGTTTAAAACTATATTTTACAATGTGTTCACAACGCCTATTCAAAACGCAGTTATCGCATTTTAACGCTATTTACAACGCATACTATTTACACGCATTTTAACGCATTTTATTGCTTGTTTATATTAAACGTTGTCGCAACGCAATCTCAACGCAAACGCAACGCAGACTCAAAACGCAGATTTACTTTTATGCATTTTATGTGTTATGTGTGTTATTTGTGTGATTATTTGTCTAATGATATGTGGTTATCTCAATGCAACGCTTACACGCTCAGACGCATACTCGCAACTCACTTAAACGCAACGCAATGCTTCACACGCAAAATGAAAGTTGGAAAACTAACTCGCACAACACGGCTGTCCGAATGGACATCCGGTCGAATGGACATCCAATCGGATGGCCATCCGACCGAAACGCCATCCGACACCTCGCACTACTCCACCGACTTAACTCTCTCTCACCCTCTATAAATACGCCGTACACTACTGTTCACTGATTTGACACCTCCATCCGACCCCCTGCACTAAAGTCATTCTCAGGCACTCTTTCCCTCGATTCAAGGCTATTTCATAAGTATTTCTCTTCAAATCTTGTACAATCATCATCACTACACACTTCTATATCATCTTCTCCAATCAAAATCACACATTTTCATCTCGAAATCACCTGATTTGGACACCTTGAAGGTGGTTCTCACCCGGTTTCCTATGTAAACTGTTGTGTGACATCATCTCATCAAGATTGGTTCAGATCTAAAGGATTTCCACACATTTAAACATGAATCTCAACAAGATTTCAACATTTTCCAACTGTTTTTTAACTTTCTTCAACTTTTCTTCACTTTGTACTCAAAACCGATGGGATTTGGACTCGAACTGACTTTACACTCATTCCTTAGTCTAGAACCGGCTTGAAAACGGATTCCCACCGGAGAGATGACCGATTAACGGGTCAGGCATGAAACTTCGTCAAGAACAGTGAACTTGATCGAATGGGGTGATTTCCATCCGATTGAATGAGCTGGACTTGGTGTGTTTTCCCATTGTTTGACACGTCGTCACGCCGTCTTCGTTAAAACTCGAAAACTTTTACTTAGAAATTTTACAAAATTTACAAAACAACAGATAACCTACTCGAATGACCATTCGACCAGGTGAACTATCCTTTATACTACTCCTTGTTCAAAACGATTTGGTTAAACTTCAAACCACCAATTTCTCGATCGAATAGCCATCCGATCGAATGGCCATCCGTCCGGATGACCATCCGGTCGGATGACTTGGTATCTATACTTCGCATTGTGTAAATGCTGCAACAAAAACTTCAAGAATTTTCAAAACGATTTACAAACACCCACATCTCATTCGAATGGCCATCCTTTCGAATGGTTATCCGCTCGGATGACCATCCGATCGAATGGGTACTCATCTGTTCGACTCACCATTCGACACTTAACTCATCCAACATTCTGTTACAGGATGTTCAACGCTTACGCTACTATTCTATGTTCAGGCTAACTCCAACACGCTCCCTTCAATCCAATCAAGGTTGTGTTTAATTGTTAAACACATACTGTGAGTATACTCGAACCCTTTTCGCCTAACGCACTTTTGGGTGTTACATACGTTCTATATCAACACACAACGCACACAATACTCAAACTCTTTTATAAACGCTAACCGCTCTCGCATGCTATATGTGATTAGATGAATGCTTGTATGTTATGTTTACACAGTGATTGCTTGCCTTTCACCTTAGCAACAATAGTACTATAGTTTGGACTCAGCACCTGTTTGTTCAGGGGTTGTTAAGGGCATTACTTCACATGTTCACAGTGGTGAAAATGTGTTGCACATTCTACAACTCGCAGTCATGTCGGTTGCATGCGTCATTGTTGATAGCTTACTTGATTCACATTTCTATGTGTTACATGCTGGTTATGCGTGAACGCTTTTCGCTATACTATATGCTATGCAAACTTGTGAAATCACCTTTACATTTTATGTATTGACTTTATTTTCACGTATGTGACAGGTTGATAGGATGTTATGCTAATCTTTTGCGGAATCAAGATAGGCAGTCTAGAAACTACACCAATAGAAAATCTAGGTTGTCGGACTTGACTCGTTATCTGTAATAATTACTTGTTGAATATTTATTGATTGGTATGGGACAATTAACCTTTAAAAATATTGGTAACAATTAGTTGTTATGGATCTCTTGAGCAATCTGGTTCGCCTAGTGTTGCGCCCCAATGTTTCCATCATCGGTTGGGGTGTTACAGATTGGTATTAAAGCCATAACTATAGGGAATCAGGTCGAGTCCTAGGATTGACCTAGTCTATAGTCTAAGTACCAACAGACCCGCTCTGTGCGAACCTAGTAGGGGTTTTGCACGAGCCTACTCTTGATGCTCTCATTCGAACTCGTTAAAACTACATCTTTGTGTGAACACCGCATACTACAGCTTCGCACAATGAAAGCCTTTCCTAAGGCAAAATAGTGTACATGCCTTCCTAAGGCTAACACAGTACACACGTTTTCGAAAACACTCACATAACACAACCGAGTGATTTAGATCGAGATTAGGTGTGAAAATCAAGAACTCTCGATAAAATCGCTCACTCTACACGTATTTTTACTCTCAGCACGAGAACTTTCATTGAGCTAGGAATGACATCCATATCTCAACAGGAATTCTCCATCTCTATCTTGTAGTTTTGCCACACCTTCAGGAACGAAGTTATTATGTTAGGGGTGAAACTTGCATCTTAATGACCTGTTCCACTCTCTACTTGGATTTTACAGAACTCTCACCAAAGTCTCGATGGATTCCAATGACTCGATTCACATAGTAACCGGAAGGATGCGTGTCGTTCGCTGTACTTTGGGAGAGAGTACAGTCTAGAAGGCCAAAACGTGTACTTGAGGCCATGGGAATAGTTGACTCACTTTGGGTAGTCGATGTCTAACACCCAAGACAATCTATCCCGATTCTAAGCCCCAGTCACTGATTTTATGAGTTATCAATTTCATGTGTTTTATGTGTTGATCTGTTTATATGTTTCGATTTTGGAAACTTATTCACTTTCTGTTCATCATTTTACTAAACGCGCACAACTCACACAACTATCGAACCTCAAAGGCTAACTGATCGCAACTCGGACTAAGAACTCTTGCACGCTACGCTACTCGTTATACTACTCGCAACGCTACTCGCTTACGCTACTCGCTATCACTCGCAACTCTCGAACACGGATTATGCACTTGAAAGTTAGGTGAATACATGCAAAATATGTAGGTGAATACGTGCAAAATACGTGCTTACGTGGATTATGTGCTCCTACGTGCTTATGTGCTTATGTGCCTATGTGGTTATGTGCCTACGTATTCCTGAGCTTTACATAATGATAATAATAATAAAAAAGGATGTTTTACGAACGCTAAACTTTACGAAACCTGATATAATCGAATCTCGTCTGAATCCTATGACGATGTCTGCTGCAAACAGTGTCATCATTTGGATCCCATACTTCACGCGCAGCTCGCCGAAACCATGCTGACAAGCGCATCGCTTCACTGGTGGCCAAGGAAATGGCTAAGGTCATACCTCAGATCGTCAGTGAGATCAACAATGTCAGCAGCAAGTCCTCTGTTGAATCCAAGAGCGACTCTCCGAAAGCGCCCTTTAGCTTTAAGCAATTCAAGGCATGCGGTCCTGTAAACTTCACGGGTGAAAATGGACCCAGTGCTATGTTCCAGTGGTTTGACTCAATCGAAGTCACCTTCATGCAAAGCGGATGCCTAGAGAATCTGTGTACTGTTAATGCTACTGGAGTTTTTCAGTCCAGGGCTCTGGACTGGTAGACTGCTGAGCGCAACAGGCGCGTAATGATTCAGCTTATGGTCTTTCTTGGGAGGAACTCAGAGAGCTCATGATGAAGGAGTTTTGTCCTACTGATGAGGTTCAAAAGTTGGAGAATGAATTCTGACATATCAAACAAGATGGAGGTGACAACACTGGTCTCATCGTTCGCGTCAAGCAGCTCAGTATTATTTGTCCTGGTCAAGTGTCAACACCGGATAACGATCAAGAAGTACATTCGCGCTCTACCAAACGTGTAGCTGACTTTGTTCAGGCAGCTAAATCTTCTACCATTGAGGAGACTTACCAACTCGCAGCTGAGATCAACGATAAGCGAGTCTTAGCTGGGTATTTCAAAACCTCGACCAAGAATCTCAACCAGGTCACTGCTACTCCCGCTACCGACACCGCAACATCGCAAGGTTCGAAGACTTCACGCCGCAAGCACAAGAACAACAACAATAAGAACTATGATACTACCACCGCTCCTCTTAACGTTGTTCCCGTACAACCCATCAACCAGAACTAACAAGTTGCAGCTCCAAACACCAACGCACCTCCTGCTAAGCGTGCGTACACTGGTGTTCATCCTCTCTGCCCTACTTGCACATACCATCACCCTGCAGGGGTGAATTGTTGTTTCTGTGCCAACTGCAACGTTTATGGGAATTTTACTACTCATTGTCGTTAAGTCCCACATCTACAAGCTCAAGCTCCTCCAGCACTACAAGCACCACTCCCCGCTCCTCATGTCAACCAAGTAGCTCCTGCGCCCGCTGCTCATGCACGAGCTTGCTACTCTTGTGGTGACCCGAATCATTTTGCAAACGCCTGCCCGAATCATGTGGTGAAACAAGAACCGCACCAACCACCGCAGCAGCAGCAGCAGCAACAGCAACCACAACAAGTAGCCCGCATAAGAACTTTCAACATCAACGTCCGCCAGGCTCAAACTGACAACAATGTTGTCAATGGTACGTTCCTTGTTAATGGTATTTATGCTTCGTGTTTATTTGATACTGGAGCCGATAACTGTTTTGTGTCGTTTGAATTCGAAAAGCTCCTAAACCGTAAACGCGTTAACCTCCCAACGACGTTCGACGTAGAGATTGCCACCGGAAGAACCGCCACCGTTAGTTCTGTTCTTCGTGATTGTACTCTTGAACTCAACAATCACATTTTCCCGATCGATCTCATTCCGATGCAAATTGGTAGTTTCGATATCATAGTATGCATGGATTTTTTCGTGAAAATCGTGCTGAAGTTGTTTGTTTCGAAAAGATGATTCGTTTCTCTCTTGCTAATGGCGACCAACTCTGTGTGTATGGCGAAGTATCCTAGAAGAAACTTAAACTTATGTCGTGCATTCAAGCAAGCAAGTATCTCCGCAAGGAATACACGGCTTTCTTGGCTCACGTTGTAGTAGCAGAGAAGGAAAAGAAGTCGATGGAAAAGGTACTTGTGGTTCGTGATTTTCCTAATGTTTTTCCTGACGATTTACCCGGTCTACCCCCGACTCGTGATATTGATTTTCGTATCGACCTCATTCCTAGAGCTAACCCTGTTGCTAAAGCCCCGTATCGCCTTGCACCATCCGAAATGCGTGAACTCTCTAGTCAACTCAAGGAATTACTTGATAAAGGCTTCATATGCCCTAGCACATCTCCATGGGGCGCACCTGTCCTTTTCGTGAAAAAGAATGATGGATCGTTCCGTATGTGCATCAATTATAGGGAACTCAATAAGCTTACTATCAAGAATCGCTATCCTCAACCCCGAATCGATGATTTGTTTGATCAATTACAAGGCGCTACGTTTTTTTCTAAGATCGATTTACGCTCTGGTTATCATCAGTTACGAATTTAGGAGGAAGATATCCCTAAAACCGCTTTTCGTACCCGCTATGGCCATTATGAATTTGTTGTTATGCCCTTTGGTCTTACAAACGCACCCACGGTCTTCATGGATTTGACGAACCGTGTGTGTAAACCCTTTCTCGACCGCTTCGTCATCGTGTTTATCGATGATATCCTTATCTATTCGAAGTCGAAATCCGAACACGCGCAACATCTTCGTTTGGTACTCGAGCTTCTTAAGGGAATCGCCTCTACGTCAAGTTCTCCAATTGTGAATTTTGGCTCGATGAGGTTCAATTCCTTGGTCACATGTCAACAGTTAAGGTATTGACGTCGATCTCACGAAAATTGAAGCAGTCAAGAGTTGGATTACACTGAAAACCCCGTCCGAAGATTGTTCTTTTCTCGGATTTGCGGGTTATTACCGCCAATTTATCGCTGATTTCTCAAAAATTGTCGTTCCTCTTATCTCTCTTACGCATAAAGACAAGATTTTTGTTTGGGGAACCGAACAAGCGGATGCCTTTCAAACTCTTAAGCGTATGCTTTGCGACGCTCCCGTATTCGCGCTACCCGATGGAAACAACGACTTTGTAGTCTATTGCGATGCCTCTAACCTAGGTCTTGGTTGTGTTCTTATGCAACGGGACAAGGTTATTGCGTATGCATCTCGCCAGCTTAAAGTCCATGAGAAGAACTATACAACCCATGATCTCGAACTCGGTGCAGTTGTTTTTGCGTTAAGATTTTGCGACACTACCTTTATGGTACTAAGTGTACGGTCTTCACCGACCATAAGAGCCTACAACACATCTTAAACCAGAAAGAACTGAATATGCGCCAACGCAGATGGGTTGAACTTCTCAACGACTATGACTATGAGACATGTTACAACCCAGGCAAAGCAAACGTCGTTGCCGATACTCTTAGCTGACGAAGCTATTTACATAGTGTTCGTAATGTTCAAGCCCAACACGATCTCAATGCCCTCATTCGCGACGCTCAACACGCTTGTTTTCTCGAGAACACCCTGAAGGAAGAACGAATACTTGGAACTGAAAACCAACTAGTGAATAAACCGAATGGTATCTTTCACTACCTCGACCGCATCTGGATTCCTAGCCGCAACAATCTTCGAGAGATTTTGCTGATTGAAGCCCACAAATCCCGATATTCCATTCATCCCGGTGCTGACAAGATGTACCAGGACCTCCGTGCCAGGTATTGGTGGCCAAGAATGAAGAAGGATATCGCTCTCTACGTTTCGAAGTGCCTAACTTGCTCCAAAGTTAAGGATGAACATCAACGACCCTCTGGCTTACTCGTACAACCCAAGATCCCGATGTGGGAATGGGAGAGTATAGCTATGGATTTCATTACGAAACTCCCTCACATGCCATCAGGTCACGATTGCATCTGGGTTATCATTGATCGTCTTACGAAATCAGCTCACTTCTTACCGATACGAGAAGACTATAAGGTTGAACGATTAGCCCGAATCTATACTGACGAAGTCATTTATCGACATAGGACGCCTCATGACATCATCTCTGACCGTGATGGTCGATTTACTTTGCGTCTCTGGGAGACATTCCAGTCCGCTCTCGGTACTACTCTTAATCTCATTACCGCATTCCATCCCCAGATCGACGGTCAGACTGAACGCGTGATTTGCACCCTAGAAGACATGCTTCGCTCATGCGTTATAGATTTTAGTGGTAATTGGGATTCGCATTTACCTTTAGTCAAATTCTCGTACAATAACAGTTATCACGCTAGTATACAAATGGCAGCATTTGAGGCATTATATGGAAGAAAATGTCGATCGCCTATTGTATGGCAAGAGATCAGAGACGCGCAAATTACCGGTCCTGAGTTATTACAAGAAATGACTGACAAAATCCTCCAGATACGAGACAATCTCTTGAAAGCGCGGAGTCGTCAAAAGAGTTACGCCGATAAACGCCGCAAGCCCCTTGAGTTTGACGTTGGTGATCACGTACTCCTAAAGGTTTCACCTTGGAAGGGGGTGATCCGATTCGGCAAGAAAGGAAAGCTAGCGCCACGGTACGTTAGTCCCTTTAAGATTCTGGAAAGAATTGGCAAGTGGCCTACCGACTTGAATTACTGGAGGAACTCAACAATGTACATCCGACTTTCCACGTTTTGAATCTCAAGAAGTGTCTAGCTGAGGAAAACCTGCATGTCCCTCTCTAGGATTTGCAAGTTAACGAAACTCTACACTTTGTGGAAAAGCCAGTAGAAATCATGGACCGAGAAACCTAGAAACTTCGACGCTCTCGCATTCCTATAATGAAGGTTCGCTGGGAAGGCAAACGCGGTGCCGAGTTCACTTGGGAACTCGAAAGTGATATGAAAGCTAAATACCCATAACTCTTCGTTACGCCTGTGCCTTAATTTCTGGACGAAATTCCCTAAAGGAGGGGAAGCTGTAACAACCTGACCTTCCGGGTCATTATTGTACCTGTCATTTCTTGCTTAATTGCTTGTACTCTTGAGATTCCAATTATCGCGATGGGTTTAAAACTATATTTTACAATGCGTTCACAATGCCTATTCAAAACGCAGTTATCGCATTCTAACGCTATTTATAACGCAGCTATTTACACACATTTTAACACATTTTATCGCTTGTTTATACTAAATGTTGACGCAACGCAATCTCAAAGCAAACGTAATGCAGACTCGAAACGCAGCTTTACTTTTATGCATTTTATGTGTTATGTGTGTTATTTGTCTGATTATTTGTCTAATGATATGTGGTTATCTCAACGCAACGCTTACACGCTCAGACGCATCCTCGCAACTCGCTTAAACGCAACGCAACGCTTAACGCGCGAAATGAAAGTTGGAAAACTAACTCGCACAACACGGTTGTCCGAATGGACATCCAGTCGAATGGACATCCGCCCGGATGACCATCGGATCGGATTGCCATCTGACCGAAACGCCATCCGACACCTCGTACTACTCCACCGACTTAACTCTCTCTCACCCTTTATAAATACCGCCGTACACTACTGTTCACTGATTTGACACCTCCATCCGACCCCCTGGACTCAAGTCACTCTCAGGCACTCTTTCCCTCGATTCAAGGCTATTTCGTAAGTATTTCTCTTCAAATCTTGTACAATCATTGGTGACACGCGAGGCGCACATATTTATTTACAGTGAACTTCACACTCACATGGGTTTTAATATTTATAAAAATGGTTTATACTTTAACATTAAAACACACATAACAAAGGACAAGTGTATCCCGTCATGTATGTAGCAAAGTATTGGTAAGAGCTAGATATCGATCCATGGAACACGGGCGTTATTAAGTACTAAATCTTTGTCTTTAGATTACCAGATAAAAGGATAAGTGAATGGTTTTTTAACTAAAATGATCTAAAATTATAACTAAAACATAATAGATTCCAAATATGAAAAATAAATATTATCTTGTTTCACAAACAACCTAAACATGTTATCTAGATATGTCACAAAAGCACTTGATCAATTTTCCAATTTCAAGACAGCTAGTTACCGGGTCTGGATTTCTAGCATTATGATTCTTTAGAAAGTTAACACGACGGTCACACGTTAACCACCTAAAATCATTCATTAGCGAGCTATTGATATTTATTCATGCGAACCTTTAAAGATATGTTATTTACCGGGCCTGGATTCCTAACCTCACTTATCAAAGAAAGCAATACCGATGGTCACAATACAGCCTCGAGGATAAGCAATTAAGTAGATCATATAACAAACTATTTCACCTTTACAGGTCTTGAACACAAATATACCATGTCAGCAATTTCAGACCAAAACTACTAAACAAGGATCATAAACCGCGTTCAAGAACATGTAATCAACACCATATAATTCGTTAGAACCCTTACGTGCAAGAAAGCATTCCTAATCAAAATAAGATATATCTTGTATAAAACCAATACCCTGGTCCGGTTTCATAGTGTAAACAAAGTCTACAAACAAGTGATTAATCAAGAAATAGTTACCATCCCACTAACCACATATTCATTATCCAAGACAATCAGACATAATCAAGAACTCAACATCAATGAAACATTCGTTATATAATCATGAAGATTCAACATGAAAAAGTACTAAAGATTCAAACAAGATTACAACATAAAGATTATTCAAGAAACAAGTTTATAACTACTATTACATAACTAACATCAGCTCAATACTTGAATAATGATTAGAATACATGTATAAGAACAAGGAATCGAACCATACACAAGCAAGGAATTAATAGGTTGGATCGGTTATGCTTCCACTCGATCTTGAGGCTTCAAATGGGTCTAATCAGGACTGCTTCGTAACCCAGAAATCGCCCAGAAACTTGGAGAAAAACCCAACATTGAAACCAGTAGCGAATGCTGCTATTTGTAGGCAAAATTGAGGTTGGCACGATCGTGCGATCGGTCGCACGGTCGTGCGACAGGTTTTGTCGAGTGACGTCATTTCTCCGATCCCGGGTCAGACAAGTGGACTTGTGGACAAGTTGTCTGAGTTATCAAATTGGCACGGTCATGCCATGGATCTCACGGTAGTGCAATGTAATCAGAACTTTGATCAGAAAACTTGGTCAAGCCATTGCACGGTCATGCGGCGGGTCACACGGTAGTGCGGCCCGAGAAAAGGTTGGCACCATCAGTCGCACTGGCAGTGCTTCCGAGGTCGAGCAATCCGCACGGTAGTGCGACTGGTCGCACGGTCGTGCGACACCTGGCAGTCAGCAGAATTTTGTCCGTTTCATCAGAAATGCATCAGAATTTGTCCGATTTCATCAGATTTTTCTTTTGTGCTCCGTTTAAGACTTGAAAATATAAAAGTACCGAATTTGGTACCTAAAGCTCGCGGTTTCGGTCAAAAACGCTTAAAACGGAAGTGTTTTGGGGTATATAAACATGTATGATTTAACATATATCAAACATCCCCACACTTGAACTTTGCTTGTCCTCAAGCAAACTTAAAATAAAACAAGGAAATAAATCTTAATATTCACAAAGTTACTAATTTGTTTGGTGGTTAAATTTGGTTTTCAAAATTTCATCATCAAAGATTTAAACAAACAAGCGTTGTTGGATGTATGAAAGGATAACCATAAAGCAATGATTCTATGTTCGATTGACTTAGCATGCAAATCTTTATATTTCTCACAATGTTCACACACACTCGGTTAAATTTCTGAATCATACATATGATGTGTATGTATAACACTCGATGCCTAGTCAATGAATCATGCAATATCATAAGCTTGTCAAAAGATCTAATCTCCATCAATTAATATGTGAAAAACATAAATCAAGAGGTCTTTGAAGGGTTGTAATGATAGGCTAAGGTTAAGGGTGTGGAATGGATATTTGAAAGTGGCTAAAAGGTTAAAACTCAGCGATTTATTTTTTCTAGGATTCTGAACACGTTGCTAAGCTATTTTTGTATGTGTTCAGAGTTTATTCCTTTTACACTTCTACTCTCTATTTTCTTTTTGATGATTCTCCATGATCCTTATAGAGAGTTTCGATAAACGAGGTTTTTGTTATAAAGATTTACACCATTCTATACAGCTATGGCTGAATTTTAACAAAAAGGGTAAATGTGAAAAGGTTATATTCGGTTAAGTAGGCTTAATATTTGGCTAAAATTTTGAAAAATACGGAAACTAGGCTCAACATGGCGAACTAATGGATAATGTTGGGTGCGGGATATAAACAAAGAAAAAGGCTGATAAAAGGGTATCCTAAGTGCCTCTATCATTTCTATGTAATTTCACATATTCATGATTTTTAAAAGTATACAAATGACAAGTTCTAAATTACATGAAACATCCGGCTCACTCATTTTTCGCAAAAACAAAGAAGCATTTGACAAGAAAGCAGTAAAGGCTCAAAAATATGCTCACGTAAACGGAAGGAATGGGTATAAATATAAAGATAAACATGCAAGTCTTTCTTCTTGTTTTATCACGCTTTTTAGTTATCTTTTTCAAAAATCAATTTGGCTTGTCGGTTTTTATACAAATTTGATGCTTTCTAAAGAACACAATTGACCATTTTTGTTTTATTTTCGAAAATATGTACAGAAATGAGAACAATTAAGGACAAACAAAGTTTAAAACCTTTTAAACCCCTCCCCACTTGAACTTCACATTGTCCCCAATGTGAAATACATATTAGCTAAGCAATTATGAAGAGCTAAACTAATAATGTGAAAAGGGAAAGAGGTACTCCCTCATAGTTGAAGTTGACTCATTTGGGTAGACTTTAATTGAAGTCGTCTCAACTCTGTGTGCATTCTTTACAAATCTGCCAAGTATGTCACTTGCTAAAATAGTCAATAGTACCATTGATCAAAATGTTAGATAACCAAACCAAATCCATTATTTAAACAAAGCAAACACACTACTTAAACATTTAAAAATAGACATAAAGTGTTAAAAATCCCAAATAAAATAAAGTACTAAATAGAAATAAGATAAACGCTGATAAAACACCAGTTTGCTGAATGGTCAGCTCCACCTCCTCCTCCTACTCCTCATCATCATCATCATGGTGGCGTGTTCCAGATGAACCCGCCCCATAGTTACCTGGGTTTCCAAACGGAAACTGTGGAGGCTCTCCGAAGTGGCTAGGATAGATGCTCTGTAGCCCTCCAAAGATGTAGGAAAAAACTGCATACATCCCCTCCCTCATTGTATGTTGAGTTGCCCGCATAGTCTCCTGGGTGGCTCTCATAGTGTCTTCAGAAACCTGCATGTGTTGAAACTGCTGGTACAACTCTGGATAGGAAGGGATACCTAGAGGCCAGTTCTGCTGTGGCGGATACTGATACTGGTGCTTGGGGTGTTCGTTCTGTGGCTAATCGTGTGGCTGCAACGCCCACTTTTTCTACTTCAAAAGTAAGGTGACGACATACTATTTTTAATGAAATTTGGGCATGACCCATTCGTACCATGAACGGTTCCCTGTTTTTATAAAATCAATATTCAGACTAATACTATGACACGTTTCAATAAAACATAACATAGCTGTAATTATAAAAAAAGTTATACTACATTCTAAAATTTACAAAATAACAAAACATGTTTAAGTTTAAGATTCAACTACTAATCATAAGCCATTTAACAAAAGTGTTTTGACCCTTTTACATGTTTTACAAAATTTGCGGAAGCGCATGAACGGCGTTCAAAGTGTGTTCTTTCCAAGCGAAGCATAACCACCTAAACTTGAGTTTTACCTAAAACCAAAACAAAATTAGCATATCATTCATAATTCAACTAATTTCAATGAACATTATGAACTAATAATTCGCCATCTTAAGTTTTGTACAATACTTGACTAACTCTTTCTTGAATCCGACTTTCTTGATTTCGCAACCAAATCGGTTACACCATTCTTTCTCATATGACTCATTCGGAATGAGTCTATTACTTATTCATTCTTCCTCATTAGGCTCTTCCTATCTTAACCCGTTTACAACGGATTTGCAACATAACACCCTTGTCACGATTCATTCTAATTATTCGACACGTTCGAGACGGGTGCTAGTAACTCTTTCTCAAAATTCACTTATCAATTATTTGACCCGTTTACAACAAGTCATCATCACAAACCTATATCTAACATATCCTTCTAATGAATTGACCCATTCGGGCTAATTCGACAACATAAACACATAACAAATTCACTTGATAAAAATAAGCAACCAATTCTACAATTTAATACATAAGGGCACCTTTACTACAATTCAAATTGTACAAGTGACGTACCTCGTTTGTGATTTCCTTCTTGCTTCGTGTGGCTTGAACTTTCTTCCTTTATCCCTATACATATAAACATTTACATTAAGACTTTCGCTTTTCATATTTACTTCTCTATGGTGATTTTGGGATAAGGCATCTTAATTCGATTCGAATGTTATTTACATACTTAAAACATGACCATCATATATATATTCTAAGTCCAAAATGCAGAATTTCTCATTGAGGCATTTTGTCGAACACTTGGCGTGTGTACCGCCAACAATGCATTATGTACAAGTGTTCAAGTATAAATCTAATAATTCACATCATAGTTTGTCAAGGTTATCAATCTCAACTAATCTTTCATCTCTTAACCATCTATAATCAAAATTTACTTCCTACATCTTTACATTACAACAATTAGTTCACCTACAATCTTAATCATTCGTCATCATCTATGCATTCAAATGGGTTTTCTAACATAAGTCACTAATTTGAGAAATTTCAAGCATATACTCATTCTAATTGAATAAACTAACATACAATCATTCTAAATTTCATGATTCTTTAAGTTTGATAAAAACCCACTTCCAAAAAACATCATTAATCAGAGAATTACAGCTTACCGTTTGTTTAGAAAGCTTAGATTATAGAGAATTTAACTTCATGCACTTGATTTGCAATGAGATTACCCTTTAATTCTTGGGATCTTTGAAAACAAGGGTTTCCCCTTGTTTATCCTCTGAAGTTCGATCCAGACACACACATGATGTGTGTGTTTGGGATTTTAATTAAGTTTATATTTTTACTTTAAAACTTGACATGTTCAGCCTCTCTAGTTTAGGTGTTTGTTTTTATTTAAACTTTTTCACATACTAAGTCAATCTCTTTAACATATTTCTTAACTACATCAATTTTTCCAATTTAATTAACTCATATATAAAAACTAACATTTTGGGGTGTAACAGTGGCGGCTGGTTGTGTTGCGTTGGTGGCTCTAGTACCTGATGTTCTTGCATCTCAATGTCCTCGTCCTGTGGTGGTAGCGGATCCCATATCTCTCCATTTAGACCCCTTAGTCTCGGGCCATTGTCTGTATCCGCTACTAGACCCATTGCTTTTAAAGACTTCATATCTACGTCCCCTCCTGCATGAACCATTGTGAGACCGCTGACTACATCATCCATCATAATACCCAAGTTGTATGCCAGCTGAGTCACATATTCACCACCATGGATCTCACTGCTTGTAGTCCTCCCCGCGCTGTTCAAGAAAAATTCAGCCATTCTAGCTGCGAGGTTGACGTGCACTCCATTCACTATTGAATACAAGAAAAGAAGATCTGCAGTGGGACAGTTTCCTGCACTGTCCATGTGTCCGCATATGGTGTGACTCATGACCTGATGAATGACCCTAAGAAGCAGGTCTCGTAGTCTTGATGCTTTAGCTTTTCTAGCATCATAGGGTGGCCCATCTGCCACTTGTGCCCAAAAGTTAGCTCGCTGCTGGTCATTGTCAAACTTGTAGATGTTGGTGAAAAGGTCTGAATCGATGTCTTCAGCTAAGTATATTCCTAGCCTTCTCCCCAGTCTAGAAACTGACCATTTATGCCATTTTCTACCCAACCTGAACTGTATCGTCTCTTTATTCTTAAAGTCCGGATTTTCGCTCCTTGGTTTTTCATAGGAGTATGAAGCGAAAAATTCTAATGTAAGCTCGAGATATATGGGTCGTTCAATGTTTAACAACCTTGACATCGGATACAAAATCATATTGGATAGCCTCTCTTCTTGGTTTAGGGCTGTTAGGGTGGCCCAATTTATCCTTCTCGGTTCGCCGATATTTCCCCATTGATTCCATAAAGCCTCCAATCTGGCAATATAGGGATGTTCTTTCATTTTGTTTTCGCTGAATTCGAGGAATCTGTGGTTCATCTGCATACAGGAATACAACACAATAAGAGCAGAATCTAAAATTTCAAGTGTTACCAGCGGAACAGGCTGTTTACGATGTTTTGTTGTCGTTTCAGTAACCGCATGGTCGTGCGACCTGTCGCACTACCGTGCCATTCCGAGATCGTTAGGTGAGTGTTTCCGGCAATTGATGTCGCACTCTCGTGCCAATTTGGTACTGTCGTGCCTCTCGGAGTCGCAGTTCCAATTCACTGATTTGGTCCTGATTTCTGAGCGGCACTGTTATGTCGTTTCAATTGCATGACCGTGCGGTCGGAAAACTCATCAGAAAACAGTTTAATTTACTGATTTAAGCTTTTGTAGTTCAAAATCAAACAATTAAACATTGAATAGACATCAAATCAGTGAACAGAACTATCAATTTATCATCAAACATTCAAGAATAAGGGTTTATTTGTTTTTATGAAGAAAACCCCTAAATTTCTTGACTCAAAACCCCAGATCTACATCAGAAACTAAGTTAAATTTGAAAAACAAGTTGGAAACCTACCTTGGAAGAAGATTGGAGTGAAATCTAAGCAAAAATTGGTCGATTTTAGGGTGTGGGCGACCTGGAACTCCCTTGCAGCTGTTAGGGTTTCGAAAAAGTGATAAGTTTTTACTGAAAATTCGCTTATATACCCTGTTTTCACTGTTGAGATTTTCACTCGCACGGTCGTCCAATCCAGATCGCACTCCTGGTTTGCTTGACAGTGTCGTGTTGCACGGTAGTGCAGCGGATCGCACGGTAGTGCGAGTCGATGACTACTCGGTGCACTAGTTCTGGCCTGGTCTGACTACGAAGCGCATGACCATGCCGATGACCGCACGGTCGTGCGTCACCTGGGCTTTTTCTGGTCAGCTTTAAGAGTAAGTGTTTAACTTCGTATTTTCACCTAATTTTTCCATTTTTGCAATATTTTGTATATTTTAACAGTAAATCAACTTCAGAACTCCAAAAGTTATGGATCAAACTTGTATGTACCTACGCTTACATCGAAAAATTAACGAACTAGGAAACAAATATGACAAACTAATATGTACCAAATTACCCCTAGCATGTGAAAACACGCTCGCTAAATTTGTTAGCGAGTCGATAGCTAGACTCATTTTCCCCACACTTGTTTTAAGCGTGCGGGACGTGGAGTTCGAGAATTCCCTCCATCGAGTCAACTGGTCCATTGAGGTAAATTTTTAAATGATGACCGTTGACTTTGAAACTTGCCCCATTCGGATCCTCGATAGTTACGGCCCCGTACGAGAATATTTCTTTAACTGTGTACGGACCATCCATCGTGATTTCAACTTCCCGGGGAAAAAACGCAGCCTTGAGTTATATAATAAGACAAGATCTCCTACACGGAAATCCTTAAGGTATCTCAACCTCTTGTCATGAAATCTCTTGACTCGCTCCTTGTATCTGCTAGAATTCTCGTAGGCATGACTTCTTAGCTCCTCAAGCTCATGGATTTGTAGAAAACGGGCTTCACCTCTGCTTTTCAAATCCATATTTGTCATTTTCAAGGCCCAAAATGCCTTGTGTTCTAGCTCGACAGGTAGATGACAGGCTTTTGCGTAAACCAACCTAAAGGGAGTTGTCCCGATAGGTGTTTTGAATGCTGTTCTAAAAGCCCATAGAGCGTCATCTAATTTTTCTTACCAATCCTTGTGGTTGTTATTAATGGACCGCTCAAGGATTCTTTTCAAACCCCGATTTGTGACCTCTACTTGCCTGCTCGTTTGAGGATGGTATGGCGTAGCAATCACTGATGAACACCATATCGGGATAAGGCCCGTTCTAAATGCGCATTACAAAAATGCGTTCTTCTGTCACTGATAAGTGCTTTTGGAGCACCAAATCGGGCAAACAAACTTTTTAAGAACCTCACAACTACCCTAGCATCGTTTGTGGGCAAAGCTTGTGCTTCAGCCCATTTTGATACGTAGTCAACTGCAACTAGGATGTATTTGTTACACGTGAGGCTGGAAATGGTCCCATGAAGTCGATACCCCATATATCAAAGACTTCACAGACTTGCATTGGATGTTGAGGCATTTTAATGCGTGCGGAGATATTCATTGCCCTTTGGAAAGCATCACACGCTCTAACCCATTCATGTGCGTCACGAAAGATTGTGGGCCAGTAAAATCCTGAGTCTAACACTTTCTTTGCAGTGTAGTTTGCTACATGATGACCTCCAGTAGGCCCTTCGTGACAGTGGTGTAGAATGCTGGCTGCCTCCTTCCCAAATACACATCTTCGGATCACCTGATCGGCTCCGACTCTAAATAAGTATGGTTCGTCCCAAATATAATATTTTAAATCTGCAAAGAACTTCCTCTTTTGCTGATATGACAATCCTTTGATAAGGATTCCACATGCGAGGTAGTTTGCAAAGTCGGCGAACCAAGGTGACTCGTCATTCATCTTGATACTCAAAAGGAATTCGTGGGGGAAATTGTCATTGATTGGTTCCTTGAGCGAATTTTCAGAATTACCATGCTCAAGTCTCGAGAGATAGCCGACTGCAACATTTAAAGCTCCCCTTTTGTCTTGGATCTCAATGTCAAATTCTTGTAGTAACAAGATCCATCTGATAAGACACGATTTTGCGTCCTGTTTACGAAAAAAATATTTGATTGCTGCATGATCCGTATACACAATTGTTTTGGACAACACAAGGTACGACCTGAATTTGTCGAAAGCATAAACTACTGCCAAAAGCTCTTTCTCTGTAGTCGTGTAATTCTCTTGAGCATCATGTAGAGTTTTGCTGGCATAGTAAATAGGATGAAAATGCTTCTCCCTTCGCTGTCCTAAGATTGCTCCTATTGTGTAATCACTGGCGTCGCACATTATCTCAAATGGCAATGCCCAGTCTGGTGCAACTAGAATAGGGGCTTCAATAAGCCTCTGTTTCAGCTGTTTGAACGCCTTCAGGCATTCGTCTGAAAACACAAATGGAGCATCTTTTTCAAATAAACGGGTCATAGGTCTTGCGATTTTTGAAAAATCTTTGCTGAATCGCCTATAGAACCCTACATGACAGGAAACTTCTAATTGCTCTAACTGAGGTAGGGGGAAGTTTAGAAATGATATCCACTTTTGCTGGATCGACTTCCAACCTGGCTTCAGAGATTTTGTGTCCGAGAACTACCTCTTCTTTCACCATGAAGTGGCATTTCTCCCAGTTAAGCACACGTTTAGTTTCCTCACATCTCATTAACATTCTTTTCAGATTTCCAAGACATTGATTGAAAGAACTCCCGAACACAGAGAAATCATCCATGAATACTTCCATGGAGTCTTCAATCATGTCATGGAAAATGGCTACCATGCAGCGCTGAAATGTGGCTGGTGCATTACACAGCCCAAAAGGCATATGCCGGCAGGCGAATGTGCCGAAAGGACATGTGAAAGTAGTCTTTTCGTGGTCCTCGGGAGCGATAGGAATTGGAAAATATCCAGAGAATCCATCCAGAAAACAGAAAAATGACTTCCCCGACAGACGTTCCAACATCTGGTGATTGAATGGAAGCGAGAAGTGGTCCTTACGAGTGGCATCATTGAGTTTGCGGTAATCGATGCAAACTCGCCATCCGGTGACGGTATGGGTAGGAATAAGTTCATTCCTATTGTTTGGAACTACAATAATATCACCTTTCTTGGGTACTACTTGCACTGGACTTACCCAAACAGAATCAGATATAGGATAAATCAGCCCTGCATCTAACAACTTGATTACTTCTTTCTTCACCACGTCCTGCATATTCGGATTCAAACGCCTTTGATGCTATGCACTAGGCTTGTAATCGTCCTCCATTAGAATCTTATGAGTACAAAAAGAAGGATTAATGCCTTTGATATCCATAATCTTCCACGCCATGGCTTTCTTATGAAGCTTTAGAACTTTGAGAAGCTGTCTCTTTTCCTCTTTTGCTAAAGATGCTGAAATGATGACTGGCAAGTGACACTCCTCGTCTACAAATGCATACTCGAGATGTGGTGGGAGTTCTTTTAACTCCAAAGACGGTGGATCTTCAACCGAAGGTTTTGACTTATCTTCAACTTCACGGTCAATCTCCACAAATTGATCTGGACTTTGAGAACCATCATCACCGATTTGGCAAACCGGCTGCTCAATTATGTGGCCTTCTTGTGAGATGCCATTTAGGTTCTCACACAATAGATGTGTGTCCGTATCAATTTCTGCAATCGTGCCTTGGAAATGAGAGCTTACACAAGTGTCGACAATGTCGACAGAGTAAAGCATGTCATCGTGACTTTGCGGATGTTGCATTGATCTTTTGATATCAAAAGTCACGTGCTCGTCATTTACTCGGAGCATGATTTGGCCTGCTGCCACATCAACAATCGTCCTTGCAGTATTGAGGAACGGGCGTCCAAGTATTAATGGCACTTTTGAGTCTTCGTCCATGTCAAGAATAACAAAATCCACGGGAAACATGAATTTGTCGATTTTAACAAGCATATTTTCAACGAATCCACGCGGATACTTGATTGAATGATCTGCAAGTCGAATGCTCATTCTAGTGGGTGACGGTTCACCCAGATCTAATTTAGAAAAAACCTTATAAGGCATAAGTTTATGCTAACTCCTAAATCAGCTAATGCGTGACTGACTGACAGACATACTGCCAATGAGGCAGGGAAGAGTAAAACTACCCGGATCTCCCATCTTTTTAGGTAGACGGTTTTGGAAAAGGGCTGAATAGTTTTCATTCATCAACACACAAGAAAAACTTTCGAGTTTCTACTTGTTTGTGAGGATGTCTTTTAATAACTTTGCGTATTTAGGCATTTGAGCCAACACCTCAACAAATGGTATGTTCATGTGTAATTGTTTAAACATTTCTAAAAACTTACCATGTTCTTCATCGTTCTTTTGCTTCTTCAGGCTGCTTGGATATGGAACTGGAGGAATGTAATCTGCAACTGGCTCCTGGAGCTATGCTGTACTTGTTGGGACTCGCCTAGCGTGCACCTTGTCTGAAGCGTCAGTTTGGACCGTCACAGTGATCGGTGGTGAGTCCGATTTTTCAGGTCCCGTGGTTTTACCACTCCTTGTCATTACTGCATTAACGTGCCCTCTTGGGTTTGGTTCTGTGTTACCTGGAAGACTACCTTGGTGTCTTTCAGACAACATCTTGGCCAATTGGCCGACTTGATTCTCAGTGGTTTGTATTGAAGCCTTCTGGCTCCGCATTTCCCCTTCTTGTGCCATGAAACGCTCCTCATGCTGTTGGTATCGTTTTTCAGATATTTGGTTGGCATTGTTGGAGTTGTTTAACAGTTGCGCCATCATCTCCTCTAGTTTTGAGTTGTTTTGAGAGGCTTGTTGCTGGGAAGTGCTTCCAGAACCTAAATTATTGTAACGTGGTTGAAAGGTTTGCCCTTGAGGCTGAAAAGATTGTCCCTGGGGCTGAAAGGATTGCCCTAGAGGCTGTTGTGGTGCGGGAGCGCGTTGAGCATATCCGAGTGGGTTTTGGTTATTAGAATTAGATTTCCACCCAAAGTTTGGGTGATTTCTCCAACTAGGATTGTATGTGTTGCTGTAGGGGTTATTTTGGGGACTAATTTGATTGCCCAAATAGTCCACCTCTTCATGGCCTGTAAACATAACACCCTGCTCACATGTGCCTGGCTCGTGTGATACTCCACACTGCTCACATGATAATTGTACCTGCGAAACGTTCTGAGCTTGATCGAACCTTGCTGCCAAAGCTCCAAACTCTGTGCTGCAAGAGCCTTATACAAATCCACTTGATGAACTCCAGGAATAGATGATGCTTTATTTCGCACTCCACTGTGATGAGAACTCGACTTCAAGGTAGCTTTCTCTATAATTGCGTAAGCTTCATTGGCTGTCTTTGTTCCAAGATCGCCTCCTGCATATACATCTAAACGTTCTTGTGAGACGTAGTTGAGTCCTTGGTAGAAGTTCAACACAAGTTGCCTTTTGGACAACCCATGATGTGGAACATCGATCAGAAGATATTTGAACCTCTCCCAAGCTGCATGTAGAGATTCTCCTTCGTCCTGTTTGAATATCATTATACGGTTCTTTAGCTTAGCTGTCTTTTCCGGCGGAAAATATTTTTGCATAAAAAGATCGGCCATCTCGTTCCAAGTCGTGATGGAACCTGCTGGAAGTGACAAAAGTCAAGATCGGGCTTTGTCTCACAAAGAAAATGGAAAGATTCGTAAACGAATTGCGTCTTCAGAAACGTCTCTAATTTTGAAAGTCGAGCACACCTCGAGAAACGAAGCGATGTGCCGACCTGGATCTTCGTGATCCTTCCCATCAAACTACACAGAATTTTGTAACATATTAATAATACTAGATTTAATTTCAAAACTCGGTGCTGCTATCGTAGGTCGGGCGATGCTCGGTAGCAAGCCCTCTCCTCCAGGACGGTCGGTCTCATTCAAAGGCTGGTCGTCCTCAGCCATGATGCTTCCTCTTTCATCCTCTTAACTCTCGCTATCAGAAAGTATCACTGGTTCGTCGATTGTGGCCGCAATCCTTTGTGCAGCGACAAGCGATCTTTCACGAAGCCGCCTACTTCTTCTTAGGTTATTTTCTGGTTCGTTGGCTAGCTCAGCATTAGCGGATATGGGGGTTGAGGACATCAACCTACAAATAAAAGGAAAGCATTATACGGAAAAAGAACGTAATATATTATACTATTATAAATATATATATACATATATATATATATATACTGTAATACTTATTTATTTATTTAAGTCCAATTTTTTTGTTTTTTTATATATCAGAAAATGTGATGAGATCTGATGAAAATCTGATTATTTCATTGAAATTCTGATATTTTTATATTTTTACCAGAAATTCTGATAACTTCATCAGAAATCTGATGATTTTATCAGAAGGTTTCTATTTTATTTTTGTGAAGTAAATAAATAAATAATTAAACAAGCTGCTCGATTCTGAACAAGTAAATAAATAAATAAATAAATAAATAAGTACAAATAAATGAATAAGCAAGCAGTTAACTAAATAAATAAATGGACAAAAATGAATAAATGAGCGTCAATAAATAAATGAAAATAAATGCGTAAATGAAATAAATATATATATATATAAGCGGTTCGATTCCGAACACGGGCATAAATGTAAATATGTACAGAAATGAAATAACTGAACTGAAATAAATGAAATGAATAAATAAATAAATAATCAAAATAAAATAAAATAAATGAAATGACTGAATTGAAATAACTGAAATGAATAAATAAAAGAAAATGGTTCAATTCCGAACACATAACTGAATTAAATAAATAAATGGAATAAAGAAAATGTTAGTTGAACAATAAAAGGTTAGTATGTTAGTGAGTTAGTAAAGTTAGTCAGTTAATTGGTTGGTGGTTAGTTGGTTAGTAAAACAGAAAAGAAAAATTAGTTAAAAGTTTGTCCTAGTGGGCGTGACAGGTTAAATATTCACAAGTTAGTAAATAAAAGAAAACAAATAAATATAAGAATGTACGAGTATTCGCAAGTATTCACAGTATGTACCCCGGTAAAATAATGACTCGGATTGTTCCAAAAATTTCGCCGCGTTCCCCGGCAACGGCGCCAAAAACTTGGTGACGCGCGAGGCGCACATATTTATTTACAGTGAACTTCGCACTCACGTGGGTTTTAATATTTATAAAAACGGTTTATACCTTACCATTAAAACACACACAACAAAGGACAAGTGTATCCCGTCATATATGTAGCAAAGTATTGGTAAGAGCCAGATATAGATCCATGGAACATGGACATTATTAAGTACTAAATCTTTGTCATTAAATTATCAGATAAAAGGATAAGTGAACGGTTGCTTAACTAATATTATCTAAAATTATATCTAAAACATAATAGACTCCAATATGAAAATTAAATATTATCTTGTTTCACAAACAACATAAACATGTTATCTAGATATGTCACAAAAGCACTTGATCAATTTTCCAATTTCAAGACAGCTAGTTATCGGGTCTGGATTTCTAGCATTATGATTCTTCAGAAAGTTAACACGACGGTCACATGTAAACCACCTAAAATCATTCATTAGCGAGCTATTGATATTTATTCATGCGAACCTTTAAAGATATGTTATTTACCGGGCCTGGATTCCTAACCTCACTTATCAAAGAAAGCAATACCGATGGTCACAATACAGCCTCGAGGATAAGCAATTAAGTAGATCATATAACAAACTATTTCACCTTTACAGGTCTTGAACACAAATCTACCATGTCAGCAATTTCAGACCAAAACTACTAAACAAAGATCATAAACCGCGTTCAAGAACATGTAATCAACACCATATAATTCGTTAGAACCCTTACGTGCAAGAAAGCATTCCTAATCAAAATAGGATATATCTTGTATAAAACCAATACCCTGGTCCGGTTTCATGGTGTAAACAAAGTCTACAAACAACTGATTAATCAAGAAATAGTTACCATCCCACTAACCACATATTCATTATCCAAGACAATCAAACATAATCAAGAACTCAACATCAATGAAACATTCGTTATATAATCATGAAGATTCAACATGAAAAAGTACTAACGATTCAAACAAGATTACAACATAAAGATTATTCAAGAAACAAGTTTATAACTACAATTACATAACTAACATCAGCTCAATACTTGAATAATGATCAGAATACATGTATAAGAACAAGGAATCGAACCATAAACAAGCAAGGAATTGATGGGTTGGATCGGTTATGCTTCCACTCAATCTTGAGGCTTCAAATGGGTCTGATCAGGACTGCTTCGTAACCCCGAAATCGCCCAGAAACATGGAGAAAACCCCAACATTGAAACCAGTAGCGAATGCTGCTATTTATAGGCAAAATTGAAGTTGGCACGGTCGTGCGATCTGTCGTACGGTCGTGCGACAGGTCTTGTCGGGTGACGTCATTTCTCCGATCTCGGGTCAGACAAGTGGACTAGTGGACAAGTTGTCTGAGTCATCAAATTGGCACGGTCATGCCATGGTTCGCACGGAATTGCGATGTCATCAGAACTCTGATGAAAAAACATGGTCAAGCCATTGCACCGTCATATGGTGGGTCGCACGGTAGTGCGGACCGAGAAAAGGTTGGCACCATCAGTCGCACTGGTAGTGCTTCTGAGGTCGAGCGATCCGCACGGTAGTGCAACTGGTCGCACGGTTATGCGGCACCTGGCAGTCAACAGAATTTTGTCTGTTTCATCATAAATGCATTAGAAATGCATCAGAATTTGTCCATTTTCATCAGATTTTTCTTTTGTGCTCCCTTTAAGAACTGAAAATATAAAATACCGAATTTGGTACCTAAAGGTCACGGTTTCGGTCAAAAACGCTTAAAACGGAAGTGTTTTGGGGTATAAAAACATGTAATTTAACATATATCAGTCATCATTACTACACACTTCTACATCATCTTCTCCAATCAAAATCACACATTTTCTTCTCGAAATCACCTGATTTGGACTCCTTGAAGGTGGTTCTCACCCGGTTTCCTATGTAAACTGTTGTGTGACATCATCTTATCAAGATTGGTTCAGATCTAAAGGATTTCCACACATTTAAACACGAATCTCAACAAGATTTCAACATTTTCCAACTATTTTCAACTTTCTTCAACTTTTCTTCACTTTATACTCAAAACCGATGGGATTTGGACTCAAACTGACTTTAGACTCGTTCCTTAGTCTAGAGCCGGCTTGAAAACGGATTCCCACCAGAGAGATGACCGATTAATGGATCAGGCATGAAACTTCGTCAAGAACAGTGAACCTAATCGAATGGGGGGTGATTCCCATCCGATCGAATTAGCTGGACTTGGTGTGTTTTCCCGTTGTTTGACATGTCGTCACGCCGTCTCTGTTAAAACACGAAAACTTTTACTTAGAAATTTTACAAAATTTACAAAACAACAGATAACCTACTCGAATGACCATTCGACCAGGTGAACTGTCCTTTATACTACTCCTTGTTCAAAACGATTTGGTTAAACTTCAAACCACCAATTTCTCGACTGAATAGCCATCCGATCGAATGGCCATCCGTCTGGATGACCATCTGGTCGGATGACTTGGTATCTATACTTCGCATTGTCTAAATGCTGCAACGAAAACTTCAAAAATTTTCAAAACGATTTACAAACACCCACATCTCATTCGAATGGCCATCCGTTCGAATGGTCATCCGATCGAATGGGTACTCATCCGTTCGACTCACCATTCAACACTTAACTCATCCGACATTCTGTTACACGTTGTTCAACGCTTACGCTACTATTCTATGCTCAGGCTAACTCCAACGCGCTTCCTTCAATCCAATCAAAGTTGTGTTTAATTGTTAAACACATACTGTGAGTATATTCGACCCTTTTTCGCTTAACGCACTTTTGGGTGTTACATACGTTCTATATCAACACATGTAACACCTGTGCCTTCACGGCCATCAAACAAATACCGAACCAATGAAATATTACATTTCATACTTGGGATTTGTAAAAATATGTGTATCATTAGCACATATCAATTTTTGTTCAACTCCAAACTCTAAATCGCTTTCTGGAAGGTTATATGCGCACCGATGCGTAAATATAACCAGTTTAATGCAACAAACACTCCGTAATAGTGACATAGGCTTAACATACCTTAAATAACCTTTACATAACTTAGAGATAAGTTTTGAAGGCTTTGGTATGGCAAAATCAAGTTAAATCGCTTACAGGGACTAAAGTTGACAAACTGCGAAAGTATGCCAATTTGAACTGTAACAGACATTCCGGAACATGACCATAAGTTAAACATACCATAAATATCCTTTACATAGCTTATAAATAAGCTTTGAGGTGTTCGGTGTGCTAAAATAAACTTTTGGGTCATTCAGGGACTAAAAGTGTCAAAAAGTGCACAAGTTTGCACTTTCGCGCATAACTTACGTTCTGAATACATCCGGACATCCAAAAATTTATGTAAGCATGACTATATTATGCTTTAGTGTTTGGCTTAAGAAAAATCCATTCGTCGCGTCATTTGGATCGTTTTTCGCGCTTATGCGCATTCCGTCGTAATTAAGCGAACATCGCGTTCGTACGACCAAACGAACCAACACCCGGCATATTTTTGAGTATTTTTCATGTCCACAATGTTTAGACATCATTTTAGGGCCTTAAATTTGGCTTTACGGGCCTTAGAAGTGTCGGAAATGGCATAAACACATAACAGGGACCAAAACTGTCATTTCTGAAAGATGTTTGCTTATACATCGAATCTAGTCCTTCCCACTTGTTGCACATGGTTTTGGGAATCTGTGGGCTGGTATTTTGGGCACATGGTATTACAATACCATGGGTGCTAGTGTATGGCCAAGATTGAAGCACTTTTTCCAAGAAACGATCCTAACGGTTCGGGAAATCCTATAAATACCCCACCCCCCATGCTTCATAATCACTAGAATTTTGATCTTAGAAACTCTAAGTTGAAACCATTGTTTCATACCTGAGATTCTCGGATCTAAATTAGCATTCGGGGACCCTTCGTAAGTATTCTTTCGTTCTTTTATTGCTTTTCGAGTCTTTCGAGTCTGAAAGTCAAACTTTGTTTGACTTTCTACATTGACCAGTTATGGTCAATGCGAAGTTCGTTTGAACTTCGCAACGTGAGTGTAATCACGTTGGTTATAGTCCCTTGGGACTATGCCTACTGATTACCACGTTGTCTAGGTTCGTAGGGTAAGCGATCTAATAAATCGCTTATACCTCGAACCCGACCCATTTGGTCGATCATTAGGATCCGACCAAATACATTAGGTGACCATAGTAGGTAGGGAATAACCTTCCGAGGTTATACCCTATGGTCACATCGTTTGAGTAGTTGTATGATAGGTAGTTTATATGCCTTAGGTAAATTACCAGAATACCCTTTTCATGTATAATTGGTAATTAAGCATATGTAACCTTAACCTTTGTCACATAACTGATTATGTAACATGTTTAGGCATATTCTACTTGTCATAGGACTAGTTAGGCGGTCCGAACGCGTTTCACGCACACGACGCGTTAAAGTAGCATAAGCTACCTTAATGGGTCGCGATGGGTCGAAAGCACTTAGGTTTGGTTTCATTGTAGTATGTAGGCCTTGTTAAACCATATCATATGAGTTCCAACACTCATTTGGTTTACCAAGCCTCATCCTATCCGATCTCCCGATTTAAGTCCGGTTTATTTATATAGTTTAGATTTGCCGACTGATTCCGTGCTCCCTCAAGCTTTGTTTGGTTGTTGTTCAAGACCTCTAAGCATTCTCAGGCGAGTACATTATTCCCCTATTTTACTGCTTTCAATTGTTTTGGGGTGACTCATATGTGCTAAATGTTTTCGATGTTATAACGATGGTTTCAAAAACAATTAAGACGATTTATACAAAACTAATAACGAT
Source organism: Helianthus tuberosus (assembly GCA_030545235.1). NCBI lineage: Eukaryota > Viridiplantae > Streptophyta > Magnoliopsida > Asterales > Asteraceae > Helianthus > Helianthus tuberosus. Next base: position 28,017,411 of record CM060438.1, on the reverse strand, counting down.
TTCAATAAAGTGAACAAACTTGTTGGTTGTAGTTACATAACAAATGACATTCATTAGCAATGATCAAGCCGACCAGTATTAGGTTATGGTACCATAGGATCTGACAAATCCCGTTAGTTACTACACCCGTAGTTATGTGTGGGTGTTGTGGGTAGCGACTGAATCTGTAATTGTTAATTTACTCTTTGGTAAGGGTTTATTAATGCGAGTTGTTAATCTATCCTTTGGTAAGGGTTTATTAATGCGAATTGTTAATCTATCCTTTGGTAAGGGTTTATTAATGCGAGTCAAGAAGGTTTGAATGTTATTAGCGAGACGACCATTTAAGTAGTTTCACGACCTAAAACGAATTTAACGATTGGGTAAACAATTGGTTTTCACACGATGTTTTAACGATTGGGTAAACGATTGGCTTCAAAGCGATATACGATTGGGTTTTGGTTATACATATTACATGATTTACATTGGGCATGAACATTACTTTGGTGGTTTGGTTTGACTAAGTGATTAAGTAACAATGCGTGTGGAATATGATACAAGCATGGTGGATACGCCGCTGGTACTTCCTATATATAAGTGTTTGTATGGTATTACATATTGTAGCGTTATTTGAATCATTTCAGTTTGAGACATAGAACATTTTATACAAGTAACATACTTTTCACAAGACAATTATTTACAAACAACTTATCTTATACAAACTCATTTTACATGGTTATTCATTTAATCATGCATTATTCTCTTATTTATACATATCACTTGAACTTATTATTTTTCAAATGATTTACAAAGACAAAGCAAATTACAAGGTTCATGACTAAACATTTTCTTAAACAGAAGTCATGAATCTTATTTTCACAAAACCTATGTACTCGCCAGCATTTCTTTGCTGACCTCGTTTTCACATATGTTTCAGGTATTGTTGGATGATATCGATTGATAAGATGCATGCTCACATAGGACTGGACAAGGCCTTAGTGACTCAATAACAATGATAGACTATGTTTAAATAGTGTATTTAGATTTCAAGACGATGTAATTATCCAATGTTTAATAAAACAAAACACTCTTTGGTATCCATGGTTATGAAACATTAATTCTGTTACAACACGCCTCGATGTTTCCGCCACGTTTTGTTGTTTTACGTGGTCGGGGTGTGACAACACACAACGCACACAATACTCAAACTCTTTTATAAACGCTAACCGCTCTCGCATGCTATACGTGATTCGATGAATGCTTGTATGTTATGTTTACACAGCGATTGCTTGCCTAACACCTTAGCAATGATAGTACTATAGTTTGGACTCAGCACCTGTTTGTTCAGGGGTTGTTAAGGGCATTACTTCACATGTTCACAGTGGTGAAAATGTGTTGCGCATTCTACAACTCACAATCATGTCGGTTGCATGCGTCATTGTCGATAGCTTACTTGATTCACATTTCTACGTGTTACATGCTGGTTATGCGTGAACGCTTTTCGCTATACTATATGCTATATGCTATGCAAACTTGTGTACTCACGTTTACATTTTATGTATCGACTTTATTTTAACGTATGTGACAGGTTGATAGGATGTTATGCTAATCTTTTGTGGAATCAAGATAGGCAGTTTAGAAACTACACCAATAGAAAATCTAGGTTGTCGGAATTGTTTTGTTCGAGAGAAACTCGTTATCGGTAATAATTACTTGTTGAATATTTGTTGATTGGTATGGGACAATTAACCTTTAAAAATTTTGGTAACAATTAGTTGTTATGGATCTCTTGAGCAATCTGGTTCGCCTAGTGCCGCGCCCCGATGTTTCCGTCATCGGTTGGGGTGTGACAGGTATCGCGTAGCGCGACCACACAAGATTCCAGCAAACATGTTTCATTCTTGTCACTTTTGGTCCCTGCACCTTTTAATGTAATATATCTTTCATATTTGGCACATTTGACCCTCCTAGTTAGATTGTAAGTGATCTTGGTAGTATAACCAAACACCGTTAGGCTCCAGGTTTCATTAAAGGTCACCCGAATACACTAGTTTCTCTCGTTGATGCTTTTAACCCTTCTTCTTGAAATCTTTCACAATTAACACATACCGATACCAAAACCTTGTGAATTTATTATCACGTATTCTCGAGAGTATAATTAAACATTACGAAGCCCCGGGTTCGTTAAAAGGTCGCTCAGAGGTAAGAATTAACACGTTAACACGTTTAACCCCCTTTGTCTTGTAAACTTTCGATTTCTTTCACAAACGGCTTCTTACGTCCGAATATTTACTCATTTAAGAATACGTTTATCATGTGTGGTCAATCAGAGGCATAAGTTTAGCATGTTGACACTTTTAGTCCCTCCGCATACGTATTTTCATTGATTGTCAACTTTAGTCCCTGTAATTCAATCTCTTACACGTTTAGGGTTTAGGACACGTGTCTCCGCATAATTGGACATGATTTTACGAGGTGTTACATCCTCACCCCCTTAAAAGAAATCTCGACCCCGAGATTTACTTAAATAAGTGAGGGTACTTTTGTCGCATAGTGGACTCAACCTCCCACGTGTATTCAGGGCCTCTACGGGCATCCCATTTTGCTTTCATAATCGGTACATGATTCCTTCGGAAATTTTTAACCTGTCGATCCTCGATCGATATAGGTTTTTCAACAAACCTCAGGCTTTCATCTATCTGTACGTCTTTATGAGACATTACTAGCGATTCATCAACTAGACACTTCTTTAAGTTACAGATGTGGAACACATTGTGAATTCCACTAAGCTCCTCAGGCAAGTTCAGCTTATAAGCTACACTCCCGACACATTCTCGAATGGTCCAATGTACCATGGGCTTAGTTTGCCCTTCTTACCAAAACACATTACGCCTTTCAAGGGTGATACCTTTAATAAGACTTTGTCTCCTACCTCAAACCTCTTATCTGCCTAGCTTTTCTGCCTATCGCTGGCAGCCTTTAAGCGATCACGAATTTGGACAATCTTGTCCGTTGTTTCAAGGACTATCTCAGGTCCTAATAATTGAGCTTCTCCAACTTCTGCCCGACAAATGGGCGTTCTGCATTTTCTCCCATATAAAGCCTCAAAAGGCGTAGCCTGAATGCTGGTATGGTAACTGTTATTGTAGGAGAACTCAATTAGGGGAAGATGGTCATCCTAGCTACTACCTAAATCAATGACACATGTGCGAAGCATGTCTTCCAATGTTTGAATTGCACGCTCACTTTGCCCATCCGTTTGAGGATGGTAAGCAGTATTGAAATTCAAACGAGTGCCCAATGATTGTTGGAAACTTTTCCAAAAATGAGAAGTGTATCTAGTATCTCTATCGGATACAATAGATATTGGCACTTCGTGGAGAGACACAATCTCATCCACATATAACTGAGCTAGTTTATCGGAGTTATGAGTCTCTTTGATGGGTAAGAAATGAGCTGACTTAGTCAGTCTGTCAGTTATAACCCATATTGTATCATTTCCATGCCTTGTCTTAGGTAACTTGGTGATAAAATCCATTGTTACCATCTCCCACTTCCATGTGGGACGTTCTAATTGTTGTACTAATCCTGATGGCTTTAATCTGAGCCCACGTCAGACATTTAGCTACGTGCGTGGCTATGGACTTCTTCAAACCCATCCACCAATAGTTTTTTTTTAAATCTTGATACATTTTTCAACCTCAGGGTGAACTGAATATCTAGAGTTATGAGCTTCCTGGAGGATTATATCTCTAAGTCCTTCATGAATAGGAACCCAGATTCTACCATTTAATCTGAAGATTCCATCATTTCCAGGTGACAACTGTTCAATAGTTGCACCTAATTTCTCGTTTGGAAGGTTAGCTTCCAGTACAGCTTCTTTCTGAGTGGCTAACAGCCTTTCATTTAAGTTGTTCTTAAGTTCAATACTCTTGGCATTTATCCGTATAGGTTTAACTCTTTCTTTTGTGCTCAATGCATCTGCGACTACATTCACTTTGCCAGGATGGTAGCGAATCTCGCAATCGTAGTCATTTAAAGTTTCCATCCAACGGCGTTGCCTCATATTGAGATCCTTTTGATTAAACAAGTGTTGGAGACTTTTGTGATCTGAATATATCGTACATTTAGTTCCATATAAATAATGTCTCCATAACTTAAGTACAAATACAACGGCACCCAATTCCAGATCGTGGGTGGTGTAATTCTTTTTGTGCACCTTCAGTTGTCGTGATGCGTAGGCAATCACTTTGCCTCTTTGCATAAGTACACAGCCCATGCCGGTGTGCGAAGCATCACAATGGACAACGAACTCTTCTATTCCTTCAGGCATTGTCAACAATGGAGCATTGCTCAACTTTTGTTTGAGGATCTCGAAAGACTCCTGCTGTTTAGGACCCCAGTCAAATTTCACATCCTTACGGGTCAGAGTAGTTAGAGGCGCGACTATCCTTGAGAAATTTTCGATAAATCTTCTGTAATATCCTACTAATCCCAAGAAGCTGTGAATCTCAGTAGGTGTCTTAGGTGCTTCCCAGTTCATGATTGCTTCTATCTTAGCGGGATCCACTTGGATACCATGTTCGCTTACAACATGTCCAAGGAATTGGACTTCGCGAAGCAAGAATTCGCACTTGGAGAATTTAGCGTAAAGCTTCTCCTGTTGTAGCAGTCCTAGGATGCACCGAAGGTGTTTCTCATGATCAGCCTGATTACGAGAATAGATAAGTATGTCATCTATAAAAATAATGACAAACTTATCTAGGTATGGCTTACAGACTCGATTCATGAGATCCATGAATGTTGCAGGTGCGTTAGTGAGCCCAAAAGGAATGGCCATACCTCGTTCTAAACGCGTTTTTAGGTACATCTTCAGTTCTAACTTTGAGTTGATGATACCCTGACCTAGATCAATCTTTGAGAAGAAACTTTCCCCTTGTAATTGATCAAACAGATCGTCGATCCTGGGCAATACATAGCGATTCTTGGTTGTTACTTTGTTTAGCTCGCGGTAATCAATGCACAAACGCATTGAACCATCCTTCTTATTTACAAAAAGTATGGGTGCTCCCCAAGGAGACGAGCTGGGTTGTATAAAACCCATTTCCATTAATTCGTCCAGTTGGGTTCTCAACTCTTTCATTTCAGTTGGTGCTAAGCGGTAAGGAGCTCGAGCCACTAGTGCTGCTCCAGGCATGATGTCGATCCTGAACTCTACTTGCCTCTCAGGAGGTAATCTAGGTAGCTCATCTGGAAAGACATCTGGGTACTCGGATATGATTGGAATGTCACCTATGCCATGTAGATGACACATCCACTCTTTAAGCACTTGGATGCCTTAAGTATAGACACATTATCAGGCAATCCGTAGTGCGTATCTCCGTGGATGGTGATCGACTCACCAGATGGGGTTTTGATATTGACTAGTTTCTTATCGCATGCAATTTAGACTTGGTTACGTGACAACCAATCCATGCCTAAAACTACATCAAACCCGGCCAATTTCATTGGCAAAAGAGATAGTGGAATAGCATGATTCTTAATGGATATAAAACATCCATCAAGAAGAGTCAAAGCAGTTTCTAAGGTACCGTCTACGAGTTCTACCTCATATTTAATGTCTAGAGTTTTAATAGGCAGATTCAGCAATTTACTAAACTTAAGGTCTACAAACGACTTATCTGCACCTGAATCAAATAAAACTCTAGCATAAATATCATTAATGAGGAAGGTACCTATTATAACTTTATCATCATTCACCGCCTCCTTGGCATTCATTTGAAACACACTAGCATTCGTTTTCTTTGCCTCATCAGGCCTCTTTGTGTTCTTTGGGAAGTTAGTCTTGATGTGCCCTTTTTCGTTGCAACCGTAGCAGGTTGCATCTTTCAAATTTCGACACTCCAAAGACTTGTGCCCTTTCTTCTTACAGATTCCACAAGGCTTGGCTTGTGGGTCTAGAGTGCATTTCCCGAAGTGCCTCTTATCACAATTCTTGCATCGGGGCTTGTTACCAGACTGATCCTTCTTAAACCCAGAGTTTCCCTTCTTCTTTTTGTTTGACTGGAGGGACTGATCATCCTCTCTTTTTCTCTTTCCTTCCTCTGTGGCCCTCCTAGACTTACTCCTTATCACATTAAGAGTAAGAGACAAAGATAGGTCTACAACCGACATATAAGTGGTAGGCTTTGAAGCCTTGACATTCCTCTTGATTTCAGGGGCTAATCCACCAATGAAACGCGCAATGCGCTTAGGCGCTGGAGTGACCAGGTATGGAACGAGTCTGGACATTGAGTTAAAACTGGTAACATAGGATCTGCAGTCCAAATCTTTCATAACCAAGGTGTGGAAATCAGTCTCCACCTTTTCCACTTCATGCTGTGGACAGTATGTATCTTTCACAAGCTCAACAAATTTAACCCAAGTGAGGTTATACAATGTAAGACCCTGACACGTTTTAACCAAAAAGACGCAGCGAAAATACAAACCATAAAATTTCTTTCACAACCATGCTCTAACATTCTTGAACATCATTTAAAATGACTCTTATCAAAGAGGGACATCACTCGTTATTAATTGACGTATTGAAACATCATACAAATACAAGCTATGTGACTACTCCTCCTGTACAATCCGCGCTCTTTGACTCGATCTTCAACCTCTTAGACTTTATAATGATGTTAAAACCATGCAACCTGCAATCACCACATACATGCACATCATTAATATTTGGTGACATCATTCATAATCTAAACATATGTATTTAGATGACCACATAGGATTCGTTCTATTCATACTAATCCTTTCGATTTAACTTCCTAAGTAAAATCTTGCATCCCAACGTCAAATATTCGTAGGGTCAACATTAGCGTAACTGCACTTTCATTTCACTCTTAAGACACTTGATTAGTAACGTTAACTTTCAAGCGTATTAAAACTAAGTATATATATATATATACATGTTCTATTCTTTCGTATACATTCAATCCCACTTCATATATATACATACACACATACATACATACATACATATTTTTATACACATACATACATCCATATCCAAACTCTCATATACCTTTCATATCCCATATGAACATACTACAAAATCTTAAACACGAACATCCATAAATATATATGTGTAGGTCTTATACATACAACCTACATTCATACTCATACCATTCATTCTTACCTATGGATTTCATCATTTGCAACTTCTTTTGACCCGTTTCACATATTTTTCGATTAAACTGGCCCCCATACATCCCAACACGCATTTAACTAATATCTTAGTTGATTTTCCTTCTATCCAAACCTTCCCTTAACATTACCACATCCCTATACTCACCGTCATAAAAACTTTCGATTAAAAGTTTTGGCTCATTAACCTCTATAACCTCTGTAATGAGATTTTACCAGTTTTACATCATACCGACCATTTGAACGAATCTTACCTTAGCATTTCTCATTTAAGTGTACGTTCCACCTTGATCTCAAATATTCAAATATATGTATATTCATGTAACTAAATACGAAGTGATTGTAGAAATCACTTAACTTAGACGTTCGCATTCGTATCCGTTTCATTGCTTCCTTTTTACCCTTTTAGCCTTCCATGCATCCATCCATCTTGACATGATCCCTATACTTTCATGTCATCGCATTCACATTCTTGTTAGTATACATGATTGTATATATAAACGATCATATCAAATTCATATTCCACATTTGACTTTCATTAGTCAATTCAATCACTGACATGCATAGCTCAGTTCACTAAAATTAGGATGTTTTAGGACATCTGTTTACTGTACTTAAGAGCTTGCAAAAATTACGATCTTTCTATGTGACGTGCCCCTAGGAGGGGTTATACTTATGTTAAATTTTTAAAGTCTAACTATCTACCAAAAATTTATAAAAAATCATGTACTAAGCAGCAAAAATTTATAAAAAATCAGATTCGTCCGTCTTGGTGGTTCGGGAGGTGGCTGAGGTGGTTCCTCAGCTGGTAGTGGTGGTGGTGTCACCGCTTCAAAGTGCGGCTCCTCTAATGGTGGCTGTGGTACGGTGTTGTGGTATGAAGGGGTGCTTGCAAACTTCCACTGCCCCCACCATTCATTATAATTATCGGGACCTTGATAAGGAGATCCCGCAAAGGAAGAACCGCTTGAGATATCTATGGGATGCGTAGGCATCCCAGAAGGTGGCATTTCTGGATCCAGATCTTCATCCAAATCCATGTCTTGTGAGAAGTGGTCTTCAGGGCCCAATGGGTTAAATCCCGCTGGTGAATTGATATAATCATCAGGGTTAAAGTAACCCTGTGAGTAGGAGTGATGGGAAGCGGAATGATGTGAAGAGTGGTGAGAAGAGTGGTGGGAATGGTGTGAGTGCAGCGCATGCTGCGAATGATGCGAATGTTAGGGCTCGTCTGGTTGTGGTGGCCCAAAAGAGTGATGGTAGGATGGCGAGGTGCTAAGCGAAATGGATCGCCTCGCTGGCTCGAGAGAATGCCTCCAATCATCATAAGGATCAGAGCTGAAAGATGCCGAAGGCGTTTCAATGGTGAGAGGGTCTTGCTTCACTGGATGGTCCCCCTCTCATGGGACCTTTTCCTCTACCTCTTACACGTAGCGACATCCTTTTATAAGTAAACCTGTCAAAAACATGTAAACAACATATATAAACCAAATAAAGATTAAGAGTAATCCTAGGACATTTGCCTAGACTCGGAAGTCTAAGGAATGTGCTATTGTGTCATTGAGATTAAACACAAAAGGCTAGTGTTTAATTCACTCAGTGTTGGCTCTGATACCAACCTGTCACACCCCAATATTTCCACATATTCAGGTGGGCCCGGTGGGGAGTATCGTCACGTAGTTAATATCATCCTAGACAACTAAACACAGATATAGCACAGCAGAAGGCTTGGAAGTTTAATTACTATTACAACCCAAAGTGTTCAAAGTACGAATAAAGAATATACAGGCGGTTGTAAAGAGATCCACAGGTGGACCATTAATCAAATACATAAAACAGAGTTTGACAGACTTTAGGCATCTAGGGATTAGCAAGATCCTCTTATTTAATGTCAAGTAGCTCCAGCCTATTTCGTGAGGTACCTGTCACTCAGTCTTTGGAAAATACGTCTTCACTAGTAAATACAATTAACTGACTCATTTGAAACATTTATGAAAATTGATTTAAGTGCACAAGGCACGAAAATTCTTTTATAACTTGGGACAATTTCATTTAAAATCTTGTATATAGATTTACATGTTTGTCATACATTTGGGGCCGGTTTGGAAACCGGACATGATTAACTGACTCACCACTTATAAAACCCACAAAGAAGTTATCCCCAACTTGTGGGTAATTCTATTATTTAGCATTTGCATCTGTCCGGTGTATGCCTACACCCCGTGCATAGGTCGTGGCCATTAATAATTTAAATGAGCCGAGGATATCCAGGACACGGTCGTTAACCCCCAATGTATATGTTATCAAACAAAACAGATTTAAACAGGTTATGCAGATTTATTAATCACAATCCGACTAAATGATCCCATAACCGACGAAGCGGTAATAATTTACCGTATCCCAAGCCCGTATAAGGGAAAATAAGTTAAAACTATTTACCTGAGTTAATAATGCAAGAAATGCTACTCAGTCGTATGTTTCTAAGACTTTATGCAAGTATTTTCTACTGAGGCTACTTTTAAGGAAGGTTTTATTAACCTATTAGGATACTAACGGGTCTTATTTAAGTCAAAGAATTAGACAGGTTAGTTTTAAGGATACTTTACGGTACGAAACGCTAAATTAAGCGATGACCGAAATGGAATGTTATCTAGACCCAACAAGTATGAATACTTGTATAATATGGGTAAACTAAATACATTCTGGATTTTGAAGTTGAGATGACAAGATTAAACCCGTTTCGGTTAATTCATGCAAACTCGTTACATAAACTGAACCGAAGGCGTATAAGCATAAACGGGTAACCGAATGAGTATATACAAGTTCCATATGTTATTATGCTTAAGATATGTTATGATATCAGTAAGATATCAGCATGTATGCCCATAAAGGTTATAAAACCGAATTAGGCCCCGTAAGGGCATTTTGGTCATTTTAAGGTTTATAAAAGGGGTTTATTGGTAAAATGAAGTTCTGGTCAAAATCATTCTGTAAAAATATTTATTTTATGATGTTATAACAGTCTGATATCATACATATGTGTGGTTTATCATTTATGGCCAAACTATGCCCCGAAAGGGCACTTTTGGTCATTTCACATATGCTTTCAAGGACATAATTGGAATTCTGAGTTCATGTCTTATATCTACTATAAAAATATTTAAAATCATTTATAAAGTCAGTAGGTAACAAGTCTTGGTTGCTAAATATGGTTTAAAACCATACTATGCACCTAATTAGCGTAAAAGTCAATATTTGATGATAATTACAAGTTTAAGTGATTCTGAGATTTTGACCAGCTTTGAATGGTCAAAATATTTCATTTTTCATAACACATCAGTAGCAAAAGGTTTTGCGTATTAATTATATGAAAAAATTATTTCATTTGCAAAAAGGGTATTATCGTCAATTATAGGCTTTATACAAGAACTCAATGTTAAGGTCGGTATATAATCTGACCCAACACTCCAATAATTCCTAAAAATGATATCATAACAGTAGGTAAAGAGTTTTGTGCCAAAATTTATGTTTGAACTTGTTTTACATGCTTAAGGGTACTTTGGTCCTTATAAAAGCATTATTTTCGATAAATTGCATAACATCAGTTTAAGACCAGAATTTAAGTGTCAAAATATTTTAAATATGCTTACAAATCAGTACCTAATCCATTTGCATGTTCATTTATCTTAAAACCTCATTTTTAAACCAAAGGGCATACTAGTCAACAATAAGCATAATAACGGAAACATGCATATGATTCAGATTTACTAAGTGACCATGTAATATGACCTCAGATGGTTATACTACAGCATTATATAGTCATAATGGAACCTTAATACACAAAGGAATTAAGCTAATTCGGGTCAGAACTGAAAGTCAAAGCAAAAGTCAAGGTTTTGCGACTTTCGGTTGCGAACCAAACTTAAACATAGAATTGTCGGCTTGAACATGTTCTAATAATGTTTACCAATTTATTAAAGTGATAAAACATGTTTTATAACTTCTACATTATCAGTTTTGATTTTTATTTAAAAATCTAACTAGTTTGACTTTTTATATAATTACTTTGACCCGACAATTAACTAAACAAACGTGGTAATTAGGAGGTGCCCTTTCGAGGGATTAACACCTACCTAATTATGATCATGTAGCCATATTTGCCTCGAACAATGGCTGGACCGTTTAGGTCTAAACCAAAAGTCAAAGCCGTTTTGCGACAACTTTGACTTTCAGTTTTTAAACGTATAAAAACCGAACTAGAGTGGCTAAGGACACTTACAAAGGGTCCTAGATCGAACTTTGAACTCAGGGGAGCTTCCTTTTTTATCAGGAACCTCAAGAATTGCTCAAGAAAGCTTAAGCAAGTGAGAAGAGAGTGAATTTGAATGGTGCAAGGAATGAAGGTAGCTCAATGCCTCTATTTAATAGTTGAAGGGGGTGTTCTTGGATCATGCCAGGTGTTAGGGAAGTCCAAAGACGATCACAGGTGTCCATAGTGGTTTTAAAAACCATCAAAAATCCCTAGATTTCGAGTTCAAGTGATTAGTGGTTTGTTTGGAGGCCAAGGAAGAAGAAACCTGCAGCTGGCATGAAGATTCTGTCGAAACAGACCCGTCACATCGCGTCGCGCGACAGCAAAAGGGGAGGGGTGTCGCGCAGCGTGACCACCCAAGATTCCAGCAAACATGTTTCATTCTTGGCACTTTTGATCCCTGCACCTTTTAATGTAATATATCTTTCATATTTGGCACATTTGACCCTCCTAGTTAGATTGTAAGTGATCTTGGTAGTATAACCAAGCACCGTTAGGCTCCGGGTTTTGTTAAAGGTCACCCGAATACACTAGTTTCTCTCGTTAACGCTTTTAACCCTTCTTCTTGAAATCTTTCACAATTAACACATAATGATACCGAAACCTTGTGAATTTATTATCACGTATTCTCGAGAGTATTATCGAACATTATGAAGCCCCGGGTTCGTTAAAAGGTCACTCAGAGGTAAGAATTAACATGTTGACACGTTTAACCCCTTTGCCTTGTAAACTTTCGATTTCTTTCACAAACGGTTTCTTACGTCCGAATATTTACTTGTTTAAGAATACATTCATCGTGTGTGGTCATTCAGAGGCATAAGTTTAGCATGTTGACACTTTTAGTCCCTCCACATACGTATTTTCATTGATTGTCAACTTTAGTCCCTGTAATTCAATATCTTACACGTTTAGGGTTTAGGACACGTGTCTCCACATAACTGGACACGATTTTACAAGGTGTTACACATGTCTTCTTCTTCTTCATCGCGGTGTTCGTCATCTTCGGGTGAGGGCGAATTATTTTTTGCGAACTTCGTTATGCACATAGCACAGATGATCATGGAGGGGGAGGAACAAGAGGAAGAAACGTCGTCACAACCGCAAATTAGGTTGGCCGCCTTAAACCGATATCAAGAAGGCATTTAATTTTTTTAGCGTATCTTTATTTAATTTTAATAATGCATTTAAATTTTATTAGTGTTAATAATGAATTTAATTTATTTTTCGTTGTTAATATTTAGCTGGTCATGATAGTTGAATGGCCGATTATTTTTCCGACGAACCTGTGTACACGGACGCGATGTTTAGACGTCGGTTCCGAATGAATCGTCGAGTGTTCTTACGTATAACAGGCGACTTGACGCAGTCTGATCCTTTTTTCACACTTCGATACGACGTTAGGCACCGTAGGGGATTTACCACTTTACAGAAATGTATGGCGGCCATTCGCCAACTGGCATATGGGATGGTACCTGATTCGTTGGATGAGTATTTAAGGATGTTCGAAAGAACTTCACGTGAATGTTTGCACAAGTTTTGCAAATGGATCGTGAAGTTATATAGCAAGAAATATCTGCGGAAACCAAACACAAACGACGTCCAAAAATTATATCAAGCACATGAAGAAAGACATGGTTTTCCATAAATGCTTGGATGCATTGATTGGATGCACTGGTTGTGGCAAAATTGTCCTACTGCCTGGCAAGGTCAATATACTCGGGGTTATCATGGTCATCCAACTATAATACTAGAGGCTGTTGCATCACAGGATCTCTGGATTTGGCATGCCTTTTTTGGTCTGCATGGCTCACTTAACGACCTCTGACGATGTAATAGCAAGAACAGGTCCAGAAACCAGTTTTACGGTTTCGAGGGTGGAATACAGGCGCGGTTACTACCTTGCGGATGGAATATACACAACGTACTCTACAAACGTTAAAACTATTTTGCACCCGACAGACGATAAAAGAAAGAAATTTCCCAAGTTTCAAGAGGGGGCGAGAAAAGATATTGAACGGTGTTTTGAGGTTCTACAAAAAATGGCATATCATTGAACATCCAGCACGTTCTTTTACACCACAGAGGTTGCAATACATTATGTATGTTTGTATCTTGCTGCATAACATGATCATCGAAGACGAAGGTAGAGCGATTTTGTGACTACGACGAAAAGGCGCCTAACGGGAATTCTGTTCCAGTGAGTGTAGAACAACAAGATTTAAACGGATTCTCTCTACGTAACAAGTACACACATTAAAACCTACAAAAGGACTTGGTGGAGTACATTTGGAACAACGCACAAAACGAACACAATGACGACGACATTCCGGATGAAGACTAGTAGTTTTTATAATTTTTTTTAAGATTAGGTTGGTTCTTTTAATGTAATGTTGGAATTAATATTTATTGTAGAGTTTAAATTAATTTTAGTTTTTTATATACATTGCATATTTAATTTGCCAACATTAAAAAAATAAATAAATTACTAGGTGGGGTAGGGTCATCAACCATTTCCTTGAGTGAAGGCTTGAAGGGGCATCCTCCAAGGACTATGACGTGGCGCTAAGGTGGATGGTCATCCTCCAAGGACTACCCTCCTCCCATAACGAGTAGCCTTATAAAAGAGATTAAAGGAGAGAGATAATGATGATTTAATGTGTATTAGAGATAAGAGAAAGGGGATGCGACATTGAGAGAAAAAGACTAAAATGCCCTTTTGAATTAAATTGATTATAGGTGATATGTTAGAATTCTATTGGATGCGAGGAGTTCTCATGGTTCTCGCAGCTGGTAGTGGTCTCTCCTTGAACCGAATCTGGTTCTCGCAACTAGTAGTGGTTCCTCCTTGAACCAAATCATATATATATATAGAGAGGAAGTGTAGAATACAAATCCCCTAATCCTACATTACGTACGCGATTCCCACAGTCATACACGTGTCCCTGATTCATTTTTATTAGATAAGGGTATATCAGACATTCTGTTCAAACATCTAGGGGCTAATTAGGGAATTTCGTCAATAAGGAAGTAGATTACGAGTTCGTTACACAACCATCTATCTAATTATGATTTGTATCAATTCGATGGTAGGTTTTTGATTGATTCGTATACGGAACACATATGTCGATACCGAAAATGCTGAATTCATCATTTAGGATGTTTATTTTGGGTTTTTATCATAGGGTTACTGTTGAGGGATGGTTTTTTATTTGATTTGAAGGTGTTTTCATGTTATTAGATTGTAATGAGATTGAAGATAAGATGTTTCAAGTTTTATTTGGTGATTTTAACATATCGCATGTGTTGTTTTTAACATATCGCATGGGTTAAACATTGGATCATAAGGATAATTTCGCATGCTTGAGTTGGACATTTCGCACACAATAAAGTATTAAGATGTAATTTCGCATGTTTGAGTTCAACATTTCACACACTATAAAGTCCTAACATGTTGAGTTCAATATTTCGCACGCTATAAAACTAATGACATGTAGTTTCACACAGTGTGTTCTATAATTCAGTTCAATAATTGATATCAAATAATTCAGTTCAATAATTGATATCAATAATTCATATCAATAATTTTACAATGTTTTTTTATTATAAAGTTTATCTTTTTATCACAATTTCAAACCATTTATATCTTATCTTATAAAAAATGGCAGACCTCCCAACATCCTCTTCTGACTCAAGTATCAAACAGTCTTTGAGAAAAAGGATTCAGGAACAAATTCAAGAGAATCGATCATGTCAAGAGATGCTAGAAACCAACATTTCTCATGTAACAGAAAACATGAAGAGAAGACAAGAAATTGTGAACTTGCAATCTCAGATGCAAGTGAGTAGTCTTCGAGAAATTGCTGTAATGTTCATGGTTGATCTGAGTGAGAGGGATGAGAAGCAGTTGAAAGAGTTGGCGGATGCAATAACTATCTTAAGATGCTCGATGGAGATGAAAATGAAGTTCCTTTCATATTTTGAATGACCTTGTTTATTGATCTTTAGTGGTTTTCTGTTTTAGTGTCTAATTTAATAAAACATGCAAGTTTCTTTTGTTCCATATACTTCGCATGCTGTGAGATATGCATGGGATTTATTTTCGCATGTGTAATTTCAATATTTGCATATTATAAGCAATTCAATGTCAAACATGCGATTTATACTTAAAACATGCGATTTTAAAAACATAAATGTTATCTAACAAGTCTAATAATGCAACAGAAAATCAACATCAAACAAGTCTATTTGTCCTTTCCAATAAATGCTTTCAACCTCTCTGTGATTTTTTTGTCCAAATCTTTGATATACCTTTCTTTGTCCGGACTTTTATCGAAAGCAATTGTCTCTTTAGTTATTCATTGACGCTCCAAATTGTACTCGGATAGAATGATCTTACTCATATATCTGTGTCTCAGGAGGTGACGTTGTGAATTTTGTCTGTTGTTTACTTCATCTTCTTTCACAAACCCAAACAACCATGGTGTTTTCCCCTTGTGTGTTTCCATATGACGCATCGTAAACACCCCACAGTATATACCGCTAGTAAGTGTCCTCCATTCCATCTCTTTTCTTTCTAT
This sequence comes from Helianthus tuberosus, assembly GCA_030545235.1. Lineage (NCBI taxonomy): Eukaryota > Viridiplantae > Streptophyta > Magnoliopsida > Asterales > Asteraceae > Helianthus > Helianthus tuberosus. Next base: position 28,001,346 of record CM060438.1, on the reverse strand, counting down.
CACTGATGTTTCAAGTGCTTTTATAGCTGGTGTTGGTTTTACGGCCTTTTGTAGGTATAAAACCAGTACCCTTCTCTGTAATATAGCAACATTGTGTCAGTAGATTTACATAAATATAACATGTATATGAAGAAGTTTTGGTATTACCACTGTGTCTGGAAGCCCCAAGTATCTTTCCTTAAAATCTTGTTTAATTGCTGAATTGTCAATCAGCTCAATTTTGCCAGTTTTCAAGTGGAAGCACAAGACATAGAAGTGGTCACCTTGAAGTACTGGACTAAACACGAGGTCAACCGATTCAAGTTTTTTTACCTCATATTTCAGTAATATGTCTTCAAAATTTGAGGCAAATACGTTTAGCCGTTGGTTGCCTGTGTAAGTCTCCTTGTACTTGATATCCGGCTGTATATTATGTAATTAGAAGGAATGTTAAGTAATGTATTTACAAGGTATTTATACATGAGAAATTAGTACATGCAAAATAATGTCTGAAATATTCCACATGCGAATTGCTTATATATTGTATGCGATATCTCTTAGTATGCGAAATGTTATTTTTTGTTCACAGGAAATGTCTCAACTGTTTTACATGTCATTTGCCTATACTTAGTATGCGAAATCATTGAATATGCAGTTTTTGTTTTGATATCAAATGCGAAAATGTTTAGACAAACATACCATCATTGTGCTAAACAAGAAGAGTCTGTATGGTGATGATTTGCTATCCCTCTTCTTCTCTTCAAGGTTGAAAACATCCACAAATGCATCGATTCCATTTGATGCTTCGTACTGACCCCTGAAGAAGCTTTTGAAGATACCTTTGAGGGTGAACACCCAGTTTTTTATCGGTAAAATACTGATCTGCATGGCAAACATTAAATAATTAAATTTTTTTGAGTATATGTGTAGATGTTTTTTAGTTGATATAATTGTTTTACTTACTCTATATTTGTAAATGTAGCAAATATGTATCGGATACACTCAATTCTTGATTTAAGAGTGCTTCGTGCATGTTTACCACTCTGTTGCAGAAAGGGGAACAAAATGCTTCTCCAAGTTCTGCATACCTTTTCTCATTTTGAAGCTTGGCGGCTTCTATTGTCTTATAAAAGAGTTCATTTAACCCCTTTGGTTCAACTTCTTTACCGGCTTTTTGTTTTGCAGCTTGAGTTGGTTTTAAGTTTTTTCTCCTCCTACCTGGGTTCTTTCCCTTATGTACTACTAGGCTGGGTGCCAGGCTCAAAAGCGACTCAACCGATTGCAATTCTTTAGCCCTCACCTGAGGGCATGCCACTTCTGGCTCCTTTTCAACTTCAATACCTGAATCGGTTTGTTGTGGATCCTTCTGTGTAGTCTCTCCTAAAGAAACTGCTTCCACTTTGATTTCAGATTTATCCTTACTTTTTGGCGCAGAATCTGCAAGTGTGTTTCCGAATGCTTTTAGTAAAAAAATGTCAAACGTTTATCCTTTTTAAGTTGAGTAGATTTGTTGTACCTGTGGAAGTATTTTTTTTTTCTTGAACTTTTTCTGGAAGTTTTTGTGTAGATTCGGCTAAGTTCACTGTTCCTTCCATCCCAGTTTCAGTTTCATCACTTTCTGCAGGCCTGTTTAAGTTAAAAAATATAAGATTTTGTTCTTTTATTTTTTTCTCTAAGGTAATGTTTTTTTACCTTGGACAGGTGGTTTGTAAGCGTATACACCCGTTTTCACAGTTTGAATATTTGCAATAAGGGTGTATGTTACTCCTCCATCATTTGTATTTGTCAATCCTTCATCATATGGCTGTAGTACCCCCTATAGACACAAATTATTGAATTTTAATACCTCAGAATCAAAATCGCATGCTATACATGACATGGCATGCGAAATTAAATATCAATTGTATGCATGAAATTGTATGTGTATTCAAGAAATCGCATGTGTATAGGAAAAAATGTTTATATAAAATCGTTCGTGTTAATTTGAAATCGCATGTTTACCTTCTGATTCCATTTGTCTGACACTGTCCACAACATTGGATATTACTTGTTGAGCTTCCTCCTTCTCTCTACATTCTTCGTTTGTTTTATTTCCTTGATGAACATCAGAAGGTGCAGTTTCAGGCTCTTTGATGATCATCAGACGCTGCAGTTCCAGGCTCTTTGATGATCATCAGACGGTGCAGTTTCAGGCTCTTGAATCGAATCAGGCGGCACACAAATGGGATTATACTGAAGTGTCTCATCCCACTACTTACAGGCCTCCATAATCTCCGGATCCCAAAAACACTTGGTTTTTGCATCTGAAACTAAGTTGTTCATCTCTTGAACAATTTGAACCATTTCAATGTATTTTCTGACCAGTGGCGGATCCAGAAACTTTTTTTCAAGGGGTTCACTTTTTTATGTTTCAATATCATATGTCCGGCATAAAAATATGGATCGGTTCGACGGTTCGGGTCAAATTAAAACGCCTTAACTTATCACCACTACCAACTTGGGTTTGTGGAAAATTATTTTTTTCCCTTGCGGCTGATATGGACGTCTAAGCAAAATATGTTCATCTAATTTGAACAAACATATCAATTGAGTTCACGACTAAACAGACATGTCAATATACAATTTGAACATCATCTTTGTTTCACTTTTAACATTTTTCTTCAATTTTCTAATATAGAATTTGAAGTATCTGTTTTCACTTGATCTCAAATTCATTTGACTAACAAAAAGTCAAACTGATTTACAAATATAAACTATTACCTTCTCTTCATATATAAAAAATATACACCATAATTCACTTAATCTTCTACACAAAAATATAATTTGAACAGATATAAGAACCACTTCAAGTAAGAACATCAATTTACATCATAAATCACCTAATCTTTCTCACAAACTGATACAAGTGGGGAACTGAGACAACATGATAATCACAAACTGTGGGGAACTGAAACTCGTACCTGGTATGAAATCAATCAAGATGAGCAAGAAAGAGGAGAATTGTGGGCCAAGGCTGAAAAATGGTGCGTCCAGGGCGTGTTTTCTGTTTAGTGTTTGTGTCTGGGTGGATTATGAAGAAAGCGGCAAGGGCAACTAAAGTACTAAACCCTAATCTAATTAGATTTTGAGTTTAAAAAAAAGCCAAAAAAATGGTATAAAAACGGTCTCAAGCAGAGTCGAACACGGGACTTCAGCTATAACAAGAGCGCTACTTACCACTAAACCAGTCTGCAGTTTTGTTTATAAGGTTCCCTTACCAAATATTAAGGGGTTCCTTCAACTTTTTGTATATAACTTGACACTATAAATTTCAAACCGAACGGGTTCCTGGGAACCCCCTAAATAAGCGTAGATCCGCCCCTGTTTTTGACATTGATCCTCATTTTTTTCAACAGGTTCTGTAATATTTTTTAGTTAAAATACTATCAATCTAGATGTTAAAATAAATGGATTATATGAAATTAATATTTGATGGGCTTACCTTTTTGTTGATGTTCAAGCCTCTCGATTTTGTTGCTGATCTGAACCGTAGACTACCGTTGGTGAAAGTGGAACAGGAGTTTTGCAATAGTCCAGCATTTTCTGTGTCTGTGTCCCAACTCCCATCACAAGGTTCAACTAAGACGGTTCCTGGATGTCAAAACTGAAATCCATCATATCATCAATGTTCTCGTTAAGGTCCTCCTTGGTTTCTACGTTTTCTACTGCACGTGCAGTTCTTCTTCGGTAGCTTTTTGTGGTGTCAACGGTCGTATTGTATACTCCTCCATTGAACGACCCTGTTCATTTTCATTTTCACTTTCATTTGTCCACAGAGGTCCGTTATCTGAAATATGCTCCTCGACTTTATCAATCTCCATAAATGTGATATAACAAATAACCGGTATCTCCAGGACTTTCTCGAACAGTTGAAGCCTCTTGTTGTACTCATGCGTGTCTAGAAGCTGTATAAATATAAAAAGGAGTTGATTTTTACTTAAAATATGTATTTATTTTATCTTCTTGTAAATATGTTATCAAATGTAGTAAAGCATACCGTAAGAAAGGCAACAGGTGCCACGAACTGTATTTTTGTGTTCTTCCAGCCCGCTCTTGTACGACGCAACGTGTCCAGTAGATATGAGCACCAATCTAAATGAGGTATATCCTCAACAGCCTCTACCCCAAGCAAACATCTATCATTTGCAGTTGTGGCTTTTGTAATCTCCGCAAAAAAAGTCATCCAGTACACCAAGAAATTTATTCTAAGCAAGCTCCCCCCATCTCTTTGATTATCCATTGCTGTTGCAATTAAGCCATGGGTAATTCTCGCATTTTCCACCCCATTGACTGATGAATTTATCCATAACACTATCTCCACTTTTGGGTTCTTTACTCTTTTCAATCTTCTCAACCTTTTTAACTTTTCTTTTATCGACTATTATGACAACTGGCTTAGGTCCTTTTGGTATTCCAAATTTTTTTTAAAAGGCAAATACCTCATAAACTGTGTCCGATGTAATATTTATTTGATGTTTACCTACGTTTAGCCTATCGAACATCTCGTCAAAGTTTTTGGCTAGCCAATATCCCAAACATGTCGAAATATGGTTGATATTCATATCTAGAATAGACCCAAAGCCCATATTCTTCACCTCATCAACCTGTTCTTTTGAAAAAAAAATTCACAGTATCCATATATGATGTAGGTTGACATCTCAACAGTATTGCTTTGTTATTGTATTGGTTCTGTTCTAAGTGGTTCCAGCTGGTTGGGTTTTTTTCCCTGTTCCACTTTTTTTGAAGGTTTTTTTTGTTTGTATTTTAGATCTCTTGTCATCTTTCTTCTTTTTGGCAGTGGCTCAACAAAGTCATCACCCTCATAACTTTCTTCCATAACCCTTCTTTTTCGGTTTTTGTTCACGTCTTTCAATGTTGATATGGCTCTTCAAAGTCATCACCAGACTCTATTTCTACAAAATCGCATGCTATCAGACAAAAACCTTATAAAATCACATGTATCTATTAACGATTTACCAAAACTCACTAAGTTGATAAAATCGCATGAATGAGTTATGAATTCGCATGTATCAGCTAACCATTACCAAAACTACCTAATCTTATAAATCACATGCTTCAGACAAAAAAACCTTTATAAAATCGCATGTATCAGTTAATCATATACCAAAGCTAACTAATCTTATAAAATAGCATGAATGAGTTATAAATTCGCATGTACCAGCTAACCACTACAAAAATTACATAATCATATAAAATCATATGCCTTAGACAAAAAATCCTTTATAAAATCGCATGCCTCGGACAAAAAAACCTTAACAAACAAAGCTAATCATATAAAATCGCATATGGCATACAAAACCCTTACAAAACCCTCTATAATATCGCACATGTATGAGCTAACCACTACCAAAACTACCTAATCATACCAAACCTTAACAGACAAAAACCCTAACAAAATCGCAGTTAACAACAATACCTAATCTTATAAATCATATGTTTCAGACAAAAACCTTACTAAACAAAGCTAACTATACAAAATCGCATATGTCATTCAAAACCACTGTAAACCCCATTATAAAATCGCATATGTCACTCTATACCTGGATTCATCTTCTTTGACTGTGGTCAATCGTTGTTGGCCTTGCTCCGATTCTCAAAACTCATCAATCCTCGTTGAATCGCACTGGTAAGTAGAACGGAACTTGGGGGAAGAAAAATGCAATGTTTTGAATTTTGGGTTTACGGTATGATTGTGAGTCTTTTTGCTGATTATCAGGGATTATGATTTCGCAATGGACGATTTTAACCTTGGCGGTTTCATATATATAGGGAGAAGATCATGCGAGAACCACCTCTTATTGCGAGAACCGCGAGAACCAATGTGAACACAACCAAAAATGCCTAAAAATAGCTAAAAATCACACAAAAAATATTTTATTTTTTTTTTTGCCACTAAAAGTAGCGATTTGAGCATAAAAATATTTAAAAAAAAATTAGATTTTTTTTTTATTTTTTTAGATTTTTTTAAGGTTTTTTTAGGTTTTTTGGGGGTTTAGTTTTTAGCATTTTAGCTTGGGGGGTGGGGTTTAGGTTTTTGGGGGGTGGGGGAGGGGGGTTTAGGTTTTGGGGGGGGGGGGTGGGGGTTAGGTTTTTTTAGCTATTTTAGGTTGTGTTCACATTGGTTCTCGCGGTTCTCGCAATAAATGGAGTTCTCGCATGAGCCTCTCCCTATATATATATATATATATATATATATATATATATATATATATATATAAGGGAAGGCTAGACAGAAAACCCTTAAATTTTTAGAAAACTCTGGAAACTCAAATCTCCCCCCATTTTTACCCAACCTCCCGACATTTTTTGTTTTTTTTGAAAAAAATAACACATGTAATATACATGTTTTAAAGTGTTTTGGGCCAAAAAAACAAAAAAGCGCCGAAGGGATTTTTTTTAAAAAAATAAACAAGTTTCAGCAATGTACGGTTGCCTAACATGTGTTAGGCACAAAAGACAGAAATTGCTGAATTTTTTTTTTTTAAATCATTCATTCGGCGCTTTTTTGATTTTTTTGGCCCAAAACTCTTAAAAACATGTATATTACATGTGTTATTTTTTTCAAAAAAAAAATGTCGGGAGGTTGGGTTTTCTACGGTTTTCTATATATATAGGGTTTTCTATATAGCCCTCCCCTATATATATATATATATATATAGAAAGTATAATGTGCATTACAGCTTAACCTACAAAACGTACACGACCAAATTACGCAAGTGTATTTAAAAATAGCTCACGTCATAAATGTAACCACCTCGGTTTTCAAACATGTACTTGTTTGATGCACATAATAGCTGTTATCGTATGTTGAAATACAATTTGTTTGATACACGCTTTGTTTTATGCTTTTATGGAATTTACCGGCTCAAACACGTGAATAATTGCAATTTGGTTGAGTTTCATGCTTGTAAACAAGGCTACGTTAATTACAAGGGCCTAATGTGTCATTTTGTGAAAGTATAAGTTGAGGGACCAAACTGTCATTCCTTGAAACTCGCTTGAAAACATTGATTTTAAGTCCGAGGACTAAAACGTCATTTTTGAAATCCAATAAGTTCGGGTTAAAAAGGTAAATTTTGAAAACTATAAGTTTAGGGGCCTTAATGCCATTTTTGAAACTTATATTTTAAATAAAATAAATAAATTTATTTTTGAAATAAAAGTATAGGGTCCTTTTGGTCATTAATTGAAACTTGAACCTTAGGGATTGTTATTGTCATTTTCTAAACTGATTTAACCGGAAATCCTAACCGGGTTAGCCTATTATATAAGGATTCCTATTGGAAAGAACTAACCTAGTTTTTTTTTTTTTTTTTTGAATATACATCGATACGATTTGAGAGGTATAGCAAATTACAAATCATGGGTTGGTAGACGGGCAACAAGCTGCGCCGCCACCCCCTTTTGAATTGCAAATCCTACTCGGCTAAACACATAACTATGGCCTACAGACACTGTCGCATGCGCAAGTGCTGCCTTTTGAACCCGCTTCAAGAAACCGGACGCCACAGGGGCCAGACAACCAAAGGTATCGAACGCGAAAGGAAGGAAGGCATGTTGATTATCTATGCAGGCCTGCTCGTGCTTGGATATTTTCCCCGCCTCAGCCTTCCGCGTCGCTTGCCCTGAAACAAAACCACTGCCCCTGAAACCGGCAAGAGGCGACACCCCCGTGAGATCAATGCAAGCATGCTTACCCCCGGACCAACCAAAAACCAGCACATCGGCTGGTCGAAGGGAAGACCTCCCTTCTTTCGGGTCCGTTAGGAAATTAACCGGAGCCTCTTTTTTAGCAGCGATACCAGCTCGCTTGAGAACCTCAAACAGCACATCTCTAACCAGATCGTGTCTGTACTTGAAGCCAGGAAGCTCTTTGCAGTGAAGGGCATGTTCCCCGAAGCTATCAAGACACACCTTCCGACAAACAGGGCACAGTTCATCCTCAGGGTACAACGGTATCATCAAACGATATTTGAGGACAGACCGATATTCTACTGCCGACATACATTGCCCCAAGCCCTCGATCGGGATAACAGTAAGGAAATCTTGAGCGTGGGGGGCTCGTAAACAATCAAAAACAGCTTTTTGCCGAGGGGATAACCCGAAAACACCATTGATTTCCTTCACGGTTTTACCATAAAAAGCACTCGCCAAAATAGTTTGAGGTTCACGGGGGGCGGTGTCTTTATTAGCAAAACCGCCAAGGTCAACATCAGGAAGAACGGCTTGTAAACCATCCAACGCAGCCCTAAATTCCGAATCCCAATCACCCATACAACAAGCTCGCAGAATATGATCTTGAAGTTCCAAAGATTGCACTCTGGAGGCCACGAAGGCAAAAGACGAGACATCCCCCGCCGATAGTAATCCTAGCCCACCCTCCTTGATTGGCAAGGAAGCCAATCGCCATTGCAAGTCCCCAAAGAACGGCCCCCCGCCAACCACAATATCATCAATGGCTTGCCGAAGTCCTTCATCAAACAAAGTAACAGCCGCTCCAACATAAGATGGTTGGCATGTGCGGAGACCAAAAATAAGCTTGGCAACTCCCATGCACGAACGCAGTAAAAGGAGTTCACATTGTGGATTCTTAAGTTGCGGGAGTACCCTCATGAGATCGACAGCCCGGGAGGCCCTCTTAACAGCCAGGTCATTGATGAAGTCCCGATCACGGCTGACGGCACCCCCCAATAATTTGACTCCTAGCTTAGGCCTCCCAATATCCTCTGGGAACAACCCCGCAACAAACTTCTCCCCATTGCATGATGGCCAGAACAATTCAGTCTTCCGAACATTTAGTTGGAGCCCCAAAGAAGGGCCTTCTCTTGAGATAACTTCTAAAGCCTTAGCCACTTCACGAACAGGACCAATAATCGTACCATCATCAAGGTACCAAGCATGAAAAAGCAGGTGACACTGCTCTTGGACCCGGGTAATGAGGGGGTGTAAAGCCAGAGCAAACAGTAAAGGTCCTAGCGGATCCCCTGCTGAACCCCGGTGGTAGACCAAATGCAGTTATCCCCTACGTAAAGCCTAGCAGGTTGACCATATAAAAAATTCACCCGTGGGGATAGGGACGGACAAACTCGATGCACCTCCTTTAACATTGCCGACCTATCCACCAGGTTAAACGCATTAGAAAAGTCAATGGTCAGCATGACCAACGATCCATCTGCATGAAAGCAATCAAGAAACCTATTTGCACTATGGAGAACCGCTTCTGCCCCATTGGGGATTCCAACCCCAAATTGGAAGTCCCTAAAGTAGTTAACCATATCTTCCCTAAGACGGCGCCTTGCCACCTTAGAGACAAGCCGTCTCCAAATAGCCCCACCTGCGATCGGCCGTACCCCATTGTCCGGCTTAAGAAGAGGGGTTAGAGGGGCCGAGGCAACAAATTCTGCCAGAGAAGCCGGACACCGTCCAGCCAGCCAAAGATTAACCACCCCCATGATAGCTTGAAGAACCCCACCTGCAACAACAGATCCTTCTCCGCACAGAGCATCAAGAAGATGCTGAGCCCGTAACCCGTCTCTACCACACGAGGTCCCTTTCGGAAATGATTTAATACCCCCTAAGACATCATCCACATCTACCACCAACGATTGATCAGCGAACAATGGGCCTGGCAACAAGGGAGGAGGCAAAACTATTACAGGGACCTTAGTGCATATCCTCAGAACCTCAGGGGCCTAAGTGTAAAATCCGAATCAAAATAAAAAAAAAATAAACAAAAACCCGGTGACTTGGGGGTTTCGAACTCGGGACGTGTGGGTTAACATATGAGCATGTGACCGGTCGGCTGGTAGGCCTCATCCGGTTATATCCCGATTCGTTTAATACATATATACATAATAAAAATTTAATATTTTTTTAAAAAACCTGCAAATCGGAAACAATCAAAGATCGATTGTTTAATCGAATTTATATATGTAAAACACTCACACAAGATCCACGATCCACTACCAACACGATTGCACGTTTATCCGACAAAATATCGTGCCAACCAATTTGCAATCGGATTTTTATAAAAAATTAAAAACCGAACAATTCACTAATTTGTGTCGATTAAAGTAGAATTGAGATTATATTAAGTTTCCTGAACATCTACGAACCATCACACACCCTTCAAAATTCATAAACACCTTCGAAATCTCTTCTGTTCGGTTCTGTAAGTCTCGCCGGAAACCAGTCGCCGGAGATCATTCGATATGCCACTTCCGACGGATACCGGATCTGTTTTACTCGTCCAATCGGTATATCTACACTTATTTAATGTTTCTGCAAGTTTAATTTGAGTATACCGTAGATTTGATCGAGTAATCGGACCTGTTGACTTTCGGTTGACTTATTTTGGGGAAGATGGTGAATAGTGTTTTGATTATTTATTTTCCTTATTAAAACTGTTTAATCTTTAAAGAATTCTTAATAAATCGGTTCTAGTTAATTAAAATCTAAAAATTTCAGATTTGTTATGTTTAATATGAATCTTTCTGAAAATAAATTTATCTACTGATTACTTTATATAAAAACAATTTTTATAAATTAAAACAGTGTTAACATTTAAAATTTATTATAAATCCATTTTAGTAAATAAATACTGAAATTTTTATGATAATTATTTTAAATGACGATCTTTACAAAAATAATTTTGTTACTGATATTTAATATAATTTTGATATTTATATAATTAAATCAGTATTTACACTTATAAATATAGTTTAAATTAATTATGTAACTATATAATTTTTATCCAGAATTATTTTTATGACAAAATATGCATTATTCTGAGTTTGTATAAGTTTAGAATCTGAATTTTTTATTATATTTAATTATTTAGATAATTAAACTTATATAAACTTATTTATTGTTATTTTAATCATTTTAATTCATTTTATTTATTTAAAATGATTCCAAGGTCATAATAATTATTTTAATTCAGTAATATTAAAGTTCAATAATTAAAAATTGTATTTTTAATTATTCAAATTTAATATAATTATTTTGATAATTAATCATATAATTATCAGATTTATTCTTTTAAACAAAATATTTATTATTTATCAAATAATATATATTTTAACCATCTAAATTAATTTATAATTTTTATAAATTAATTATATCACTTGTACAGTATTTTACCAATAATCATTATATTTAATTATGTTATCTAGTTATACTAATTAATTATATTTGATTTATTATTACAAATGTTTATATTAAAACAATTACATATCTTTGCAATTTTATTATTTATGTTAAATTAATATTTTTCATAAATAAACTCCATATTCATTTTCGAGTCCTCTTGTTAGGTTATCCAAACCACATAAGTACCATTTAAACAAAACACTACCAAATCCTATAGATTTAGGATTTCCAATTATCCAATTAAACATTATTGTTGATACATATTCCATATTGTTGCATGTTCAATCAATTAGAGTGACGTGGAATCTTAATTCCAAGAACTCTCACACTTTGCATACTTGTTTGGACTTACCCGAAATCAAGGTGAGTTCATAGTCCCTTTTTACATTATTTTTGGATGAAACATATGATACAATGTGATACAAACTTATTTGCTATTTGTGGATATCCCGATTGTCCTTGCATTTGCTTAATACTTGTTGTTGTTGCTTAACACCTACATTCATTAACTCCGTACAAGCCCAACGGTAATATTATAGCGCTATAGGTGTGACGCCCCATCTCACTTCCAGTGAAACTATTTGTTGCAATTGTTGTTGTTGATACTCATGTGAAACGATTTGGAAGTGTGGTGATAGACCCGTGTTACGTCATAACGAAGGTTTGAATGTACCACCAAGTGACTACTTGTATTACTCTTTTGCTTAAAGACATATCGCATGCCACAGTGTTAACTCATTTTCATATCACATTGTTATTTTTGCCTAACAAAACCTATGAATTCACTCAACCGTTTGTTGACCCAATATTTTCCCTAACATATGTTTCAGGTGACAATGTTTGATGACATGATTTTCAAGAATATTTTACATAGGATTGATCAAGACTTATGCTTTAGATTAAATCCGAATTTATCATTTGTGAAACAATTTATGTTGTATTTGTTTATGTATTCTTATATTTTCAGATGTGAATGCAATCTATTGAATTGAACTTAAACTATATTTCAACTTAATCTTATCTCCATGTGCTCAATTGCATTCTATCAAGTTTACGTGATGCCCTTGGCTTTTCCGCCTCCGGCCGAGGTGTTACAATAAATGGAACCTAATCACGCATGGGACGTTATAAATGGACATAATCACGCATGGAGATCAGTTTGTATGCGTTATTACGCATACATGTTCAAATCACGCATGTTTAAATAATCACGCAGGGGACTGATTAATCACGCATGGAACTGATCTGACGGTTACTATACTCGCGTATGTGAAGTATGATAAGGCCTAATGTATGTTAACCGCTCTATATATATATATACTAGTCGTTTACCTGCACGATGCAGCGGGAAACGTATCACTTAGGTTGGTGAGTTTAGGGCTATGTACGGGGCGGTTCGGTTTTGAGCCATAACCAAAACCAAATTCGCGATGCAAAGGAAAACACAACAATTGTTAGTAATTCTAAAGGTGTGCATGAGAAGGTTCAGTTCAGTTGGGTCATAACTAAAATCTAAATATTCGGTTAAAGTACTTCAAAACCGGTCATGGAGATTTAAAGAGTTTTAAAAGAATGTAAACAAACCGAATTGCGCCAAGCCAACAAAACACAACATAAGCTCAAAACTAATCAAACCAATCTGCCTGTAATTTCTGATCTATATTTAACATTCAAAACGTCAACTTGAGGGTGTTCAAGAGCGTCAACATAAGTTGCAACAAATATGTAACTCGGTAAACTCGTATAATAGCATAAACACGTATGATTCACGCATAGATTTAAATGCATATACATGTTTACAAAGTCTACACTTTAAGATAAGCAGAATAATTAGGGTATGGAAATAAACTGTGCATTTCGACCCAACAACCACCGAAAACAAAAACGTAAAAAAGAAGCTAACAGTAAACTCCGACGTAGTTTAACAAACAAAAATGAAAAATAGTAAGCACTAACATATAATCTCTAAGTTCGCGTAGGACCAACACACAATCAAGTTTCATTCGGGTGCCATGCAAGATGTAGCAACGTCGTGAAGAAATCATAGGTGCTTCCATTAATGTCAATTCCAGAGTTGTCAAACCCTTAAGAAGAAAACAGAAAAAGGTTAATTTGTGTTTCGAATTTGATTATAGAAATTATATAAAATTCAATAATGATGTGCACCCTTAACAAAACGTACAACATCACCCGAAGCGCTTTTTAAAATCTTTAAAGGCAACTAATGTGCTAACTATAAATACAAAACTATGTTGTTACCATTAATAACAATTAAGAAGTTGACACACAAAAAAATTGTTTGGGCAACTTTGACCCGTTGTGCTTATTGGTTGGATAATATGGTAGAAAAGTGCAGCCCTTAAATATCAGAACGTGCCTATTAAAATACAGCATTAGTGAAAAAACTTGTCTAAGAATTATAGCAACAAATAAACAAATTTATATATTGTGGCTACTGGCTAAGTTGACAGATCAGACGTGTCCGGGGTTGGGAACTTGGGATGTTCTACAAATGTGTTTTTTCATATAAATATGATTACAGAAACTATGTTATTACAATAGCAATCTAATTTAAAAAAATAAACAACATAGGAGGCCCGTTTGACACATTTTCATTTTAGCTAAATCTTTTGATTTCACCAGACCATGGTAAGAGATAAACGGGTACCTGAATCTAATTTAAAAAAATAAACATAGGAGGCTCGTTTGTCTATGTTGATAAAATCGACTTCATCATGGTGTGGTTAAGATTCAAGGTTTATAAAACAACCTGCTTGGGATTGTACATATGTTACTGTTGAGGTTGTTATCTAGTATGCATCAGATGAACAGGTTATATATGCTTTTCAGTCCTCTGGTTGACTGCTTAAGTAGTCACAGGTACACAAATTATCGCTTCAGCTAACGCTTTCCTCTCCAATGAAGAAATTACAGACGTCAAATCGTAGTATCTTCTCAAGACATCCTAAACTAACATCATACATTTTAATTTTTTATTTCTTGAACCATTTTAAAGCAAACGCACAAGATATCAGAACATACCTCAATCTCTGGGATAACATAAGCCATGTTACAGAGAAAAGCCAGTTGTAATAAATGCTTGTATTAGATAATTCTTAATTTATATATTACATAAATCGATATTATTACAACACCCTAAATCGTTGAATAAAACGACTTAATTATTTTTGTGTGTTAAGAGACCTTTGATCCATATGATCCGTTTAGTTAATTATTTGAGCAGGCTGTCAGAACTTCAAGATTTAACAAACAAAAGATAATTTTATTAATGATTTTCAAGATCAAGACAAGAGAAATCAACCAGTCATCACAGATTAACTGGAGGATTTACAAGAATAGAAGATTATCAACAAGATGATCTTCGTACAAGAGTGTAACAAAAAATAATCCTCACGAATGTACGTGTGAGGGAAAAGAAACAATCAGAACAAGCAACCTCACGAATGAACATGTGAAGTGCAGGAACCAAACATAGAGATCATCCTTTAACAAAAGACATCCTCACGAATGTACATGTGAGGGAAAGAAAGGAAGGATCAGACTATATCTTTGAGGGTGAAGAGAGACATTAGAGTCTCTAGAAAACTGGAGAAACCCTCACATCTTGCTCTGTCTTCTCATTCTGCCTTTTGGAAGAGCTTTCATATAAAAGAGAAGACTTCAAACGGTCAAAAAAAATGAGCCAGAGACAGCACCTTTGAGACATCAATAATACCTCACAAACAAAAGGAAACAACAGTAAGAATATAAAAATATAAAATATAAATTATACAGGCACATTTATACTGGCATTTTAACCCCCCCCCCCCCCCCCCCCCCCCCCCCCTCAGTTTAAATGTGCAAAGAAGGATTTTCAAAAAAAGAACCACCAGAATAGACCATAACTTTGGTGTTTTAACGAGAACATAAACTATTTAGAGAACACCACAAAATAGAATGTAAGACTTAAGAATTATCGAATTTTCAAAGACTACAAGACGGATACAAACATTTAACTCTAGAAACATTACTAAGGCAATTAGTTCATAAGTTATGACATACGCAGAGAAACAGACTGATACAAACACGGAATCAATCTTATATACAGACAAAACGGTTAAACAGATGAAAGCATATTAAACAAACGTAAACAAAAGACACCGGCAAAGAAGAACAAAGAATGCATAGAATTCTTAATGAATAAGTGAACTCTAAATCCACCATCAGGTAAGAAATTAGCCAAGCGCCAACAAACACACATAAGAACTTTCTATCACATCAGAAAGTAAAACCAATTAGAAAACATGTTCTACTAAACAGAAAAATCATAGAATTCTATAACCAAAACAGATTTATACATCGGATCAAACAAGAAGGAATCACAAGACTCCAAAAAACTATCAGAAACATATCCGATAAAACAAAAAAGTCACATGACCTTTTAAACTTCAGAGCCATGTCTGAAAGACAAGACTTGTGAGGAGCTTAAAGACTAATTTGATTTAATCAAAAACTTTTACAACCTCACAACAAATACTGAATCACAAGATTCAAGAACCAAGACTGATAATAAAGACAACAAAAAGACATATACCAGAGTTAAGGCACAGCCAAACAAGTTCCGATTAAACACACAATCACAAGATTTGTAATCAGAAAAAAACATGTCTCACACGAGAAAATATATAAGGCTGTCAAATATTCAAGAACAATCTTGACAAAAACAATACTTGTGAAGAACTTAAAGACTAATTTGACTTGACCAAAAACTTTTACAACTTTACAAGAAATATAACTTGTAAAGAACATAAAGACTAATTTGAATCAAGCAAAAACTTTTACAACTTCACAACAGAAACAGAATCACAAGATTCAAGAATCATATGAGAAACATCACTCATAAAAGACTTAAAGAGTCACAAGACTCTATAAGACCTCAGAATTAACATATGAAAAAACATATCAACGATTTGCAAAGAGCTTAAAGACTAATTTGATGTAACAAAAACTTTTACAACTTTGCAATCTGACAACAAGAAATGAATCACAAGATTCACAAGAGATCAGTCTGATAAAAAAACATAAGTTATACAAGACTAAACAGAACACAGCCAACACCAGAATCTAATTAACACAATATCACACGATTTGCAGTAAAGAGAACATTTCTCACAAGAGAAAACATAATAGGCTGACAAATAATATTCAAGAATAACTTTGACAAGGGAACTGGTTAGAAAACACACGAACTACACCGTTCCACTAACCAGACAAAAGATCACAACAAAAAAGGTCACACAACCCTATAGAGACACGGTCAAGGCCGAAAAACATTTTACCATTGCTCAAGACAACATTGAATCATGCGATCCAAGATTAAGATTTGAGAACAATAAAGAACTTGAGGCTGTTACTACTAGCAACTTTTATCAAGAACAAAGTTCAAGACACAAGGAACATACATAAAGGCTAGCCTAATAGTAACACAAAACACATAATCAGTCTCACAACATCAAGAATAATCTTGAACATATACAAATGATAAAATTAATAACTCACACACCAGAAAAAAAAACTTCCAATAAAATTTTGACTAAAACAACAAAAGGTAAAACGATCAGATACAGTTATCGCCCAAAAGAACATCGACAAAAACAAACAACAACAAATCCCTTCACCAACACACAAGAGTACCAAGAATCAAGAAAAAAACAATAATAAAACATAGTGTGTGCAGAGTGATCTCAGATCATACAATTCAAAAAAAAACATCTGACGAAACCTAGAATCATACAAATCTATATAGATAACAAATTTACGGCTAAGAAACTCATGGATGAGTAATAAAACAGAGACCATTTTTTAACAAGAAAAGAACATCTCACCAACCAGAGAAATAAAACCAGCTATAAAACATATTCAAGAACACTCTTGAGCAAATTATTTAACCACATGGTTAAATAATCATAAATAACCCTTAGGTAGAACTACTGAACAAGGAACACGGGATCCTATAAAGACGACAGTGGAGCAGAGGACAAACAAACACCAGAAAAAGACTAGATTACAAATCTAAACACGATTTTCATTGAAAACTAAACAAGATTAACGAGGTCAAAAAATAGATAAACATTGCAAAAATAGAACAGAATGACTTAACAAAAAAAATTCATGCACCGCATAGAGTTAACAAAAAACTTGTATTAAGCGATTAAACCCCAAATAAACTAAAAAAATGAGTTCAAGAACAAAAACAAAGAAAATACAAAGCGATAACCGATAGAGCTACAAGCTTTAACATACAAAGACGACGAAGACACAACCACACAGGCAAAAAAAAGAAAAACCTTAAGCATACTGATAAGGATCAACAAAAAACACATACCAAACACACAGACAGAGACATGACTAAAAAAAACATAAGATAATCAAAACCATAATAAGCGAACAATTACAAACATCAGGTTAATACATCATAGAACAACCCATACAAATAGATAATACAATGAGATACCGACTGAATAAACAAGACAAAGACGCATGAAACCTTTAATTTGTAAATCCATGATGAAAACAATCTTAACGACATATCTAAGATATAATTGAATATGAGAAAAAAACTTTTATCTAAGAACATTGAATCAAAACCAACTGATCGAAAAATAAACCATGTCCATAAGAATAGCACCATATCACACAAGTCATAACAAAAAATCTGGTTTACTAAGCAAACAAAAAAAGGCTATAGCAACAAGATTCTCTAAACAATTTTAAAAAAAAAGAAATTAGATATTCAGAATAAAACAGGTGACAAAAAAATACAAAGTACAGAAGACTTACAGTAATATATTGAATTCCTTGATTTCCTCCTTTATCTCAATCACCTTCACATTGACCCATCAATTATTCGTTCCCCTTGTTTCTTCCTTCACCTTAATATATTATAAAACCCACAAAATCCTTTTACAAGAGATCCACTTAACAGGGGGAGGGGAGGGGAGGGAAAATGGGGTTTTTTTTGCCTGAAAATAGTCTTTCCAATTTGGAAAGACATGGAGGGGAGGGGAGGGATGGGAGGGATTTTAACTCGGGAACACACCGTAAAGTTAGAAACATACTCAATTACCCTCTACCTCCTCTTGATTTTTATTTCCTTCAAACAACTTCAGCCGGACACCCCTCTTTATCTCCTCTCTCTCTAAACTCCGATCACCGGAGTAATGTCCGGCCGCCGCACACCCTAACTCCTCCGCCCTCATCCACACACACCCGTTTTTCTCTCCCACCTGATGGCAAGTTTTGTTACCGGCGGAACACCGAACCCCCACCCCTGTGATATCCTCTACACACCCACAAAACAGTCCAGAACGAGAGAGAGAGAGAGGACGGCGGAGGTGTTGACGGAGCAACGAGGAACGACCGGTCGGTCACCAGTTACAGCGGCGGCAGCCGCAGATTCTCTGGCGGCGCACAGCGGCGAGAGAGAGAATGGGAGTGAGAGAGAGAGACGCTAGAGAGAGAAGATCGGAGAGGGAGAGAGAGAGAGCCGGTGGAACCGGCAACGATCTCCGGCGAATGACGTTTGTCCGACGAGAACATCAACGGCAGCCATGTTTTGATCTATGGTAAGTTCTTGACTCTTTGTTCCTCGTCATCTCAGATCTTTTAGACCCATTCTCTCCATTCGTTGGTCACCGTTCAGGTTGTAGTGGTGAAGATGGCAGTAGGGGTGGTATTGTGAGGGTGTTGATGGAAACGGTGGTGTTTAGGTATTGGTGGCCGTGATGGTGGTGGTGGTTATTTCACGGGTCTCGGGTCAGTTTGGGACAAGATCGGTTGCGGAGATTAGGAATTAGGGCTTCTCATAAATGAAGATGAAGAGCAGAGAACGTTCATTGAGTGCGGAAGAACCTCAGCTGAAGAACAAGGCAGAACCAAGGGTTTCAAAAAAACCCAATAATACTAACAAGACTGAACCACAGCGGAAGAAGAACAGAATCGGAGCCTTACAGCTCTGATACCATGTCAGAACTTCAAGATTTAACAAACAAAAGATAATTTTATTAATGATTTTCAAGATCAAGACAAGAGAAATCAACCAGTCATCACAGATTAACTGGAGGATTTACAAGAATAGAAGATTATCAACAAGATGATCTTCGTACAAGAGTGTAACAAAAAATAATCCTCACGAATGTACGTGTGAGGGAAAAGAAACAATCAGAACAAGCAACCTCACGAATGAACATGTGAAGTGCAGGAACCAAACATAGAGATCATCCTTTAACAAAAAGACATCCTCACGAATGTACATGTGAGGGAAAGAAAGGAAGGATCAGACTATATCTTTGAGGGTGAAGAGAGACATTAGAGTCTTTAGAAAACTGGAGAAACCCTCACATCTTGCTCTGTCTTCTCATTCTGCCTTTTGGAAGAGCTTTCATATAAAAGAGAAGACTTCAAACGGTCAAAAAAATGAGCCAGAGACAGCACCTTTGAGACATCAATAATACCTCACAAACAAAAGGAAACAACAGTAAGAATATAAAAATATAAAATATAAATTATACAGGCACATTTATACTGGTATTTTAACACAGGCCCATTTGAGATTAAGCAAAACCCGCTTCGACCCATCTATAAATAACTTAGACGAAATGGCCACACTCTAAATCTAACGGAAAAGGCAGACAACAGTGTCTTACTGTTGAACTGATGTGCATCACATGGGAGTATCGTTCAACGGTCATAAGCTTTTCTACCTTAACTGAACCAGGTTTTGCGACCTACATACGAGTCGTAAGTCAACAACAAGCATTGAGAAAGTCAACATTATGAATCAGTTTGAACCACGAAAATATTGTTTTGAACTAAAAAGTCAAAATAACCTTTCCAACGTCATTCCTCCCCAAGTCAACCAGCATGATTTATTCTGCGCGTTGCTTTTCATCATTCAATAGCATCTTCTCTAACTGTTCATCCTCATCAGGAGTCTTTCCTCTTCTTATAGTCCCAGCTAAAGGCCGATTAACAACCGTATTCTATCATGAAAAATACAATAACAATAATTTTTGCATCTTATTACAATAATAGGAATACATATAAACAGCTAAAGGTTAAGTAAAATTACAGATTTCACATGAGTGAGAATTCCCGGGCTTGAACCAACCAAGATACACCCTCGAGCCTGACAATGTGAAACATCACAAGGAGTTTAGTGATAGAATGAATATGAGAATAAATAAACAAACAAAAAATAATATTTTATAAACGTTGCACCCTGTAAATAAGTCATGTAGGGACTTGGATTCACAACTCTTAATGCTCTATAAATCTCGAAAGGATCTGCATATGTTCGACGTTCAAAGCGTTGAGCCGTTGACTTAAAACAATCTGGAATATATCACCAGCAAGAATGTGTTCTTTTGCTTGCAATACCGCTGCCTTGTAATCTTCTTTTGTCATGTTTGACTGGGTCAAAGGATTTCCGAATTGTTGCGTTCTTAACTGTACAGAGCCCGGAAGTAACTTCCGGGCTAATGAACGAGAACTAAATAAGATAACTAATGTTAAAATTCAATTACAACCATCCACAAAAAAGACAAGTCACTTACGGGTCAACATAATGTACTTTAGACACTAATTGTTTCAACCGTTTAATTCCATCTCTATAAGCTTCCAGAGATACGGGTACGGGACTGGGGGTATGGGGATGAACCTGGTTCGCCGTCAACCTTCGGTGCTTGTGGGCGGCCCAACATTAGTTTTAACCAAGGCCTTTGATGACGAGTCGGCTCGATAATTTTGACCTATATACTATACAAAGGTCATTTCAGGTTAAGGTTTATCTTAAAAAGGTCGAATGGGTACATTATAAAGAAAGATAACAAATATACATGCCAAACAAATTGAAGAGGTAAGAATTCAAAAGTCGCCAACAGTGTACTTTTGATAAATCATCATCATCATCATCGTACTCAGTATATCCCACCTATAGCAAAGCTAAGGTAGGGTCTGAGGAGGGTGGGATGTAGACAGCCTTACCTCTACCCCGTAGGAATAGAGAGGCTGCTTCCAATGAGACCCCCGGCTCGATTGTGGTTTTGCATCAAGCCTTGGGACATAAGGCACATAACACTCAGCAATTGAGACAAACGCCAATTGGTGCATGTACCCCCTTGTCTTTCGGCTATCAACGCCACCACATGATGCCTGATTAACGATCCCCTCTTTTTAACGTACTTTTGATAAATATGAACTGAAAATCAATTTCTGAGAATATTAAGCTACTAAAGCGAGAGCACTATTTCACACATTCACACAATAAATATATCTAAAAACTGAAAATCTCAGCCCAAGCCCTAGTGTCACATATACTACTATTAAATCCTAAAATAAGATAACAATAATCAACTTACATTTGCCTGTGAATTTTCAGTGCTATTTTCCATTGAGAACATAAGAACAAGTCCTCTTGCAACTACATCCTCCCCTTGCACATAGGCAAATCCCAATTGCCAAAAGAGTTTCATTCTCTCTTCTTGTTGTATTCTAGCTCAAGAACAACATTCCAAATAGATTAAAATCAGCAAGAGGAATAATAATATATAAAAATAATGATTCCGTAGTGAAAGCAAGCCATCACCAATCACTGGCTAGAACTTACAGATAATGTAACCATCCTCACTAAATTGAACAAAACAGACCAAATTATAAGGCATTGCTGCTTAATAAAATGAGTCAACATACATTCTCATCTATGATTTTAACAGTGAAAGCTTCCGTCTTAACAACAAAGATTCACCTTAGCATGGTCTTTAAAATTATGAATGGGCATCTACTGCTTCAGGCTCCAGATCTAAACAATTTATTGTTCCAAAACTCATGGATACTCAGATTCAAAAACACAAACCTGATGGTTGTTGAATCGGAAGAACGAACTTATTCGACCTCATATCTCCCAGATTTAATCTTCAAATCAGTGGTGTTCTGAGAAAGAGAGAAAAGATGGAGCCGTTCAATATACATGAGAAAGAGAGAAGATGGAGCCAAATCCTCAAATCGATGTTGAACCCCTGTTTCAAAATTCAAATGTCACAAAAGCTGTACAAAAGTAAGGATTGTAGGAAAGCTGTGGGGATATGATCCGTGTGGAGTTAATGGACGGTAGGATAGGATCATGATAGTGATGGACGGTAGGATCATGATCTGTGTGTTTTTGTTTGGGTTAATAAGGGTATACGTGGAAAGTGATATTTTATAGTGTTTAAAAGACTTGTACATCATGCTTTTGGGGTGTTTTAAGAAAATTTTTATGACCTTAAAAAGTCCTTTGATATGCTTATTAATATAGTATAGATATAGATATATATATATATAGGGAGAAGATCATGCGAGAACCACCTCTTATTGCGAGAACCGCGAGAACCAATGTGAACACAACCAAAAATGCCAAAAAATAATTAAAATCACACAAAAAAAAAATTTTAATATTTTTTATATAAAAATCGCTACTTTTCGAAGCAAAAAAAACAAAATTTAAAAAAAAAAATTAAATTTTTTTTTGCCACTAAAGTAGCGATTTGAGCATAAAAAATATTTAAAAAAAAATTTGTAGATTTTTTTTTTTTTTAGGTTTTTTTTGGGGTTTAGTTTTTAGCATTTAGTTTGGGGGTGGGGGTTTAGGTTTTGGGGGGTGGGGGTGGGGGAGGGGGGGTTTGGGTTTTTTTTTTTTTTTTTTTGTGGGGGGGGGGGGGGGGGGGTTAGGTTTTTTTTAGGTTTTTGAGGGTTTTAGTTTTTAGCATTTAGCTTAGGGGGTTAGGTTTTTTTAGCTATTTTAGGTTGTATTCACATTGGTTCTCGCGGTTCTCGCAATAAATGGAGTTCTCGCATGAGCCCCTCCCTATATATATATATATATATATATATATATATATATATATATATATATTTGATCAATTTAATGACGTAAATTAGTTAAGCACGAGGTTTAAATGAGATGATCTGACGGTTGTGGTTATAGCGTACATAATGTACGATTAGGGCTATTGTACAATAACCAGCCTATATATATAGGGTCAGGATTTAGAGAAAACGGTGGAAAGTGTGAGAACGGTGAGAACGCTTATGAATCGTCTGATAAAAACAATCTATGGACTAGATTGGCGCGGTGGCGTTTTCGTAAATAACATCAACTTTATTACGTGGACGCGCTTCATTAAGGGTAAAAAAAGTCTTTTGACTTCTCCACACAAAACGCCATCTCATGAAATAAAACGCCAAACAAATATCACACACTATTCTAACTAAAAACGCCATTAGATATAAAATGCCAAACTTAATTATAATAAAATCCAGCCTAAAAAACCGCCAAAAAAATCCTATATATACAACATCTCAGACCTTCAATTAAAAACACACACAAAACCCAAAACCCCAAACGCCATATTTAATATATACCACTCGTCTTAGAAACCCAAAAAAACCCAAACATCAAATATCTTCTAAACCAAAACGTTTATTTGAAATTCAGTTTGGTTGTCTGTAAGGTTTCACTCAATGTAATGGACAAAAATCCTTAAGTGAGGATATTGTCCATTTCATTGAGTAAAATCTTATTGATTTTATCCTCAACTTCCATCCAATTTATAACGCCAAAACATACAAAAACATTATTGAGGTTTTTTGTCAATAAAGTTTAGCTGTATGGGTTGGACAACATTGTCAGTTATCTTTCTTAACCGAGGATTAACAATGTTGTCCATCCCATACAGCAAAACATTATTGATTTTAGCATGATCAAATTTTGAGGTTTAAGGTGATTTTATTTAGTGGCATTCTTTTTATTGGTAAAACGCCAAAATTAAAAAAATCAAACATCGTTCATTGGAAAATTCAAAGATTGTTGGCTGAAGGGTGTAAACTCAATAACATTTTGCTGCATGAGATGGACAAATCTTCAAGAAAAAGATGCTGATGTCAGACTTTGTGCTTCCAAACGGCCACAAAAAAACTACTTGAAAAAAAAAATAAATAAATAAATAAATCATACGAAAGTCGAACCAGCCAGTTAAGATGATTCAAAAAAGAAGAAAGAGACCGGTGACAGTGAAGATTTGGAAGATCAATTGTTTATATATTCTTTTTTTTAATTTTCTTTTCCAGTTGATTGTTATATAATAAAAACACCATATATAATAAAAACGTCAGACAGCCAAATGCTTGTTAAAAACTATCATGCCGCAAAACGACCCAAAAACTCTCAAACTATAATAAAATTACTTTGGAAAAGTATTATAAAAAACCCGAAAAATAAAAAAAAAATAAAAACAAAACTTGAAAATGTAACTAGAAACAGTAACTACAAAACAGTAAAAATGAAGAGTCGGAAAATTTATTATATTAGAATCTAAAACGTCAAACTTGAAAGACGGGATGTGTTACAGACTTTAGAGTTAAAAGCTTATAAAAAACAATAATTACAAAGAGTAATTGAAACGACGAATAGTTTATTATAATAATGCACCGCCTAACCTACGCCGCCAAAAGAAATCCTATCAAATAATATCTCTCAGCAACTTCCATTTAATCAAACTAAAAAAACAAACGCCAATACTACTAAATACCACTCACTGTAAAACGCCAAAAAATTAAAAAAATCAAAGATAGCTAATATGCTTTCTTGGATATTCATTATTGTTCTTCCTGAAGTTTCACTAATAGATTGTTAGGTGAGCGGAGTAACTCAGTAAGATTTTGCTGCATGAGATGGACAAATCTTCAAGAAAAATATACTGATGACAATTGAATGTCATTTTGTGTTCTTTGTTCTTGAATAAGGCTTGGATGAGGAGAATAGATCAACGACGCTGAAGAGTGGGATGATTATAAAGATGAAGAAAAAACGAAAAACCCACCCACACGTCATAGATCTATGTGCCAAACATCCACAAAAAGCCACTTCAACAGACGAGCAGGCAAAATAATCAAACCGATGGGTTTGTTAAGTTTTTCTTAAAACGCCATATAATTGGTGATGTTCTTGTACTATTAAAGAAGAGAGAGACTGATGACAGTGAAGATTGTGAAGAGAGATCCGATTAGGATTTTTAATTTATTTTCTTCGCTTCTATTTTTTTTTCCTGTGGTTGTAATATAATTTTACAAATGTAAAACGCCAAGATAACACAAACGTCAAAATGTATATAAAAAATAATAGAACAATGGGTCATCTTGTTTAAAACGCCATTCAGATAGATTTCCTGACCCCTGGGGTTCCAATGGCATACGATTTGAACAAACGCCATAAACGCCAAAATGTTAATACAATGAAACCATTAAACGCCATTAATTATTGAATTTGGTTAACGCCAAAAATCTTAAACCCCAAAAATAAAACAATATTGTGAAAAGCGGAACTGGAAAAGCAGAAGATAAAATGACAAAAAGCCATACGCCCTAATTATATCGCGCGCCACGTGTTGGGCCAGGATGCGTTCTCACCGTTCTCACACTTTTGAGTGTTTTCTCCTGATCCCGTTTATATATATATATATATATATAGGGTAGGGCTATATAGAAAACCCTATCTATATAAAAAACCCTAGAAAACCCAACCTCCCGACATTTTTTTTTGAAAAAAATAACACATGTAATATACATGTTTTTTAAGAGTTTTGGGCAAAAAAAATCAAAAAAAGCGCCGAAGGGATAATTTTAAAAAAAAAAAATTTCAGCAATTTATGTCTTTTGTGCCTAACACATGTTAGGCACTGAAATTTGTTTATTTTTTTTTTTAAAATCCCTTCGGCGCTTTTTTGTTTTTTTGGCCCAAAACACTCTAAAACATGTATATTACATGTGTTATTTTTTTCAAAAAAAAAAATGTCGGGAGGTTGGGTAAAAATGGGGGGAGATTTGGGTTTCCAGAGTTTTTCTACCTAAATAGGGTTTTCTGTCTAGCATTGTCCTATATTATATATATATATATATATATAGGGTAATGTTCATGCGAGAACCACCTTTATTGCGAGAACCGCGAGAACCAATGTGAACACAACCTAAAATAGCTAAAAAAAACCTAAAGAAAACCTAACCCCCACCCCAAAAAAAAACCTAACCCCCCACCCCCCAAAAAACCTACCCCCCCCCCCCCCCAAGCTAAAATGCTAAAAACTAAACCCACAAAAAACCTAAAAAAATCTATAAAATATTTTTTTTTAATATTTTTTATGTTAAAATCGCTACTTTTAGTAGCCAAATTTTTTTTTTAAATTTATTTTTTTTTGCTACTAAAAGTAGCGATTTTTTTTATAAAAAAAATAAAAAAAAATTTGTGTGTTTTTTAGCTATTTTTGGCTGTTTTCACATTGGTTCTCGCGGTTCTCGCAATAAAGGGTGGTTCCTAACGGATCTTTGTCCTATATATATATATATATATATATATATGGGCCAGGATCATTTCAGAACCATAAATATTTACAGGAACTCGCAGAACTCCTAATAAACAATCTTTTTTATTTATATATTTTTATGTTTAGGATACTTTTATCATTTATTATGTGTATTTTTACGATTACGTACATGTTAAGAGTAATTTTATCATTTTTTATATGTAATTTTATAATTACACATATGTAAACTAGTTTTTTTACATATATGTAATTAGTTATGACACATATATATAATTTTGGCAATTAAACATATGTAAAGTACTTTTAACATGTATGTAATCAAAGAAATACATATAATAGATGATAAAAAGATCCTAAATACAAAAACTTATATATAAAATGATTGTTTATTTGGAGTTCTGAAAGTTCTGTAGTTATTTAGAGTTCTGAAATGAACTCAACCCATATATATATATATATATATATAGGGTTGAGTTCTTTTCGAAACCCATTTTTTGTAAAAACTTACAGAACCAATATGAGCCACTCATTTATTTTAAACTTAATTTGTTTATAAGTAAATAAAAAAGGGTATAATGGTAATTTGAAAAGATGATTTTTTGTCCAATTAATTAAATAAATATCTATCTATCCTATTTTCTCTAACTCTCTGTATGTTAAGGATTTAACCAATGTTAATTATGGTTATTAATTTCATCAAACTGATAATCTGTGATCAATTTACACATATGTAAACATTCTACATATGTGTAAGTGTACAAATTTACATTATATGTAGCTCTTTCAACTTATAATAATTTTTTATATATGAACGTTTGTTATACAACATATGTAATTT